>JAPCYP010000137.1:0-600000 GCA_035048595.1 Echinosophora koreensis
CTGATATATTTGATAAGTGTGCAGGAAAATAGACTTGAAGTCACTCGTCTAAATTTCACCCGTCTATTTTTTAGTAGATGCTCAGCAGTGACTCGTCTAAGTTTCACTCGTCTAGAAAATTAATCAAAGAAAGTCAACGCTCAAGAAAGACTAAGCTCAGTTGATGACGTGGCAAGAAGCATGCGTCTAAGTTTGGCTCAGCTAAGCTTTCACCCGTCTAACTTTGGAACAAGCTTTCACCCGTCTAACTTTGGAACAAGCTTTCACCCGTCTAAGTTTTTGGATGACTTCCCCCGTCTAAAAATTCTCATGGCTGACACCAAGTCAGTATGTCAGAAATCAAGTCCAAGTCACCATATTCAAAATTATAGGCCATCCTTAAGGATCTCGAAGACCTATGGACAATAGCTCGAAGGACAAAGAATAAAGAACGTTGTTTCAAGGTTTTAAGGAATAAACACGCTATCTCTGCACCACTGCAGTAACCTTTTGCCTATTCTAGTACAAAGTAAAAAGTACTTTATGGAAAAGTAAACTGATGTTGCACTGAAAAAGGAAAGCTCTCTGCAACAAGTACAAGAAGCCTGCTGCCATATACTCTGAAAGAACAGCTGTTCAGTTTAAAGTGTACTCTTGGACACTCTTGACAATGCCCAATGTTTTCAAGCATTTAATACTCAGAACGACTCTTTGGCATTAAATGGTGTCTCAGAAAGCTCAAGTCAGATGCAAACACTTTCTGAAGCTGTGTCAAAACGGATCTCTTGATTGAAGCCTTTATATAGATCAAACAAAGAAGATGAAGCTAAGAAGTTGAATATCAAAAGAACTCTGCACAGAAGCATTTACTCTCTTCATTAACTTCTTCATTCCTTCATTGAATACATATTCAATCATTAGATATAAATTCGCAGTCTTTCATACTTCATATTTACTCCACTCTCTGAGTGTGATCTGAAATACTTGCAAGTTGTATTAACTATACAAACCTTTTATCTCTTACTATTTTTGAGCCTGAAGAGGCTAGGTGAGAAAAGAATACTTGTTTGAGTGTTGAGCCTGAAGAGGCTAGGTGTGCAAAGAATACTTGTACTGTAATTTACTCAGTTATAGTGGAAACTTGGTGCTGCCAAGAAACTGGACGTAGCCCTGTGGATTTTAGGGTGAACCAGTATAAATCTCTTGAGTGATATTTCTACTCCCTTATCTTTTAATTTGCTTGAGTATCGTTTCAGTCTTAGCTTTTTAACTTGGGGAGTTAATACTGTGGTTATCAAACTCTTTTTAACCTTCTTCGTTTGTGTGTGCTATTCTGTTTTAATATTAGACGTTTCACTCGTCTAATCCTCTCTTAATCAAACCTTCTTGCTGTGCCTGCGAAAATCTTTTTAAGTAACCGAAAAAGTTGGTAAACACAATTCAACCCCCCCTTCTTGTGTTCACTTTGGTTATTTCCCTATCTTGTTGGGTCTAAAGTCATTGTTTACACCATCACTCTGCCTTGAGGTATTTGTTTGCTAAGCAACATGCTAAGCCATGATTGATTAGGTGGATATTGCTTCTCCAAGAATTTGATTTGGAGATAAGAGACAAGCAAGGAAAGCAAAATGTTGTGGCAGATCACCTCTCTAGGCTTGTCCAAATTGAGGGGGACAACGACATTCCTTCCATTTCGAAGGAGTTTCCTGATGAAAAATTGATGATGGCAAATTCTTTCCCTTGGTTTGCTATTTTGCAAATTATAGGGCTGCAGGTATTGTCCCTATTGATCTTAGTTGGGAGCAAAAGAAAATTTTTTTTCATGATGCTAAATTTTATGATTAGGATGAACCTTTGTTGTTTAAAAGATATGCTGATGGGATCATTAGAAGATGTGTCCCTAATGTTGAATTTGGAAAAAATTTGTGGCACTTGTCATGGGTCTGAATATGGTGGGCATTATAGTGGCAAAAGAACTGCCGCTAAAGTCTTGCAATGTGGCTTTTATTGACCTACTTTGTTTAAAGATGCCCACAATTTTGTTGAAAAATGTGATAGATGTCAAAGAGTAGGGAACATTTCTAAGAGGAATGAAATGCCTCTAAAATCCATCTTGGAGGTTGAAATTTTTGATGTTTGGGGGATTGACTTTATGGGACCATTCCCATCGTCTTTCTCTAATAAATATATTTTGGTTGCTATAGACTATGTCTCCATGTGAATAGAGGCTGTGGCATTACCAACCAATGATGCCAAGGTTGTGGTTTCTTTCCTTAAGAAACACATTTTTACAAGGTTTGGGGTGCCTAGAGCTGTGATAAGTTATGGGAGATCACACTTTGTAATAAACAGTTTGAATCATTGCTGAATAAATATGGTGTGAAACATAGGATAGCTACCCCTACAATCCATAAACTAGTGGACAGGTGAAAATCTCAAACAGATAGCTGAAAAAGATCCTAGAAAAAATGGTAGGTTCCTCAAGGAAAGATTGGGCTAGAAAATTGGATGATGTGCTTTGGGCATATAAGACAGCTTTTAAAAATCCAATTGGAATGTCCCCATATTAGTTAGTGTATGGCAAATTCAATGCCATCTCCTCCAGTTGAGTTGGAACATAAAGCTTGTTGGGCAGTGAAGCTGCTTAATTTTGACTTGAAAGCTGCGGGTGAGAAAAGGTTACTGCAGTTAGATGAGCTGGAAGAGTTTAGGTTGCAAGCCTATGAGAGTTCTAAAATTTATAAAGAAATAACCAAGAGATGGCATGATAAAAAAATAATTATGAAAGAATTTAAACCAGGACAGCAAGTGTTATTGTATAATTCTAGACTGAGACTTTTGTAACACCCTGTTTTTCGTAAGTGCTTTCCTTTAAAGCTTGTTTAGCTGTTTAAGTTGGTTTTGTTAAGTCGTTGGCTAAGGGCTAGGTGGGATTTTAGTTTAAAAAGCCCCTTTCTGATAGATGAGCACGCCTATGCTCATTAGCCAGCACGCCCGTGCTTAACGTTAGAAGCATGTTTCTAATTTTAAGTTGAGCACACCTGTGATCATTAGTGAGCGCGTCCTGTACTCAATATGCGGACCGCGTCTCGCTGACGCTAAGTCCAGCATTACTGTCTCAAGGGGAGCACGACCATGCTCAAGTGTGGCCTATATATTTTTGGCACAGAACCCAAGGGTTAACGTGAAACCCTATTTTGCTAGTTGCAGCAGCCACTGTTGCGGCCTAGAGTGCCTTCTTCCCTATTTCCTCTTCATCCCTTGTTATAGTGGAGTTTTGGAAGCAGTTTGGGGAGCTAGTTTGGTCTGTGGCAATCTATAGGTAATGGTTCATCTTCCCTTTGTGGTTTCCCTTTTCGATTTTTTGGTTGGGAAACTAATCTGTTTGTATTTCTGTTGGCTAAGGCTTATTTGAGGTTGAGCCGCTTTAAGAGGAGGAACCAGTTTGCTGTTTGGTGTTTTGGGAGAGCTACCTTCAATCCAGGTATGGGTAGAAGGGTAGTGTTTACATAAGCTTGGGGCTAGTGTAAGTAAAGGGGTTCTCATAACCCCGTTGTTGTTTTGTATGATTTGTTATGTTATAATGATTGTTATAATAACATGCTCACGACTGCCTAGATGTGTTATTTCATATGTTTATGATATAATTGTTATGTTCTTGTTGGTTGTTAAATGAGCATGAGATATATATGTTGATGGTGTTGGTTGAATAATTGATGTTAACGTTGATCTTGATGATGGGTTTTTACCCAAAAATATGCTGTTAAATGACCTAGGATTAAATGATTAATCTTCCCTAAAATTTGGTTAAAAATCTGTGTTCGAACTTTGCCCAGAACAGTACTGTCGTGCATTAAGCATGACCGTGCTGAATAGGGAGCACGACCGTGCTCCCAGTTTGCATTCTGGAAAATGGACCGCGCATTAAGCACGGCCGTACAGCAGAGGAGCACGACCGTGCAGCTGAGCACGATTGTGCCGAATAGGAAGCACGATCGTGCTCCACTAAAGTGGCAGCACGCCCGTCATGTGTTAAGCACGCCCGTGCTGGGGTTTAAGCACGACCGTGCTCACCCTTCCTAGATAGAAACAGAATTAAAGGACTTTAAGAAGTTTCAAACCCCATTTCCCCAGTGATGATAAATGATACAAATAATCAATGTTATGGATTAGATAACTTGGTTTATAATTAATAAAGATGATTAAGATAATAAATGCTAAGTTGGTATCCGTTGGGTTACCGCACATTGATAAGTTGTACCTTGGTGCTTAATGGCCAAGGGGACCTTAACCCCACAGTTTGGGTCTAAGGTGTTGTTGATGTTGGAGTCTTGGGTGCTTATTGACCCAAGCATCTTGAGTTGAACCTTGGTGCTTATTGGCCAAGGAGCCTTGACCCCGCAGTTTGGGTCTAAGGTTACGTTGATGTTGATGTTGAAGTCTTGGGAGCTTCATGGCCCGAGCAAGGAGGTGGTTGAGATTGTTTGTTGTTGTGCCATTTGCATAGAGTATTGGAGTTGATGGTTGAGGGAGAGGTTCGACATAGGGGAGATCGCCCGAGAGTACAGTGATCCGGCCATCCATGGTAGGTCACCCGATGGTTTGGTGACCGCGGCCCCCCCGTGATGAGGCATCCACGGTTTGATGCGTTGGCTATCCATGGGGTTCACCCAAGGTTTGGTGAACTACCGGTGTTGGTGCTTCTATGGCCAATAAGGATATGTAACTCCGAAGTCGTTCATCCTGAGTTAGTTTGGATCCACATGCATAATTGGAGTAGCGGAGTAGATGTTGCATTGCATCGCATAGCATACTTGATGTTGATGTTGTTGATGTATGTTTGTACATGTTGTTGATGTATGTGCATGTTGATTTCATGCTTGTATGTTTTACTCCACTTGCTATCTCCTTGCTGAATATGTTTACATGATTCTTACTTCCCGTTATTTGTTTGTGTTTGGCCTGATCGGCATTTTGCAGAGGATGACGAGCATCCCGGAGAGGAGTGACTCTGAGGAGCCACCGCTCATAGTTAGGGCCTTTTGCTTTGTTTAGTTAGTTTTGTTTAGTTGTATTCCGAGGATTTTATTCCGGAACGGTTATACCAGCTCTGTTGTGACATCGGGTTGGGACGTTGATATTTTCTTTGTTTATTATTTTAAATTTGGTTTATTTCTGTGTTTGTGAACTCGTTCATGTGGGACTTTTCTACCCATGGACAAATGTTTTATTTTATCCAGTAAATGCATGTTTTTATTTTAATTGTTTTATATAAAATGCTTCATAACATGAGGGTAGAAAGGTGTCATGTGACACCCGGGACTGATGAGGGCGGGGAGTGGTCCCCGATGGAAGAAGGCACGGATAAGGAGGGGCTCCTGGCAGGCTTCTAGGTGGAGGGACACATGAATGAATTGATTACATACTTGAATGAGAGGGATCCTGAGACTGTGTAGGTTTGAGACTTTACAGTTAAGGATGACTTATATGAATTGATTGGTACTACCTATACTAACAAGATGCATCTTCTTTTCCCATCACTTAAGAACTCCACAGTTAAGCGTGCTTGACTTGGAGCAATTCTGGGATGGGTGACCTCTTGGGAAGTTTTCCTAGGAAGTGTGAGTGAGGACAAAGCACCCTGAAAAGATCCATGTTGGTCTGTGGGGTCAGTCGTCAATCCATAGAGTAGCCAGGGATGTTACAACTTTTCCCTGGAAAGTTAAAGTCTAGATGGTTAGGTCCTTTTGTTGTTAAGGAAGTGAGTCCCTATGGTGCAATTGAGATTGCAGAGCCAAATTCTGGACGAAGCTTTAAAGTTAATGGCCAAAGGTTGAAATTGTACCTTCGGGGAGATTTGAACAGAAACAGGGTTAACATTACCCGTCACTCACCTTCTGATGAGGGCAAAGTCTCACTAATCCTATAACATGAAGTGGTAGTTTAGTTTAGTTTAGTTTAGTTTAGATTTTCTTTTATTTTTGTTTTTGTCTCTTTTTGCTATTTTTAGTCTTTACATACAAAAGAAGATACAAAAAGATTTGTTTTGTTTTTTACTTTGTTGTTTTCATGTTAAAAATAAAAATAAAAATTTAGGGCGCTTGAGCGCTACTTCTAGACGCTCCAACGTCCACTTTGCGTGAGAATTTTGGCAGAATTAGCACGCTCGAGCGGCCATTCTTAGCGTCTGAGCGCTAGCAGGTTCACAAGTTGGGGGTTTCTGTCTGAGTTTCTAACTGACAACGCTGCAGCATGGATTATCCAGCGCTTAAGTGTTCCTGGTGAACGTTGGAATGTGGCTGATTCAACGTCCGAGCGTGCGCAGGTCTGAGCGTTGGGCCTTCTGTCTGACCACGTTTCAACGTGGCTCATCCAGCGCCCGAGCGTTCTGTTTAAAAAAAGAAAATTTATAAGACGCAAAACTGCGTCGTTTTGGTCAATAGGGTTCAAAGCCCTTTTCTTCTTCCTCCCTTAGGCAATTCGACTGCCATTCTTAAAATTAGAAAGAACTCTCTTTTTACTTCACTCACTGCAACTCAAAAAATTTTCATTCTTCTTATTCATTCACTCTCTCACATACCCATTCACCCTCACTCAGCACACACTCATCTTATCTTCTCTTCTCTCACCCACAATCTTCACTCACTATGCGTTACTCACCCCACATCCCTCACTTCGCACACACCGCCACTGCGCATTCCTCATTGTGCAAATTCATGGTTTGGTGGTTTTAATTTGCATATCTCCATTGTGTGCACAAGGTACTCATTTTTCCTTTTGTTCCCTTCTTTTCTATACTTGTTTGAATGAATGATGTTGAAACTGAGTATTCTGGTTAGGGATTGGAATTGGTTAATGCGAAAATCTCATAATTTGGGGTTAGGAATTTGATTTTGAAAATTGATTTTGTGTGGGGTTGTGCTGTCACTATCTGTTGCATGTGTGGTGGGGTGCTTAAATTTAAATTTGACTAAGTGTGGGGGTATGTTGAAATTGGAAACTGATTTTGGGGGTGGGGCTCTAAAATTGAAACTGACTAAGTGTGTTGAGTTGTTTTCATGATAATGCTGAAGTAGTGGTTACTGAGAGTAATGTAAAATTTCTTTAGGGGAACACTGTTGAGTATTTACCTGCTGGACTGGACTGAATATTTTCTATACTGTGGTGGAATTTTCTAAATTTGTTTTGCAGATGCCTCCTAAGAAAAATCAAAAGGCCACTAACACAGTGCCTAGGAGAACAAGTACTAGAGGTAGAGGCGGCAAAATGGGCCGGCCCAACTGGGCCGGGCCGGATAAGCCCTGTGAATTATAGGGCTTGGGTATTAAAATTTGAGCCCATTTTTAATTCCGGGCCTTTTTGGCCCTACCTGATGAAGCCCGAACCCGTATCGGGCTAACCTGCATCGGGCTTGGGTAGCCCGATCACTTTTATACATTTTAATTTTTATTTAACTAAAAAATAAAAAAATAAACACTTGTGAAGGGAAGTTGCATAAGGTCAAGATGAATTGTATAGGCTTTATGATGAATAATGTTAGAGATGGTGGCCCTTCCAATGTGAGTCATTCACAACAAGTACAATCTTCAGTTGGAGGAGGAAAGGAAAAGATTGGTTGCTATGAAGTAAGTTCTTAATTTTGTTACTGTTTTATTTCATACGTAGATTTTTTTTAATCAATATTTCATATATATATATATATATATATATATTTGAATTCATTTGGTCATTTATTTTGTAGGATTTTGAAGCATATGAAAGCACACAAACAACCACTGTTGGAAAATCCGAACTTGATCTCTATTTGGAGGAGTTAAGGATTCCATCATCGGGTAGTTTTGATATCTTATCTTATTGGAGGAAAGACGTCATAGATGTCCTGATCTTGCAATGATGGCTTGTGATAATATTGAGCGTTCCAATAACCACTGTGGCATCAGAATCGACTTTTAGCATTGGCTCTCGAGTTTTGAACAAGTATAGAAGGTCTGTGCAGGATGAAACGGTTCAAGCTCTCTTGTGCACACGTAGTTGGTTACATGGTTTTGTTGGTAAGTTTTTTTTTTAAGCTTTATCATTTTAAGGATTTAAAATGAAGTCATTGATTTATATAAAAATTCATAACAAAGTCTATTTTTTATTTTAGATTATGATAATGAAGATGATGATGGTGAGCGGGAGGCCATCAATTTTGAAGATGTAAAGCTTTCTCAAGGAGGTTTAAATGTCAATGTTGATGCCAAAATATAGGATTTTAAATATATCGTTGTTACTGTTGGACTTTCATTGTATTTGTGAAGTTTATTTTGTTAGACTTTTTTATTGTTTCTATTGTTGGACTTGCTCATTTTTTGATGTTCTTATTGGACTTTAAATATATCTCTATAAACTTAAGGAGCTTGACTTTAAACATATCTTTATATGAACTTAAGGAGCTTTTTTATGTTTTGTATGGGAACTAATTCTGAAGTGTCTTTTACAACATTGATTATGATTATTATATCTTCATTCATATCCTGATGTTTTCAATACAAACAATTAGGTTGATTGAAAATAAATATGTCTTGGTCCACACGTATACACAATGCTATAGTCCACTTTTAGGAACTTAAAAATAAAAATGATTGAAAATAAATTTTTTTAGCGAAAAATGACGAGCCAGCCCGCATAGGGCTGGGCCTGGGCACCTATTTTATAGCCCATATTGATTCCGGGCCTTTTTGGCCCGACCCCTATAAAGCCCTACCCTGCATAGGGCTAGCCCGCGGCGGGCCGGGTATCCCATTTTGCCACCTCTAACTAGAGGAGGAGCATCAACCTCTACTGCTCCACCACATCCCAATAATAACCAATTCCTTTCTCCTGTGCATGAATTGAGATTTAGAACTAATTTGATGAGAAGAGACTTTGTAAGGGAGAAGGGAATTTGGTTGAAAAGGAATGAATATCGGGAGATTCAGGATGACATTGAAAAGAGGGGTTGGAGAGATTTGGTTATGACCCTAGATTCTAGTTGCAAGATGTTGGTAAGAGAGTTTTATGCCAAATGCCTATTGTGAGGATAGGTCAGGCGTTATCTGGTTCAAAAGCTGGGTAAGGGCAAAAGAGGTAGACTACTCCCCTGCTTTAATTAATTCTATATATGGTCTAGAAGGACCCCATGAGGGCACTTTGGGCACTTATGAAGAATTGGAAAAGTCTGAGTGGGATGCCCAAGAGGTCTTAAGAGAGTTGTGTATTCCCGAGGGTCGGTGGGAAACTATGAGAGGGTCTGAGAAGCCCAAGCTGTTGTGGAGAACAACTTTTAAATTTTTTCCTAGGATTTGGGCCACTTTTGTGATGGCTAAACTGCTTCCAGTATCTAACAAATCTGAAATTACTGTGTCTCGTGCTTTGTGATATATTCAGTTTTGACTAATAGATTTATGGATATAGGAAGAGTTATTGCATTTATATTTATCAGCTAGCTCAGGATTCCGAAGAAAAAATTGGGCTAACCTCAGCTCATTACCCAATTAATCAGGCTTGCCGGTGTGGAGGACCCAATTATCGAGCCTATTAAAGCTGAAAAACCTATCGATGTTGGGTATATTGATGACAATTGGGGAGAAATTCCACCACTGCACTGACCTCCCGCAAGAGCTAGCATAGGCCCTCGGGTATCTCAGGCTGTAGGCAGCAGTTGACCACTCATGCCACCCAAAGATTGTGTCGCAATATAGATCAGGGCATGCTTTTATTGCTGTTGTGGCCGAACGTATGGGTGTGCCTCAAGAAAATTTTGTGCCCCTGGTACCAAAGAGAGCTGCACAGTAGTCGCACAGCAGTAGCAAAAATAGGAACTAAGGAGGTGCAGCGTAGAAGAAGAAATGGAGTGCTGTGCTCTCTGGTTCCTTTCTCATGAAGTTTTTCTTTCACTCTTTTACTCAATTTTATTTTATTTTAAGGTTTAGCATGTCTAGCTAAATTCTTTTTTTTGCTAGGGTTTGGTGTAATTCCTTTCATGATGATGTTTAATTAACTCTTTGATTATCCTATGAACATTTGGTTTTGTTGATGTGATGTTTACTGTGCTTAATTACATTTGAATGTTTGGCCATCATTCTTGTGCTTTGAGGGTTCATGTATATTCTAGGAATGGTGATATGTGGACTTGCCTCTTGTAAGCATTACTGTTATTGGGTTATTCTAGGAATAGATAACTGGATTAATGTGGACATTTCACAAATTCCATAGAGCAATTATCATTCATGCCTTGTTAATTAGACCTTAGGAATTAGGGTAATTGTTGAGGTTTGGTAGAATTGATTCACTAAAGGAATTAGGCTTCAATTAATTAAGGGAATGTTTTCCTTCAACATGCCAATTGGAATTAGGATAATTAGAGTGTCGGTAATTCACAAGATTCCTTGTCTATGAGGAATCCGGATTCATAATTGGATGAAATCAAATCCTTAGGGCTTTTATTTCTTTTTTATCTCAACAAAAATTCCAAAAAAATATTTTATTTCATTTTTTGCTTTATTTTATCTTTTGAGCTCTCTTCATGCCAAAGATAAGTCTAAATAGTTGTTTAACTTGTGAATTGGTACTTGGTAACTAATCCCTGTGGACGATATCTGGTTCTCACGTTTTTTATTACTTGCAATGATCCGGTACACTTGTTGTGGTCCTCTACAATGATCAAATTCTTCAATCACAGAGGTTCTAGAGTTATAAACTCTAAATGCCTTAGACATTTCAGAATATCCAATTGAAGATACCTTTATCCACTTTGGAATCGAAACTTTCCAAGTTGATCCTTAGTGTTTAGAATGAAACATTCACATCCAAATGCATGGAAGTAAGATATGTTGGGTCTTTTACCTTTCCACAATTCATTGGGAGTCTTCTTTAGAAAATGCCTTATAAGTATTCTATTTTGTACATAACATGCAGGGTTTATTGCTTCTGCCCAGAAGTACTTAGGGAGATTATTCTCATTAAGCATTGTTCTAGCCATCTCTTGTAGAGATCTGTTCTTTCTCTCAACCACTCCATTTTGCTGTGGAGTTCTCGGTTCAGAGAAATTGTGAGAGATCACATTCTCCTCACAGAACAATCTAAATTGCTCATTTTCAAATTCTCCCCCATGATCACTTCTAAGGGTAGAAATATAGAAACCTTACTCATTTTGTACTTTCTTACAGAATATAGAGAAAGCCTTAAAAGGCTCATCCTTGTGGGTTAAGAAGAGTACCCATGTAAATCTAGAATAGTCATCAACTATGACGAATCCATATTTCCTTCCAGCCAACCTAGCAACACTAACTGACCCAAACAGATCCATGTTGTAACAACTGAAGAGGTCTAGAGGTTGATACTTGGTTCTTAGATTTGAAACTTGATTTTATTGTTTGCCTCTCTGACATGCATCACACAAGGTTATCGTTTTTCAATTTTGAAATAAGTTTCGTACTAGCATGTCCTAGTTTTCTATGCCATGACCATCTTTCATCCTCTTTTGACATCAGACAGGTTACACTTTGATCTGAGAGATCAGCCAGTTCAATCTTATAAAGATTTTGCTGCCTACTAGCTGAAAAGAGTGTATTGCCACTCTTATCTTTGACTATTTCCACTGTCACATTATTGACTTATGCTAAGCAAATTGTGTCTTAATCCTTTGACTAAGAGAACATTAGAGATTGAGGGAAGAGGGGGTTTACCAATAGTACCAATTCCAATAAACTTCCCTTTCTGGTTTCCTCCAAAGGCAAATGTCCTCCTTTCTATAGTTGGAGGCCTAAGAACATAGACCTTTCTTCCTGTCATGTGTCGCGAGTAACACTGTCCAGGTACCAACAAAGGTGTTTTCTTTATCCTATCAAGGACATCTGTAACAGGAATTATTTGGTCTTTAGGTACCCATAGTTTTCTGGGTCCATTTCTGTTAGTTCTAGGAGTCTGTAAAGACTTCCTTCCCTTCTTATGAATACACTTAGACGTGAATATGTCCAATTTTTCCATAGAAGTTACAGGCAGGTATGGATTTAATAGAAATTGACTTTAACAAACACTTTAGAGGTTTTTGTTTATACTTTATTATGTGTCCTGATGGACATATTCAATACCTTCTTTGTTAAGGGAGTGTCTCTGACAACTAAGCAGCTTGGTCAGATTGTCTCTACCATTAACAAATTTGGCAAGATCAGAAGTAAGTTCTTCCACTTTCTGTTGAAGTTTAACAACTTCTTCATACTGTGGTGTTTCACTAGAGATCTTAGCTTCATCAGACTTTTGAGTCTTCAGCTTACTGTTCTCCATGGTCAGCTTCTCCACACTCTTGAGATTTCTGTTTATGCTCCCTAAGAAGCTTTACATACTCTCTCTTGAGGGATTTGAAGGCCTTAGATAAGCAGTTGAATTCCTCCAGCAACTCCTCATAGGCATCATGCAAACTCCTCAAAGTCAGGGTATACCTCATCATCAGATTCTGAATCAGTGTTGGCCATTAGACAGAGATTGGCTTCTTCCTCTACTTCCTCATCTTCAGAGGATGTTGACTCCAGATCCTCCCAAGTAGTCATCATTCCATTCTTCTTCTTTTTGATTAATTTCTTAAAAGTGGCTTTCTTGAGTTGAGACACTCGGCTTTAATGTGTCCAGGCTTCTTACATTCATAGCTGACAATTGGACTCCTGTCTGTTGAAGCATAATCCTTGAAGTTCTTCTCCTTGTTGAACTTTCTAAAAGGCTTCTCCTTTCTGAACTTCTTTCTTCTTAAGAGCAGCTTTATCTTTCTGGTTAAGCAAGATATCTTTTCATCACTTTCAAAATCCTCGGACTCAGACGGTCTGTATCACAGGATGACTCTTCTGCCTTTAGTGCTTTTGAGGCTTTTGATGATTTTTTATCAGCTTTTAGAGCAATGGATTTGCTCTTTTTAGTTGTCACATCATCACCAAGCTCTTGCTCATGAAAAGTGAGGGTGCCAAGAAGTTCATCCATAGTCAAGGTTGTGAGATCCTTGGCTTGAGTGATGGCAGTGACCAAGGGTCTCTACTGCTTTGGAAGACTTCTGAGGATCTTTCCAACTTTCTCAACATTTGTATAAGTTTTGCCAAGAGATTTTAAACCATTGAAGATAGTTTGAAACCTTCCTATCATCTGAGCAACATATTCACCTTCTTCCATGATGAACAGTTCATACTTTTCTGACAAGTATGGCAATCTTTTACTCTTCGACTTTGACAGTTCCTTCATGTGTGACAAATAAGGTGTCCCACATTTCTTTTGCAGAGTCACAAGCACTTACTTTCTCAAATTCTTCAAGACTTAGAGCACAGATGATGTTGTATCTAGCTTTATGATTCAGTTCCCATTTTGTCTTTTCTGCAGAGGTCCACTGAGCTTTTGGCTTGTCCAGTGTTGTCATCATTCTTGGAAATGAATGGACCTTCAGTAATGACATCCCAAAGATCAGAGTTTGTTGATAGCATAAACCATTAGAATCTATCTTTCCAATAGTTGTAGTTTTCTCCATTGAAGAATGGAGGTCTGGTTAGAGAGGCTCCATCAGTCTGGTGACTCCCACTTGAACTAGCTCCAACAGTCATGTCTATTCTTCATGATCTTTTCCTTTACACTGTTAGATGCTCAACCCAGAGGCTGAGCTCTGATACCAACTAAAACAGACAACTATAACATGAGAACGGGGGTTGAATTGTGTTTATCAGATTTTAGTTCATTAGTTGAAAACTTTTTGCATACTTAGTATTTATAGATGAAGTGTAGCTTCTACTCTTGTTTCTTCAACTGTCTTTAGAAGATATCAGTTTAGAGATAGAATTAAATGCTAAGATCCGTTGAGTCTGATAACTTAATATTTGCTCTGCGAAACGAGCTCTTTGTTATCAGAAATGCTCAAAGTGGTATGCCACTTCTCTGTTTTACCCGAAAGTTTGTCTTTTGTCTTTCCTTGTTTGTATCTGAGTCAACTTTGCAGCAGCTTGTATCAGAGCACAAAGGCAGTTGTTTAATAGAGGGTATTATGTTTCTTTTACCAAGAATAATGTTTAAACAATTGAACGTACAAGGTAAAACTATCGAAACACATATATTAAACAAATAAACATTTCGAAATTAAAGCATTGAATAGACGAGTTGTGAAGATATACGTCCTTGGATGTGCAGTTAAAAAACTGAAATATAACTGTAACACCTCGTTTTTCGTATAAGTGCTTTTATGTGTGCCTTGTTTGTTAGGGAGGTTAAGAGTAAGCTAAGTGGGGTTTTTTGTGGAAAATTCCCTTTCTTAGGTTTGTGTCTTGTGACTGTCAGAGTCACAAGCACGACCATGCTAGTTTGGTAAGCGTGTCTCGCTAACGCTAAGTTGAGCACGACCGTGCTCAACAGACATGCCCGGTAGGCGCTAAGTTGAGCAAGGTCATGCTTAAGGAGGAGCATGGCCGTGCTCCTCGGGTCTCAGAGTGTATAAATAGGAACAGTACGCGAGGGTTTTGTGTACAACCCTTATTTTGGTTTCTCTGCCTCCAAAACAACAGAAACCTCTCTTCCTCTTTCTCTTCCTTGAACCCTTCCTAGTTCTTGGAATCCATGCGGTGTTTGGGAGAGGAAAGTGTGCGTTAGTGTCTTGTAAGGTAAGCCGGTTATCCCTCTTTTGTTTCCTTTTCCTTTTGTTGAATTGGGAACTAATTGGTTAGGCTTTTTGTTGGTCAAGGCTTGATTCGTTTGTCAAACCGCTTGAGGGAACGCGACCAGTTTGCTATCCGGAGTCTGATCTTCATACCAGGTATAGGGAGAAGGAATAGTATGAGTATGTAGGCTTGGGGGTAGCGTAAGACGAAGGGTTACCCATGTCCCTTTCCCTTGTTAACATGTTTATATGTTTATATGATTAATTGTTATTTGAGATTATCTGTTGTGATGATAATACTGGCCTGACTGTTATTATTATTTGATATTGTCTGTTATGAATATGTTAATATTATGATGCCATGATTATGATGAGTATGATGTTATTGATTGTTGTTGATGTTGTGCTCTTTATGAATGTTGACTGTTGAGGATTTTAATACCATCATAAGGATAAGACGTTAAAATACGTTAATGATAACAATAAGAATTAAGGGATGTTTCTCCCAGTTGTTCATAAGACATTAATATAGTGTGAGAGTAAGGTTTATGCTCATAGGGCTTAGTTAAAGACCCTAGGATTGATTAGTGAGTGTTCTAGGAACATTAATAATGAAGCTACTATTAAAGGATTAATTCCCGATGATGATAAGACGTGAATAATAATGAAGAACAGTTAAGATTAATGAAGCTGATGATTAATGGATTAGTAACAACCATAGGATTGAATCTGGCTTGTTCCCAATAATTGGCAAAGGGTCGGTGACCCTTCTGCCAAGACCAACAGGGCGTAAACTTGAGCACGCCCGTGCCCAACAGGGAGCACGCCCATGCTACCATTCAAATCCCAGATCAGGGCGTGCTGCTTGAGCATGCTCGTGCTCAATAGTTAGCACGATCGTGCTTGACTGTGAGCTCAGCACGACTGCGCTCACCTTTGTAAAACAGAAGGCAGAAACAGTAAGCAGGGGTTTCACCCCAAACACTTAAAAGACTTAATAAGATACCAACGAAACATGAAGACCAAAGACAAGTGAAAAGGTGATGTGAGCCTTGATGCTTAATGGTCAAGGTGTTGATTATGATGTACCTTAGTAGCCTAGTGGCCAAGGGGGCCTTGATGTTTGATAGTCAAGGTGGTAATCTCTAGTGAAGAACGACTAGAATGTTCAATAATGAATACGAAACGATAACGATAATCCTCAATAGCCGAGTGGTCAAGGCACTGATGGTGATAAACTTGGGTAGCCTAGTGACCCAATCGGAGGTGGTGGACGTTGTTGTGTCTTTGTGTTGAGCATGCATTCACGCATCGGAGACGTTAATGGAGGTTGTGCAACATAGGGGGAGGTTGTCCGAGTGTAAGACGATCTTGCCATCCTCGGTGATTCATCCTAGACTGAGGGGATCATGTACCCCTGCGGTGGCGCACCCGTGAATAAGGTGCATCGGCTATCCTAGGGGTCCACCTATGATTGGTGGTCTGGCCCGGCGTTGCGGCTTTTTGGCCAATGTGGAGATGTAACTCTGAAGTTGACTTCCTGAGATAGTTTGGATCCACCTGCATAATGGAGTAGTGGAGTAGAGTTGCATTACATAGCATACACATTGGTATGATGATAACTGTATATATTATATTGTTGTATGCTATAACATGATTGTTTGATGTATGCTCGTCTTGCTAACTGCTTCCTTGCTGTTATATTCATATATATGTTTCTTATTCCCTATCTCTATGTTTCTTGTTTGGTGGCATGTATCGTTTTTGCAGAGTTCGATGTGCAGCCAGTTAAGGAGTGACTCTGAGGAGCCACGACTCATAGATAGGATTTTCGTTTCAATAGTAGTTAGTTTGTTTCTAGTTGTATCCGAGTTGTTTTATCGGATTGGTTTATACCAGCTCTGTAGTGTGACATCGGGGTTGAGTTCGTTCATGTTTCAGTTATGTTATGTTTTCTTTATAAATATATTTTGGTTATTTCCGCATTATGTTACAATATGGCAGTCTCTGCCCGATTTTTAATATTACATATTTGCATGTGTTCCCTTCTCTTTTATATCTGTGTTACCGCTTTTAAATACATGCGGGGTAGAGGGTGTCACATTTAGTGGTATCAGAGCAGTTCGGCCCTGTCCGGACGTGGTATGAGTCTGTTGCGAGTCTTCTGTGTGTTTTTGTTTGAATTGTCTATATTTATTATAGATAATGATGCTTTAGTATTAAGAATCATAAGACCTTCCTTATTGGCTCCCTATATTTAACAGTTGTCTTGCGTAAATGCAGGAACTAATGGCAGGAAGAGGTAGGAACGACCAGGCGATCGTCGATGCCTTGGCACTGCTTGCCAACGTCATAGGCCAAAACCAGAAACAACAACAATAATGGACCAGCTGAGTGAACAACAACAACGATGGACCAGCCAAGTTTCAGGGATTGGACAAGTTCCAGCGAAACAACCCGCCTTCTTTCAGGGTAGCTTACGACCCAGAGGGAGCTTTGTTGTGGATGAGGGATACTGAGAAGATCTTCCGAGCTATGGGATGCAACGAGCACCAGAAGGTCATCTTTAGAACCTTTTTGCTGACTGAGGAGGCTGAGCATTGATGGGAGAACTGTCGCCAGCGTATCCAGGCCGAGGGTACTATGATCACATGGACTGTGTTCAAAGATAGATTCTTTGAGAAGTACTTTCCGACGGATATCAAGGACAAGAATGAGATGGAGTTTCTTACACTGAAGCAGGGCAACATGTCAGTATGAGAATATGCGGCTAAGTTTGAGGAGCTCGCCCGTTACTATACACTGTATCATTATGTGGCGGGCGACCGCTCCAAGTGCATAAAGTTTCAGGCAGGTCCTGCGTCTAGAAATCAAGCAGGCTATCAGCTACCAGGAGATCTGTGTCTTTCCAGTGTTTGTGAACAAGTACAGGATCTACGAAGACACCTACGAGTCTTGGGCGGCAAGCCGCAAGAGCTCAGATTCGCAAGAAAGTGAGAGGAATGATCAAAAGGACAAAGAAAGGCAGCGCCTGGCTCCGATCGGTCGGGACTTCAAGAAGAGTGGAAAGGAGCAGCGATTCTCAGCGGGTAAGTCTAAGGACTGGGATTCCTCTATGCCTATTAGATGTGATAAATGTGGAGAAGGTCACTATACCCATCAATGCAAGGAGCCGGAAATCATCTGTTTCAAGTGTGGCAAGTATGGCCACTTCCGTCGGAAACTGCGAAGAAGGAGAGTCAGAACCTCAAAGTGCTAGCAAGAACTAGAAGTCTCAAGTCAATCGGTTGAAGATCACTGGGAAGGTCTACTCTCTTAGTGGAGCTGGAGTCTCCGAGTCCAAGGACTCAGCCCGAGGTACGTGCCTAGTTGGTAAAAATCTGACAGATTAAGGGGATAGAAATTTCGAGGACAAAATTTTTATAAGGGGGTGGATTTGTAATACCCCATTTTTCGTATAAGTGCTTTTGTGTGTGCTTGTTTGTTAGGGAGGTTTAGAGTGGGCTAAGTGGGGTTTTTGTGGAAAAATCCCTTTCTTAGGTTTGTGTCTTGTGACTGTCAGAGTCACAAGCACGATCGTGCTCTTTGGGTAAGCGTGTCTCGCTGACGCTAAGTTGAGCACGACCGTGCTTAACAGGGAGCATGCCCGTGCTCAATGAAAGACCGCGCCTCGTAGGCGCTAAGTTGAGCAAGGCCGTGCTCCTTGAATTGTGCGTGAATAGTGTTTTTCAAAAACTTTAACAAATTAAAAATTATAAACCTTTTAAAATACTTTGTAAAGCAAATAGTTAACGTCATGTACAAATAAAAAACGATTTGTAAAAGACAAAGCGGAAATAAAAGAGATAGGGTTAAGAAAATGAACACAAGCGAGATATCCTGGTTTGGTCACAAACTACCCGGTGGCCAACGTCCAGTCCCAAGGCAATACCACCAAGGGTTTCCAATCAACTCTAGTTTTTAACAGGATCAACTAGAACCTTTACAAAAGAGAGTACTCCTCACAGATTAGCGATATCACCTCCCCTAGTGAAAGAGCCTCAAGACAATAACCCAAGAGATATCACCTCTCTTGTCAACCACAAGGAATACCACCTCCCTTGTATACACTTGGAAATCACATCCAAGAAACACCCCAAGAGATATCATCTCTCTTGCAAACTTGGTGTAGAAAAAGAAAGGTTTGAGTCAATCCAACTCTTACCAACAATATGCACTCTTAATAGTGTTGATTGAACAACTTTAAGAACAAGAATAACAACACCTATATGGTGTGTAGAACTCTCAAAATAATATGGTCAAGTGAAGTTCAATAGAAAAGTAGTATAAAGAAAATTGATCAGAGTTTTAGCACAGAATATAATAGCAGTGTGTTGTGTCTATTGAAGGCTGCCTAAACTTGCTTTTATATGAGAAGGGTGATAGTTCAAAAGAAATTAGGTCAAGCCTCTTAAAATTCATTTCTATCGTGTCATAATCGATTATTACATT
This sequence comes from Echinosophora koreensis, assembly GCA_035048595.1. NCBI lineage: Eukaryota > Viridiplantae > Streptophyta > Magnoliopsida > Fabales > Fabaceae > Echinosophora > Echinosophora koreensis. The sequence continues at coordinate 19,109 of JAPCYP010000137.1, forward strand.
CTCATAATCGATTATTTAAACCAATTTCAGGAAGCACGCATTTGGACAGAATAAACATAATCGATTATATTAATCGATTATGAGTCCACTGACTTTCATATAAAAAGCCATAAATCGATTACATAATCGATTAGGAGTTTCATGTTGAAGCTCGTTGAAAGCCAGAAAGGACATAATCGATTATGCATTTTACATAATCGATTATTCTAATTCAAAATTCAAACTCAACGGCTTTAATGTCATAATTACTCATTAACACCAATTAAAGCCATTTAACCTCGACTCATAATCGATTATAGGATTACCATAATCGATTATGGCACAAATAAAATTGAATTTGAAAAACTTGACAATTAATGATTTGATTACTCATTAAGTATGATTAATTGTCATATTTAATTCTTTTAAGCACATGTTAAATCTGTTAAAAATATGTGTGTGAGACCAATATTAAATTGAGAACTCTACTTACCATTTACATACTTTTCTATAACAATCAATACAAACACTGAAATGCCCATTTTGCCAATTTACTGGCTTGCTTTATAATAATCCGTTTTTTGCACTTTAGTCCTCCTGGAGCTTTTCCTTTTGTCCATCATCAAAACAAAATTTCATGTCAAGGCATATATTCACATTCTCCCCCTTTTTGATGATGACAAACATCTCATGGAGGGATTTGCTTAGGAAATGGGTTAGAGCAGACAAATAAAAAATATCATAATTCTAAGTGCAATTTTGTGCTTTACTCCCCCTCATTTTATGCATACATTCAAATCCACTCCCCCTGAATCATGCAATCAGAAAAAACGGGAAAAGTAAATAAAGCAAGGCAAAAATGTATATATGTAGGCATCAGCGTAATCCTAACATGGTGTGCGGAAGCAAATACCAAGATAGTTAAAGAAACGATCTCCCCCTTTAGCAAGTATATGATTATTTCCCCTAAGCATGCAAATAATTCTCCCCCTTTCAAAAATAGTTTTTCAAATTAATATTTCATTTTTCTAAGGCAATGGAGAAAAGGGTAGAAAAGCATTTAATCTCAACAAATATCAATGATAAACTTAAAATCTTAGCTTGATTTGATGTAATGGAAAATTTGAAGCATTACAAGCAAGTATCATGATGAAGGACACTTTTCAAAGAATTTCGAAGAGATAGCCATGTAAAAGGTTCTAACATGCAAGTAGTTATTTCTCATGAGATTTATCAAGATACAATAACTATTCATAAGTTGAGTGCATGACCTCTTCCTTTCGCGAAATCGGTTATATAATCGATTGTTTTCAAGATTCTTTGCATACTCGATTATGTAATCGATTTGAACTCTTCTGGGGAAAAAAAGGCTTGCATGCATAATCGATTATGCTAATAGATTAGAGACATTCTGACTTTGACTTTCTGCTCCTCGTCCAAATGTAGTCGATTATGATAATCGATTACAGCCTTACTGACTTTTGATATTTGTCTCCTTTTTGCGCATAATCGATTCCTTTAATCGATTTTGGTCTTTCTGACTTCTCATAATCGATTATGACTATCATATAATCGATTATGACATCTTTGGGTGATGAACAGGGGAATTTGTTTTTGTATCCCATCATGTGCTTTGAATGACCACTATTAAGGTTTCAATTGTAGTTCTTGGTCTTCAAGCACTCCTGCAAAACAAAATCATATTTTGGCTTTTGGTACCCAAACCATTTTGGGTCCTTGAACATTAGTCACGGGCAATAAGCCCTCTGAAATCATGCATTTTTAACATTTATGCCTTTGTTTTTCCTAATGTTGCAAATAGAGGCAGTGTGGCCTTTTCTACCACAATGAAAGCATTTCACAAAAGGACTACTAGACTTGTTGCTTGGACCAAAAAAATTCTTAAAAGATGTTTCATTAAATTTAGGATGATAACCCAAACCGGCTTTGTCATACATTCCCTTTTGATTTCCCAAAAGAACATTTAGATTATCCCTTCCCATTGTGAATTTCGCAAGCGTGATATATAAGTCCTCAATTTTAATTTTCAAAACGCTGCATTCATCACATTTAGAAACTTCATTCTTTTTATTTTTCACAAGATAAGCATGATGAAGTTTCGTTTAAAACAACTAGTTTTTCTTTAAGGGCTTCCATCTCTTTGTTTAAAACATCAATTTTAGATTCAAGAAGAGAAATGGTTTTCTTGGATGAAGAAATAATTTTTCGAAGTCTAATAGTTTCATCATTCAATTCTTCACAAGTAGTAGACAAATCATCATAAGATAATTCAGTTTCAAGTTCAAGATCGTTTACCTCATCTTCCTCATGATTTCCCATGAGACATAAATTAGCCTCTTCATTGTCCAACTTATCGGATGAATCCATATCATTGTCTTTACAAGCAATATTGGCCCTTCTTTCTCTTCAATCCTTTTGTGGCCTTTTATTCAATCTTTGGCCTTTAGGATAGTCGGGTTTTATATGACCCTTTTTGCCACACTTGTAGCATGTTGGGATGAAAGAGGTTCCTTCTTCCTCATATTTCTTTAGAGGATTGGAGACTTGTTTTGCTTTGCCTTTTCTCCTTAAGAACTTTTTAAATTTGTGGATCATTTTGTTCATATCTACCTCGTCTTCATCAAGACTATCACAATCATCAAAGTCACTCCCTTCATCATTTTCAATCATGCGTGCTTTGAGTGCATCGCCATTCTTTATCTTATTATCATTTCCCTCACTTTCCATGAGGCGATATAGTTCAAGCTCGTGTTCGTGCAATTTCCCAAGCAAAGTAGCCAAAGACATAGATGATAAATCTCTAGATTCAGATATAGCAGTTACTTTGGGTTGTCAATTTCTACTCAAACATCTAAGCACTTTATTTATTAAATCCTCATTATTAAAAGGTTTCCCAAGAGCCCTAAGATGATTTATAATATGGGTAAAACGTTTCTGCATATCTTGTATGCTTTCACCCTGTATCATCCTAAATAGCTCATACTCATGGGTCAATATCTTCATCCTAGCCCTTTTGACCTCGATAGTACCTTCATGGGTCAATTAAAGGGTGTCCCGCATTTCCTTAGCGGTCTTGCAATTTGAAACCCTATAGAACTCATCGTAGCTTAAAGCTGAAGTGATGATGTTCCTAGCTTTCAAATTGTATTGGACCTTTTTCTTTTCCATGTCGGTCCAAAGATTTTTTGGTTTATCCACTGAAGCACCATTAACTTCATGCTTAGGGACAAATGGACCATTTTCCATTGAATCCCAAACATCAATATCAAAAGCTTCAAGAAAGATTTGCATTCTTTCTTTCCAATATCCATACGCTTCACCATTGAACGATGGGGGTCTATTTATGGAATTACCCTCGTTACAAAAAACGGTTTGAAGTCATGTTACCTCTTGAGGCGGTTTCGCCCTTTATATCCAAGAGTTAAGTTCTGATGCCACTTGTTGACAAGTGACTCTAAACACAAGATGGGGGTGAATTGTGTGTGAACATTATTTTTCAAACAATTTAATCAATTAAAAATTATAAACCTTTTAAAATACTTTGTAAAGCAAATAGTTAACGTCGCGTGCAAATAAAAACGATTTGTAAAAGACAAAGCAAAAATAAAAGAGATAGGGTTAAGAAGATGAACACAAGCGAGATATCCTGATTCGGCCACAAACTACCCAGTGGCCTACGTCCAGTCCCCAAGGCAATACCACCAAGGTTTCCAATTAACTCTAGTTTTTAACAGTATCAACTATAACCTTTTGTACAAAAGAGAGTACTCCTCACAGACCAGGGATATCACATCCCCCAGTGAAAGAGCCTCAAGACAATAACTCAAGAGATATCACCTCTCTTATCAACCACAAGGAATATCACCTCCCTTGTAAACACTTGGAAATCACATCCAAGAAACACCCCAAGAGATATCATCTCTCTTGCAAACTTGGTGTAGAAAAAGAAAGGTTTGAGTCAATCCGACTCTTACAACAATATGCACTCTTAATAGTGCTGATTAAACAACTTGAAGAACAAGAATAACAACACCTATATGGTGTGTAGAACTCTCAAAATAATATGGTCAAGTGAAGTTCAAGAGAAAAGTAGTATAAAGAAAATTGATCAGAGTTTTAGCACAGAATATAATAGCAGTGTGTTGTGTCTGTTGAAGGCTGCCTAAACTTGCTTTTATATGAGAAGGGTGATAGTTCAAAAGAAATTAAGTCAAGCCTCTTAAAATTCATTTCTGTCGTGTCATAATCGATTATTACATTCTCATAATCGATTATTTAAACCAATTTAATGAAGCGCGCATTTGGACAGAATAAACATAATCGATTATATTAATCGATTATGAGTCCACTGCTTTCATATAAAAAGCCATAATCGATTACATAATCGATTAGGGGTTTCTGTTTGAAGCTCGTTGAAAGCCAGAAAGGACATAATCGATTATACATTTTATATAATCGATTATTCTAATTCAAAATTCAAACTCAACGGCTTTAATGTCATAATTACTCATTAACACCAATTAAAGCCATTTAACCTCGACTCATAATCGATTATAGGATTACCATAATCGATTATGGCACGAATAAAATTGAATATGAAAAACTTGACAATTAATGATTTGATTACTCATTAAGTATGATTAATTGTTAGATTTAATTCTTTTAAGCACATGTTAAATCTGTTAAAAGTGTGTGGGTGAGACCAATATTAAATTGAGAACTCTACTTACCATTTACACACTTTTCTATAACAATCAATACAAATACTGAAATGCCCATTTTGCCCCTTTACTGACTTGCTTAATCCGCTTTTTGCACTTTAGTCCTCCTGGACCTTTTCCTTTTGTCCATCATCATAACAAAATTTCCTGTCAAGGAATATATTCACAGGGAGAAGGAATAGTATGAGTATGTAGGCTTGGGGGTAGCGTAAGACGAAGGGTTACCCATGACCCTTTCCCTTGTTAATATGTTTTATATGTTTATATGATTAATTGTTATTTGATGATTATCTGTTGTGATGATAATGCTGGCATGACTGTTATTATTATTTGATATTATCTGTTATGAATATTTAAATATTATGATGCCATGATTATGATGAATATAATGTTATTGACTGTTGTTGATGTTGTGCTCTTTATGAATGTTGACTGTTGAGGATGTTAATACCATCATAAGGATAAGACGTTAAAATACTCGTTAATGATAATAATAATAAGAATTAAGGGATGTTTCTCCCAGTTGTTCATAAGATATGAATATAGTGTGAGAGTAAGGTTATGTTCATAGGGCTTAGTTAAAGACCCTAGGATTGATTAGTGAGTGCTCTAGGAACATTAATAATGAAGCTATGATTAAAGGATTAATTCCCCATGATGATACGACATGAACAGTAATGAAGAACAGTTAAGATTAATAAAGCTTATAATTAATGGATTAGTAACAACCATTAGGATTGAATCTGGCTTGTTCCAAATAATTGGCAAAGGGTCTGTGACCCTTCTGCCCAGACTAGCAGGGCACGTCGGGTGTGCTCCCATTCAAATCCCAGATCAGGGCACTGCGTGAGCACGCACGTGCTCAACAGTTAGCAAGACCGTTCTTGACTGTGAGCTCAGCACGACCATGCTAAGGGGTGAGCACGCTCGTGCTCACCTATACAGAACAGAACGCAGAACAGTACAGAAGCAGGGGTTTCACCCCAAACGCTTAAAAGACTTAATAAGATACCAACGAAACATGAAGACCAAAGACAAGTGAAAAGATGATATGAGCCTTAATGCTTAATGGTCAAGGTGTTGATGATGATGTACCTTGGTAGCCTAGTGGCCAAGGGGACTTTGATACTTGATGGTCAAGGTGGTAATCTCTAGTGAAGAACGACTAGAGTGTTTAATAATGAATACGAAACTATAACTATAATCGTTGATAGCCGAGTGGTCGAGGTGCTGATGGTGATAAACTTGGGTAGCCTAGTGGCCCAAGCGGAGGCGGTGGACGTTGTTGTGTCTTTGTGTTGAGCATGCATTCACGCATCGGAGACGTTAGTGGTGGTTGTGCAACATAGGGGAGGTCGTTCGCGTGTAAGACGATATGGCCATCCACGATGATTCATCCGAGACTGAGGGGACCAGCTACCCCCGTGGTGGTGCACCCATGAATAAGGTGCGTCGGCTATCCTAGGGGTCCACCCATGGTTAATGGTCTGGCCGGCATTTGTGCTTTTTGACCAATGTGGAGATATAACTCTGAAGTTGGCTTCCTGAGATAGTATGGATCCACCTGCATAACGGAGTAGTGGAGTAGAGTTGCATTGCGTAGCATACACGGTGGTATGATGATAACTGTATACATTATATTGTTGTCTTCTATAACATGATCATTTGATGTATGCTCGTCTTGCTAACTGCTTCCTTGTCGTTATATTCTTATATACGTTTCTTACTCCTTATCTCTATGTTTCTTGTTTGGTGGCATGTATCGTTTTTGCAGAGTTCGATGTGCAGCCAGTTGAGGAGTGACTCTGAGGAGCCGCAACTCGTAGATAGGATTTTTGTTTCAGTAGTTGTTAGTTTGTTTCTAGTTGTATCCGAGTTGTTTTATTGGATTGGTTTATACTAGTTCTGTAGTGTGACATCGGGGTTGGGTTGGTTTATGTTTCAGTTATGTTATATTTTCTTTATAAATATGTTTTGGTTATTTCAGCGTTATGTTACATTGCGGCAGTCTCTGCCCGATTTTTAATATTATATATATTTGCATGTGTTCTTTTCTCTTTTATATCTGTGTTACCGCTTTTTGATTACATGAGGGGTAGAGGGTGTCACAATAACAACCGAGTAGTCAACTATCAGATCGTCTAGGTCTTACTAGGTAGTCTACTAACAAATCGTCTAGTTCTTACCGGGTAGTCTACTAATAGATCATCTAGTTCTTACCGGGTGGTCTACTAAGTCTTTGGAGAGTAAACTAGAGGTTCGTCTAGCAAACTTAGTGAGTGATAAGCCTTTGGGCTTACTTAAAGTGCTCTATAGACTTGGGTGGTCGTCTAGCAAGGCAAACTTAGTCCTGAACACTTGAATAGATGAGTTAGTTGATAACTTTGCCGTACAAATTTAATTTTTTTTGTTAGCATCAAAATTATCAGAGATTATTAACCACAACCACTTTGGTTCCAACAGGGGCGGGAGTGAGTTTTGCCTCCCCCAACCCCGCCATGCTCCCCTTCGAGTTTGGAAAATAGATCCCCATCCCCGGCCCCAATGGGGGCCGGGTTTCCCCGCGGGTCCTCGCCCTGGTCAATGAGTATCCAAATTTAAAATTTATTTTGCTTTAATTGAAATTAACAACTCAAAAATTGTACTTCTGAAAAAATAAACAAATAAAACCTTCACACAATCAAAACAATCAACCAGAAGCTGGAACTTAATTTTCTTTCAGCTACAAATTAAAAATAAACTAATGCTTTAGAAGTACTTCATTATGCTTCAAATAACACTGATAGCATCAAAAGACGATAATAAAAGCACAATCAAAATTTCTGTAATTTTTCAAAAAGAAAAAAAAAAACCCTTTATACTGAATGGAATCTTTCAATCAAAACAAATCTCATACCATACATAGATATATGAGGATATTATTATAATCACGTAAACAGCGGGGCAGGTTCGGGGCAGGGCGGGTATCTGCATCCCCATCCCCGCCCCCGTCCCCAGTCAAAGCAGGTTTTCCCCGTCAAAGTCAGGACTGGCTTGGGTGGGTACCTTTTGGGTTCGGGTCTCCTTGCCATGCCTAAATGGGCTTCTTTGACACAGGTGTTTCATAAAAAAATCTTGAAAGTGAAACAACTCACCATTTTAGACTATCAAACAACTCAAGCCCTTATTGTTTTCATGCCAAATCAACACGATCTGTCTCAACCTAGCAGAGAACAAGGTGTAATCAATAATTTACATTGCTACATGGTCTAGTCAGACAGTAATATTCCCTGAGTTAGCGACCAATATTAAATGGGTTGATAAATGGGGCAAAAAGAATTATATGGTCCTTTAGCGATCGATTTAGTGACCACAACTAAGAAATTAGGAAGCATGGTCGCAAAATCGATCGATCGCTGAGTGGTGGAAACTAACATTCAATTATTGTAATTTGCCAACCACTTTTTGATTGGTAGCTAAATGGTGAAAAAAATCAATAATATGATCCTTTGGTTACTACGTTGGCGACCACTAGTTAGAGACCACAAAGAATGATCACTAATTCAGTCACTAAAAAGTCAAAATATGGTATTCTTTAGGAATTCATTGCTTAGCGACCATGCTAGCGTCTGATTTTTTTTTTTTTTTTTGCAACCACATAAATCAATCGTTGAAGTAAAAAACCAATCTTTTTTTCTTATTCATCTAATCAGTCGCAAATTTGGTCACATCGGTCGCTAACATCAATTCCAAAACCATTCTTTTCTTATAGTGGTAGCTGATATTATGGGAGTTGCTACTCCTCATATTATTTATGTGTAATTGTTTTCTTTGGGCTTAGGTCCTGGCATTAAAAAAATATAAATATAAATTTGTTATTTGTTATTTGAAATAATATTTTGAAATATTTTCTAGCGAGTACGTGCAAGGACATACATGGAAAATGCTTCTGAAATTTTGTCAAGTACAAGACATGAGAAGTAACTAACAACTATTATACAAGTGAAGAAAAGTTTATTCTCGATTGGGATAGGATCATACCAATTAACGAAGCGGATTGGTTCAAGGAACATGTCATATTTAAGTTGACGTGTTGCCACAGTTTCATGTATGAATATATCTTTTATTGATTGTATTAACGAAAGAAAGGGGGTGAAACAATCTTTTATAGATGGGGTTCAAGCGTTTGTTAGTAAAGTTTGTCAGTAGGATTATTATATAAGTGAGGGGGATTAGATATCTATCTTTTAAGTGCAGTTGTACAGGTTAAGATTTTGAGCGATAGGAATGTGAAGGTTCATCTACATCGAGTTGGGTTCAAGCCTAATTATTGGGTTTGGACTGATCATGACAAAGAGATGTCATAAATTGATTTAGATGCTGATGATAACCGGATGGATGGGTGCTTCAAGCAGTGGTATAGTCGTGGGCTATGGTGAACAATGTGTGATGCTCTGATACAGGATGGGTTGTTTGAAGCTTATGAGTCACATTACATGGAAGAGTCTATGAATGATGAAGTCCAATTAATTGGGATGTTCCAGAGCAGTGCTAGGTTTTTTCCTCCAAAATGCTTTTGGATGTAACACCTACAAAGAGGGTTTACCAAAGAATTATTATGATGCAAAGAGTTCGGTGTTTAAGCTCGAATTTGAGGTGAAGAGGATTAACTATTGTATGAATAAGTATATGCTATTTGTGACAATAAATCCGACACAAATGATTTGACATGTTGTGGGATCCGTTTGATTTGCAATTTTTCAAGGGACAACACAGTACAAAATGTCTTGTTACATGTTTGATTTTAAAATTGATTTATGGACAGTACAAAACCAAAATAATGGACATAACAAAACCTTGAAATTTTGTTACTTGGTTACGCAAGGGACAAAATTTGTGTCCCACGTACAACATAAATGAAATGACTATTTTATCATTAACATCCCCTCACCTTCGTCACTTTCGGTCACGTATTCCACTAAACCCAGTAAGCCACATCTGAGCTTCTCCACTGCACGTCCCTTCAAATGTGGAACATCCTCTTCATACCATTTCCCCTCTTATTCATACGCTTATCAAGGGGCTAAATCACACGGTGAAGAAGAAGCTTTTCAATCAGGTCCGGACCTTCTTCCTTCTAAATCTAGTTTTTCAACCTTATCAAGCTTCTCCACTATTCTAATCTCGATCTCTGTGATTTCATTGTTTTTACAGGAACGAAAATGCGAAAGTAGAGGACCAAAAGTGGATTTCATTTCCTCCATCTCTGCTTCGCACTGTTCCAACGTGCTCCGCCCTGCTCCGCGCTGTTTCGCCTTGCTCCGACCTGCTTCGCGCTGCTCCACCCTGCTATGCCCTACTCTGCCCTGCTCCCTTGTCATCTCATCGTCACCACTACAGCTAGCTGCCATTTCGAATTTCTTAGGAGATTCGCAAACCCTAACCCATCAAGTCCACGCCTTTTCAGCATTCCATATAACTATGATAAGTATTCTAAATTATATAAGCAATTCAATAATTTATTATAATCTATTTTAATTAAAAATATGGTAGTTAAAATATATAGATAAAAATTTATCAGCATTACTATGATAATAATTTAATAGTAAATAAAAAATAATTTAATATATAAAAAACTTGTTATGTATCCTTTCATAATACAAATCAAACATTATATAGTACAAAGGGCAATTTAGTAAATTTTACGTTGTTCTGTCCAGTATGTAAGCATACTAAACAACGTAGTGTACAAAATTGTTTGTGATGTGTGCATCGACTAACAACATACAGCACAAAAAGTTGTGTTGTGACTCAACTATTTATCATGTACTGTTCTGTGTTGTTCTCCATATTCTATCATGTAATGCGAATCAAACGGACCCTATGATTTTGCTTGTTTGTTCATGGAAAAATTAGGTGAATTTTATTATATCATCAAATATTTAATTCTGAATTGTACCTATTTACCTTATTTGTTTTAGAATTGACGAATTTTCGATGTGTCCATTGAAACTTAATACATTAGTTTTTCTGAATATTTCATATCTAGATGGTTTTAAAAATATTAAAAATAAATAAAAAATGATGCAAAGAAGATTTTTGTTAGAAAAGCTAGAAGAGTTGGACAATTGAATTTGGGGTGTTGTCTAAGGTGCACCACCCACCAAAGTGGTGTAGTGGTGCACCACCCAAGTGGCAAAATATAGTCCATTCATTTTGCCACTTGGGTTAGTCAAAAGATATGGTTGAAATATGGCTTGCTTCTATGGTGGAATAGCATATTAAGTGGTCTACCAATAGCTATTTTTTATAGTCATTAGATATATTTATAAAATAAATCAATGGCTGGGATTGAAACTAATTTATTTCTTTTACGGAAGATTGAAAGGTAATCAAGAAAATGAATGTTACAATTTTATCCTTCTTCCAAGTCTTCTTTCCCATACCACCGAAATTGTTTAGCAATGGAAATAAGTTGCAGAACAAACAACTTCACATATAATCTAAATCAATATTTATCAAACTGTGCATTTGATCTCATACTATTATCTTCAGCAATAACCACCAAGAGAGCTGACCTTCTCAACAAACCCAGAACAAAGAACACACATACATGGAACAAACTCAGGAATAAAAATACACATTCAAACCCAGAAAAAACAAACACAGGAACAAAGAATACAGTCTCAAACCCAGGAACAAATACACGCCCATTTCCAAAATTTTACAAAACAAAGCTTTCTTCACCAAAATACAGAGATAGGAAGCAAGAACCAGTGCCGGTCTAATTCCAAGCTGAGTTCCTTCGAATTCAAGCGTGACTATTGGATTAGGAGAGGAAGAGATGTATGCTTTGATTACACCACCTTCATCAGCACCAACGGCACAAGCAGGAAGATGATGAGCAACGGTGACAAGTTCTTCCCCATTGGATATTCCATTTGCCAGAATCATTCCAATTCCACCGGCTTTCATCACCGCCACAACTTTCGCAACTCTAGGGTTACCCCCTCGGTCGCACACCACAATCTTCGGATCCAGGGTAAATTATTTGATACATTTTTCCCTTCAACGCCGCGCCGGATTAAAGAGACACGACGGAGAGTTTCCGACCATCGCCCAGCACCACCTGCGCGGGGTCGATAGTTCCTACTCCCGCCGTCGTCAACCACGGAGCAAGGTTGGTTACCGACATCCCACTTGGACCTTCGTTTCCACCGGAGCAAGACACAAAATGATGGATCTGGCTGGGTGGTGGGTCGGAGTCTTGGCTGGGGATGGGAGGCGGCTAGGGGCGGCTGGTGTTTCTGCTCCTTGCTAGCGACCCAGAGCCAGAGAACAGAGATGCGCGTGAAGGAGAGAGGGCGCTCGAGAGACAGAGATCCATGAACGAGAGGGGGGACTTCGCAGGGACGGCCGGAGCCGTGTCGGAGTGGCGGCGGCGCTAGGGTTAGGCCATCAAAGATGATGGTGGCGGCGCTAGGTCATCAGTTATCTCCACCTGGCAGTAACAATGGATTTTGACAAGGAAAAAAAAAGATAACCAGCTGACTTGTGGTTCAGTGGTGGACCACTAAATTGCTATTCCACCCTAAAAATCACCTAAAATATAAGTTGAAAAGTCAAATAAATTAGGAGGCAAAATGATTGGATCATGTTGAGCCACTTGGGTGGTGCACCACTACACCATTTTGGTGAGTGGTGCACCATAGCCTTCACCTGAATTTGGACCTGAATTGAGAAGAGAAACGTAGAACTTCAGGAGCAGTGTGAATTGCTTATGGCAATTAGACAGAAGCCACGTGGGGCCATGAGTAATGGAATTTCTCAATCCAATTTGAACGTGATTGCTAGGAATGAGAGAAGGCCATGTGGGGCCCATGCCCAATTAGCAAAAAAGAGCAGATAGATTAGGGAGAAGACGTACAGGGGCTAATTTTTGGAATTGAAATTGAAATATATTAAAAACTAAAGAACCGAATTGGTGTAAAAAAATACGAAAACATATTAGATTTATGAGGAATGAGGATTAATTATATCAATTTGATCATCAAAAATCTCAAATATCAGTCAAAATAGTTCTTATAAGGACTAATATATCCCTAAACATCATCTTAAGAAGGACAAACTTGACCAATATTTAAGATTTTTGAGGACTAAACTGATATTTTTTATTTCTCAAGGACCGAATATGTCTCGTATTTTTTGTTAGAGACCAATTTGGATTTTTATTCTATATAATAATATAATAACTTACACTGCTGCAAAGGGGAGCATAATGCAAAGACGTAGGAGATGAGCACATCAGAGATAGAACAGTGCCATGAGTGAAGCAGAGAAACCTGGCACAAGAAGAACGTTCAAGAGATTGATTTTTTTATTGGAGTTTGATCATTTCTCTGTTGTTCTTTATTTTGATATGAGTAGCTAAATCCATAATTAGGTTATAGATCTTATGTTTTAATACTTGTGATTTTTGCCCATTTATACTAAAATATTGTGTTTCTTTAATTGATTGGATTTATCGTGCTTTGAATTTCATAAAGGTTGATCACCCTTTATCAAGTTAATTGATTGACTAGCAATCCTGTCACTAATTAGTTAACAAAACTCTAGGATTAATCGGATTTGGGATTGTGTGTACTAAACTCAATCCTTTATTTTCAATCAGTTATTAAGTTAACAAAGCTAGTGATTCTTGATGCTTTTCTTAACCGCATGCCTTGCAAGAGGTTTTCCGATTAAGGAAAAGAATATTAGTATTGTATGTCACTAGATATTGATAATATTAAAGCAGATGATTTACAATCACTAAGAAACACATGTTATTGAGGAACTAAGTAATGAGTAACATAATAGGTATTGGCATAAGTGAAACCAAACAGCTTAAGCTTTTCAAATTGAACATTTGTAGCGAATCTTCGATTTCGTTGTTTTCATTTAATTTTCTTTTTTATTTATTAATTATTATTGCAAACTCAATTATTACATAAGGAATTAATTGACTTAGTAATTACCAATAATCCTTATGGGTTAGATAATTTGGAGTCTCGCAATAGGGTGCACTTGCCCTTAAGTAAGATGTTAATGCAAAAAAAAATTGGCACCGTTGTTGATGATTATTTTTTTTTTACAATATTGGGAAAATTGAATCCTAGTTAATTTAGACACTATTTTTATATAATTGTTTTGTTTTATAGTTTTTCTTTTATTAGTTTTTTTCCCTTTAAAATTATCTTTTATTTTATTTCTTTAGTTCTTCGGATTAATAGAGAAGGAGCAAGGATCAAAGGATGATGTTGGACTTTGCTCGGCCCACTTCGACAGTCATTATAGGGAGTATTATTAGGTCCAACATTAAGGCCAACAACTTTGAGATCAAGCCAGCCTTGATTTCCATGTTACAATCATCCATTCAATCTAGTGTGGCACCAAGCGATGACCCTCATCTTCATTTGATTAACTTCCTCAAGATATATATGTGACATTATTAAATACAATGGAGTCTCAAATGACACCATTAGAATTGAGGCTATTTCGATTCTTTTTATGAGACAAGGTAAAATAGTGGCCAAGTTTTTGTCATCCGGTTCCATTACCACTGGATATCAATTTATTTATTTATTTTATAAATTTTTTGGATAAATGTTTCCACTTTCTAATAAATCTGTTAAATTACATAATGACATAAGGTAGAGATGGAATCCTTATACGAGGCATAGAAGCGATTCCAAGAATTATTGAAGAGATGCCCTCATCATGGTTTTCCTCATCATGCCCTCGTGGTGCAAGGGACAATGCCTAGTCAGTGGGAGACAAAACTGAAGAAGGAGCGGTGTATGGCCACCAATCTAGGGAGGAATGATGTGCTTGAAGGACAAAGACATGATATGACTAAGTGGGGAAGGACAAAGATGAAAAAAATGAAGAAGATATTGATGAGTAATCACTCGACTAGTAACCCCTACTTCAAAATTTCACATCCTCTGAGATTGATAGCACATCAGTTGAAAAGTGAGAAGCGGGCTAAGGCAATCACCCTTAGAAGGGAAAAAGAAATAGAAATTTCTCATAAAGGAAAGAAGGGAAAATTAAACAAAGGGAAAGAGGTTCCTAATGAAGAGAGCCTAAACGAACAAAAGAAAAATAGTGATGTGGCTAATAAAATTTTAGGAAACTAAAGAGGCAATTGTACAACCTTACCAGCCAAAAATTTCTTTCCCTCAAAGGTCAAAGAGTAGTCAACATGATCCACAATTCACCAAATTCTTAGATTGATTAAAGCATTTGCAAAAAAATTAAAAAATTAACCCTATTGTTATTGCCATCCCAGCCTCACTATATCTTTATTTAGTGGAGGGATGAGTTTTTATTTTGTCACAAACCCCTTCAAGAAGAAATTTATCTTCATGTCCAATTCAAATTATTCTTTTATTTCCTTTCTCATTCCATGTCTCCTTTTTGGGTACATATATTTCGTCACATAAAAAAATTAAAAACAGACAACTTAAACCAAAATAAAAACTTGACATAACTAAGAGAAACTATTACCAAGTGAGACAGTATTTTATTGTTGCATTGCAAAATAATGAAAATCCACTACTCCAGTACTTGGGTATCCATGCATTTTCATTTCAATAAAAAATCAAACGTTGAGATCATATAGTTCACTTTCCCTTGCACAACACAAATTTCTCTAGCTCCCATCAATCAGTCCTTCATGAAAAATGGAACTAAAGAGATCCATCACATTCTTGTTCAAAACAAGTCCAACTTCAATTCCACCACTCCCATCTTTGCTCTCTGAAATCCCAATTGTTAAAGCTCTATCAATTGATGTTATCTCCACCTTTTCAGGTCTCCCCCAACCAAAATCAATACCATAAACACCAAATCTGTTGGATCCAGCTATTCCCATTATTTCAACCTTTTCAGTTGACATTGACACATACTTAGAAAACACATCCTTGGCTCCATCAAAAACTCCCTTCTTATCTAACATTTTTATTTTATGGTAAATCATCTTAGCCACAATAACAACCCCATCTTCTTTTACATAATCAATTGGTTGTGTATCCACAAATTGACCCCAAACACAGTTACCAAAATAATTCCCAGGAATTGGAGGATCCAACCTTGCCCTACAATCAATAGTGAATGCAAATGCAAATTTCTCTCTTTCCCTTCCAACTCCTTGAATGGCTTTTGCAATGCAAACAGACACATAGGCACAAGTAAGTACAAAGGTTGATAAAGTATGTGGCTTTGGATTATTAGAAACTATTGGTGCTTCTGCTTCATTATCCTCCACAGTGTCCCATTTGGATAACACCCTTTTCTTTATCTTCTCCAAATCCGCACGTGTGAGCTCGAATATGGCACGTGCCGAGTTCTCAACTTTTGGTGGGAATGGTAGAATCTTCAAGCTTCTCTCTTTGCTGTTATCATTAGGGAACAATTTGGATAACGATTCTGTGGAGAGAATATCATTAAGACCAGTTGAATCTTTGATGACTTTTCTGTCAAAGAATGGTTCTAACTCTGGAACCAAACATGGTGATGATTCAGATTCTTCACCGAGTTTGCATATCGAAGCCCAAGCTTTGATGAACATGGTTGAAGATTTTCCATCAAGAGCAGCATGGTGGGTACTAATACCTATGCAAAAGCCACTGTTTGGAATAAGAGTTATTTGTAGGGACATAACAGAAGCATGAGAATCAGATGAATCCAAGTGGGGTACAAAAGAACGAGCTTCTGAAGCTTCATGGGGTGAATTATTATCCAAAAGATTATCAAAGTTTGCATTTTCAGACTCAGCTATGAGAAGTGAAACACCATCATCATCGTTGTATTGAATGATGGGTTTTTCGGAATCAGAAGGCCAAACGATGTTACCAGCTAGAGGGAGGAAGTGTTGGAGGGTGTGAGGATTTGAGTTTTGGAACCAGTTTGTTAAAGAAAAAAGAAGATGGGTCTGATTCTGATTCCGTTTGTGGGGTAGGGAATTTGTAGAAGAAGATGCGTTCAACTGGGTGGAACCTGAGCCATAACAGGTCGAAGAAAGTGAGAGGGTAAGAAGATGAGTGGGTTGAAGATTGAGGAGAAACATGGCAGTGTTCGTGAATTTTGATGGAGATGTGGTTTGGAGGAGAAGCCATGTGAAAGAATGAAAGAAAGGAACAGAGGAAATGGTTGAACCAGAAAATGAAATGAGAGAAATTAATATAGTGTGGTCTCTGCTTTGGTTTTAACTTGCTATTTTTGTCTGGGCTTGCATTGGTGTTTAGGATTGAGCCGCACGATTTGATGCCGGCGTTGATTTTAGTATTTAGTTGCATTGTAAAAAAACTAGAGATTGGTAGATTAAAATTAGAATTTTCGACATCATTAACATGGTCGTTTTGTTCTGCGGCAGATGTCATGAAAACGTCTTTGGAAGCTACTACCATGTCCGTCTCGGTTATAAGCAGAAATTAAATAAAACATACCTATTAAAATTACTAATTAATCTTATTTAATATTATTAATCTTATTTAAAAATTAAGTAAGTTATCTAAATTATTATTTATCTTATTTATTAAACTTGTGTTGTTGGGAATAAAATGAGTTATTAAAAAACAAAAATTATATTAAATAAATGATATTTTGAAAAAAACATTATTAAATTGGACCAAAAAGTTTGGGACTTTTTTTTACTTATAATAGAGACCGGAGAGAATACTTGCTAAAATAATTTACTTAAATGTTATAATTAATAGCAATGTGTGTTTGGTTCGAGTGATAACGAAATCGGGTTCCTTAAGCAAGTAGTCATGGATTCGACCCCTTACTCTTATGCATGAAATAAAATCTGATTGAAAGAAGTCAATCATTCAATATAGAGTAAAGATCCTTTCTATTTTTTTCCTCTCCATTTAAGTTCCATTTAGAAGAGAGATAGATACAAAAAAAAATTAATTATTTAATATTTCTTAAATGATAAAATAATTTGGAACACAAATCATATATATATATATATACACGCACACACACTTTTGGAGGTCCATATCTGGTTTTGTTCCTTCCTAATTTTCATGTAAGACGGCAAATTATATTACGTTTTTGAAAAAGCTTTCTTTAATAGTTTTCTTGAAGGATTTAATCGACACCATAAAAATCAATCGATAATAAATTATCTTATCATTAAAAATATTTAACGGTTTGCATAATTATATCAAAATTCATATATATAAAATAATTTCTCATTTTTTTGACAATATGATCAACTTTAGGTTATGTTTGGTGGATAAAATAAAGTAATTAGTAATGAAATAAAGTGATAAAAAACATTAAACCATTATTTAGGAGTTTCTTATATGATTGAATGAAATAGTTAAGAATGATAACCTCTTCCGGTGCAACTTACTCAACCCTTCAAATTTTTATATCCTCTAATTTGGTTTAATATCTCTCCATTCCCTCATTAAAATTACAACAATAGAATAATATACTTTTTACTTTTTTAATTCGTTCTATTATTGACCATTTCACTTAATCTCCCTTAAAACTTTCAAACATAATAGAGTCATACTAACGAGTACCCTTAGAGTACTCATTAAGGAACCAAGAAAAACAACTTTTTATTGGAAAAACCTAGGGCCTGTTTTGTTTATTTTCAATTTCCAGTTTTCATTTCCTGATTTCAAAAGTAACTACAACAAAAATAATTATAAAATTGTTACTATGTTTTCATTTTATTTTCAATTTTCAATTTTCAAATATTTGTACAGGAAACAGTGAAAACAAACAAAAAGTTGTTAGTGTTTCATGTATAAATCTTTGGAAATATAAAACAAAATGAAAACAATGTGACAGTTTTATAGTTTTGTTGTAGCAATTTCTAAAATTGGAAAATGAAAACAGAAAACTATAAATAAACCAAATAGATCCTAAATATTTTATCTTTATAATTATTAAATACATTAATTCCATATGAAAACTTGGTTTTTTATTTCTTAACGAGTGACCAACATTAGCATTCTCCAACATAATATACTCACTAATGGTGGTACTGAAATATATGTATAAAAAAAAGGTATTGCTAACCAATGCCTAAGGGTATTGGTTAAAGAGGCCAAAGATAGAAGTTTTTTATTGGAAAATGTAATTTTTAAGAGTTCAGTAACTTAAATACACCACTTTCATATGTAATTTTTTTATATTTGAATCCTTAACCAATACTCTTAAGACACTAGTTAGCATTTCCCAAAAAAAATAGAAAAATTCTGATGTACTAAGAGAAAATTTAATATTTAAAGGGTTTTTCTTTCATGTACAATTTTACACAGGTTAAGAAATCCAAAAACAATAATTATTTATTGGAAAACTAAACATTTCAATTTTGAAAGTATAGAATACACAAGTTCCTATATGTTCCTGCCGAGATCCAAGTTGCCGGAATCTAGCCGTAAACGTCAGACCAAGGGTGAACGTTGGGGTTGTTTAGATCGTGGCTTGACAGAATGCTTATGTTCCGGTCCTACGTATCCCAATGGGAATCAAAGCCAAACATAGTTCTGTGTTCAACCCTTGATCACGTGGTACACCAATCTCTTAATCTTGTATCTGATGTACTCCGGTGGGCAAGGACCTATTGATAGTCTCTTGATCACAACCGGGAACTCTAATACGCTTAAGAGAGAACACCAAGCTCTAGTGAAAGTTAAAGTGTCTTCTCTCTTAGACTCTTCCTCCTTTTATAGAGGAGGAGAGGAGTAGGCCGATCCTATTTTCTAGGATCTAGTTTATCTCTTATCACTATCTCTTTTAGCTCAACTCCCATCTCTTTCATTGATAAGAGTTATCCCTTATCTAAAGTAAGGTTGTTAGCTGAGTTTTAGATAAGTGTATCATTAAATTAGTTAAGCTTCCGAGCTCGTTGGCCGAGCTTACCACCTCGGCCAGTACACAAGCCCCCCAAGCTTTGAGCTCCTAAGAGCGAAGAAGTTTTCATGACAGAAGCCGAGCTCGCCCTTTGAAAAATATCTGAGTTTATGGCTTAGGTTTTTGTTTTCCTTTTTACCATGCTTTCAGTGACCAATACTGCACCTCGGCCAACTCATGAACTCGTCGGCCCCAGTTGGCCGAGTTTAGCACTTTGGTACATTTTGTCATTCAAACTAGTGAAGTAGGCGGCTAAGCTTCACATCTCGGTCCGTAACTATCTCAGATCAGTGGGTTTGGTGACCGAGCTTTACACCTTGGCTCATACACCATATCGGCTCATACACAAGCCCCCCAAGCTTTGAGCTTCAAAGAGCATGAAAGCTTTAACGAAGGAGCCGAGCCGAACTGAGACAAGAACGGTCATGTCAATCTTGCGTTGTGACGTCAGTATCTCAGTACCCGAGATGAAAGAAGATGTTGCGTTAATTTTAAGACCTGCCTTGCTTGAGACACGTGGACTTTTAGGGCCTTATTTCTGAGGCCTACTCTGCTACTGCATACCCAAGCCCTTATTGTTGCAATGCGTTTTACGATGTACTTGACATGTGTCGCTCTGCCATTTGTGTGCCGAATTTGCGCAACTCTGAAGAGACGTTTCTTTTCTTCACACGGTGTGTGTCATCATTACCTTCAACAGTAACGTTCTAGTTTTTGAAACGTTGCCCTCTTCTTATAAATTGTACAATTTTCGGAGGCAGGTGTTTGCTTGCCCTCATACTCATACATTTTTCTCTTGAAGTTTCTCCTTCTCTGATCCTTTCTTCTCCAAATCCTTCTACACTTCCTTTTCCTTTCCAGGTACGCCTCTGCTTCAATCACTCCCCTTTTATTTCTGTCAATTATAAGCTGTCTGTGTACCATGGAACCTTCGTTTAAGGTATCCCAGAGTGTTTCATCGGAGGTTCAAATCGTAGAATCTGAGATTAATCCTGTTGGGGGCTCTCCCATTCCTTCCCCTCCTTCTTCGAAGGGTAATGAGGGTAACCCAGATGATTCATCATCTTCCTCTACTGGAGAAAGTAGCTCTACTGCTCCTCAGGCCACCGTGGTGCCACCGCGCCGTAGGTGTGCTTCACGGGTTCCCAAGGAACCCATCCCAGACATTATCATCCCTGGGTATTTTTGGGTTAGGCCTGAAGTTGGAGCATTTTTTTTCGAATTTTAGGAATCACGCTTCCCTTCGTTCTGTCAAGAACAAAGTGTCCCTTACTCCCCAAATCGTCCGTTGTCTCCCCTGTTCAGACAATGAAAACGTCTTCTTGAAACCCTTTCCCGCTGAAACACACTTCACCTATGTGTATAAAACCTTATTCGAACAAATTGGCATCACTGTTCCCTTCACCCAGTTCGAATGTGATGTGCTAAGGGTTATGAATGTTGCCCCTACTCAGCTTCATCCCAACAGCTGGGCCTTTATGAAAGCTTTCCAGATTTTGTGTAGGCAAGTCGGAATGGAGGCCACTGCACCCAAGTTCTTATACTTTTATAAAGTTCGGTTTGGAGACCGAATCGGCTGGATTTCCCTTAGCGGAGTTGAGAAAAAAGGCATTATTGGCCTTTACAAGAGCTCTTACAAGTTCTTCAAGTCGAATTTCTTCAAAATCCGACCTACTGAAGGGATCGAATCTGCCTTCTTTGACTCTGATAGGAAACCTAAATTTCCCTTTTATTGGTAACCACACCCTTCAAAATTTCGCGGGTTTGACATCGGTTGTATGACTGTTCAAGAGCAAGCCGATGTTGAGGCTCTTAAACTGTACCCTCGGCCACTGCCTTGTGGTAAACTTTTAAAACTGCCGACCTCTTCCACTCGGCGGGCCGACTTCGATTGTAAGTAGCCCTTTTTTTATTTGCAAGACTTTACCACATACGTGTTATAATCTGACCGATTTCTTTCTTGTAGTGATAATGGGCAAGTTCAATTACAAGGCACTGATTAAGAAGTCGGCTCACCTAGCCGGTGGTTCGGCTCCTGCTGCCGATGTAAAGGGGAAGAAGAAGAAAGTTGTTGAGGCCTCGGATCCCAGCCCTCGCCTTCTCAAAGGGCTCGACCAGATGGCCAGACCGAGGTTCGAAGAAGTATTTCTCCCTTCCCAGTGATCGAAGAGAGTCCTGCTGCTGAGAGGAGAGTTAGCAAAGGTCCAATAGTGGCCGATTCTACCTTGGATACAAAGTGGTACAACGGCAACTGTAACCCGGGTTATGGCTCACTTTGGAATAATGCTTGTAACCCTGGTCCCCTCATTGATGGCCAAGTACTCAAGCCCTCCGATGCTCGGCTTTTGCTGGAGCACGGGCCTGATGAGAGTATGGAGGCCGCTGCTGCGTATGCTCTGCGTATTGCTTCCATCACTCGTTTTTGGAGTCGGCAGCTCTCCGAGAACACAAAAAAGATGGAAGTGATGAGGGCCGATGCTGCTCGTGCTCTGCGGGTTCGCGATGAATTATCTCAGGCCATTTCCAAGTGTGAAGAACAAGGCCGAGTTATCGGCCACCTGAAGGCCTGGCAAGCCAAGCTCGAAAAAGTTCAGGCTGCTCTTCAGTCCGAGCTTGACAAGGAGAAGACAGAAAAAACTAACTTTCAAAAAATCGCGGAAGACTCTCATGTCGCCTTGACACAGGTTCAAGAGTCTTTGGAGGCTGAAAAGGAGGTCAACTGTAAGCTTCAGGCCTACTTAGACGAACCTCTGGATAGCATCACGCGGGAGCATGTCAAAGGGTTTTCTCGTGCTGTGAAGCAGCTTGAACGCTTCAACCCTGATGCTGACTTTTCCCAAGCTGATGTGGACAAGGACTTCAACAAAGACGAGGTCTTGGTTCCGTTGTCGAAGCTCGAGGATGAAGAAGAGGAAGAGCAAGAGGGGGAAGCCGAGGAGCAAGTCACCGAGGAGGGAGGATTCAACGGAGGTGGCAAGGTTACACCTGATCCAACCTTAGGTGCTCCTTCACCCAATGACGATGTCTCCACTTCTGCTCCTACTGAAACAGTTGCTCATGGGGATGCCCATGAGTAACTTAGAAAAAATTTGATGTATTTTGCTTCTTGGGCTGTGCCCTTTTTTGTATTGGGCTTCTGTCCCTTAACTTAAGTAATGAAATTTTGCAACTCTTGTTTTCAGATTGTAATTTGTTCCTTTTTGATAACTTGGAAAAGTTTCCAAGTTTTTCTCAGCTCGGATGTTTACTTTTAGCTTCCTACTATGTATTAACATTAGTGGTTTGCCCAAGTTTTTCATTGGATGATCTCGGTTTTTCAACCTTTTTTAGTTTCGCGCTTGGCCTCTTTTGAGCATATGAGCTCGGCCTTTATAAATGTTAGTGTTACTTTTTTAGGCACGGCATTTCGACCTTAACTCGGTCGATTTTAGCTCGGTTGACCTTTTTAAGCTTATGCTTACCTTTGGATCCGGCATTTCGACCTCAACTCGGTCGATTTCAGCTCGGTCAACCCTTTTAGGCTTTGATTTGTACCTTTGGATCCGGCATTTCGACCTCAACTAGGTCGATTTCAGCTCGGTCAACCCTTTTAGGCTTTGATTTGTACCTTTGGATCCGGCATTTCGACCTCAACTAGGTCGATTTCAGCTCGGTCAACCCTTTTAGGCTTTGATTTGTACCTTTGGATCCGGCATTTCGACCTCAACTTGGTCGATTTCAGCTCGATCAACCCTTTTAGGCTTTGATTGTACCTTTGGGTCCGGCATTTCAACCTCAACTCGGTCGATTTCAGCTCCGTCAACCATTTTAGGCTTTGATTTTTAAATGTAAAAACAAGTGAATTTTTAGTCCTGTAACAAATACATGTAAGTGAAATGGACTTCATTCATTTATTTTCTCAGGCATGCCTCATTAAAACCTTCCTGGCCAAAACCACATGGGAAAAAGACCAGGGTAGGAAAAAGAGTACATTACCTAGCTTTACATTACTCAACTAAAATAAAACTTAAGATGAGAAGTGTTCCAAGTTCTTGGAACAGCCTTCCCTGACAACTCTTCTAGCCTATAAGCACCATTTCCAAGACTTTCAACTATTCTGAATGGGCCAGACCAGTTTGCTGCGAGCTTGCCCTCTTTGGAGTCCTTTCTTGCATCATTTTGCAATCTTAGTACTAGGTCTCCTTGAACAAACTCTCTCGGTCGCAGCGTTGAGTTGTACTTCCGAGTTGCCTTCTGCTTGCATAGTTCTTCCCTGATCTTTGCTTCATCTCGGACTTCTTCAACCATGTCAAGCTCAACTCGGATTTCTTCCTCGTTTTTGCTCTGGTCATGATGCTGCCTTCTGAACGAAAGTTCATCGAGCTCAACCGAAATCATTGCATCAGTTCCATAGGTTAGCTTGAATGGCGTTTCTCCAGTTGATGACTGTGGCGGGCAATGATAAGACCAGAGGATGCTCGGTAATTCTTCAGCCCATGCTCCTTTTGATTGGCCCAACCTTTTCTTGAGCTCGTTCGAAATGACTTTGTTAGCTGCCTCTGCCTAACCATTTGTTTGTGGATGCTCAACCGAGGTCACCTTATGTTTGATTCCGAGGTTGGATTAGAATTCTTTAAGCCCTTTATCAGTGAATTGCTTTCTATTGTCAGTGACAATTGTATAAGGTAGGCCATGTCTGCATATGATGTTTTTCCACACAAAACTCTGAACCTTTTTAGCTGTTATAGTAGCTAATGGCTCGGCTTCAATCTATTTAGTAAAGTAATCCACTCCTACTAGCAAGAACTTCACTTGGCCTTTAGCAATAGGGAAAGGACCCACAATGTCCATCCCCCACATAGTGAAGGGCCAAGGTGACAGCATGGAATGGAGCTCTTCTCCTGGGACTCGTGCCACATTAGCAAATTTCTGACAAGGGCCACATTTATTAGTCCAGGCAGCACAGTCTGATCTCATGGTTGGCCAATAGAAGCCTGCTCGCAGAACCCGAGTTGCTAGGGATCGGCAACCGGAATGCATTCCACATATATCTCTATGCATCTCGTCCATTACGTACTCGGATTGTTCCTTTGTTATGCATTTCAATAAAGGCATGGAAAATCCTCTTCTGTACAGCTCTCCATCTCGGATGGTGTAATGACAAGACTTCAGACGAATTTTCTTTGCCTCTTTGGGATCATCAGGTAACTTGTCCGAGGTCAGGAACTCCCAGAATGGCGTCATCCAGCCCCGATTATAGTGCTCGGTTATCAATACTTCGGCACTTTTTATGCTCGGTTCAGGGAGATTTTCCTGAATAAAAGTTCTTAACTGGCCAGTTCTCTTGGTGCTAGCCAACTTGGACAACAGGTCGGCCCTAGCATTTTCCTCCCGAGGTATATGCTCAATAGTGAAGTTGTCAAACTTTGAAATTAAACTATTGACTTTGCACAAATACCTGGTTAATTGAGGATCCTTTGTTTGGTAATCCCCCGAGACTTGTCCTGTTACAAGCTGTGAGTCACTTCGGCACTTCAATCCTTTGACTCCAACTTCTTTAGCTAATATCAGCCCGGCAATAAGAGCTTCATACTCTGCTTGGTTGTTTAATGCATTGAACCCAAACTTCAAGGACTGCTCCAGGATAAGGTTATCTGGGCCCTCGAGAATTATTCCGGCCTCGCTTCCTTTTAAATTTGATGAGCCATCCACATACAGAAGCCAATTAATGGGTTCAGGACTCGGCTTTGAAGAGAGCTCGGCGATGAAGTCAGAGAGGCATTGGGCTTTCATTGGTCCCCTCGGCTCATACTGTAGACCAAACTCCGATAGTTCTACCGACCAAGCTATCATTCGTCCTGCCAGATCGGGCTTTCGAAGCACTTGCTTAATTGGATGATCTGTTTTGACTATGACTTGGTGCGAGTGGAAATAAGGTCTTAGCCTCCGAGCTGCCATTACCAAAGCGAGGGCAAGCTTTTCAATTACTTGATACCGTGTCTCTGCATCTTTCAAGATTCTACTGATGTAATACACTGGCATTTGCTGCTTCTCCTCCTCTTGGATGATTACTGCACTGATTGCGTAATCATTGACAGATAAGTACAAATATAGATCCTTACCGAGCTCTGGCCGAGTTAAAATCGGAGGCGAGGCTAGAAACAATTTCAAATCTTCAAAATCCTTTTCACACTCCTCGGTCCAAACAAACTCCTTGGGTTTCTTCAAGAGTTGGAAAAAGGGTCTGGCCTTTTCGGCTGATTTGGGGAGGAACCGAGATAAGGAAGCTAAACAGCCTGACACCCTCTGTATTTCTTTCACAGTTTGCGGACTCCGCATTTCAATGACAGCCTTACATTTATCTGGATTGGCCTCAATCCCTCTGTGTGTTGGCCAAAGATTTCCTCCAAGTCGGCAGGGTGTTGTTTTGGGTCATCAGACTTTACCACCATACCATCAACATAAACCTCTAGGTTTTTTCCGATCTGATTGAGAAACACTTTGTCCATGAGCCTCTGATATGTTGCACCAGCATTTTTTAAACCGAAGGGCATTACTCGGTAGCAGTAGTTTGCCCCATCGGTCATAAATGTCGTTTTCTCTTCATCTGGTGGATGCATTCTTATCTGGTTGTAACCCGAGTATGCATCCAAGAAAGTTAAGACTCTGTAACCCGATGCTCCATCTACCAATCTGTCAATGTTTGGAAGAGGATAAGAATCCTTTGGACATGCCTTGTTGAGATCGGTGTAGTCAGTACACATTCTCCACTTGCCATTGGCTTTCTTAACCAACACGACATTGGCTAGCCAAGTAGTATACTTTACTTCTCTGATAAAATTAGCTTTCTTCAGCTTTGCAGTCTCCTCGGCTACAGCCTTTCTTCTTTCTTCGTCGAGCTTCCTTTTCCTCTGGGCTATGGGCTTGGCCTCCGGACATATAGATAGCTTGTGGCACAGAAAATTGTGGTCTATGCCAGGCATATCCGATGTCTTCCAAGCAAACAAGTCGGCATTCTTTTTCAAAACTGTTTGTATTTGTTGCTTCAGTGAGGGGTCAAGCTGACTGCCGATGCTTGTGCACTGACCGGCCTGGGCTCCTAGTTGAAATTTTTCCAAAGATTCTGTAGGTTCAGCTCTGGATTCATACATTTCTATCCTTGGATCTAATTCGAACATGTCATTCGATCTTGTCGAGCTAACTGAAATGACCGAGCTTACCACTTCTGCTTTATGATCCTTAGCATTTTCTGTGATATCCGGCTCCCGAGTTACCTTCAAACTATCTGCGAACACTGTCTGGCCATCCTCTGATCGGCTCAGACTGCAACTATCTCACCTGAATCAGCTGGAAATTTCATGGTGAGGTGAGGTGTGGAAATTTCTGTTTCCTTTTCCTTTTGTTGAATTGGAAACTAATTGGTTAACCTTTTTGTTGGCCAAGGCTTGATTCGTTTGTCGAGCCGCTTGAGGGAACGCGACCAGTTTGCTATCCGGAGTCTGATCTTCATACCAGGTAGGGGAGAAGGAATAGTATGAGTATGTAGGCTTGGGGTAGCGTAAGACAAAGGGTTACCCATGACCTTTTCCCTTTTTAATATGTTTATATGATTAATTGCTATTTGATGATTATCTGTTGTGATGATAATACTGGCATGACTATTATTATTATTTGATACTGTCTGTTATGAATATGTTAATATTATGATGCCATGATTATGATGATTATGATGTTATTGACTGTTGTTGATGTTGTGCTCTCTATGAATGTTGACTGTTGAGGATTTTAATACCATCATAAGGATAAATACGCTAATGATAATAATGAAATTTAAGGGATGTTTCTCCCAGTTGTTCATAAGACATGAATATAGTGTGAGAATAAGGTTATGTTCATAGGGCTTAGTTAAAGACCCTAGGATTGATTAGTGAATGTTCTAGGAACATTAATAATGAAGCCATGATTAAAGGATTAATTCCCCGTGATAATAAGACATGAACAATAATAAAGAACAGTTAAGATTAATGAAGCTGATGATTAATGGATTAGTAACAACCATTAGGATTGAATCTGGCTTGTTCCAAATAATTGGCAAAGGGTCTGTGACCCTTCTGCCCAGACCAGAAGGGCATGCACTTGAGCATGCCCGTGCCCAACAGGGAGCACACCCGTGCTCCCATTCAAATCCCAGATCAGGGTGAGCTGCTTGAGCACGCCCATGCTCAACAATTAGCATGGCCGTGCTTGACTATGAGCTCAGCACGACCATGCTAAGGGGTGAGCACGCCCGTGCTCACCTATGCAGCACAGAACGCAGAACAGTACAGAAGCAGGGGTTTCACCCCAAACACTTAAAAGACTTAATAAGATACCAACGAAACATGAAAACCAAAGACAAGTGAAAAGATGATGTGAGCCTTGATGCTTAATGGTCAAGGTGTTGATGATGATGTACCTTGGTAGCCTAGTGGCCAAGGGGGCCTTGATGCTTGATGGTCAAGGTGGTAATCTCTACTGAAGAACGACTAGAGTGTTTAATAATGAATACGACACGATAACGATAATCCTCGATAGCCGAGTGGTCAAGGCGCTGATGATGATAAACTTGGGTAGCCTAGTGGCCCAAGCGGAGGTGGTGGACATTGCTGTGTCTTTGTGTTGAGCATGCATTCACGCATCGGAGACGTTAGTGGAGGTCGTGCAACATAGGGGAGGTCGTCAGCGTGTAAGACTATATGGCCATCCGTGGTGATTCATCCGAGACTAAGGGGATCAAGTACCCCCGCGGTGGCGCACCCTTGAATAAGGTACGTCAGCTATCCTAGAGGTCCACCCATGGTTGGTGGTCTGGCCCGGCATTGGTGCTTTTTGGCCAATGTGGAGGTGTAACTCTGAGGTTGGCTTCCTGAGATAGTTTGGATTCACCAACATAACGAACTAGTGTAGTAGAGTTGCATTGCGTAGCATACACGTTGGTATGATGATAACTGTATATATTATATTGTTGTTTGCTATAACATGATTGTTTGATGTATGCTAGTCTTCCTAACTGCTTCCTTGCCGTTATATTCTTATATATGTTTCTTACTCCATATCTATATGTTTCTTGTTTGGTGGCATGTATTGTTTTTGCAGTGTTCGATGTGCAGCCAGTTGAGGAGTGACTCTAAGGAGTCGCGACTCGTAGATAGGATTTCCGTTTCAGTAGTTGTTAGTTTGTTTCTAGTTGTATCCGAGTTGTTTTATCGGATTGGTTATACCAGCTCTGTAGTGTGACATCGGGGATGGGTTCATTTAGGTTTCAATTATGTTTTGTTTTCTTTATAAATATTTTTTGGTTGTTCCGCGTTATGTTATAATGCGGCAGTCTTTACCCGGTTATTAATATTATATATATTTGCATGTGTTCCTTTCTTTTTTATATATGTGTTACCGCTTTTGAATACATGCGGGGTAGAGGGTGTCACAATAACAACCGAGTAGTCAACTATCATATCGTCTAGTTCTTACTGGGTAGTCTACTAACAAATCGTCTAGTTCTTACCGGGTAGTCTACTAACAGATCGTCTAGTTCTTACCGGGTGATCTACTAAGTCTTTGGACTTGCTTTTCTAGACTAGCGAGTTTCTCGCAGAGTAGACTAGGGGTTCGTCTAGCAAACTTAGTGAGTGATAAGCCTTTGGGCTTATTTAAAATTCTCTGTAGACTTGGGTGGTCGTCTAGTGAGGCAAACTTAGTCCTGCACACTTGAATAGATGAGTTAGTTGATAAACCTAACTTTGCCATACAAATTTAATCTTTTTGTTAGCATCAAAATTATTAGAGATTATTAACCATAACCACTTTGGTTCCAACAGGGGCGGGGCGGGTTTTGCCTCCCCCAACCCCGCCATGCTTCCCTTCGGGTTTGGAAAATATATCCTCATCCCGGCTGCAGTGGGGGTCGGGTTTCGTCGCGCGTCCTCGCCCGCATTAATGAGTATCCAAATTTAAAATTTATTTTGCTTTTATTGAAATTAACAACTCACAATTTGTACTTCCAAAAAAATAAACCAATAAAACCTTCACACAATCAAAACAATCAACCAGAAGCTGCAACTTAATTTTCTTTCAGCTACAAATTAAAAATAAACTAATGTTTTGGAAGTACTTCATTATGCTTCAAATAACATTGATAGCATCAAAACACGATAATAAAAGCACAATCAAATTTTCTGTAATTTTTCAAAAAAAAAACCTTTATACCGAATGGAAACCTTTCAATCAAAACAAATCCAATACCATACATAGTTATATGAGGATATTATTATAATCACGTAAACAGCGGGGCGGGTTCGGGGCAGGGCGGGTATCTGCATCCCCATCCCTGCCCCCGTCCCCAGTCAACGCAGGTTTTCCCCGTCAAAGTCAGGACTGGTTTGGGTGGGTACCTTTTGGGTTCGGGTCTCCTTGCCATGCCTAAATGGGCTTCTTTGACACAGGCATTTCATAAAAAAATCTTGAAAGTGAAACAACTCACCATTTCAGACTATCAAGCAACTCAGGCCCTATTTGCTTTGTTTTCAGTTTCCTATTTTCATTTCTTATTTTAAAAAATAGTTACAAAACTGTCACATTATTTTCATTTTGTTTCCGGTTTTCTAATATTTATATAAGAAACACTGAAAACAACTTTTGATTTTCAGAAAGAAAAAAAAAAAATATTTCATTGTTTCCTGCACAAATTTTTGAAAACAGGAAACAAAATGAAAACAAGGTAACAGTTTTGTATTTTTTTAAAAAAAAAAAGGAAATGAAAACAGAAAAATGAAATAAAAAAGCAAACAAGCCCTTATTGTTTTCATGCCAAATCAGCACGGTCTGTCTCAATCTAGCAGAGAACAAGGTGTAATCAATAATTTACATCGCTACATGGTCTAGTCTGACAGTAATATTCCCTGAGTTAGCGACCAATATTAAATGGGTTGATAAATGGGGCAAAAAGAATTATATGGTCCTTTAGCGATCGATTTAGTGACCACAACTAAGAAATTAGGAAGCATGGTCGCAAAATCGATCGATCACTGAGTGGTGGAAACTAATATTCAATTATTGTAATTTGCCAACCACCTTTTGATTGGTAGCTAAATGGTGAACAAAATCTATAATATGATCCTTTAGTTACTATGTTGGCGACCACTAGTTAGAGACAACAAAGAATGATCACTAATTCAGTCACTAAAAAGTCAAAATATGGTATTCGTTTGGAGTTCATTGCTTAGCGACCATTTTAGAGTTTGATTTTTTTTTTTTTTTGCAACCACATAAATCAATCGTTGAAGTAAAAATCAATCTTTTTTTTTTCTTATTCATCTAATCGGTCGCAAATTTGGTCACATCGGTCACTAACATCAATTCCAAAACCATACTTATGGGAGTTGCTACTCCTCACATTATTTATGTGTAATTGTTTTCTTTGGGCTTAGGTCCTGACATTAAAAAATATAAATATAAATTTGTTATTTGTGTATTTGAAATAAAATTTTGAAATATTTTCTAGCGAGTACGTGCAAGGACATACATGGAAAATGCTGCTGAAATTTTGTCAAGTACAAGACATGAGAAGTAACTAACAACTATTATACAAGTGAAGAAAAGTTTATTCTCGATTGGGATAGGATCATACCAATTAACGAAGCGGATTGGTTCAAGGAACATGTCATATTTAAGTTGACGTGTTGCCACAGTTTCATGTATGAATATATCTTTTATAGATTGTATAGCGAAAGATAGGGGTGAAACAATCTTTTATAGATGGGGTTCAAGCGTTTGTTAGTAAAGTTTGTCAGCAGGATTATTATATAAGTGAGGGGGATTAGATATCTATCTTTTAAGTGCAGTTGTATAGGTTAAGATTTTGAGTGATAGGAATGTGAAGGTGCATCTAGATCGAGTTGGGTTCAAGCCTAATTATTGGGTTTGGAATGATCATGACAAAGAGATGTCATAAATTGATTTAGATGTTGATAATAACCAGATGGATGGGTGCTTCAAGCAGTGGTATATGTTGGGGTTTTCATGAGATAATCTTCTTGTAAACTCATATCTCAAGGCGGAAGAAAACAGCTCCTATGGATCGCGCATTACAAAACATGAATCACATAAGGGGTATTGTGTTTACCTCTTGTAGCGTGCTTTTTCAATTTGATCACCAGTGCCACGAAGGGGCGGCACCTCTACTCAGTCCACACGAGTAAATGGGCGTCGGAGCTATGCGTCTTGTGCTAGCTAACGGCTATGGGAGTCACAGTTAGCAACACCAGGTTAGAGGGGAGAGCACTTCTATTTATAAGTTGGCAGCTCCCTTTAACCTAATTGCTTACCCTATTGGGCTTTGTACACTACAATCCCAATTGTCCTTTAAATCAATTAAATCATATTTAATTAATTTAACTGCTCCGCATTTGCTCTATGCGTGTGACCCTATAGGCTCCCACTAAGTTGGCAATAATATTAAATATTATAATAATATCAAATATTGATTATAATATTAAATATTATAAATAATGAGCGGCATCTAGCAATGCATCATTACTACACAATTAGCAAAAATATCGGTGATCCGATTTTAGCCTTACCGCGACCAAAATTTACTGTGCAGTAAATGTCCCTTCGTCCATATGTCTTAATTGAACACAAAGCATAATAGTGTCATCCTTGTTATGTTCAATCATTTGTTCCTTGATCCCCGAGTAGACATGTAATCATAAATGGGCCCAATATCACATATTGGCCCACTTCAGCATGGCCACGCATATTTCACGTCTCACTCTATCGAGGGGCCCAAGACATTACCCCTGTTATGTAGGAGGGACGAATCCTGTCTACATCACTCACACTCCTCAACATGATTTATTGCAAGCCCAATAACTACCTTTATGATCACCCTGTTACGCGTGACGTTTGATAGCATTAAAGCCTACAACTCCTCATGTAGGAATCGTAGTGACTTCAAGTCGAAGGACTACTTCACTATGGTCGCCATGAGAATACTTATGACACTTACATAACTATTATGAAGTATTCTCATAGTGGGTCATCCGGTATAAATATTACTCCTAATATTTATACCTGTGTGCCGACTTGATATCACATATCCATGACCCGTGAGATGTGGTCATCAATCTAGTCACACAATAGTCTCTATGTATTATTGCCGTCCTAATTAACAATAATACTCGACTACGGATATTTAAGAATAGAGTTCTATTATTCAATAAGATCTCACGATTAAGTCACGCACTTAATATCTCATTGAATGAACTTTCTATTCTAAGGACTTTATTATGCTATAAACTAATAACATAATAAATGAATGCCTTATTCATATATCAAATATATGATCAAATTCACGATACAAATGATGATCTACTCAAAATAGATTGGCCTCTATGGCTTACACCAACAATCTCCCACTAGCACCAGAGCCAATCGGGCATCAATCTAACACCCATTGATCTAGTGTGAGTATCATGCTACACTAAGCAAGAGACTCCATTAGCGAGTAATTTAGTGTTGTCATTCTGCTCATCTTCACATCTCTCCTCTATCGATCATCTATCGAATGAGATGGAAGCACCTAAGTATATGTTCTGATCGCTGGTGAGATCAAGTTTCCTTAGCTTATGCGATTACTCCATCATCATCACATTGAGATCAACAGAGTTCACAAAGTTAGGAATTATTCTAGTCCATAAATGAACTTCCAGATCCAAACGGTCTTTAAATATTCATTTAAGGCAACTATATACTGAGCCTATGTAATAAAATTTGCAACTGTCTCACGCTTGGAACCTTTTCAAGCATACAGTGCCACCATTAAGATAAAACACAAATCCAGACTGCGATATGGAATAACCTTTGTCGATTTGGAAACAATGTCGATGTAACACCTTACAACGGCTTCTTCCTCATATTCATTTTTTAAGAATATATCCTCAATTCTTCTCAGATACTTGAGGATTTTCTTAATTATAGTTCAATGACTTTCACTGATATTAATTGGTACCTTCTTGTCACACTCAAAGTATAGAAGATAATTGGTGCAGTACATAATGTACTCTGACTAAGGCCCAGCTACTTCAGTGATCTATCTCTATAGATCCTGATTCCTAGCACGTAGGAAGCCTCGCCTAAGTCCTTTATCGAGAAACAATTCCCCAACCATATTTTCACATTTTGAAGTGTAGGGATATCTTTTCCGATGAGTAGTATGTCATCCACATACAAAATGAGAAAACAATCTCACTCCCACTAACCTTCTTGTACACACAAGGTTCATCCTTGTTCTTGATAAATCCAAGCTGTCTTACAACATTATCAAAATGAGGATTCCATCCTCTGGAAGCTTACTTTATTCCATGAATGGATCTCTGCAACTTACATATCTTTCCAACATCCTTTGGATCAACAAAACCCGTCGGGTTGTGTCATGTACACATCCTCGAGGAGATTCCCGCTATGGAATGAAGTCTTGACATCCATCTGTTAGATCTCTAGTCATAGTATGCAGCAATAGCAAGTAGAATCCGAATGGATTTGACCATCGCTACTGGGAAGAAAGTTTCATCATGGTCTACACCATGATTTTTCTTGAAACCTTTTGCAACCAGTCGTGCTTTAAAGGTATTCACCATACCATCCATGTCAGTCTTCTTATTGAAGACCCACTTGCACCCTATGGGTTTTGTCCCTTCGGGTGGCTCAACAAGGTCTATACCCGGTTTGTGTACATGGATTCCATTTTGGATTTTATGGCCTCAAGCCACTTCTCAGATTTCGGCCCAATTATGGCCTCCTGGTGGGTTACAAGCTCATCTTGATCCATGAGCAAGCACATCACCTTCCTAAGTCAGGAGAAGTCCATATCTCTTAGGTTAGTGACGTGGCCTGTTAAACCCACACAAGTCTTGTGTTACTTGAACCGTGGAACCGGTTCCTGTTCCATTATAGGTGGGTCAATATTTTGTGGTACTTGGATTTCTCCAAGTTCTACAATCCTCCCACTGTCTCCTTTAGAGATATTCCTTCTTAAGGAACACTCCAGTTCTAGAAACAAACACTTTGTCCTCGAAGGGGTTGTAGAAATAATATCATTTGGTTTCCTCAGGATTCCCACAAATATACACTTATCTGATTTGGGCCCAAGTTTATCCGTCATAAGACGTTTCACCCTAACATACCCAAATCCTCATAAATGACAAATTAGGCCTTCGGTCCATCCATATCTCATATGGAGTCTTTTCAATCGCCTTAGATGGAACACAGTTAAGAGTGAATCCAACTGTAAGTTGAGCAAAGCCCTAGAAAGAGTCAAAAAGGTCTGAATGACTTATCATGGATCACACCATGTCTAACAAGGTACGATTCCTCATTTCGGACATAGCATTCCATTGTGGCATTCCAGGAGGAGTGAGTTGGGACACTATCTCACACTCTCTCAGATAGTCATCAAACTCTTGGCTTAAGTATTCATCACCACGATCTAATAGTATGACCTTATTACTTTTGCCAAGTTGGTTCTCTACTTCATTTTTGAACTCTTTGAACTTTTCAAAAGTTTCTGATTTGTGTCATACACAGATCTATATCTACTGAAGTCATCAGTAAATGTGATGAAGTAAGGAAAACCACCTCTAGCAGACTTGTTTAGGGGCCCATATACATACATCACTATGTATCAAGCCCAAAAGATCACTGACCCCTTCACCTTGCCTGATGAATGGGGTCTTAGTTATCTTCCCCAACAAGCAAGATTTGCATACATCAAACGATTCACAATCGAATAATTACAAGAGTCCATCCTTATGGAGCTTGGAGATGCGTTTTCTCACCTATATGGCCTAATCGACAATGCCAAAGGTTTTCGCATTTATATTATAGATGGGCATATGAGGATTAAGGACATAAAGTCCATTATCCAAATACTTGCTAGCATAGAAAATATCATGTGACTGGTGTTTCTACCAATAGCTGGAACATAATAACACTTATTTAGTTCCAAACATGCCCTGAAGGCAAAGTCAAAACTTCTATAGTTAATGCGGCAACTTTTGCTCTATTTCCTATTCATAGGTTGACTTTGCCTATAGTCAACATCTTGCTCCCTTTGATCCTTCACATTAATGTGAAATCCACATGCGGTATCAAATACCCATGATTTTGAAGTAGGTTGACTTCTATAACATAATGCTCGAAGAGGAAGTCATACTTCCTTTCTTTTCTCATACTCTTTCTTGTATCTTTAGTAGTCTTCAAATTTCTGGTCAAACCACAATGAAACCAACTGCCTTCCTTTGCAACCCTGCCTATTTGCTTCAAGGCAGAAGTATTGGGCTTGAACTTGTTCTTACCCTTGTTCTTCTCCTTGTTTAGCAGGCTTAAGACTTTCCCTTTCAAGACTATCACAATAGTCTACCCTTTTATATTGTAGAGACTCTGCTCGGTAGTTCTCAACAACTTCCTTGCAATCTCTAGTATATGTTTATCAAAATCGTTCACAATGATTTGACTATAACTATCCGGCAACAATTGCAAGATCATATCATTGGCCAACATTTGGCCAAAATGAAATATCATTTTAGCAAGCTCTTAATGTAGTCAATAATATGAAGTACATCATAACTATCGGGATTTCCCATCTGTCAGTTCGCAACTGAAAAAGGGTCGGAAAGATTTATGGTTTTTATGCATTGCATGCTCCTAATAGAGCATCATGAGGTGCATGATCATATCACGTGCCTTCATGGTTGTAAGCATGAAGAATCCTATATCCAAGACATCGACTTGATGCTTCATAAGCGTCCTTTTCGATCCTAGTAGGAACTGGTTGCTCAGGAATCATTTGCTCAAGACAAACAACCTTTTTCTCGTTCTTGAGGACAATCCTCAAATTCTTGTACCAATCCATAAATTTAATTCCAGATACCTTATCCTTCTTAAGGACAAATCGCAGTAATAAATTATAGTGTTTTATTTCATGGTAATTCTAATTATAGAAACATGCAGAATATAAGTATCATGATAAAACATATTTAATAAGGTCTTTTATTAAATACGCTCCCACTATTTTACTCAAAACAATGACCCTCATCATTGACTCGGAAAATCTTGTTGGAAGATTTTCTAGTGAGACCAAGATCCATATTTCACCTCGTTTTGAGTCAACTTTGGCTGATCTCCCAAAACTTAGTTATTTAGGTAGGAAACTCATTTCCAATTACATCTTATGTAACTCTTGGATTAGTTGGGTGAATAAATCTTATTCTAATTCATCTCTATGAATTAAAGCCCAACTCCTTGCCTCTAGACCCATTTCAATCCTATTGAATTCAGCCCAGTTAAGTCAAGCCCAATGGTTGGCAGTTAGACATTACAATTGTCCCATCGCATCTTACTAGTATAGAAAAATGCACTCCGCTTTGGCGGACCTACACTCTCTCGATATTAGTCTTGATGAGTGCCATGCATTGGAAGGCTTTTAAACTTAATATTTCCTTTTGAGGGATTTTTTTATTAAAATGGTCTCATCGGCGTTGTATCTCATACAAGACGCCTCTCAGCATACATGCATACATGCTATCATACATTTAACAAAACATATATAACATTTAAAACATACATGTATACATACATTTCATGCATCACATACAAAAATATACATCACATACATTTCATGCATCTCATACATAAATATACATCACATACATTTTATGCATCTCATACATAAACATATAAGATAAGGTAATATAGTTTTGGCCTCCTAAAAAAAAAAGCAAAAATTAAATAACTAATTTATTACAATTCTTTGACCCTCAAGCAAGCTTCTCAAGCTTCTCCACGGTGTCATCATTTGGTGATGCCTCCTCTTCAACTCGAGCAATTATATTTATTTAAAATAAATAAATTAAAAGACATGACACGCAGGCCATATTTAAATAAATAAATCACGACACGCAGGTCGTATTTACCCAAAATAAATAACACCATAATCTAAGGCCATAACCATATACCTAAAAATAATAATAAATAAAACCCTTTTTTTATTATTATATAATATAAGGTCAAAACAATGACCATTACATGAACCAGTGAATGCCATGATCAGTGGTCTTTTTATCATCATTAAATAATTAAGATGAATAAATAAAACTTTAGAATTCAATTTGAAAAGGCTGGCGCACTCGAGTTTCACGTGAGATAAAACCATTTTGAATTGCACAGCAAACTTACGAATCTAACGCACAGCTCCGAAAAAAATGCCGCTTTTTTTTTATTATTCGAAATAATTTGAAATCAAATTATTAACCTGAACTAACGTCCAGTGATAAGTTCAATACGCAAATCATGTGCTCATCATTATGAGTTCATTTATGATTTTCGAAATCACATATACGTACGAAATTGAAAATCAATGCCCAGATATATCAAATCAAATTTCTTACGTACCGGATTCTTGCTTCAAATCATACAAATCCTTTAATAATTTCCTTATTAAATGAAACAAAAGCCCACGAGGAACAAAGGAATGCGCATGTACTGGATTCAAATTGAGATGATCAATTACGGATCAGTAGCAACTCACGAGATCCATCTCTTTGATCATTGCACACTCAACAAACAAACTGAAACTTCAATTTCAAAAATTGAAACACGATGACACGATACAGTCAAAGGAAATAAGCGCATAAGGCAGCAAAGCAGATGTACTTTTAAAACAATTTCAAAAGCCATACTCATGTAGATAACATACACTCTATTGAATCACATTCAAAAGCATAAACATATTATCAAACAAGGCAAACAAGCACATAGCGATTCAAGGTAACTACGACCTTACACTCTGATACCACTGTTGGGGTTTTCATGAGATAATCCTCTTGTAAAATCATATCTCAAGGCGGAAGAAAACCGCTCCAATGGATCGCGTATTACAAAACATGAATCACATAAGGGGTATTGTGTTTACCTCTTGTAGCGTGCTTTTTCAATTTGATCACTAGTGCCACGAAGGGGCGGCAACTCTGCTCAGTCCACGCGAGCAAATGGGCGTCGGAGCTATGCGTCTTGTGCAAGCTGACGGCTATGGGAGTCACAGTTAGCAACACCAGGATAGAGGGGAGAGCACTTCTATTTATAAGTTGGCAGCTCTCTTTAACCTAATTGCTTACCCTATTGGGCTTTGTACACTACAAGCCCAATTGTCCTTTAAATCAATTAAATCGTATTTAATTAATTTAACTGCTCCGCATTTGCTCTATGCGTGTGACCCTATAGGCTCCCACTAAGTTGGCAATAATATTAAATATAATAATAATATAAATATTGATTATAATATTAAATATTATAAATAATGAGCGGCATCTAGCAATACATCATTACTACCCAATTAGCAAGAGTATCGGTGATCCGATTTTAGCCTTACCGCGACCAAAATTTACCGTGCAGTAAATGTCCCTTCGTCCATATGTCTTAATTGAACACAAGGCATAATAGTGTCATCCTTGTTATGTTCAATCATTTGTTCCTCGATCCCCGAGTAGACGTGTAATCATAAATGGGCCCAATATCACATATTGGCCCACTTCAGCATGGCCACGCATATTTCACGTCTCACTCTATCGAGGGGCCCAAAACATTACCCCTATTATGTAGGAGGGACGAATCCTGTCTACATCACTCACACTCCTCAACATGATTTATTGCAAGCCCAATAACTACCTTTATGATCACCCTGTTACGCGTGACGTTTGATAGCGTTAAAGCCTACAACTCCTCATGTAGGAATCGTAGTGACTTCAAGTCGAAGGACTACTTCACTATGGTCGCCATGAGAATACTTATAACACTTACATAACTATTATGAAGTATTCTCATAGTGGGTCATCCGGTATAAATATTACTCCTAATATTTATACCTGTGTGCCGACTTGATATCACATATCCATGACCCGTGAGATGTGGTCATCAATCTACTCACACAATAGTCTCTATGTATTATTGCCATCCTAATTAACAATAATACTCGACTACGGATATTTAAGAATAGAGTTCTATTATTCAATAAGGTCTCACGATTAAGTCACGCACTTAATATCTCATTGAATGAACTTTTTATTCTAAGGAACTTTATTATGCTATAAACTAATAACATAATAAATGAATGTCTTATTCATATATCAAATATATGATCAAATTCACGATACAAATGATGATCTACTCAAAATAGATTAGCCTCTAGGGCTTACACCAACAGTATATTCGTGGGCTATGGTGAACAATGTGTGAGGCTATGATACCGGATGGGTTGTTTGAAGCTTATGAATCACATTACATGGAAGAGTCTATGAATGATGAAGTCCAATTAATTGGGATGTTCCAGAGCAGTGCTTGGTTTTTTCCTCCAAAATTCTTTTGGATGTAACACCTACAAAGAGGGTTTACCAAAGAATTATTATGATGCAAAGAGTTTGGTGTTTAAGCTTGGATTTGAGGTGAAGAGGATTAACTATTGCGTGAATAAGTATATGCTATTTGTGACAATAAATCTGACACAAATGATTTGACGTGTTGTGGGGTCTGTTTGATTTGCAACTTTTCAAGGGACAACACAGTACAAAATGGCTTGTTACATGTTTGATTTTAAAATTGATTTATGGACAGTACAAAACCAAAATAATGGACATAACAAAACCTTGTAATTTTGTTACTCGTTACCCAAGGGACAAAATTTGTGTCCCACATACAACATAAATGAAATGACTATTTTATCCTTAACATCCCCTCACCTTTGTCACTTTCCGTCACATATCCCACTAAACCCAATAACCCACATCTAAGTTTCTCCACTGCATGATATATTCTTCCCTTCAAATGTGGAACATCCTCTTCATACCATTTTCACCTCTTATTCATAAGCTTGTGAAGGGGCTAAATCACACGGTGAAGAAGAAGCTTTTCAATCAGGTCCGAATCTTCTTCCTTCTAAATCAAGTTTTTCAACCTTATCAAGCTTCTCCACTATTCTAATATCAATCTCTGTGATTTCCAAGGTTTTTAAAACCGGACTGGTCATTGAACCGGCTACGGCATCGGTTCAAGGTTCAATGGTCCAACCATAATTGAACCGTGGTTGAACCGGTAGTAATAAAATGATATTATTTTAATTTTTAATACAATATATTAAACAATGTTAAATAAAAATAACATAAAAGGATAGATACAAGGGTGTAGATAGTAAGGGAAGCACAGACAAATTAAGGCCCACCCGCATAACACGTTGGCCAAAAGAGAAAAGTTGTATGCAATACTCACAAGCTTTGGACAATAACCACTCTTACAACTTGCAATAAAAGAACGCGCCCCTGTGTTATACAAGCATTTGACCAAAAGGCAAGAGTTATACACAGATAATGTTACAAACATGTAGAGCTTGTGTGTGACCAAAAGGCAAAAGCTTGTGACAGGAAGTGAAGAGTGGTGGAAACGTGTAGTCTGTAGAGCTCACTTGACAGGAAGTGAAGAGTGGTGGAATGTGTACTCGAATTTCTCACTCTCTCCCAACAAGAAGAAAAATAAGAAGAGAACTCAACCGTTGAAGAATTTGGGTGGTCGAGTGGCTTGGGTAGCCCCAGGCTGAGAAGGGGTGGTGGGTGAAGATCTTCCTTTTGATACAGAGGTGAAAGATGTAGAGTCCCACATTGGTAGAGTTAGAGACTAATTTGAAATAGTGAAGTTATAAATATAAAGTGACAATTCGGCAAAATTCATTCCTGGAAGGGTTAAATTTTCTAGACCGTTCCGAACCGCTGACCCACCGGTTTTGATCGGTTTTAGCGGTTTTAATCCGGTTCTGCCGGTTCAAGTCCAGTTTTTAGGAAGTACAATTTTTGTGCTCATCCGGACCAGACAGCAGGTCGATTCCCAGTTGAACCAGTTCAACCAGCCGGTCCAGTCCGGTTTTAACTACCTTGGTGATTTCATTGTTTTTACAGGAACGAAATGCGAAAGTAGAGGACCGAAAGTGGATTTCATTTCCTCCCTCTCTGCTCCGCGCTGTTTTCGTCTTGCTCCGACCTGCTTCGCGCTGCTCCACTCTGCTCTGCCCTACTCTGCGCTGCTTTGCCCTGCTCCCTTGTCATCTCATCGTCACCACTACAGCTAGCTGCCGTTTCGAATTTCTTAGGAGTTTTGCAAACCCTAACCCATCAAGTCCACCCATTTTCAGTATTCCATATAACTATGATAAGTATTCTAAATTATGTAAGCAATTCCATAATTTATTATAATCTATTTAATTAAAAATATGGTAGTTAAAAAATATAGATAAAAATTTATCAGCATTAATATGATAATAATTTAATACTAAAAAAAAAATTTAAAATATAAAAAACTTGTTATGTATCCTTTCATAATGCAAATCAAACAAATTGCTTGTGATGTGTGCATCGACTAACAAACAGCATACAGCACAAAAAGTTGTGTTGTAACTCAACTATTTGTCTTGTAATGTTCTGTGTTGTTCTCCCTATTCTATCCTGTAATGTGAATCAAACGGACCCTATGATTTTGCCTGTTTGTTCATGGAAAAATTAGGTGAATTTTTATTATATCATTAAATATTTAATTCTGAATTGTACCCATTTACTATATTTGTTTTAGAATTGACGAATTTTCGATGTGTCCATTGAAACTTAATACATTAGTTTTTCTGAATATTTCATATCTAGATGGTTTTAAAAATATTAAAAATAAAAAATGCTGCAAAGAAGATTTTTGATAGAAAAGCTAGAAGAGTTGGACAATTGAATTTGGACCTGAATTGAGAAGAGAAACGTAAAACTTCAGGAGCAGCGTGAATTGCTTATGGCAATTAGACAGAAGCCACGTGGGGCCATGAGTGATGGAATTTCTCAATCCAATTTGAATCAGACTTCCAATTGGTCTTCAATCTTACGTGATTGCTTGGCATTAGAGAAGGCCATGTGGGGCCCATGCCCAATTTGGAAAGTGAAAAGAGAGGAGACAGATTAGGGAGAAGACGTACAGGGGCTATTTTTTGGAATTGAAATTGACATATACTCCTTCTGGTCTTATATATAAGAGACAAAATCCTAAAATATATAGACCAAAAATATATATTGAAATAAGCTATTTGTAATTAATATTCATAAAAATTTACAAATTTAACCCTTCAATAATTAATGAACAAACCTACTTGTATTGAAAGTTGCACTGTCTCGTAAATATAACCCTTATTATAAATAAGGGTAAAATTGGAAATGAGCATTTAATATTTTTCAAAATACATGCATGTCTCTTATATTTTGGACAAAAAAAAATAGTCATTTGCCTCTTATAATAAGGACCGGAGGGAGTATTATAGAGGAAAGGTCCGAATTGGTGTAAAAAAATAAGAAAACAAATTTGGTTTATGAGAAATGAAGATTAATTATATCAATTTGATCATCAAAAATCTCAAATATCAATCAAAATAGTTCTTATAAGAACAAATGTGTCCCTAAACATTATCCTAAAAAGGACTAACTTAACCAATATTTGAGATTTTTAATGACTAAACTGATATTTTTTATTTCCTAGGGACCAAATACGTCTTGTATTTTTTTGTTAGAAATCAATTTGGATTTTTACTCTAATAGTATAATAACTTACAGTGCCGCAAAGGGGAGCATAATGCAAAGAACAACGTAGGAGATGAGCACATCAGAGAGAGAGCAGTGCCATGAGCGAAGCAGAGAAACCTGGCACAAGAAGAACGTTCAAGAGATTGATTTTTTTTATTGGAGTTGGATCATTTCTCTGTTGTTCTTTCTTTTAATATGAGTAGCTAAATCCATAATTAGGTTATAGATCTTATGTTTTAATATTACTTGTGATTTTTGCCCTTTTAAAATATAATATTGTGTTTCTTTAATTGATTGGATTTATCTTGCTTTGAATTTTATAAAGGTTTGATCACCCTTTACCAAGTTAACAAAATTCTATGATTAATCGGATTTGGAAATGGGATTGTGTATACCAAACTCAATCCCTTATTTTCAATCAGTTATTAAGTTAACAAAGCTGGTGATTCTTGATGCTTTTCTTAATCGCTTGCCTTGCAAGAGTTTTCCGATTAAGGAAAAAGAATATTAGTATTGCATGCCACTGGATATTAATAATATTAAAGGAGATGATTGACCATCAATAAGAAACACATGTTATTGAGGAATTGAGTAATGAGTAACATAATACGTATTGGCATAAGTGAAACCAAATAGCCTAAGCTTTCCAAATTGAACATTTGTTTGCGAATCTTCGATTTCATTGTTTTCATTTAATTTTCTTTTTTATTTATTAATTTTTATTGCAAACTCAATTATAACGTAAGGAATTAATTGACATAGTAATTGCCAATAATCCTTATGGGTTCGATAATTTGGAGTCCCACAATAGGGTGCACTTATCCTTAAGTAGGATGCGAATGCAAAAAAAAAAATTTACCGCAGTTGTCAAGGATTATTTTTTTTTTACAATATTGGGAAAATTGAATCCTAGTTAATTTAGACACCATTTTTATATATTTTTTTTATTGTTTTTATTTTTTTGTTTTTGTTTTTGTTTTTCTTCCTTTAAAATTATCTTTTATTTT
The DNA here is from genome assembly GCA_035048595.1 of Echinosophora koreensis. Lineage (NCBI taxonomy): Eukaryota > Viridiplantae > Streptophyta > Magnoliopsida > Fabales > Fabaceae > Echinosophora > Echinosophora koreensis. The sequence continues at coordinate 63,401 of JAPCYP010000137.1, forward strand.
ATTTCTTTGGTTCTTCGGATTAATAGAGAAGGAGCCATGGCTAACGAGGATCAAAGGATGATGTTGGATTTTGCTGGACCCACTTCCACAAACATTATAGGGAATATTACTAGGTCCAACATGGAGGCCAATAACTTTGAGATCAAGCCAGCCTTGATTTCCATGTTACAATCATCCATTCAATCTAGTGGCTAAGTCTTTGTCATCCGGTTCCATTACCACTTGAGATCATTTTTTTTTTTTATATATATAAATTTTTTGGATAAATTTTTCCACTTTCTAACAAATCTACTACATTACGTAATGACAAAAGGTGGAGAAGGAAGCTTATACGAGGCATGGGAGTGATTCTAAGAATTGTTGTAAAGATGCCCTCATCATGGTTTTCCCTCATCATGCCCTCATCGTGCAAGGGACAATGCCTAGTCAATTAGAGACAAAACTGAAGGAGCGGTGTATGGCCACGAATCTAAGGAGGGATGAGGTGCTTGAAGAGCAAAGACATGACATGACTCAGTGGGGAAGGACGAAGATGGAAAAAAGAAGAAGAAGAAATTGATGAGTAATCACTTGACTAGTAACCCTTACTTCAAAATTCAATATCCTTGGAGATTGATAGCACATCAGCTGCAAAGTGAGAAGCGGGCTAAGGCAATTACCCGTAGAAGTCAAAAAGAAATAGAAATTTCTAATGAAGGAAAGAAGGGAAAATTAAACAAAAGGCAAAGAGGTTCCTAATGAAGAGAGCCCAAGAGAACAAAAGAAAAATGGTGATGTGGCTAATAAAAGTTTAGGAAATTAAAGAGGCAATTGTACAACCTTAGAACTTACAAGCCAAAAATTTCTTTCCCTCAAAAGTCAAAGAGTAGTCAACATGATTCACAATTCACCAAATTCTTAGATTGATTAAAGCATTTGCAAAAAAAATTAAAAAATTAATCCTATTGTGGATATTGCCATCCCAGCCTCACTATATCTTTATTAAGTGGAGGGATGAGTTTATATTTTGTCACAAACCCAAGAAGAAATTTATCTTCATATCCAATTCAAATTATTCTTTTATTTCCTTTCTCACTCCTCACTTTTTTGGGTACATATATTTCGTCACATAAAAAAAATTAAAAACAGACAACTTAAACCAAAATAAAAATTTAACATAACTAAGATTTACCAAGTGAGACTATTCTATTGTTGCATTGCAAAATATCCACTGCTCCGGTACCTAGGTATCCTTGCATTTTCATTTCAATAAAAAATCAAACGTTGAGATCATATAGTTCACTTTCCCTTGCACAACACAAATTTCTCTAGCTCCCATCAATTAGTCCTTCATGAAAAATGGAACTACAGAGATCCATTACATTCTTGTTCAAAACAAGTCCAACTTCAATTCCACCACTCCCATCCTTGCTCTCTGAAATCCCAATGGTTAAACCTCTATCAATTGATGTTATCTCCACCTTTTCAGGTCTCCCCCAACCAAAATCAATGCCATAAACACCAAATCTGTTTGATCCAGCTATTCCCATTAATTCAACCTTTTCACTTGACATTGACATATACTTAGAAAACATATCCTTAGCTCCATCAAAAACTCCCTTCTTATCTAACATTTTTATTGTATGGTAAATCATCTTAGCCACAATAACAACCCCATCTTCTTTTACATAATCAATTGGTTGTGTATCCACAAATTGACCCCAAACACAGTTTCCAAAATAATTCCCAGAAATTGGAGGATCTAACCTTGCCCTACAATCAATAGTGAATGCAAATGCAAATTTCTCTCTTTCCCTTCCAACTCCTTGAATGGCTTTTGCAATGCAAACAGACACATAGGCACAAGTAAGTACAAAGGTTGATAAAGTATGTGGCTTTGGATTATTAGAAACTATTGGTGCTTCTGCTTCATTATCCTCCACAGTGTCCCATTTGGATAACACCCTTTTCTTTATCTTCTCCAAATCCGCACGTGTGAGCTCGAATATGGCACGTGCCGAGTTCTCAACTTTTGGTGGGAATGGTAGAATCTTCAAGCTTCTCTCGTTGCTGTTATCATTAGGGAACAATTTGGATAACGATTCTGTGGAGAGAATATCATTAAGACCAGTTGAATCTTTGATGACTTTTCTGTCAAAGAATGGTTCTAACTCTGGAACCAAACATGGTGATGATTCAGATTCTTCACCGAGTTTGCATATCGAAGCCCAAGCTTTGATGAACATGGTTGAAGATTTTCCATCAAGAGCAGCATGGTGGGTACTAATACCTATGCAAAAGCCACTGTTTGGAATAAGAGTTATTTGTAGGGACATAACAGAAGCATGAGAATCAGATGAATCCAAGTGGGGTACAAAAGAACGAGCTTCTGAAGCTTCATGGGGTGAATTATTATCCAAAAGATTATCAAAGTTTGCATTTTCAGACTCAGCTATGAGAAGTGAAACACCATCATCATCGTTGTATTGAATGATGGGTTTTTCGGAATCAGAAGGCCAAACGATGTTACCAGCTAGAGGGAGGAAGTGTTGGAGGGTGAGAGAGAGTGAGGATTTGAGTTTTGGAACAAGTTTGTCAAAGAAAAAAGAAGATGGGTCTGATTCTGATTCTGTTTGTGGAGTAGGGAATTTGTAGAAGAAGATGCGTTCAACTGGGTGGAACCTGAGCCATAACAGGTCGAAGAAAGTGAGAGGGTAAGAAGAGGAGTGGGTTGAAGATTGAGGAGAAACATGGCAGTGTTCGTGAATTTTGATGGAGATGTGGTTTGGAGGAGAAGCCATGTGAAAGAATGAAAGAAAGGAACAGAGGAAATGGTTGAACCAGAGAATGAAATGAGAGAAATTAATATAGTGTGGTCTCTGCTTTGGTTTTAACTTGCTATTTTTGTCTGGGCTTGCATTGGTGTTTAGGATTGAGCCGCACGATTTGATGCCGGCGTTGATTTTAGTAGTTAGTTGCATTGGAAAAAAACTAGAGATTGGTAGATTAAAATTAGAATTTTCGACATCATTAATATGGTCGTTTTGTTCGGCGGCAGATGTCATGAAAAGTCTTTGGAAGCTACTACTACTCTGTCGATACATGTTATAAGGAAAAAACTAAATAAAATAAAACACACAGGTTAAGATAACTAGTTATTGTTAATCTTATTTAAAAAATTAAATATGTTATCTAAATTATTATTTATCTTATTTATTAAGCTTATGTTGTTGAAAATAAATTGAGTCAACGAAAAACAAAAGTTATATTAAATGAATGATATTTTGAGAATAACATCATTAAATATAATAAAAGGCTAGTAGTTAAAATTTGATTCTAATATATTGGACCAAAAAGTTTGGGACTTTTTTTGCTTGTAATAGAGATCGGAGGGAGTTCTTACTAAAATAATTTACTTAAATGTTATAATTAATAGTAACATGTACTTGGTCCGAGTGATAACGAAATCGGTTCCCTTAAACAAATAGTCATGAATTCGATCCCTTATTTTTATGTATGAAATAAAATCTGGATGAGAGAAGTCAATCATTCAATATAGTGTAAAGATCCTTTCTATTTTCTTCCTGTCTGTTTAAGTTCCATTTATAAGAGTGATATACACAAAAAAAATTAATTATTTAATTTTTCTTGAATGATAAAAAAATTTGAAACATAAATCATATGTTTTGGAGGTCCGTATCTGGTTTTGTTACTTCCTCATTTTCATGTAAGACGGCAAATTATATTACGTTTTCGGAAAAGCTTCCTTTAATAGTTTTCTTAAAGGATTTAATCGACACCATAAAAAATATCTCATCATTAAAAATATTTAACGGTTATCATAATTATATCCAAATTCATACATAAGATAATTTCTCTTTTTTTTTTTGACAATATGAACAACTTTAGGTTATGTTTGGTGGATAAAGTGAAGTAATTAATAATAAAATAAAGTGATAAAAAACATTAAATCATTATTTAGGAGTTTCTTAAATGATTGAATGAAATAGTTAAAGAATGATAACCTCTGCGGGTGCAACTTACTCAACCCTTCCAATTTGTATATCCTCTAATTTGGTTTAATATCTCTCCATTCCCTCGTTAAAATTACAACAATAGAATAATATACTTTTTACTTTTTTAATTCGTTCTATTATTGACTATTTCACTTAATCTCCCTTAAAACTCTCAAACACAATAGGGTCATGCTAACGAGTATCCTTAGAGCACTCATTAAGGAACCAAGAAAAACAACTTTTTATTATAAAACCAACGGCCTGTTTTGTTTATTTCCCGTTTCCAATTTTCATTTCTTGATTTCAAAAGTAACTACAAAAAAAATAATTATAAAATTATTACTATGTTTTCATTTTATTTTTTATTTTCAAATATTTGTACAGGAAACAATGAAAACAAATAAAAAATTGTTAGTGTTTCATTTATAAATCTTTAAAAATATAAAACATAATCAAACCAATGTGACAGTTTTATAATTTTGTTTGTAGCTATTTCTAAAATTGGAAAATGAAAAGAGGAAACTATAAATAAACCAAACAGACCCTAAGTATTTTATCTTTACAAATATTAAATACATTAATTCCATGTAAAAACTTGGTTTTTTATTTCTTAATGAGTGACCAACATTAGCATTATCCAACATAATATACTCACTAATGGTGGTATCTCAAAATTAAATTCTTACTGAAATATATGTATAAAAAAAATCTTGTTGACCAGTACCCTAAAGGCTAAAGCACTGGTTAAAGAACCCAAAGATAGAGCTTTTTATTGGAAAATGTAATTTCTACGAGTTTAATGACTTAAATACACCACTTTCGTATGTAATTTTTTTATATTTGAATCCTTAACCAATACTCTTAAGGCACTGATTAACACTTCCAAATATATATATATATAAATCATAAAGTACTAAGAGAAAATTTAATATTTAAAGGTTTTTCTATCATGTACTCCCTCCGGTCAATATTATAAGCAAAAAACCCTAAATTTTTTGGTTTAAAATATAAGCAAATTTTTTGTACCTCCATCCAATTTAATACTATTATTCCCAAATACCCATCCACTTAATATAAATTATGTTTTCCAATATTCCTTGACATTATTCCAAATTTAATGCAGAATATAAAGGGTCATCTTTCAATTTAATGCTGACATTATTTTTGACATATAAAAGGTCATCTTCCCTCTCATCCTTATCCAAAGTGGGATCTATTTAATGCAGATATATTTTAACGATGAAAATTAAAATTTTAGATGAAGAGTAATTTAGGTAATAAGCCTAATTTTTTAACGAAATTAAATGAGATTTATTAACTTCCTTAATATGTATGTTTTATTTAATTTTTACTTATAATAGTGACCAGAGAGAGTATAACTTTTCACAGGTTACGATATCTAAAAACAGTAATTATTTATTAAAAAACTAAATATTTCAATTTTAAAAGGATAGAATACACAGATTTTTATATAAATTTACTTTATTTTATTCTTAATACATGTAAAATTGGACGAAAAACTCATATATAAATACTAAACGAGTCTATCGAGATAATGGAAAGCAAAAGTGGCGCGGCTCTATTCCATGACAAAAGCAAACGTTGTTGACACGGCTTCTAATTCTATTTTTGATAGGAATGACTTTTTAGTCGTATGATGATTGGTACAAGATCCGACCTTTTGCTAGCTTAAGGAAGGAATAAAATAATGCAAACCAGTATCCGATCACGATAGGAAAAAGACGACAAAGTCCGTGAATTTATTAGGGAATTAATTCTGTTATTAATTAATTTAATGTATAAATGTATTTATTGAAAAGTTATTTAAAATAATTTATTTCATTTCAATAGTACAAAAATTAATTTTTGACATAATTTTACATAATAAATTATAAAAATATATAAAATTATTTATATTTAATAATTGATTTGTAGAAAAAAATGAAAAAGTATTACTAGTATTAATTTTAAAATGCTTCGACGAATCTTTCCACTTCTTTATAAAAGAATTAAAATTTAATCAAATTTGTTAAATATATTAAATTAGATTCAAAATATTTTTTTTTATTTTTAAATAAACTTATTTTTTGCCAGTTTCAAACATCCCCTAGATATGCTGGAGAGTGACGTATGGTTTTAAAAGAAAATGAGAAAAGATTTTTGAATACCAAAATAATGGACACCCTACGATGTCTCTTTGTTTTTATGGTATATGTTTGGGATACGTGTATACAAAAAGATAAAAGCCTACATTCTCGAATGGATGAAGTTTTAAGGCAGTGTAATCACTTGATTTAATTCCTATTTGGGGTGGACGGGACAACAGTCCGATTCAATTTGATTCTGGTCAAAAAATTACCATCCAACCAAAATTGAAAATAATGATATGTAGCCCATTTTCGTCCATTTGGGGGAATAGTTTGGGCGGATGGTGGGTTTGGCGAGTGATGGGTGGGTTGGAGCGTAGGGCTGGACAACAAACCAAGACCTCGCCCGAACCCGAATAAATCGAAAAAAAAAATGAGTGTGTGGGTGGGTTGGGTTGGGTTAGGTTAGGTCGGGTTGGTTAAACAGGTGAAAGATTCAATTTTCTGTGAGTATAAACGGCAGGGTGTGGGTTTGTGCTTTTTTTTTTCCAGTCGGAATCCGAACCGATCTAAAAGATACATCAGATACATGCATTTTTACACTTTTCATTGGGCCCAAGATGAAGTTGGTCGGTCCATTTAATATTTTAATGCGATAACACACTCCTCAAGAATGCACGCTGCACAGGAAACCCATACCCCTATCAGCCTTATGACTTATGCGTGTACACACACTACATTAGTTACTAGTTCACTTCACACTACAAAAGAAAGAAATAACTTTTATGCTACTCTTCTCAATCTTAGTCTCATACTCTTAGAGTCAGTCACTGTCCCTCACATCTTAACATTTTTGCTACTCCTCTCAATCTTAGTCTCTTACTCTGAGATGAAGCAACCAGTGTGTCACCGTTCGCGTCGTCACGACCGGTGCATCATCCCGTCGGTCAGAGCAGCGAGAGCACCATGCCACCACGTCTTGTCGTCCAGAGCACCAAACTGGCTCGTGCGTCTCCCTTGAATCTGAGACGTGCTGCCTTCGTCTATGGTTCTTCTGGTTTACCACACCGGCAACCACGACGTGCTGCCTTCCTATCAGATATGGTTCAAGTTTCTTGAAGTTTCAACTACGGTGGTAACCATGCATCACACTATATTTTCTTTTTTCTTTTTCTTTTTTTTCCATATCTACTTTGTGTTGATGTTAAAGTAGTTTTTTTTTTTGGGGGGATTTTGTTGAAGGCTTCAAACTTTATGGGTTTATGTTTATGAGTTTACTTTGATGTTTGATGCCTTTTGAAGCTTGATGTTTCTGGGTTCTCGGTTCCTTTTCTTCTTCTCCTATTTTTTTGGTCCTCAACTGCCCCAACCCGCCTGCTGACCCGCCGACTCGCTGATACGTTGACTCGTCCAATTCGAAGGCTACAATGGATGGGAATGGGGGACATATTTCAAGGGCCGGTTTCATTCGGATTATGATTTTTTTTCATCCGAATCCGACCCTAACCGACAATTGTCCAAGGTTTTTTATCAAACAAAAAAACGTAAATAGAAGTAGGACAAATCTATAAATATAATACATCAAAATTTCAAAAATATCCAAAAAACAAAATTATTCAAGAGCTGCAACACACAAATGTAGAAAAGCTTGAAACTTGAAAAAGAAAAACAAGCAAAGAAGCTTCTAGAATAGAAGAAAAAGGAAAAAAAAAAAGTTGAAACTTGAAAAAGAGATCTGCAACACACAAAAGCAGATATGCGCATATCTTCTTTTTTGTTGAAGCAAAGACAACAAAGGAGATCTTCTTTGGTAGATCTGCAACGAAAAGGCGACGTGTCACCACGGCCGACCAGAACCATAGATGAAGGCAGCATCGGGCCAGCACTACACGTCTCGGGTCTTCTTCTTTGGCAGATCTAAGAGGAAGACACGCAGTATTCTGGACCAACAACGGCCACAGCATGGTGGTGCCTATGGGTTTCACACAACGGTTGATGGGCTCCGGCAAGTATACCGGATCGAAGCAAGTAATAATTAAAACGGCAAGTAAATTACCGAGTATCAAACATAAGGATTGAGTGACCAATTATTCCAAATTCAAAGAAAATAACAAACTTTTGACCAAGTCAAAGATGAGAGAGAAGGTTGTTAGGATAAAATCTATTATCTAATTTAAAGCAAAATAAAAGATGTTATCTAATCAATTATCTAGATTATGATAGTGAGATCTACGTTCACGAATTCACCTACACAATCATGCATACTACCCAATTGATTATTCTCTTATCCCTATGTTCAATTTCTTTGTCAACCGGGACCCCTAATTTCTCCTAAAGTCACTTCCGCTGTTCTAAAGGACGTAACTAAACTGTAAATTATCTCCTCCCGGTCTCATAACCTAAAGTTAGACTCTATTAAGTTCTTGTTTCCTATGTGGTTGCATCAATCTCCTACCCTATCCCTAGCAGTGCTCAATTGGTGTTCCTAAACCCAGTCCTAAGGCGAATCTCCTCCCGGTCTCAACGCACTTGACAAGTTAACCAAGGATCCTTTTGATTAACACAAACAAATCAGAGTTAAGAAACAAGAATTGAGATGAGGGAATAAGAAACATCACATTGAACTATGTCGTCATGAGCGGCTTCATCGATCCCTCAGAAAAAAGGATTAGCTCATCATCACGTTCATAATCACAACCAGTAATTGAAAAGAAAACATAAAATAATCTTAAAACCAAGGGAGACGCAGCTCAAAGAGAAACTAGGATTAGAAAAGAGGAAACCTAAAACTAAAACTTGATTCTATAACTCCTCTGAAACAAGCTATATATAGTGGGCTGGGTCTGCGCGCGCTCGCAAGGCGATCCTTAAGTTTTGCCTCAAGCCTGAATTTGAATTCTCGCAAGGCAAGTCTGAATGGTCTTCAACTTTCCTGTGTCTGACTCGCGAGGCGAGGGTGAATGATGGCCTGTTCCTGCTCAGTCTGCTCCTCTGGCTCGCGAGGTGAGCCCTTGTTTGCGAGGTGAATCTGCCTTTTTGCCTTTAAGCTTGTTTTCTATTTTCTAAGTTCCCTTAAGCTTCACTTTTAACCTGAAAATAAAAGTAGCATTCTAAAGCTTTATTGACTCAAAAATAACCAAAATATCCACACAAAAACTACTTAAGAGACTCAAAATGTTGCTCGAGAACAATTTAAGCCAAATTTGGGCAAAAACGAGATTAAACTCGAATATTTAGCACAAAAATCGTGGCCCACTAGCTATAAAACTAGATAAGCCAGAGGCTTATCAAAATACCCCAAACTTAAACTTTGCTTGTCCCCAAGGAAACTAAAACTTAAAAAGACACAAAACTGGATAAGCTTAAATGACTCAATTAATTTCGCACAAATTTCATACAATTTTATCTATTCAATTTTTATTCAATGTTTCCCCATTTTCATCAATGTAATCCCACATTCATTTACTCTAAACAATTGAGAATTCAATCATTCATGCAATCATTAATCGAAGTCAATGATCCAAATCACACACAAAAGGGAGATCACCAATTTCAAACAATTGCGTTCCTCACAAGGGCATATAGTATTTCACTCATTCACTCAATTTGGCTAGGCTATCAACTTTAACTCAATTTCACATTTTAAGAGCACCTTCCATGAATTTGATTTTCATCTCAAACAAAGTTCCCACGAAAATATGCATGGATCATCAAAAGGTCTTTCATAGGTTGTAATGTGACTCGGCTTAAGGTAGGATATACAAAGGTACTAGGCTTAAGTCCCTAGGAATTAAGAGAGCATGAAATATTTTACACTTTTATTTTCACTCTAATTCTTTTTTCCATTTTTGTTTTTCACGCTTTGGGTGGCTACAACCTATTTCCTTAGACTCCCTTTTATTTTGCCCATTTTGGCTTTTTTTGTATTTTTCTTCTTTTTCTTGTTCTCTTTTGCCTTTGGCTTCAACCTTTTATTTTTATTTTTCTCATTCCCAAAGTAACATGAAAAACTCATTGTAGCCACCCCAAACTTAGTTTCCTACAACCCTTGTCTTGCTAAGCATCCATGCTCTCCTAAATCCTAAGATGTTATCTAATCAATTATCTAGATTATGATAGTGAGATCTAAGTTCACGAATTCATCTACCCAATCATGCATACTTCCCAATTGATTATTCTCTTATCCCTATATTCAATTTCTTTGCCAATCGGGACCCCTAATTTCTCCTAAATTCACTTCTGCTGTTCTAAAGGACGTATCTAAACTGTAAATTAACTCCCCCCGGTCTCATAACCTAAAGTTGGACTCTATTAAGTTCTTGTTCCCTATGTGGTTGCACCAATCTCCTACCCTATCCCTAGCAATGCTCAATTGGTGTTCCTAACCCCAGTCCTAAGTGCGAATCTCCCGGTCTCAACGCACTTGACAAGTTAACCAAGGATCCTTTTAATTAACACAAACAAATCAGAGTTAAGAAACAAGAATTGAGATGAGGGAATAAGAAACATCACATTGAGCTATGCCGTCATGAGCGGCTTCATCGATCCGTCAGAAAAGAGGATTAGCTCCTCATCACGTTCATAATCACAACCAGTAATTGAAAAGAAAACAGAAAATAATCCTAAAACTAAGGGAGGCGCAGCTCCAAGAGAAACTAGGATTAGAAAAGAGGAAACCTAAAACTAAAACTTGATTCTATAACTCCTCCGAAATAAGCTATATATAGAAGGTTGGGTCTGCGCGCGCTCGCGAGGCGATCAGGGGCTCACGTGGCGAGCCTTAAGTTTTGGCTCCAGCCTGAATTTGAATTCTCGCGAGGCGAGCTTGAATGGTCTTCAAATTTCCTGTGTCTAGCTCGTGAGGCAAGCTCTGCCTCGCGAGGTGAGGCTGAATGATGGCATGTTCCTGCTCAGTCTCCTCCTCTGGTTCGGGAGGAGAGCCTTTGTTCGCGAGGTGAATCTGCCTTTCTGCCTTTAAGCTTGTTTTCTTCAATTTTCCAAGTTCCCTTGAGCTTCACTTTTAACCTGAAAATAAAAGTAGCATTTTAATGCTTTATTGACTCAAAAATAACCAAAATATCCTAAAAACTACTTAAGAGACTCAAAATGTTGCTCGAGGATAATTTAAGCCAAATTTGGGCGAAAACGATATTAAACTCGAATATTTAGCATAAAAATCGTGGACTAACTAGCTATAAAACTAGATAAGCCAGAGGCTTATCAGCGGTTCCAGCGATTCCTCTCTGACTCTCATAAGTCTCAATCTCAAACAACTGAAGTAGCGTACGACGTTGCAAAGGGTAACGCAAAAAATGGTTTTCATTTAACTGTGCTCGATCGGGTCGGGTGTCGATAAAATATTTTTAGGCCTAGCCACCTGAAACTGATGTTTGCACCCAATGACTCGCAAACCCGAAACCCACCCGTGCGCATGCTTTCTCTCCTTGGTTGTTCGGGTACTAGTTGGTTCAAATACCCTTGTCCACCTCTAATTCCTACATTGCATTGTGTGCCTTTAAACCAAATTAAAATTTTTTATTTCAAATTATTTTTTTCAATTTGTAAGACAATTGAATGTTTGATATTGGGTAAAGGCTCATTTTGGTCCCTGACAAAAAGTGCGTAGGCCATTTTAGTCCTTGACAAAAAAAAAAAAAAAAAACCTCCGTTAGTCCCTAACAATTACTAATGTTGGACACGTTAGTCCCTACATTGACTTCCGTCAGTCAGTGTCAGTTAGTTGGGTGACATGGCCGTTAAATCATCCTAACTGGCCGTTATCTATACCAATTAGTCCCTAACAATTACTATCGAGGGACAATTTAGTCCCTATTTCAATGAGACAAACCTGTGCACGAAGGATGATTCTGTGACAATGAGACTTCTTCTTGAGATATTTGCTAATGCACAATCATTGTTGATTCTGTGACAATGATTCTCTTATTGGGTCATCTAAAAGGACAAAGCAGCTTCGTCTGCATCAGTACAAGAAACTGGATTAGCTACATCTTTGATGCATATATTTGCCTATGATCGTTATGAATGGAAAAGGAAGTCAGGTTCCTTTTATTTGAAATTCATAATTTTCTCTCGAAACATCAGTAAGAAGCAAAATATGATGTCACCACTCTTCAAATGATGATTTTGAAGCATAACTTTCTTCATCCTCAGTTCGAGTTTATATAACATATGTAGCTCTGTTTATATGTTTTCATTAACAATTTATTGGTCTTTTTCTTCTTGTAGTGAGCAGAAGTGCCTTCGGAGTCAAACAAAATCAGAATCATAAGCAAAACAGAGAGAAAGGATAAACCAGAACTGGTATGGTGGAGACACGGCGGACGGATGTTCATGGCGGCGAGGAACGTCGACGACACTAGATCCGGGTTGTGCGGCGGTTGGGCTTGCAGCTGCAGTGCGGTGGTGCTTCGCGCTGGCTATCCGTGATGGAGGTAATCTGGCTTGTGGCGGAGCAGATCTGTGTGGGATGCGGTGGGTCGAGGACGACGGTTTTGGAGCAGCGACGACGGTGGCGGCTTTACTGCAAGAGGACAAATCCAGTAACGATGCAGAGATGGCGGAGAAGCAAGCAGCAGTGGCGGAGATGGCAGAGAAGAAACAGTGATGGCGAAGAAGCAAGCAACGACAAAGCTTGGCGGAGATGGCGGAGGAGGAGAGGAGGCGGCGTGATGTGTGTGTGGGTTCTGATTGTTTTCTTTGATTTTGGAAGAATGAGTTGGGAACAAACAATATAGAAAGTGAGTAGATGGTGTGAAAGGATGAACAAAGCAAATGTTATTACTGATTGGTTATGAAGATGAAGAAGGTGGAAGGTATGGTGGCTGGTAGGAAGAAAAAAAAATGGAGAGAACTTGGAAGCTTTGTTAATGGTTCTTTTCTTTCTGTCTTTTTCTTCTTGTAGTGAGCAGAAGTGCCTTCGTGATGTAACATTACGTAGGGACTAAATTGTCCCTCGATAGTAATTGTTAGGGACTAATTAGTATAGATAACGGTCAGTTAGGATGATTTAACAGTCACGTCACTCAACTAACGGATGTTGGCTAACGAAAGTCAACGTAGGGACTAACGTGTCCCACGTTAATAATTGTCAGGGACTAACGAATGGTTTTTTTTTTTATCAGGGACTAAAATGACCTAAGTACTTTTTGTCAGCGGCCAAAATGGGCATTTACCCTTTAATATTTATATATAAAAATGGGTATTACTAACCAGTGCCCTTGGGATATTGGCAAGGGAAGCAAAAGATAAAAATTTTATATTGAAAAGAATAAATTTTAAAATTTCAAGATTTTTATCTTTAATACCTTAATTAATGCCTTTAGGAAACAGGTTAGTATTTGCCTATAAAATTATGTAAAATTTTAATTTTCAGTGTGATAATAATTAACCAACACTACCTTTTAAGTCAGGAACACGAAATATAAAGAAGTAATAATAATTAATCAATCCCTAATAAAGATGATATTATAACAACATATTTATTATCAAAATATTTGTAGAAGTGACACTTTACTTATTATTATTATTATTATTATAATAATAATAATAATAATAATAATTAATTAATCCAACTTTGAGTCACCATGACTGGAATTGTCAAAGGTTTCTGAGAGGAATTAATGTCACGGATCCTTTCATTCACATTTTCGTTTGAAGTAGGTAAGTATGAGTCCCTCCACATGGCCGTGGAAGCCACAAGGCAACTAAGGCAGTTACCTTAGGCCCCACATTGAATTAGTTATTAACCCTTTATAATTTTATATATTACATAAAGACCCAAAAATCTAACATGTAATAAATACATTAAAACATGACAAAGACCCAACAATAACAATATGTATGTGAGAGAGATTTAGCAATTTGGCTTTCTAGCCCAAATTGGCGGCAAGTGCTATAATTATATGACCCAACAATCTTAATATTTTTTTTAAACGAGACAGTCTTAATATTTATGAGTGTGTATGAGTGAAATTTCGGGAAAACAAAAATTGCTTGCAATTGAAACTGTTTGTTCCCTTCGTCTAAGAAATCGCAATTCTTTTGAAAGAAAATCGCAGGAAGCAACGATAGAAATGTGTCAAAGTGGAACCCATTTAAGAACCCAAAAAATAAAAACATGGGATGCTGGGATGAAGATGGCCTAAGGAGAAGGAAAAAAAAAAATATAAAACAAAGGCTAGAAGCAACAATACAGAGGCCAAGAGAAAATAAAATGAAAAAAATAAAAATAAAATGACAAAATCAAAAGCAATAAACATCATTAAATGACATTTCCAAATATGTAGTAGAGTCATTTAAATTATACATTTCCAAATATGTAGTAGAGTCATTTAAATTGGTGATAATTTGGAACAAGTCTTTTATTATCCTTCGCTAATTCATAAAAATAGTCTTTCGTTAATTTATCATCAATACAACACTATAAAATTTAAAGAAAAAATATTTTGACCACGCAACGTGCGGGTCACAATCTAGTTAAACTTAATTTGATACTAAAAGGAAATTACATACAGGGAAAGAGATGCTCTTTAGAATATGGGCACTGCACTCCAACCATATATCTAGTGTTCCTGCCAAAATCCGTGTTACCGGAATCTAGCCAGAACCGGGTATAACAAAGAATGAATACTAAGGTTATTTTAGAATATAACTTGATAGGATGTGATATTCTGGTCCTACGTATCCCGGAAGGGAATCAAAACTAACGTAGTTCTCTATTCAATCTTAGGTAATGGAGGAACTCAATCTCTTAATTTTGTATATAAGGAATATTAGTGAACAAGGACTCTTTAGCAGTAGTCTCTTGAATCGGTTGGTCCCTCAAGTACGCTTAAGAGAGATTCACCTATGTTAGCAAAAGTCTTTATTTTGGGTTCCTCATTTTATAATAGGGTCCCCTGATCTCTTTTCTTAGAGATTAGTCTTATCTCTTCTTATCTCTTATCTTTTAACCAACTTCCGGATATATGATGTCCTTATTCTTTGTTATGTTAGTTATTATCCCTTTATTTTAGTATCTGTTTTGTTAATCTTTTATTTATTATATTATTATCTTATTCTCTTAATCTTATCCTTTTCTATGACCTTGGTCCTTCAAGCTCGGTGGGCAAGCTAAACATCTTGGCCAATACATCTAGAGAATTGAATGAACCACACATAAACTCAATTTTGTCCTCATTGATCCACCATTGATATAAATAGTCACTGTTATACAAGTTGAGATTATATGGAACCCTGAAATCAACATTCTGCCAGCAGGTATACAACAAATAAGTAATTTAAATACCCATATATACTACCCTCATAGTTGATCATCTCAAGAGAAAAAAACCTATGCAAAATGCAAGATTTTAAAACTGTACAATTAGCAATAGCGCTGCTGATGTATAATTGTAAAATTGATTAAAAAAAATAGGAATACATTTTTTTCTTTCTCTTATATAATATGTGTACATTATATTATATCTGCCTGTGTAATAATCCATCTTTTATCATAAAATTGATTTTAACTGTCATTTCAATTTGTGATCTAGACTAACATAGTTCCTCCATTTACTTTAAGGAGCAAATCGAATTTATGTTTACTATGCAGTACTTGGTGATTATCAACAGCCAAAAAAATCTTATCCTTTGCACTTGGTATATTTGAGTGACCTTCTGGCTCTAAATTTATTTAATAATAGAATCTCAAATGACTATGTTTTATTCACCAACCAAGGTTTAAATAAGTTTTTGATCCTGCAAATTTCATCAATTTTGGTTTTAGTTTCTGTGAAATTTTTTCTTAGAATTTTTTCCCTATAATCTAAAAATTTTTGTAAATTGTCCCTACCATAATCTTTTTCCGTTATCTAGTACTTAGGAGTACCAAAATAATTTCATTTTACTGTCCGACTTACTATGAAATTTGGCCAGAAAATAGAAACAAAATCATACAATAGGAACCATATGGTTAAAATGACTAAGGGCCTGTTTGATTATGTTTTTGGTTTTTGGTTTTTGAAAACTATTTTGTAAAGTAATTTTTAAGAACTATTTTTCAAAACAAAAGGATAAAAAAATCTGTTTGATAACATATATCTCATAAGAGTTTTAAAAGTTAAAGAACAAGAAAATCTGCTTGGTAAATTTGTTACGAAAGTATGTTTTTAAAACAAAAAATAGAAAATTTGATTGTTTGGCAAGAATTTTTTTTTATTTCTATGAGTTATTTTAATATGTGTTAAAATAATAAATTTTTTTATTTTTATAATTAAATATTTATTTATTTTTAAATTATTACATTTTTTAAAATATTATTTTTTCCTTGTTTTAAAGATGGACGCCTGAACCTGTTCCTTAGTACTATAATTAAATATTTATTTTTATAATAAAATATTTATTTATTAATTATTATAACATTTTTTTTATGTACAATTATGATTGTTATAACATTTTTTAAAATATTATTATTTTCCTCTTTTAATTATATGTGGACCTGTTCCTTTCTTCTTCCTTGGTTCGTTTCTTTACCTTCCTCCGAGACACAGCGACACGGCATCCAGCCCCCTCTTGTTCGCTATTTCGCTGCTCTAGCCGGACTTAATACCAGCCTCCATCACCGTAGCTTGTCGTCACACCAAAGTTGTTGCGATCTCTCCACCACTGCTCTCCTTTAAACCCAAACACAGAAGCCTACAACCCAAGCACGCCATCACTTAACACAATCTCAGATGACAGGCGAAGCTTGACAAATTGATTCACATCAATTCCCATTTCATTGTTATTCTTGAAATCGATCTAGCCGCGACATCCCGTGTTGAATTGCGTCTCGGCACGGTCCAGATTGACAGGCTACTCTGCTGGAGAACGGCAACGGCGACGGCGATGGCGGAGCAAGAGAAGAGTGGTTTTGACGGCGACGACGACGGTGATTCACTGTTAAATTTGAAAAGAAGAGTAACTTTAGAAAGTAAAAGGAAGAAATAGTGTCAGTCTCATCTCTATGTTTCACGCTGCGCCAAAACAGAGGTCCCATCTTTCAATAGAATAACTCTCTGATGCACAAGCGATGTAAGGAGAATACAATGTCGGAGAAGATGATCTCAGGGTGGGAGGGGTGGCGGCGACAAAGGTCCCGACAGACTTCGACTGCAATGACAATATGGTTGTGATAGAGGAGATGAACTCGCATTATTATGGACAAAGAAAACCAAGGAAAATGGATGAACGATCTCTGCATAGACAGGGTTGGGGACCAGAGTCCAGAGAGAAAAGGAGGAAAGGGATGAACGGTCTCTTAAAATTATAAAGATAATTACGATAAATGCCATTAATGAAAACGGGTTGTTTTCCGTGTTTTTTATAATGTTGGGAACAGAAAGTAGAAAATCAGAATAAAACATCTTAGAGATGTTCTAGGCAAAGGCTACGGTGGGAGAGCTTACATGTCTCCCACCGTGAGTAGGGGCCTTTTAACAAGTTTTTATTTTATTTTTTAGTTTATTTAGTTTTTAAAATTATAGAAATGACCCCATCCCCATCCCTTCATCCCTTCGGCACTCCATCCCCATCGTCGGCGACGACGAGTGTGAGCCACCGTAGCCACCATCGAGAAGCACCACAACGGTGCAAATCCTCAGATCTTATGAAGTCATTGTTTTCCTTAAACGGAGCAAATCCTCATATCTCAAATGCAAATCTTTAGATCTGTAAAAAACAGAGCAAGATTTTGAAGGACAACCTCAAATCTACAATGATAAACTCCAAATCCGCAGCAACTCTCGTAGTCTCTCCTCCTCCGCTGACATGTGATGAAGAGGAATAAAAGACGCCCACTGCCATCACTTCTCCCTCCTTCGCACAACAGTAGAGCCGACCATCCAGTCGAGTCCACCGCTAGCTCCTGAGCACCACTGCCTCGCACCACCGCGCACGGCCTCTGACGCGCCACACCAGACGCAGTTTGGATCTGCTCTCTCTGCCATTCGACCTCCATACGACAGATGATAAATGGATGTTGGTGGGGGTGGCGGCGGAAAGAGGAGGAGTGAGAAGCCGGTCGTGAAGAATCTGGTTTTTTACCTGGTACAATTCGACCCGGTTCGATTCACAGATCTGAAGCAATATGAACACCATGTATCCTTCACCACACCATAAACTCACGAAATCTGCGGCAGACATTTGGATAGGGGGTACTGGATAAATGTTTGGGTTTGTCATGGGAGACATTGTGAGGGGGCGATCCTTTGGGTGGGTGGGTGAGGGGGCGGGTGGCGGAGGAGAGAGGGGGGTGTATGGCGGAGGAGAGGGGGGGGTTGAGAGAGAAAGGGGGGGAGTGAAAAACAATTTAATTTTTGCAAATAAGGACTTTTCATACTCTCTCATGGTGAGAGACTTGGGGTGCTTGCTCACCCTAGAATTTGCCGTTTTGAAATTTCTGTTTTTAAAAACTCAAAAACAATTCTTGTTTCCAGAATAATTTTTATCAAATAATCTTATCAAACAGATTTTGTTGTTTTTTTGTTTTTAAAAACATAAAAACTGTTTTTCAAAACAATAAACAAACAGGCCCTAAGTTCCTTCATTTTGTATGATATCTCGTACTCAGATGTACCGACGTAATTTCTTGTTCCTGTCCGCCTTGCTCCAAAATTTGGCTAGAAAGTATATAAAAAAAATCATACATTAAGGTGAAAGAGTTAAAATTGACAATTTTTTTTCCATCTGATATGATTTCTAGTACTCAGGGGTAACGATAAGCACTATTTACAAAATTTTTGAAATTACAGGGACAAAATCCTAAGAAATTTTTCTATAGGGATTAAAACCAAAACTGATAAACTTTGTAGGGACTAAAAACTTATTTAAACCATTAATCAATATACTTTAGCGTAATTTACTGATTAGAGTTGTTATCAACAAAATATAGGTCACTAACAAACTCATACAAAGAAACATTCATTCTCTATTAATATGATAATTTTGGCTATCTTAGCAAAACACCTATGGACATTATTATTTTTCTCAAATCTTATTTATAATTTGTCTAACTTCACAACATTATACATTCCCGTGTGTTGCACAGGCCAGGATACTAGTTATTAACAAAAGGAAGTGTTCAAATTGGACCGATGATGTGAATAAAATTGTCACATCTTATGCTGCACTACTTTTTCCGAGCCTTGAACTTGCCTTACTGACACTTATTCCAACTCTTACTGGGTATTTCTTGCTTAATGGCTTAGAAGTCAAATATATCAAAGATATAGAAAGACAACAACAAAATCAATAGAAAAGTATGATCTTTGTGTGTTTTTGTCTTCCTTTATCTCATACATACCAGTTAGATAAGAATGGAACTTAACTGTCAAAACTATGGGCCTGTTTGATTACTGTTTTCAAAAACAGTTTTTGTGTTTTCAAAAACAAAAGAATGAAAAAACTTGATTGGTGACACTGTTTCGTAAAAAATGATTCCAAGAACAATAACTGGTTTTTAGTTTTGAAAACAGGATTTAGAGAACATCTCTAGGTTGTTTTTATCTGGTTTTCTATCTTTTTGTTTTAAAAACTATAAAAAACACGGAGAATGGGATGTTTTCATAATGGCAATATAGTAAATAACGAAGAATTGTGAAACAAAACAAAACCTATCCCGGACCCCGTGGTGTCCGTGAGAGCAGCAACCGCCACGAGAAAACAGAGCAGCAACACCCGAACCTGAGAGTAACAGCCAACGGTGTGACTGTGTGTGAGGCAGCATGGCGTGGTTTCCGTTTTCTCCTTCGGGTTCTTTTGTTCATTCTTTGATTTATCTTGCCATGTGATTTTCTACAGTTTTAATCTTTATCAATTATAAATTCAACCTGGACATGGGTCTTCTCTAGGAATCGTGTGTGTTTATGTTTTAGGGAAAATAGACAAACTTTGTGGTTTGGGGTGGGTTCATAAGTAATAGAACATGGATAGATATTAGGTTAATTTGGCTTAATTTAGTATATTTCAAAGAATGAAAGAGACACGGAGAGATTGAGACTATAAAAGAAGATTCTTGGCTGTGGTGGATTCAAATTCATGGAGAGTTTTCTATTGGATAAATTTTCTTCGCCATTCTTGTAGATTTTCTATTGGATTCAAATTCATTTGAAGGTGGGGTTAACATATCGGATTCACCTTGAATAAACATTCACAAGGTTCATGGCATTTGTTGTTGGTGCTTGTTTTACGTTCTCAAATCGGGAGTTGAATCCTAGGGCTTGCATCACACAGAGGAGTTGACACTATTTTTAGTCAGATATACTTTGTATGATGGAGTGCCTCTGTTTGGCTACAAGGATTAAGAAGAATAAAGGCTATTTGTGCTGTGATAGTGTCTTTACTGCTACCTGGTTGAATTTTGCAGTGTGTTGTTGACTTGCTGCAGTTAATATCTGATACACTCTTGATTCTGGTGTTTGCTGGTCAGCAATAAAAGGCTCCAACGTTGCACTTCTTTATGCTACTGGATTGTTTTAATGCACTTCATTCATATAGTAGCATAAGTGTAGATTTAGTATAAGATTCTGATCTTTGCTGCTCGTATGATAAAGTTTGCCAGCTTGGAGTTTGGACCTTAATCCTTGGCCATAATGTTCAATAATTAAATATATTCAAGTCACTTTGCAATAAATCTTCAAACAATGAAAGTTCACGAAAATGCTCTTGGCATCAAAATTAACGAGTTGGATATATTGATAAATAAGTCAATAGGGCACAGCAATTAAAAAATCAAAAAAAAAAATTTTTTTTAGGGGAATAGTTTATGCCTTTTTTAAAACAAAATTTAAAGTAGATTTATTGTTTAAAATATTTTAAAACAAATAATAGAAATTAAAGTAGTTTTTATCAGTTAAACAAGTTTTCTATTTTTTTTGTTTTAAAAACATATTTTCTGAACAAATTTACCAAGCAAATTTTTTTGTTTCCTAACTTTTAAAACTCTTTTAAGAATAGTATTACCAAACAGGTTTTTCAGTTTTTTTGTTTTAAAAAATTGTTCTTAAAATTTACTTTATAAAATAGTTTTCAAAAACAAAAAAATCAAAACACATTCAAACAAGCCCTATGTTTCTAAACTATTATCTTGCTTTCCTGCTGAAGTAAAAATTTTAATAGCTTCACAATTTGGATTGTCTTAAGTGATATTACTACAAACCTGATGCACTTAACTATGATCTTGATAAGCTGATTGCCTCCATATTTTTTCCGCCAGCTGAATTTGGAACGATATGATTCTGTTCGCAACAGAGGCCGATAACACTACAACAGATTCAGGATTTAATAGCGCATATTTTTGGCATTTCATAATGTTTTTGGACGCTATATATCCATCGTTGTCTTAAGTCATAGACAACGATAGCACTTTTAATGCGCTGTCATATAGCGCTTTGTTGGCTTGTTGAGGTTCAGAGAAAACAGATTTGATGACTGGTGTGATAAAACTGCCAGTGTGATAAGATGATTCCAGGGAGAGACCAAATCAGATATCTGAAAAAACTAACAGACGGCCCAAAAAAAATCAGATAATGAGATAGAGGGAAAGAAGAGAGAGGGAGGGAGGGTTCAACAGATCATACAATTCAACATTTTATGTGGTGCATTGCAAAATATCAAACTTGGACTTCAGTCCTTGGTTATTCAATTCAATACTAACTCAAACATTTAGATCATGTAATTGTTCACTTTCTCTTGAGCAACAAATTCTACATCTCCCATCACTCAATGGATAGTCCTGCATGAAATAAAGTCTCAAAGAGAACCATCACATGCTTATTTAGAACCAACCCAACTTCAACCCCACCTTTCCCATCCTTGCTCTCAGCAAGACCAATGGTTAAACCTCTATCCACTGATGATATCTCAACCTTGGCAGGCCTTCCCCATCCAAAGTCAGTCCCATAGACACCAAATCTGGTTGATCCTGCTACTCCAAATGCTTCAATTCCTTCACTAGACATAGACATAAATCTAGGAAACACTTTCTCAACTCCTTCAAGAACTCCCTTATCTAACATTTTTGTTTTGCTATGTATACTTTTAGCAACAATTACAACCCCATCTTCCTTTATAAAGTCCTCTGGATGTGTATCCACTATATGAGCACATACACAGTTGCCAACATAGTTCTCAGGGATTGGAGGCTCCAATCGAGCCCTGCAATCCACGGCGAACGCAAAAGCAAATTTGTGTTTGTCCTTTTCAATTCCTTGAATAGCTTTAGCAATGCAAACCAACACATAAGCACAGGTAACAACAAAGGTTGATAAAGTATGAGGCTTTGAAGAAGGGATTGTTTTTGCTCCATATTCTACTGTATCCCACATGGATAACACCCTTTTCTTTAACTTCTCCAAATTCGCACGTGTGAGCTCGAACGTGGCACGTGCTGAGTTCTCCACTTTTGGTTCGAATGGTATAATCTTCAAGCTTCGTTGGTTGTTGTTGGTATTAGAAGGGTCCAAATTAGATGATATTTCTGTCCAACAATTTGTGAAGATAACATCAAGGCCATTTGGATCTTTAATGGCTTCCCTGTTGAAAAATGGTTGCACCAAAGATGGAGATTCTTCACCGAGTTTGCATATTGAAGCCCAGGCTTTGATGAACATGGTTGAAGATTTTCCATCAAGAGCAGCATGGTGGGTACTAATACCTATGCAAAAACCACTATTTGGAATAAGAGTGACTTGAAGGGACATAACAGAAGCATGAGAATCAGATGATTCCAAGTGGGGTACAAAAGAACGAGATTCTGAAGCTTCATGGGGTGAATTATTATCCAAAAGATTATCAAAGTTTGCATTTTCAGACTCAGCTATGAGAAGTGAAACACCATCATCATCGTTGTATTGAATGATGGGTGTTTTGGAATCAGAAGGCCAAACTATGTTACCAGCTAGAGGGAGGAAGTGTTGGAGGGTTTGAGAGAGTGAGGATTTGAGGTTTGGAACCACTTTGTCAAAGAAAAAAGATGGGTCTGAGTGTGGAGTAGGAAGGGAGTAGAAGAAGATACGCTCAACTGGGTGGAACCTTAGCCAAAACAGGTCGAGGAAAGTGAGAGGAAGAGACAAATGGTTTGAAGATGAAGGAGCAACTCGACATTGCTCATGGATTTTCAACGAATTGTTAGGATTCGCCATGTGAAAGATAGATCTTTTTCAATTATTTGTATACAATGTTGTGCCCTGCTATTTGAGATTTATAGTGTTGTGACCTGTGATAGACACCGATATATTTTTTTTTTCTTTTAACAAAATTTAGGACGAGGGGATGGTATCCCAATTCAATAAAGGGAAACTTTTGAACTCTGTAAGTATTTATAAATAGATTTATATTTATTCAAAAAAGATTGGTGAAGGCTCGAACGTATTACCTATTGGATATAATACCCTGTGATACTCTCCTGGACCAATGTCAGCCATTGAGGTTAATCAGGTATGCAATTTGGTACGATACGAATCACGACGAAGTGGAGAGTGAGAATAAAAATGAAGAGAGACAGGGAAATCAACGTCAAATCACTATTGGATTGGAAATAGATAATGAAAGGCTAAATTACATTTTTGTCCCAAATTATTTTTCAATATTTAATTTGGTTTTCAAGTTTTTAAAATGTTCATTTTGGTCCCTAAGTTCTTAAAACTTATTCAATCGAGTCATTCCGTCAAGTTGACTGTCCGTTGACCCTGTCTGACTCGTCGGAATGGGAAACCAAATTGAATATTGAAAAACAATTTGGGGACCATTGGGGTCAACCTCCATGTCCGTTAGTCAACTTGACGGAAGGACTTGATTGAATAAGTTTTAGGAACTTAGGAACGAAAATGAACATTTTAAAAACTTGGGAACCAAATTGAACATTAAAAAACAATTTGGGGACTAAAAGTTTAATTTAGTCATAATGAAAAGTGCAAAATTCATCTCTTACTAGTACGCATTTTTTTTTTTTACAGACTCTCGTACGCATTTTTGATACGTTGTCATTTGAACGACATTAAAGCATCTATGATGGTTGATCACATTTTGGTTCTTATCAATTATTTGTGGGTCCATAGATGTCACATAGAATATAAGAACTCAACCATTTTTTATTCTAATGAAAGAACTCATTTTGTTCTTAAGTGGATCCCACAATTGATCACACTTATTATTTATACTTCTATTTATATTTATTTTAATTTCAATAAATGATTTTTGGCAAACAAATTTTTTTGACAAGAACAATGCTTGTATAAGAACCGATACAAGAACTGTTCTACATGATGACATTTAGGAACATCCAGGTCATTCATCTTTAGTGGGTGAATTTTTAAAAATCAGTTTCTTACAAATAAGAACTCATATAAAAATCATCATTGGAGATGGTCTTACACACCATTCACCAACGTAACGTTATTTTTTTAACGTTATTATTTGTCAGGAATTCGTATAAAAGAAAAGTAATGTTATTCTTAGCCTTATTATTATTTTATTTTATTTTATTGATGGATTTCCTTATTATTGATACACCTTCCTTTTATGTAAAAAAATAAAAACTTTGATTTTAAAAAAGAAAGAAAGCGCAAAAGAGGGATAAAGGAAAAAGAGAAAAACAAATTCCTCTCTATATCTTTTTTCCAAAAATGAGGTTTAAAATAGATGAAATTAAAATAAGGTGTAGAGGTATTATTATTTTATATATACATTGCACCACAACGGTTCAAATGAATAATGCTTAATTTCACATAATTTGCAACTCATTCATTTCATTTAGTGATTACCGATTTACCGTTACGTAATTTATATGGGACACTTTTGTTGGATATTATTTTAAAATAAATAGTTTTAAAATTGAATTTGAAATATTTAAACCTCACATTCATTACCATTTATTTACCTTTATG
This sequence comes from Echinosophora koreensis, assembly GCA_035048595.1. Classification (NCBI taxonomy): domain Eukaryota; kingdom Viridiplantae; phylum Streptophyta; class Magnoliopsida; order Fabales; family Fabaceae; genus Echinosophora; species Echinosophora koreensis. The sequence goes on from JAPCYP010000137.1 coordinate 88,406, forward strand.
GCTATTTATTTATTGTAACATTTTTGTTAATATTTTGATTCTACTATATTGTTTTTTTTTTTTACTGGATTCTACTTTATTGTTATTTAATACACTTTATTGGTTTATTGTCCACATTAAAAAAATATCATTCAGTTTTCCTTTTTTTTATGGCATTGAATAAGTTTTAATTCCATCTTCAATTGTTTCAAAGTAACGCGCATGTTGCAGGAGGTGCAATGTAACTCAAGGAGGATATAAAAGATGGCCTTAGTTTTGGAAAGAAAAAAAAAGGCTTCTGCTTTTGTTTTATAAGGATGACCTTCATGGGAGTTTTAGAAAAATCTTCATTGTTTTGTCTTCTTTTTCTATGTATTAAGCTGATGTAATTCTTGTTGTTTTGATGTCTACAATAATATTGTTATTCTGGAAGAGCTTGTTAAATTCTGGGGATATTCGCATTATTTTTATACTGTGACGAAATAATTCTTAAGGACAGCGTGATTCCAGACATCTCAGACTATAAACAAATTATTGTTGTTCTTCATATTTTTTTTTTTTTTTTTTTTATTTATATCTTATTTATTATTTTTACAACAACTTTTATGCATATAAGTAATGCATTGGACCTAAATACTTATCCCCTCTTCATGAACCAAATTATCTTTTCATAGTTACAAATACATCTTTACTACTCATATGTTTTTCTTAATTAACATTTTTTTAATTAACTAATAACAAATCAGAAAAGGGAACTTTTTATTTGCAATATTTTTTTTCTTTTATATTATTATTACTAATTTTTATTTAAGTTACCAGCCTTTAAGGACAAATGTGAATTGCAAATGACGTAGAAAGGATTAAATTGAGACGGATACAAAAACAATGCTAATTGTGACTGTGCACATATATGAGAATAGGGCGAATAGTTTTTTTTTTTTTTTTTTTCAATCAAACAAGCTTACTTCATTTCATTAATAACTAGCACAGAGAAAAAAGATGGGTCTGATTGTATTGGATGATGGATGTTTTGGAATCAGAAGGCCAAACTATGTTACCAGCTAGAGGGAGGAAGTGTTGGAGGGTGAGAGAGAGTGAGGATTTGAGTTTTGGAACAAGTTTGTCAAAGAAAAAAGATGGGTCTGAGTGTGGAGTAGGAAGGGAGTAGAAGAAGATACGCTCAACTGGGTGGAACCTTAGCCAAAACAAGTCGAAGAATGTGAGAGGAAGAGACAAATGGTTTGAAGATGAAGGAGCAACTCGACATTGCTCATGGATTTTCAACGAATTGTTAGGATTCGCCATGTGAAAGGTAGATCTTATTTCAATTATTTGTATACAACGTTGTGCCCTGCTATTAGAGATTTATGGTGCTGTGACTTGTGTTGTGATAGACGATGATACAGTGCATGTTTGGTTTCATTAGACATATAAAATTTGATTTATATATTTTTTGAATGTTTTCGAATAAAATTGATTTTACCTCTATTCTAACTTGAAGTTGGAATTTGGAGCTTTTGTCCTCAAACTTGATTTTTAACCATTTATTGATTAACTTACTTTTCCGTGAATGTATCCAAACATAAATTACTTTACTTCAAATTAACTCAATCTTATTTAAATCAATTCTACAAAACCAATTTCATCCAAACACACACATACATTACCATTGATGCTATTTGGTACGACACTAATCGCTACGAAGTGGAGAGAGAATAAAAATGAAGAGAGCCAAGGAAATCAACGTTGCTGAAATGTGTTATTTGAACTACATTACACATCATTTACCAACGTATAATGTTATTATTTGTGAGGAATTCGTATAAAAGAAAAGTACTGTTATTCTTGGCGTTATTATTGACACTCGTCCTCACACCTTCCTTTTATGTAAAAAATAAAAAGTTTGATTTTAAAAAAAGAAAGAGAGAGGAATAAAAGAAAAAAGAGAAAAGCAAATTCCTCTCTATATCTTTTTTCCAAAAATGAGGTTTAAAATATATGAAAAATAAGGTGTAGAGGTAATATTATTTTATCTATATACATTGAACCACACCGGTTCAAATGAATAATGCTTAATTTTACATAATTTGCAGCTCATTCATTTCATTTAGTGATTAAAGCTATGTAATTTATATGGGACACTTTTGTGGATATTATTTCAAAATAAATAGTTTTTAAATTTTGAATTTTAAATATTTAAACCTCACATTCATTACCATTTATTTACCTTTATGGCTATTTATTTATTGTAACATTTTTGTTAATATTTTGATTCTACTTTATTATTATTTTTTACTGGATTCTACTTTATTGTTATTTAATACACTTTATTGGTTTATTCTCCACATTTAAAAAATGTCATTTAGTTTTCCTTTTTTTATGGCATTGAATAAGTTTTAATTCCATCTTCAATTGTTTCAAAGTAACGTGCATGTTGCAGGAGGTGCAATGTATAACTCAAGGAGGATATAAAAGATGGCCTTAGTTTTGGAAAAGTAAAAAAAAAAAAAAAAAAAAAAAAGGCTTCTGCTTTTGTTTTATAAGGATGACCTTCATGGGAGTTTTAGAAAAATCTTCATTATTTTGTCTTCTTTTTCTATGTATCAAGTTGATGTAATTCTTGTTCTTGGTGTCTACAATAATATTGTTATTCTGGAAGAGTCTGTTAAATCCTAGGATATTCGCATTATTTTTATACTGTGACGAAATAATTCTTAAGGATAGTGTGATTCTAGACATCCCAGACTATAAACAAATTATTGTATTCTTCATATTTTCTTTATTTATTTTATTTATATCGTTTTTAAATTATTTTTACAACAATTTTAATGCATATAATAAGTAATGCATTGGACATAAATACTTATCCCCTCTTCATGAACCAAATTATAGTTACAAATACATCTTTACTACTCATATGTTTTTCTTAATTAACATTTTTTCAATTAACTAATAACAAATCAGAAAAGGGAACTTTTTATTTGCAATATTTTTTTTTCTTTCTATTATTACTAATTTTTATTTAAGTTACCAGCTTTTAAGGACAAATGTGAATTGCAAAGGACGTAGAAAGGATTAAATTGAGACGGATACAAAAACAATGCTAATTGTGACTGTGCACATATATGAGAATGGGTTTTTCTAAGCTATGAATGAGTGTATTTTATACTTTCAAAATTGAAATATTTAGTTTTCCAATAAATAGTTGTTGTTTTTGGGTTTCTTAACTTGTGCAAAGTTGCACATGATAGAAAAACCCTGTGAGAATAGCACGAATAGGTTTTTTTTTTTTTTTTTTAATCAAACAAGCTTACTTAATTTCATTAATAACTAGCATAGAGACCCGTGCTAAGCACGGGTATGACAAAGTTAAGTATTTTATATTAATGTAATTTATTTTTTTAGTATCTAAAAACATAAAGGATCATTTTGTGATGGATATTCGGGAATAGAACAAAATGAAGGTATATATAAGTGTCTTTTTATCAGTAAGACAGTAACAAAATTAAGCATTCTAATTCTTATTATTATAGCGATAAATAAAATGCATCATTTTTAAGCATTACAATACTTAGATGTTGTTTACCAAAATAATATCCTCTTTTTGTAAAAAAAAATAAAAAAAAGAAAAGGTATGGAATTATAAATTAGTTTGATTTAGGCTTATTATAACCTTAATGAAGATGAAACAAGGAAGAGATAATGGATGAAGATCTGCTGTTCCATTTTGGTGTATCACACCCTCTCTCCACCAATAACATTTTGCCACATAAGTTAAATTTTTTGTGTAATTTTAAAAAAAGTAGAATATGTGACAAGATGTTATTAATGGGGACAGGATGTGATACACCAAAATGGGATAACAGATCTTCATCAGCAAATCCTCATTCGAAGTCAACTCTCCAGAAAAGAAACACACCTTCACATAGAAGTCACATTTTGGCAAAGGATTTCCTCTACGACTAAAAAATGAGAATTAGGGATACCATTCTTTTGAGTTTCCTAACATTGAAAAGATAAAAGCCAAAAAGATTAATAGAAGCTATCAATAATGTAGTGACAATATTAAGTATTCATAACTACACAAATGGTTACATGCGAGTTTAGTAATAAAATCTTAAGCGAGACAATATAAATTCACATAAATCAACAGAAACTATTGTAAACTATAAATTATATAAATATATGTCACCTTAAAGTCTTAAGCTTCTAAATTAGAGCAAGCGTCATAGACTTATAACACGTTATCTCTTCGACAAAGCAATGTAAAAAATGTTTTATAATATATATATAATTTAAGGATAAAATAAATAAAAGAGAGTATTTTTTTTTAAAGTGGGAAAGATTACCTATTTATTTAAAAAAAATACGTATTAAAATAAAGGAAGGAAGCCCATGATTTTACTAATTACAAATTAAGAAAGAAATATTATTAGAAGTAAATAAAGAAAAGAAAAATCGTGATGCATATTCCATAGTATAGATGACGGTTTTTTTTTAAAGAAAAAAAGAAAAGTTACTGTAGCAACAGCAGGGTACTGTAGCAGCATTGAGCTGATTTAATTATAGTATATAGATGATACATTCAATACAAGCAGGAACAAAATTAAAATTATGGGGGCTAGCATTATAAATAGCTACCCTTGTAAGGCAATGAGTCGCTAAATGGGCCAATATGTGATATTGGACCCATTTGTGATTATATGTCTACTCGGTGATTGAGAAACAAATAATTGAACATAACAAGGATGATACTATTATGTTTTGTGTTCGATTAAGACATATGAACAAAGGGACATTTACTGCACGATAAATTTTGGTCACGATAAGACTAAAATCGGATCATCGATACTCTCGCTGATTGGATAGTAATGATGCATTAACGAATTAAATGTTCCATTAATGAAATTTAAGTAATTTAAATGACAGAAATATACTTATAAAATAATTCAAGTTCAAATTTTCAATAACTTACAAAAATCTTGTCCTAAGCTATTTATTGCTAAAAAAATTAATTAACTTGCATACAAATTAAATGTGAAACTACTTTCACAAAAAAAAATGTGTAACTACTCGTGCTTTGGCAAAAATAGTTGATAAATTAGCTTATAGTTGATAAGCTGATTTTTAGCTGATAGCTGAAAAACTAGCTGATTGAATTTGAAGTGTTCGGTAAAATTAGCGGTTAAACTAGCTTATAAATATAAAAAAACATAAAAGTACATATTTATGAAAGACATAGTAAAGAGAGAATTTCATTAAATAAATGGGGTAAATATATAAGATACTTTATAATATAAATATATAATATTCTATAATATAGAAATATTTATAATATGGAATATTATATAAAACTATGATTATGGAAAATTATTGAATATATAATATTATAATAAGAGTATAGTAATATGAAACATTGTTAAATATATTAAATATATGTATATAGATATACTATTAATTATATATTACCTCTGAAAATGAACAACCCGAAATTTTTCAATTCATCAATTCACCTGCTATATTGCATTCTACTGTAAGCAATTTTTTTTTTTATAGGCAAATGTTAGTAATTAGTTGTTATATTAATTTTTTCTCCTTTGTCAAGGTTTGAACCTTGGATCTCCTACTCTCCCAACTCCCTATACCCTTAGCTCAAACCACTTAAGCTAGACTTGGGTCCACTGTAAGCAATTACTAAGGGGTACAACATCAAAGAGAACAATCGTTCAATATTACTCATGATATATGATATCCCCAGCATGTCTACAATTTTATTTATTGATTATAGTGTATGTCATAAAATATATTTGAAGCCATGTCTATTGCTTTCCCTAGGCCCTAGTATTTGTTTCTTTCTTTGTTTCCTAGAAACAAAAAAAAATACCTTCTTTTTATTCTTTAATTGTATACTACTATATAATTATTTTTAAAGTTATACATACGATTAAATGATAGTTTAAAGATTTTTATCCTTTAAGAATATCTCCAACACGAATTGTTTAACTAATTGTTAAAAATAATAAGAACTTATTTTTGTTGGATTGCACCATTAAAATAAGATGATGTTATATTTACATATAAGCACAATTGCTTTTATAACATAAGCAACCAACTCTTATAAAAAACCTAATAATAAAAAAAAGAGAAAGAAATAATTGAGGATACACATAAATAAAGATAAAGATATGTGACTCTTTCAAAAAAAAATGAAAAAGATATGTGATAACTTATGAGGCTCATTTGATAAACTTTTCAGAGTTACATCAATAAAATAAAAAGTTACATAAAGTAGTATATAAGTGAGAAGTGGTAAGATAACATGACAGAAGGAATAACTCCAGTAAATTTCCCCATTAAAAATTCATTAAGTAATGTTAAAATTAAACTTTTTTTACATTAAAATAATACTACTACCTTACACATGTCCAACCGTGGTCGCATATAATTCAAGTGGCTAGTAACTTGAGCACTTCAACTATATATCTAGGGTTTGGATCCTGGTGATAGGAATGGAGCTGTATTTGTGAGTATAAGAATTGCCCTTTAACTGATATTCTATATCATTGAGGATCAATACTACGACTATCAGTTATGGGATTACCCTGGATTCCATCTTAAGAAAAAAAAAAAAAAAGAGAAGTAAAGTAGAGGATCCAAGTCCACTTCACACTTCACTCTCACGGTGACAGGTAGCTATCGCACAACTCCCCTTTTTTCGTGCCCAAACTGTTCCTGTTGGTCTCTTCCTCTGCACTTCACTCACTCCGCTGTTTGTTTTTTCACTTTTCTAGAACCCCACACACTGTGCCATATCTCATCTTCTTCAATCTTCACTGTCACACTCTTCAGTCTTCACCACCACCACCAACAACAACACACATTCAGGTACTCCACATTTTGCTTTTTCTCATTCATTCCTCTCCCAAATGGGTCCTTTTCTTATTTATCCACTCAACAATTTTCTACACATTATTTTGTTTTTCTTACATATTCCTTAATCTTCTCAAATGGGTATTGCCCATTTACCTTAGTGACTCCAAAATTGGTTTCTTTTTTTCTTTTTTTGTAATGATAAGACATTATTAATGGTCTTTGTGGCAGCTTAGTGATTGTAAGATAGTGTGGCTCAAGTGTGTTTGTTTGTAAAGTTCTGTTCGGTTCTGCTTTTTTTTCTTTTTCTTTCTTTTTTTCAAGTTTGGATTTTTTTTCATGTATAGTGATTGATTTGGTTGCTGTGAGGGATGAGTTTAAATGGGTGTTGTTTGTTTCTTACTATGAGCTCGGTTTAGGGTCTAGATTGAGATTTTGTTTCTATCTGGATCTGGCTAGTATGATGATACAACATTACAAATAGACTTCATGTTGTTTTTTATTCAAATATGGGTGTTGGTTATGTGATAAATTAGGCTGATCTCACTTCATTATGAGAATGTAGGTTTTTTCCCTGACATTTTCTGTATTGCCTTCTTCTTTGAGGTAGATTGCATCTTTCTATGTTTCTCGCAACCCGGGGAAGGGGATACGGGCTATTATATTTTCTTTTGGCTATGTTTGGGAGTTTGAAGGTGATGGAGTGAGGTGGTTAGTAATGAAGTGGTTAGTAATGGAGTAGAGTGGAAAGTTAAAAATATATCATTCCATTGTTTGGAAGTTTAATGAGGGAATGAAGGGAGATCCCAAACCTCTCAAATTGAAGGGTTTTAGTGAGATGGAGTGGTTTGGGTTGTCATCCTTAATCATCCCACTCCATTATTTAAGAATCAACCAAACAATGGGTTAATGCTTTTATACCATTCCATTCCACTCCATTACTAACCACTCACCTCCAAAACGAGATTGTGTATCAATTAATGGTTAGTCAATACCATTTTCATCAGTGTGATGGGTCTGCATTTAGCATGTTACTTTTTCTTGCATTGAATTTTATATGCAAAACTGCTTACAGATTATATGTTCATGTCATTTCTATTACTTTTTTCAAGTGACCATAAAATTAAAGATTAATAATCAGCAGATGAAAAGAAAAAAAAAAGATCAATAATCAGCGTCAGTTACTTAAGCACAATAGGTCTAGGATTAGCAGCTAGTATAACCATGTTGGTGCCCCCTCTAACTTGCAAAAATCAGAAGGCTTTACTCTATGACTGTTTCCATGGTATTTAAATTCCCACAGCTTTATTTGTTAAGGTAGGCTTCTTTGAATATGTGCCCCTGCCTTCCCTTATCTATATTTTCCTAGTCACATTGCTCCTGCACGTCCTTCAAAGAATGGATGAATATTATTTTGGCACTGATATGGTTCATATCACTGTTACACCTCTATTAATGGTGTTAAATGTCTTGCCATGCTACCTCTCTTCTTGCTGTTGAATATCTTGACATGCTAATCTTGAAGATGCTATCTCTTTCTAAGATTTGCGGGTATATTTTTCTTGTGAATGCTTGTTGTTTGAACTTTAAACATATGACAGATTTTGTTTCTTGAAATGAATTAATCTTTTTTAAACATTAGGTAGGATTCAGATCTAACAAAGAAATAACTTCATAAGCTTCAAACTTCAAACTTCTCTAAAAATCACTTTTTTCCCCTATAGAAACAACTTTCTCATACTTTAATCAAGTTTGCCAAACATATCAGATTAAACCCAAGCAGCTTTATTTTCAAATTAAAAGCTGTTTTTGTCAGAAATAATCTTTCCCAAACACCCGCTAAATGTTCTCAAGTTCCAAATACTGATCAGTTGGTTTTTGACAGAATGGCCTTGCAAACAGCTACTCAACCAACTACTCCCAGTGCCCAAGTGGTTGGTAATGCATTTGTTGAGCAGTATTATCATATTCTTCACCATTCACCAGAGTTGGTCTATCGGTTTTACCAGGAATCAAGTGTGATAAGCCGTCCTGATTCCAACGGTGTGATGAAATCAGTTACAACCATGCAAGTAAATTTCCTCATACAAACTCGTGCCTCTATAACTTCTTTGTTAATAACATTTTTGTTTATAAAGGTTTCATCTGGTATATTATTGAAAGAGAAGACACATTGTAGAGGGTAAAGTAATATCATCATTTGATATCTATTATGATTCATTGTCATTGAAGTACTAGTTATAGACAGTGCTATATATGCTTGGACTATCTAGTCGACATTAACGCAGTGCTGATTCTGATTTTTTCTTCATATTCATATGATATGCTTCATGCAGCTGATGGGCACTACATCTAATTCCTTGCTTTTTACAAAGTTGAGAAGGATAAGAGATTTATTCATCTAGATTTTATTGTGCTTCTAAAATTGTTTGATAGATATATCTCTGCTGATCTCTAATTCTAAGTGAAATCACTGACTTTTTCTGGTGTAGGGCATTAATAAGAAGATTCTTTCACTAAATTTCAAGGAACTTAAAGCAGAGATAATGACCGCAGATGCTCAAAAATCTTACAAGGAAGGAGTGACTGTGCTGGTGACTGGATGCTTGACTGACAAGGATCATTTGAGAAGAAAATTTGCGCAATCATTCTTTCTTGCTCCACAAGATAATGGCTATTTTGTTCTGAATGATGTGTTTAGGTATGTAGAAGACCATGAATCGTCAAAACTGCATCCGTTTAATGCAGATGGTGATGCGGCTGCTGTTACCGTAACCCCAGAGCCAGGCAAGATTAAATCAAATGAATCGTGTCTTCTGTTACAGGATTTATTTGGAAGTTGTATTCATGCTGTTAACATTTCTTTACAGAACCCAGTCATGTTTCTGATCCTTCTCCACCAGACCCCACAAATTCTCATGTGAAAGAGGGTCAAATTGTTGCTAAGAATGCTAATGAGCCATCCAATCACCAAGAGATACAGATACTTGGCGAAAATGAAGACATTGTAGAACCCCATTTTCAGTCAAATGGGAATGATAATTCTCAGGAAACAGAGCTGGCTTCTTCAGCTCAAGAGGATGCTCCAAAAAAGTCTTATGCATCAATTGTGAGTATCGATATAGTTCTTTCACTTGCAAGCACGGTTCTTGTTCAAATTTTAAAGTTTATTGAGTTTGTTGTAGGTGAAAGTCCAAAAGGGGAGTTTGGGATCAGCTAAAGTCTATGTGCCTACTAATACTATAAAGACAGGGCCTAACAAAGCTGAGAGGCAGTTAGTCGAGTCAATAGAATCCGCTGCAGTACCTGAAGCAGCAGCAGATAATGTTGACAATCCTGAAAACAGTGATAATAATGAGGAAGGTACATGCTCTTTGTTTCGACTTTCATATATGTTAAACTTTGATTTTTCCCCTTTGAAGATGATAAGAATATTAATACAAACACAACATTTGATTTTCCAAGTCATGAAGTTGGTTGTATGAAACTCAAACAAAATATTTGCTTAAACATATTCTGCTTCTAAATTCTAATAAACATGTTACTTTTGTTTTTTTTTTGGGTGAACAAGCTTCTAATAATAAACATATTCTGCTTCAAACAGTTGAGGGGTATTCCATTTACATTCGAAATTTGCCCTTAAATGTAACGGTTGCTCAGTTGGAAGTGGAGTTTAAGAAATTTGGACCCATCAAGCCCGGAGGCATCCAAGTCAGAAATAATATGGTAGTTATCAGGTCAATGAAGCATTCAAGTTATCCTTTTCACTTTTTCCTTCTGTTCTAACACATTTTGTTGGAAACACTATTTGTATCTTTGCAGCCGCAGGGATACTGTTTTGGCTTTGTTGAATTCCAATCGCTAAATTCGATGAATAGTGCAATTCAGGTATGACCCTCATTAGTGGTTACTATTTGTCATTTAATAATGCAAGTTAATTATATTTATTATGTTGGAGGTGCTTTTCAAGTCGCCAGTTATGTAATTTGTAAATCTGCCACTGCTCACAATACAAATTATATATATGTCCTTCTATAAGAAACAGAAAAGAGAGGGAAAAAAGAGAGAGAGAGAGAAAGATGAAGTTCATAAACTGAATCTGTATATTTCTCCAATGTTAACTAGATACATCTACAAGCATGTATTTATAGGGAGGAGCTAGTCTGTTATCAGTTCTAACAGACTCAACTGATTACAGCTAGGCTCAACAGAATAGAAACTGGATCTGCTGTGAGCAGTCCTAAAGTACAGCTGTGCTTGCATGTGCACAGTCACTAACATACACTTACTTACCCCCCTAGAAACCTAAGGTGGGTGTACAACGGTCATCTTATCAATTACACAAAGATGTTTCCTTAGAGCCTCAAATCTGGACTGAGACAAAGGCTTTGTGAGCAGATCAGCAACCTGTTCTCGACCAGGAATGTGGCAAACAGCAAGTGTCTTGTCAATAACTCTTTCTCTTACAAAGATGAGATCCAGCTCCATATGCTTTGTCCTTGAGTGGAGTACTGGATTATGTGAGAGTGCCACTGTGCTTAGGTTATCACAGTAATCCACTGGAGTTTTAGAGGGGACTTGTAACTCTTTGAGTAAGGATTGGATCCAAAGCACTTCGGAGGTGGTTGCTGCAAGGCTCCTGTACTCGGCTTCCGTACTACTTCTGGCTACAAGTTGCTGTTTTCTGGACCACCAAGATACCAAGTTGGGTCCAAAGTACACACAGAGATAGTTCTTGATGCGTTTAGGACCCAGCACCCCTCAGCCACAGTCGCAGCAGGACCATTGAAAAAAGATTGTTTCAATCCTCCTCTACTCGGTTATACCCTATTTAACTAAAAACATGCTTTATATGGCTTTCCGTGATACTTGAATATTTTAATATTATTTTAATATGTATAATATGCCTTGCCTGAGCCAGTGGTTGACCTCCTATCATCAATATCAGCTCCCCAATCCGCATGATTGAAGGCCTGAATAGTGAGTGGCAGTGATGTGCATGCTGGTCTGAGAATTAAACCATAAGATAAGGTGCCTTTTAGGTACCTAAGTATCCTTTTGACTGCCTTCCAATGTTCCTCTAAAGGTTCAGATAAGAACAGATAAGAACTGACAGACCTTGTTCACACTATAGGAAATTTCTGGTCTTGTGATGGTAGCATACTGCAGTGCTCCCACCACAGATCAAAGTAGGGTCTTCCATATAGTTGCTTCCTTGTTTAGAGAGCTTACTCTTGCTTACCATAGGGTTAGGCAGGGCCTTTACATTGATCATGTTGGCCCTAGTTATCAAGTCCTTGACATATTTGGACTGAGTTAACAAGACTGCTCCTGTGGACAGCCTCTTGACCTCAACTCCCAAAAAATATTCCAGCTCTCCAAGTTGTTTCAGTGCAAATGCTGAATTCAGTTTGGAGAAGGGCCTAATTCTTGTTTGGAGATGGACAATACCTAATTCTTCAAGATAGTTGGAGAAGGGCCTGAATTCCCTACCCCAATCTGACTGTATTGCTTGAATTTCTGTTTGAAATTGGACACGGACAAGCTCTCTAAAATGTTTAAAGGTAGCCAAGGTGTCAGATTTATGTTTTAGAAGGTATATCCATGTGTATCGAGAGTAAGCATCAACAATAGAGAGATAGTAAGAGTGTCCTGTTGAGGACTGCATAGGTGCAGGTCCCCACAGATCTAGGAACAGTAGTTGAAAGGGTTTTTCATACACAGAAGTAGAACTAGAAGAAGGAAGGCGATGTGATTTGCCAAAACAACATGCTGCACAGAAATCAAGTGTACTTTCATTGATTTTGGGAACATTACATTTGTTGAGTATAGTTTTTACAATAGTATCATGGGGATGCCCCAACCTACAATGCCAAACATAATAGGAATTGGAAACAGAATTAGAAACTTTACTATCATTATTACAATGTGAATTACATCCTAAAGAATTAACAGAGGTGCTAGCAGCTGGAGAGCTTGCAGCTGGAGGAACATAGGCACTGAGACAAGTAGCTTGAGAGGACTTGACAGCAACAGGAAACTCATGAAACACACAGAGACCCGCAGAGTTAACATAGCCTTCTAACAAGATTCTCTTATCATCCTGAGATTTGACAAAGAAATTAGTAGGATGAAATTCAAAAAATACATTATTATCTTTAGAGAATTGACTCACTAAGGAGATTTTTGGTTAGTTTTGGAACATGCAAGATATTATTAAGAGTAAGAGTAATAGTGTTATCAAAGGGAGAATTAAGAAATGTAGAACCATTCGGATCAGAGAGGTGTGTGAGATTTGCAGCATCTGCAGTCACATGGTGCGTTGCCCCACTATCAGGGTACCAACTGTGGGCATCAGTGTTGGAAGAACTGGCCATCGTACCCATAGGGGTGTTGTTTTGATTCATCTGCCAAGGCAGAGGCACAAGTGGTGCTTGATTCTGCACTTGAGCTTGATGATTGTTAACTGAGGCACCATGAAACTGAGTGTATTGCTGAGATCCAGGAATAGACATGTGAGAAGGGGCTTGCATCATTGGAGGTGGAAAGTGTCCTGAAGCCTGAGGAGGAGTGGGACGAGGAACAAACATGCCTCTCCCATACTGAGCTTGCACTCCATTTTGGAAGCTATGCTTATTAGGTGGATCATACCTATTATCATAACGATAGTAGCAAGCTAGGGTTTCATGTCCATTACGGCCACAAATCTGACACGATACACCATAATTGCCCCTGTTTCCGAAACGGCCTCCTCTTCCATGACCGCGATAGCCACGTCCTCCTCGGAAACCATGTCCAGAATAATAGTTTCCATTAGATTGCTGATACTGATTGTTATCAGAAAAGGAATTCGAATTGAGAGGAGGTTGTGAAGAGGATGAATTCACCTGATTTGCGGAATTAAGGTTCGATTGAGAAGCAGAGGACGAAGCTTGAGCTACATTAACTGAGAATGCATCGGAAGCTACTTTCGATTTGGCTCTGTCCAAGCGCGATTCATGTGACAGCAACAAAGATTCAACCTCAGTGATCGAGTAGGGCTCAATTCGACTTTCAATTGTGGGAAACAGGATGTGATATTCATCTGGCAGACCTTCCAAGATAGCGTCGAGGTGTTCTTGATACGTGATTGGAGTACCAATCGAAATGAGTGCATCCACTATTGACTTGATGCGCAGAAGATACTCTGAGATCTTGCGATCTCCTTTCACCATGTGCCTGAGCTCAGAACGGAGCTAAGTACTTCGCGCCTTGGTCTGCGAGTTGTAGAAGTTGTGGAGTTAATCCCACAACTGCCAAGCATGCAAGCATCCAACTACTCTTGGAAGAATAGACTCCGAAATCGAGTTTAGCATCCATATGAACAAGTGTTGGTCTTGTGCTTCCCAGGCAGCAAACTCTGGATTGAGCCGATCATTCCGACGATCTTCGTCCGTGAGATAACGAGAAGGAATTTGAGGTCCTATGACAAAACGTTCCAAGCGATTTGCATGAATCACTGCTTCAACGATTTGTTTCCAATGCAAAAAATTCTTGTCAGTAAGCTTCGTTGTGATGACGGAAGAAAGACTAGGAGGCACCGGCGCCGCTGGTGGCGGTGGTGGCGGCGGCGGAGGCGGAGGATCGGAATCAGAAAGAGTCGCCATGGACGAACTCTTGAATGCTTTATGATACCATATAAGAAATAGAAAAGAGAGGGAAGAGAGAGAGAGAGAGAGAGAGAGAGAGGGGGGGGAGAGAGAGAGAGAGAGATGAAGTTCATAAACTGATTCTGTATATTTCTCAAATGTTAACTAGATACATCTACAAGCATGTATTTATAGGGAGGAGCTAGTCTGTTATCAGTTCTAACAGACTCAACTGATTACAGCTAGGCTCAACAGAATAGAAACTGGATCTGCTGTGAGCAGTCCTAGAGCACAGCTGTGCCTGAGCTCAGAACGGAGCTGAGTACTTCGCGCCTTGGTCTGCGAGTTGAAGTTGTGGAGTTCATCCCACAACTGCCAAGCGTGCAACCATCCAACTACTCTTGGAAGAATAGACTCCGAAATCAAGTTCAGCATCCATATGAACAAGTGTTGGTCTTGTGCTTCCCAGGCAGCAAACTCTGAATTGAGCCGATCATTCCGACGATCTTCGTCAGTGAGATAACGAGAAGGAATTTGAGGTCCTATGACAAAACGTTCCAAGCAATTTGCATGAATCACTGCTTCAATGATTTGTTTCCAATGCAAAAAATTCTTGTCAGTAAGCTTCGTTGTGATGACGGAAGAAAGACTAGGAGGCACCGGTGCCGCTGGTGGCAGTGGCGGCGAAGGCAGAGGATCGGAATCAGAAAGAGTCGCCATGGACGAACTCTTGAATGCTTTATGATACCATATAAGAAACAGAAAAGAGAGAGAGAGAGAGAGAGAGAGATGAAGTTCATAAACTGAATCTGTATATTTCTCAAATGTTAACTAGATACATCTACAAGCATGTATTTATAGGGAGGAGCTAGTCTGTTATCAGTTCTAACAGACTCAACTGATTACAGCTAGGCTCAACAGAATAGAAACTGGATCTGCTGTGAGCAGTCCTATAGTACAGCTGTGCTCGCATGTGCACAGTCACTGACATACACTTACACCTTCAAATTATATAAAATTTATTATTTTGAAATTGACATATTTTTCTATTGAGATAAACCTCAACCGTCTCTGTATCTAGCTATAAGCCTATAACTGATATCCTTTTATAGTTGACTCATTCTAGGGAGTGCATTTCTTCTACATCTAGTTGGTGATAGAGTGCCGGTAATCCACTTGTTAATGGTACTTGAATAAGTTGTGTCCCTTTTTTTTATTGCAGTGGATATATTCCTTAAAACAATAACAGGTCTTCAATCTGTCCTATGCAAGTACTGTTACTGTCCACTGATATCTCTGTCTGGTGTCTTCTGTGTTTTTTCCATCATCAAGAGGTTCGCTAAGGCATTTAATTAATTTAGCTTTTATTGGAATCAATATCTACACTAAAACATTATAAATGATTCTTTTACCAATTACATGGGAAATGATGATATTTTCTTGACTGTAAGGTGAAAGCAAGAGGAACTATATGTGTATAAATGTATATATAATAAATAAAACTTGAAATATGCTTTATATTTTGTGAAAGAGTCAAGAAAATGAAAACTGTATCAGACTACTGAGTATAGACAATTGTTGGACAGTACACATCTGGCGAAGTTAGAAGTTATAACAAAATCTCAATCCAGTCATTTCCTGCTGAAATCATGTTCTTGAAAAGTCTTAAAAGTTCAAGTTTAGTTCTTATTAACCTGTACGAGGATGGTTCTATATATTGAAATTATAGATTCCATCTGTTCCGGCTGCGGAACGGGGTTGAAGGTATATCTAAAGGATTAGGGTTTTTCTTGGCAGGGGTAAGGCTGGATGTGGTCACGTAATCCATTAGTGGGCATCCCACCCCTTTACATATATGTGCGGGGATCCTTTCCATACGTCACGTGGTCCCCCTTCTCAAGCCGTCAGCGGGTATTGCGGACATGGGAATCATTTTGGGTCTCCAATATCCTTGTGCCGCGTGTCCTTCTAGAAGGAGGTCGTTACGATTGCCAGCTAGCACATGGCCACGTACCCCCCAGGGGTATTCTAGTACATTTGAGGATGTGACCAGGAGACAGGGTTATCAATCTCGGATAGCGGCGCGGAGCGGCTGACCCCGAAAACGCTATTGCGGGATAGCGCATAGCGGGACGGCCGCTATTTTAGGCAAGTGGAAGCAGAGGGGGGAGAAGCAGAGGGGGACGCAGAGGGGGAGAAGCAGATCTGAAGAGGGGGAGAAGAACGTGAGAAGTGGGGAGGGAGAGATTGGGAGGAAGAAACAGAATAAATAAGAGTGACCTACCCACTTAGTTTCTAAGGCCCAACAAAACAAAAAAACAAAGAGAGAAGACACATAATAATATTTGGGCCACATGGCCCAAACTCCTGAAACGGTTTCTGTCTGCAGCCGCATGTGACCTAATTTCTGTTTGCAGCAGCCGCATGTAGTGTTAACCCTAGATCTGCAAGTAGCAGTCGCAGGAGGGCATGCGTGACACCTCCAACAGCGGCGCCGACGACTGGGTTCGGCCGGAAATGGCTCAACTGGACGGAACTTCGACCTGTGACACAGGAGCGGCCCAAAAGCGCCCGCTTCACCGTTTTTCGGCGCGATTTCCGCCGAGAAAGCGGCCGCGACCGCCGCTACCGAAAAACGCTCCGCCACGCCGTCCGAGGTAATCCTCCCCTTAAAGTCGATCGACCAGGTTATACTACCCCGGAGATTTCTTTGTCCGGTGGGGGCTTCCAATGGTCTTGATTCTGCCCTTGGAATACGTACGCCCAATATGCTAGACGACGATCTCGATTTCTAATCAATCAGTCAAAGTTCTCAGCAACTCACGGAGACCCTTACCTGAGTATTGGGTTAGTACTTGGGAAAGCTTAGTGTTTTGGGCTGGCTTATGATAGGTCGACTTTTTTGTGACTAGTGAGTGCCTTAGTCATCGAGCGGGTTGGGTTATGACCCACGACGGGAACATCTCGAGATACTCGGTTTCTAACAAGAGGTCTTGCCTGAGTAGGGGTACTCGACTAGGGTACTCGGTTAATTCAATTTCCTTCTCAGCTGGGGACATTTCTTCTCGGCCCAGGCCAAGTAATGTTGGGCCGTCTGTTTGGGTTTCTTATTGAAGGCACCGTATCTGAATGGGGCGGGTCGGATTTACTTGTAGCAGGAACACCATCTTATTACAAATTGAATTTTACATTCATACTGCTATTCTAGAGTGTGGATTAAAAGGTTCTTCAAATTGAAGTTTTCCCAATGTTAAGCTGAATTCATCTTCATCACCTTCCCATTCTAATGCTAACAAATTTTTTTTTCGTGGTTTAGGTACTTTTTTCATCAAGTATTTACTACCCTTTACCGAGATTCTTACTGTTATGCTTTTTATCTTTTTTCCCTCCACTAAAATGAATGCACTTTACTAAGATACGTCATTCAATGAGATGCTAAGTAGACAGCCTAGTAGACCTTTCTCATCTACATTAGAAGAGGGGGCAATTACAAGAGATATCATTAGACAGATTATACACCCTGGTTGGGTTCAACAGAACTACAAACTTCACGACTGTCCCTTATATTTAGTGTGTAAAATTGTCTCACTAAAAACTCTAAATCATAGTTAAGTTAAAAGGTAATAATCAAGTAGCTTTATGTGTAAAACTACAGGTATCCATTGTAATCTGAAATTCTTTAATTTAAGACAACCAGGTACCAAATGTAAAAATTCAAATGGACCATTCCTCTACAGGGTACTTATTCTGTTAAATCTAGCTGCCCTCGGTCTATTCTGATAAGGAATGATTTAATCATGGTTTGTTATATTGGCTCTTTATTAAATAGTGATGAATGAACAGAGAAGGATGAGCCAATCCACTGAGTTATGGTAAGATTACCAGAATTTTTTTAATGAGCAGAGAAGGATGAGTTACCTATTCTGATATACTCTCTTCTTACTGGTGTTTTTAATGGTCTTCTCACATGACCAAACCATTTAGGGCGAGATTCTACCATTTTTTCCTCAATAGGTGTTACCCTTACTTTTTCTCTAATGTATTCTATGAAGCACCGATACTCCAAAATGGATGTCGTATCCAATACCGATACACTCCGATTCTCCATCGATACGTGTCGAAACAATATCGAACACGTTATTTTTTAAAATAAAAAAATAAAAAATCCCGATACTCTGTCGACATGCCCCGATACGTCCAAAGGGGACTCTGATACGTTTAACTGAAAGTGACTCTTTACCTCATCGTGACTCTTCAGCTGTGAGAGTTAGAACTCCCACTCTTTAATTGCAACAAATTCAATTTAAGATTCAGCTCCTAATGCCCATGCATTTTCTTCCCTATATCATCTGATGTCTCTTTCTTATTGCATCTTCAAACTTTCACTTTGCTATTATTTTTTTTAAAGATTCGGCTCGTCTATTCTTCAAAGACTCACCTCCTCTTTCACTTTCCCAGTATGCCACTGAACTAAACAGGTATGGGTGTCTATTTTCGGTCGTCTTATCCACCGACTAAGTTTCAAATTGAAACCACCAATTGGGCATTGAAATTGAAAGTTTCAAATTGAAACTTATCCAATGACTAGGACCACTGGGTATTTGTACGCTACTATGCATCATCATCATCATCATCATTATTATATATTATGTGAATTTTTTATATATATTTAAATACATATCATAAACGTATCGTATCCTATATTTTTCAAGGAAAGACGTATCACCATATCAGATACCTATCGTATCCGATACTCGTATCATATCTATGCATCATTGAATGTATTCATTCCTAATCTTGTCTTGTATGTGTGCTCATCTAGGGCAACATCCTCGTCTCCACAACATTTAGTTAACGCTCATGTTGGTGGCCTTTTACCTTCCAGAAATAAATTAATGCTTAAGAAAATGCAACTTGCATTTATTAAACCATATAAATATTATTCTTATGAGTGCTAATCACTCAAGCAATTAATCACTTGAGTTTTTATTTTCTAAAATCCATTAATTCAATATGGTATCAGAGTGGTGCTGACCAACCTATCACTGGAGACCATCGTTGGAGAATACTTCATGCCCTGCTTCCTTCTCAGCGACTTCTGCTCACAAGTGTCACGTGAGAACGTGTGCTTTACCTACTTTCCAACCACCGGACTTCGCTGGTGACGACTTCATCCCTTTCTGAGCCTCCTCCTACTATTTCCTGATCTGAACAACCGCCACCACCTCCCCCCCAAAAAAATAAAAAAATCCTTGCTCTCTCTTCCTCTTTCCCTACCTAAAATCAATTCAATAAGTTTGAGGCACCTTTCCATCACAGATTACACTTGAAGCACTTTTCCATTTCATCTGTCTGTCTTGAGTCCTATGTTTTACATTTTGGTATGATAGATCCAAGATACCTATAAAACATATGGCTTATAATATGTACTGTTATGAACTCTGTGAGAGTATTGTATAAGTTGTGTTAGTATATCTAAATATCATAATATAGAGGTGAGCCGTGGCATAACGATAAGGTTTTCCACCTTGTGACCAAATAGTCATAGGTTCTAGTTGTAGACATAGCCTCTCTGCTTATGTGTAAGCCTGCACATATCTGTCCTTGAGCCTTGTGCACAGGACTGCCCCATCCTTTATCATAATATGTGTTTATGATCCATCGTAAAATCTTTTCAATTGGATGCTTTTTGGCTAGTAATGGAAGAATACTTAGATTTTTTATCTCATTTTGTTTACTTCTGGAGCAGGCGATGCATGGTGTGTAATGGTGCAGCCACTGTTCATCCAACCTGGGGAACCAGGTTTGAACCCTGGTTTCAAGATAAGAATTTATGTTTCCTCACCTAGTAGGATGATACTTGGTTGTTATTCCAGTTAAATCTGGGAACTTCAGAGATAAATAACCTTTCCCTTAACAAATACAATAGAATCGGAGTTTGGTGCCAGATTTCTTTAAATAAAAGTGCCTAACTGGTTCGTACTACCCTTTTACTGGGAATTAAACTCAGGACTATGATGCATTAGATGACACATAATACCCAATTGACGAGTTTCAAAAGGGACCAAAGTGATTTCTTATTTTCACGATGTCTTCTTGAGGTGGGAAGATTACTACATTTTTTTACAGGGGCATTTGGAAGAGTTTATATTAGCTAGCTGCTAGATTGATTCATTTTATCTGGAGAAAGTTTGAATTTATACTGGATGACTTGATAATATTGGCCTGCTTGTCACATATTACCTGTATATAGAATTTGTTATTTCCTCGTCCTCCCCTTCCCAGTCCCTGAAGAGGAAGGAGTATTATATGAGGCCCAGAGGGTCGATGGAATGAAATGCATGATGATTTTATAGCGTAGTGAAGCAGTCGGCTGGTTGTAATTTGTATCGCGACATCATATAACTAATTCTATATTCTGTCTGAAGTTATTGTTGTGTTTGATGAAACTTCTATCATCTTCCGTTTCTCATTTTGTTACTTCTAAATGTGAAAATCTTTAGATCCTTGTTCCCTATTAAAAGGCAGTTTACTTTTTCAGGCTTCACCTATTACCATTGGGGGACGTCATGCCGTAGTTGAGATAAAGAGAACCACAAATCGAGGTAATTTGCAGCTAACTAGTACAACAGGTGTCATTCATTCAATAAAGGAAAAGAGAGTGAGAGAGAGTATTTTTTTTATAATTAGAAGACAAGCTCCATTGTTGTTGACAATTTTATTTGTTCTCTGCAGTAGGCAGTGGCACTAGCGGTATTGGAAGAGCTAGGATCCCATCCGGAAGGGGTGGGTTTCGAAATAACAGCTTCAGGGGTAGTGGGAATTATGGTGGTGGTGGTCGGGGCTTTGGTCGAAATGATTATGGAATCCATGGTGACTTTTCTGGTCGAGGTCGTGGTCATGGTCATGGAGAAGGTTATCACCAAGGGAGAGGGAGAGGGAGAGGTGGCCGGTCAAGTGTGCAAAGACAAACTTTTGTTTCCAAATGAAATACTGTATGATTTTTTGGTGGTTGTTCTGAGACATTTTGGTGGTTCCAATTTGCAAACATTGAAGTCTGCAGAATTTTCTTGCCACCCTCAAGTTTCTCATGTTACTTTGACTGCATTTGCACAGTTGTATTTGTAGTTGTTATGGAATGATCATAGTGGTTTAGTAGTAGTCAGGACTCAGGAATAGGTATACTCACTTTTTTCTTATTTAAATGGAAATGGATACTATGGAATCATCAGTCTTTATTTATATTTTTTTGCTATGATGCAACATTTCAATATCCAAATTGAGAGTGATTAATAGTTCCACTCCTCTTATATTTACCCGTAAAATTAGTGAGTAACTTTGGTTAACTGCTAGTTTTATTCGTTTATGCCATCTGTTTTGGACGGCTTTGCAGGATCAAAAATGGAAACTGGAGTGCAATGAAGAGCAAAACCTGTTGCATAGTAGATAAATTCAATTGGCATGCATGGTTAGTGTGAAGATTTTTTCATATTATAAATTCTCACATTAAAAAATGTTTGATTCTATCATAATTATCTTAAAAGTCATAGGATGATTTGTAATTGGTTGACAGTATAAAAAAAATGTTGACAATGTGTCAAAATTAGACTCATCGGCAAAGAAGCATTATTTGCATTCTATCCTTTAAAACCTTTTCAAAAGATGATTAAAAATGAGATGAGAATGGAATATTAACAGGTTGGATTCAAACTTTCTGCTCCCAATTTATGTTTACCCAGTTAAAAATGTCAATTACACAGAAAAAGGATATTCTTTCGAGAAAACCAGTATCCACTTTAATCATAAAATCGTTTAAGTTTGTAAACAACCTGACACCCGCCAGGAAGGCCCTCATGTTAATGTGTGTTTTTTTATCGTATGATCATGTGAAAATAGAGATGCACATAAAAATTATATGTTTTTTTCTTAAATCTTGAAATTTCTGGGTATCTCTCCTATAGTACTTTATATAATTGCATGACAAGAGAAAAATACATAAGAGGACATTTTCAGTAAAAAAGAGATAGTGGTTCCTCTCACGTCAAATTCTAACGTGACCTTTTATCATATAAGGAGAGATATAAAGCTCTCTTAAAATATGTGAACCATACATTAGATTTTTCCATGTCTATCACTCTACATATATAACATTATCATGTAAAATTTTAACATAAGGATCCATTCACCAAATTTATAGATCTAAAAGTGACAAATTGTAACATAGAACTAAAGTGACAAATTGTAACATGCTCTCTGTCAGGGAAATAATAGTTGATACAATGTACAACTGTATTATATGATATCTTGGTTCTAAAATAACTTTTTATTTTATATGATTTTGGTTACACATCTCATAAATTTTATGCAAGTATCTTTTCCTTGCTTAAAGAAATACTAAAGGCATACATTTAAATAATAATAGCTTTATCCCCATGCATTGTATGGGTATGTAAAAAATACTTTAACTTATTATATACTAAGGTAGTGTTTGGTTTACGTTATTTTACAAATATAATTTTTGTAGATACAAATTAAAATT
The DNA here is from genome assembly GCA_035048595.1 of Echinosophora koreensis. Lineage (NCBI taxonomy): Eukaryota > Viridiplantae > Streptophyta > Magnoliopsida > Fabales > Fabaceae > Echinosophora > Echinosophora koreensis. The sequence continues at coordinate 111,422 of JAPCYP010000137.1, forward strand.
ATTATATTTGATTAAAATTAGAATCTTCAAACTTGTATTGTCAAAACAATAAATGAACATTAATTGTATATAAAGAAATATTATTACAACTAACAATCTTAAATGATTGTTTAAAACTTCAATCTTTGAAGTATGAAAACATACATCAGACTTTTGGTAAAAAAAAAAAAAAAAGGCATGTAAAGAAGACATAAATACATCTTAGTGCAGGTTGTGATAATATTTAAGTCTATTAGTGAAAAATTTAATTGTTGATTAGTTAATCAACTCAGGGAAAAACTCTTGATTAGTTAATCAATCTCATTCAAACATGCATTCATTTGGATTGCCCTGTACTTTCTGTGTTATGCAAATGGATCATCAATGAGCTTGGAGTCTATGTGATGCTAGTTGGTTACTTTCTGTTTTAAGCATTTAAGCGTAACAGTTTTACTTTGTAACTATATTGTAACTGCCTCTATGAAGGTTAGTTAGTTAGCATAGAAGTCATGGATGGTTTTGATGTATAGCTGTACATTGTATAAATAGATGTAGGCTGGTAGGACAGAGATATAGTGAAGTAGTCAATACTTGATACACTTGTAATTGTTCTTGGAAATTCATCATAGTGAAAGCTTGCCTCAGTGTGGATGTAAGGGTTGTCCATTGGCCCTGAACCACGATAAACTTCCTTGTGTGGTTATTCTCTTTCATTCAATCTTTCTTTTATATTTTCTAGAGTAAAAGCCCAAAGTGATCCCTCAAATCTTTCGAGTAGCCCAGTTTGGTCCTTAAAAAAAGGGGACAATTTGGTCCCCCAAATTTTAAAAATGAGAGACAATTCGGTCCCTCCGTAAGGACCAGATTGTCCCCAGTTTTAAAATTTCGGGGGCTAAATTATCATTTTATTTTTTTTAGGAACCAAATCGACCTACTCAAAAAATTTGAGGGACTACTTTGGGCCTTTACTCTATTTTCTATTACCAAAGTAATTCAACACCTGACATTTGTGAGCTGAGAGTCTCAATAGCATTTGAGTGATCAAGATCAGAGATTGTTTGACAACATTCTGCTTAGGGCCTAGCAATATATATTTTTTGGTTGCTGGTATATCCCTTTATTGTGGCGAGCTTTTGTAAATTAGATACTGCTTTTTTGTTAAGGTGCAATATTTTGGAAATCCCTAACAATAATACATTATTGTGCATTATTTTTATCTGATTAGAGTTAGTTGTACTTCATTTTTTTCACTTGTATTTTGATGGCATATATCATACAAATGTAATATGATAACTCTAGAAATATGTATTAAGCATTTTTTTTAAATAAGAGTTTACTTAGGGTACATTTCTAAGAGTTTATAGAGAGCTTATTTGAGCTTATGAGAATAATAAAGTTATACAAATAGTTTATTAAACCAATTTATGGTCTTCATATAAACTCATTTTAGCTTAATATAATAAGTTTATCAAAGAAAACTTATAAAAAACTAAGTTGTTTTTAGCTAATTAATTTTTTTATCAAATAAATACTTAATTAAATCATTTATCCAAATACACTCTTAATATATTTCTTAAAAGATTCAAATAAATGTTTGTATATAAAAATCTCTTTGTAATTTTTTACGTGTTAAATATTAATTTTTAAGAAATTGTTTTAAGTCAGTAATAAGTGTAGTCAACGAAACTTTTTTATTATTTATATTGAAATAATAGATGTGATTTAAAATAAAATTTTTTAAATATATATTTTATTCTTTATAAAATATATTTATTAACATATTATTTTATTATTATAAGGAAAATTATTTAACTTCACACTTATTAAAAAAATTAGTTAATTTAATTTAATTATATTGATTTATTAAAAAAATAGTTATAATTGCTAAATTAACATTTAATTGTCTCGAGAGTGTGCTATATTTTTAGAAAAGTAAAAGAAAAATTGGTTGGATCTATTGAATGTCTTGACTTTTGGAATGTTAACATTAAATAGAGTTGAATTGATTGACTTTTATTTATATTTAAATCTAAAGAATATAGATATTTTTTTATTTATAATTGAGTTCCGATAAAATATTATATTATAAGAATTATTCTTAAAATTAATTTTCAGAAAAAGAATGGATTGATGATAGAGAGACACGTATGTTTAAGAAAGGAGGGGCAAGGCAATGGATGGAAACTTGAAAAGCCAGTTGTATAGGGCATCATTATCATTCCCAACCTGTCACGTCACTCTGACACACGACGTACGCTTTTTACCTTTCTCATGTTCAACACGTCAGCCTCTGCAACTTGCTCCTGCCCTAACTGTTCTGGGACGCGTGGCACTCGCCCGCAACACCAGTCTCTTTCTTTTCTATTTTTTTATTTTTTTTAAAAACGAAAGGATATTGCAACTTGGCTACACCACTGTGGCCCACGATCGGATCTGCTAATAATCCTAATCGGCTGCAACTGCTGCCGTGTTGTCCGGAGATTCCTTGCGATTTTGTCTGCTAGTCTGCTCGCATATATTTTCCATCGTAGTATTATTTTATGAATAATGATATTTAGACACACGATTAAATATCTTATATAGATATTGTAGAGATGGTAAGTATCCTGAGAAGGATAAAATATATAATGAGATATAAAAAAATAATAAATAAATGAGAATGAGTATATTTATAAGGTATTGGATACCAATTTTTGTCCAAATATCATTATTCTATTCTATAGGATATTGCTAACGAATATCATAAGGATATTGGTTAAGGAAAACACAAAAGAAAAGTTTGTATTAGAAAATTAAACATAATACTTTTCAATAAGTCAAATACATTATTTCTCATACAAATTTTTATTTTTTGATTCTATAAACAATACTCTAAAGACGTTTGTTAGCGTTCTCCTATTTTTTATATTTTAGAATTTTTTTTATCAATCATTACGGTTTAATTTAAATACAAGGTTTATGTAAACATTTTTTAGAAATGTTAGTAATACACTCCAACATTGTCATGAATTAGTAAGACTCATTTCCAAAATAGTGAAACCCACATGAATTTCAACTGATATGTGAGAATGTGCGGGAAAGAGAGTGTTAGAGAATATGTTGCTAATTGCTAGCACTCCTCAAGATTTTTTATACAGTTAAATATTTTATTATATCATTAAAAATGTTACTTGACAAAAAAAAATGTTTAGCTCTTTTTATAACTAACATTGAAATTACATATGAAATGATTTGTTAATAATTGACGGTGTAAAAGCTTTTACACTGATAGAGGGTCAAAATTAAACTTATATCATTATATAAATAACTTTTAAGATAATTATTATATATAATAATCAAGTAATTTTAAGAGTTTGATTTTGTTATATTGTCTGTATAATATTTTTTTACATTGTTAACCAATCACAGATAATTATATGTGTAACTTTTAAGATACTTATTATAAGAGTCCAACGTGCTTAATAACAATCAAACATCATTAAAAATAAATAATTTTTTTCATAACTACTTTAAAAGCCACACAGGAGGTGACTTGTTATTGATTAATAATGAAAATACTTATGTTGATTATGTACCAAAATGATCAGGGGTTATAAGTTTAGCTTGGTGGTTGGTATGAGTGAGTTAAGGAATGAAGTGATAATAAAGTTGAGGGTTCAAACCCCGCCCACTAACAAAATACTAATATTTAACACGAACATTTGGCTATAAAAAAATTAATTCATATCATTATATAAGTGATTTTAAGATAGTTGTTATATATCCTAATCAAATGCTTTTAAGAGTTTAATTTTTTTACGCTATCTGTATAATATTTTTTTTGCATGAAGGATATCCCTCAGTCGATAACTAAATACTAATTTTGATATGCAAAGATAACTGAAGTGAATTTGATCTCTTTCAACAAAGTTTTATTCATTCACGGTGAGAATCGAATCCTTGATAGCATGCTTAAGAAACCCAATTATCTACCAACTGTGTTGGACCTTGTTGATTGTCTGTATAACATTTTATTTACGCTTTTAAGGTAGTTATAATAACAGTCAAATATTTTTAATGATGTGGTAATTCATGATTGATTAACAGTGTAAAATAAATTTTATACCATTAATATATACCAATTAAATCTTATTTTTTATAATATAATAGTGTATCATTAGATCATAGTATAAACTGTATGATTAGATCATAATATAAACTCTTTTACAATTTGTCATATATCAAAATTAATTTTTTTTAAAGGAAAATTTATATTTTTTAGATCTTAAAAATATTCATTTAATTATTTGGTAGAATTTATTTTATTTATACTTCCATTTTAATTCTATAGTATAAACAAAGAGTTAATTGTTATATAATGATAATGTAAAGTTTTTTTACACAGACATACAATCATAAATTGTTACATCAACAAAATTTGTTGACTATCATCCTAAATACCTTAGAAGTCATTGATAAATAATTTGTGATTAATTAACAGTATAAAAAACTTTATATTATCAATATATAACAATTAAACTGATAAACAAATATGCATAATACTTGGATCCCAATCCTCTAACTTTTTTGCGCCAAAAATCACCTGACTTTCTATCTATCTCTCTCCTATATTACCTTCTCTCATCTTATTTCCCATTTTTCTCTCACCTCTTTCTCTCCCAAAATACACTAAAGTCACCTACCTTTTCCCTCCACAAAGTTAGAGGATCCAAATCCATAATACTTTATCTACACTGATCATAAAGTGATGTGTCAAGTGACACTGTATCTTATTCTTTCTTTTTTTCCCTGCCTATCTACACTTTACTTTACATCTATCGCAAGCAATCGCTGCCGTTCGATCTCAATCATCATGTTTAATAAGTACGGTCCACGTTTTGGTACATTATATTCTGTCGCCCAACTTGATTGAAAAGAAAATTAAAGAAAGGAAAATATAACTAGTGTACACTTTGTTAAAAAAACTAAAATAGAATATTTTGCATGAGGGAAAAGTATATTTAATTAATTAATAGACAATTAATTTTCATAAACATATAATGCATATAATTTTTAAAATCTTACTAACTAGTGTTCTTAAAATACTGATTAATTAATATAAAAAAATATGTATTAAAAACTTAACTTCGTATTTTTAAAAAAATAATATTAAGAAGAAAAGAAAGCCTTTGCCATTATGATTGTAGGGTGGTACCCTACCGCTGCTTTGCTGGCAGTCACGTCAATTTCCCCACTTGCAAAGTAGTGCATGGTTGATATTATTTTGAGATTTATATCTTTTAAATAAATTTGTTTTTAAATTGAGAAAACGAGTTAGTAATAATTATTCTAAGATCAGATCATTTAGGGGATATAAGATATTAAATTAATGATATATATATTTTACTTTCTCATTTTAAAGATTATTAAAAAAAAAACTTTTCACTTTTTAAACAACTCACTTTAAAGGAGATAAATCTGTAATTTTGCTATCATAATATAATTAATAGATTTAATAAAATATTTTATTAACAATAACTTGATAATTTATACTTTAATTATATGTTATTTGTTTTCATTTCTCTTAGTAAATCAAGTAGTAGAATTTTTTGGTAAAATAAAAAAATTAGAGTGAGGGGATGAAATAATCAAGTATATAAAATGAATGAATGACTAAGGAACAAGTAATAAATTCGGATATAAAAAAAATATATTCAAAATTAAAATTAAGAAACGTTAAAACAAAATAAACTAGAGTATAACTTATTTAATACTAATATGTGGTTGATCTAAGTGGTAAGGGATTTGGATACCTTAAGCAAGTAGTTAAGGGTTCGAATCCTGACTCTTGTGTATGGAGAAAACCTGGTTGGGAGGGAAGAACCCACCTTGTGTGCCCAACAAGTCCCCCGACGGAGATTAGTCACTGCTAACGATGGTGGATACTTTGTATCTATAACATGGTTTAAAAAAAAACTTATTTAATGAATTATTGCAAATGTCACGTTACCCTTAAATAGATAAGAGTACTAGAGAAAATTCACATGTAGATTTTGTGTAGTATGAAAATATATAACCCTAGAGAGTGCGGTTTCACAATTACCTAGAACTTTTGAAGTTCCTTTTTCATAAATATTTTCATTAAAACTTTGAAAAAACTTAAAGGATTGAGATAAAACTACATTTTTGAGATAAAAGTCCATTTTTTATAGTTGATTAGGGTGCATTTGATTCGTTAAAAAATAGGGACTTGACAGTGCAACATTTTTTGTCCAGCGTTTAATTTAAAAAATGACCATGGAACAGCACAAAATAAGGGATGAGGGATTTGACAAATACCCAAAAACTTGTAACCCACTAAATCCCGATATAACTTTTGTCAGGTGTCTAGAAAAACACAAAAAGACAAAACTATCCATGTCATTTGAGACTTTTCATTTTCCCAGTCGTCTGATTTCTTTTTCCCTATGTGTGAGTGCCTCTTTTCCCTCTGAACCTCCCTCTCCAAAGCTCCTCTCTCTCGGCCTGAGACGACATGTAGGTCATTTTGTGGAGGTCTATGGGAACGGTGTGGAGATTTCATGCCATGCACGGTTCTTTGAGTGAGATGATTTGCTTCATGTCGGAACGGTGATCCTCCACCAGTATATAGGTCTTCAACAAGAACGATGAGTGCTGGAGATAATTAGTTGCTTTGATTGAGTATGATTTGGTTATAAAAAAAAATCAAACAAAAAAGGTGATGCTAGGTTGGCAATTATTTTGAATTATTTTTAATTCATAATATGATAATAAAATAACAGAATGATTTGAAAAGTTTCAGAATCTTCTTCGGTGTCCTTTTCTAGTGCAAACCAGTACAAAGGGTATTATAGTAAAGTTTACATTATTCTGTCGAGTACATAAGCATATTAAACAAGATACAACACAAATTTGCATGTGCTATGCATCAACCATCAAACAACATATAGTACAAAAAGTTATCCTGTGACTCGACTACTTGTCCATCGTTGTTCTGCCTATCCTGTCCTTTTTAGCGAATCAAACACACCCTTAGTTTTTAAGTAAAGTTACTTAAGTGTATGTTTGTCCGTTAGTTGGCACGGTTTATAAACGTACAATAAACATTCTGCACAGAAAACCTGATATTTAATATTCAACGCATAGAAAATGGTTTGTAATCAATTTTGCCTTAATATATATTGAATTCTGAGCTAAATTTTCCTATAAGTAACTTTCATCTGTGTGTTCTTACAATCCCACACACCAAAATTCATAAATTCATTCTTCTATGTATTCTTCTTTTCTAGAGATCTCTTATATCTTGTGAGTCACACTATAATTCAGAAAAGGGTGGTCTCTCCTAATTAAAAGTCACGACAGACGATAAGAAAATATGGGTAACGAAGGCGCCCAATAAACGAGAGTGGTATTGACATCACATGAGTGTCATCAAGAAGTAGCTGGTCTCTCTACATTGTAAGTTTGAAAACTTCATGGAAGAAATTCAAAAGAACTTCATTGAAAAATTTAAAATAACTTCAGTAATGAAATTCAAAAAACACCATTGAAGATCGTTTGCTAGCTTCACATTGATTTGTTTTTCTTTCTGTTATGTATTCACTATATTTGTTTTTCGAGCTATTATGAAAGATATATATATTCACCTAGTTTCTATTGTAACTCTTGTTGCCAAAGAAGAAAGAACTTTTGCTCATATCTATTTGTTTTATGACAATTTTGTTTTTGTTGTAATGAGAAGAAGTTTGATTGCTTGAATATCCTTCCCGTTTTCTACAAATAGTTCGAGTCCAATAGGCCTTAAATTCATTAAAATATACACTTGCGAAAAAGATTATTATATTAATTATTTACAATTTCAAAGTTTAAGCCAAAATAGAAGATTCATGAACAATAAGTGATGGTGTAAAATTAACTTGTTGATACTTTCACATATTGTTTAATGACCAAGTGCAAAAATAATCATACTATTAAGATAAAGGTGATGTGTCTACTTTTAATAATGTTCCCTTAAAGAAGCGCTATTAAAGGCTAACCTCTTCATCCAGTTTTTTTTTTTCCCTTTTCATCTCAAACAAAAAGGGGAAAGGGAAGTAAAACAAATTGAAGTTGAAAATATTTGATCTCAAATGTGACTTTTTAATCAAAAGTTTTTTTTTTCACTGAATCAACAGTGACTGTAAAATAAGTTAACTTAACAGAATTTATTAAATTAGTTGTGTCATATATTAATAGTACTAAAAATGTATACATTTCAAATAGACTTGATTGATAGATTAATAATACAAAAAAGGAACCAGTAACAGGCTCTATATATACAATAATATCACTATATCATAAACTCAACATATCATACACATATCGACGTTGTCTTCGACATCCTCCCCCCACCCCCACGTTCTTGCTTTTAATTGTCATCCTTTGTAAGTCCATTAAATTTTCAAAGACGTTCTATACGTTTGCTAAAAATATGATGATATCTAGCTCTTAAACCAAACCACCTAAGATCACCCATTAATCGAGTTACTGATCCTCAGCAAGCTGCTATGATGCTAGGTTTTCTGGCAAACCGCAACAGAACTAAACCACAAGCCAATGTGGACTCTAACATGCCAAATAAGCAAAATGCCTTAATGTAACATGCTCCTAAGTGGCCACGGGAAGAATCCATATTTAGCAAGCCATAACTATCAAACTCCAAGCCACAAACTATTTTTTCCATCCCTATCATAAACTATGTTTCAAAGTTCCCACTCCTTAAACATGCATCGTCAAAGCGTTGAAAACTGTACTGGTCCCTATTTGTTACAAGGGGAGCACTAGTGAAATCAATCAACCGTATAACTTGTGGATTTCTCAGTGTATCTCTTACCCATATGCGACACAAAGCCATGATCATGACGTCCCTAAAGTTGCCCCCACGGGGAACCATAGCAATCATGTAGAAAATCACTTCATGGGAAAGTTCTTTAAAATGTGTCATCTTTGTTTATTATATTTCTAGCTTTTTGAATGACATAATCTCTGAGCATATCTACATGTATTTATAATGGTTGCAGATGCAAAACCATTTGAAGAGTCGTGATTGTTGGAGTTATTAATTATAATGTTAATGGAGAAGACAAAGACATGCAATCATGCTCTGTCAGAGTGAGAGAGTTTTAACAATGCTTCACTGAGGAAATGCAATTAAAAGTTGATATTTAACAACATTTCACTTAGGAAACACTATTAAACATCGTACATTTAACAACACGTGGTTGGACATACGCTATTTAAAGTTGTGCCTTTAATAGTGCTTCCTCGAGTAAGCATTATTGTTTCTCAATTTTAAAAAACAAAACCCACGTTGTCTCTCACTGTTTCACTCGCGTGTTCTCGCTCAAAATCTCCGAACATCTCTCAAACTCTCAAAGACTGAAACAAACTCAGCTCTTGAAATTCAAACTGGTAAGTCTCTTCATACTCTAAAAGGCTCAAACTGACTCAACTCTTCAAACTCTCAAAGACTCAAACCCACTCATGCTCACAGACATCACAACTGAAGGTGAGTCTCTCACCCATTTGAAAGTTAGGGGGTTCCCTTTGTTTCAACTATTCTCTGTTTTCACATCTGGTTTGCTCGCATTTGAAAGTCACCACAGACGAAGATGCTCGCCCGAGTTTGTAACTTTTTTATGTATGTGCTTTGATTTTGATAAGTTTGTATTTTTTTTTTTACATCGTAAAATAAATTTTTGATTTGTATGTATTTATCCGTTTTAAAGTATTTACTTAAAGTATTCATGTTACATGAAGTTGAGATGAGCAATTCCAGTTGTAGAGACAATTCAATAAAATCTTGAAGACGAGGGACAATAAGTTTTAAAGTATTCATATTGTAGGTTTAATGAAGCTACTGGGGATGTTGAGTTTGAATAAAATTATAGATCTTATTGTCCACTTATGTTTATTCCCATTGTGTTCTCATTGTGTGTATGTGTGCGTGCGCTCATTCACCTTAATTTTGTAGCTGCAAATCTTCTATGATTGAATATATACTAAAATCTTCTATGATTGAATCTATACTAAATTTTTCATTAATTTTGTTTTCAATTTATACTAGCAGACAGTTAGTTAGTCAAAAATTTATCTTTTATCTTATTGCGAAGTCTAGTCTTGACTATATTATAGTTGAAAAATATTGCTATGTAGTAGTTGTAAAAACAGGAGTGTGAGAATAAGAGTTAATTATCATTCTGTATACAAAATGATAGACTTTTGTTTTTCTATTTTTACCAACCAATGATATAGATTTTTTTGGTACAGCTAATGACATAGATCAAAAATAGTTTCCAAACCTATTATTAAGTTTAGAATTAAAAAATAATAATTTTTAAGAGTTTTTCAAAAAAAAAACTTAGGGGGGACCAAGGCCCTTCGCATAATATACGTACGTCCGTCCCTGATCATATTTATCATGCTTGATTCTATTGATTGGTGGTTTTTTATTGTATGATAGTGAAATGTGCTAGATATATGCTGAATGCGATTTTGAATGCTAAATGCAGGGGATGAATGTCAAATATGTGGAGAAATCAATGATAATTGAATTAAGGTTAAAATAGTTTTTTGGTCCCTTTAGTTATTTTTTCGATTCATGTTGGTCCCTCAACTTTAAAAAGACTATTTTGGTCCCTTAAATATGAAACGTTACACAATCTAATCCTTTCTGTCACTCCCGTATATTACGATGTTAATAATGTACTATGTTGAGGGACCAAAATGAATCTACTTAAAATATTGAAGGACCAAAATGAATCTACCTAAAACTTTGAGAGACCACTTTACTTTCCCATTTTAAAAATTTATTTTCCCATTTTAAATGAGCTAACAGCATCCAGAATGGTAGAACCACATTTTGGTTCTTATATATCATTTTGTGGGTCCATAGGTGTCACATGGGATATAAGAACCCAACCCCCTTTTCACTCCAATGAAAGAACTCATTTTGGTTCTTAAGTGGGTCCCACAATTGACCTAACCTATTATTTATACTTCTATTTATATTTATTTTTATTTCAAACAAAGTTTTTTTTTGGCAAGAACGGTTCTTGTATAAGAACCATTCTATAGGGTGCATTTGATATGTATTAATGCATATGACAGAACATGACAAGCATGACAACATAGTATAACGCCTTGAGTCACAGGACAACATTTTGTCCTGTACATCGTTTGATAGATAATGAACAACACAAGTAAAATAATATTAATATTACTATGATATCCTTTGTAATATATATATTATTATATATTAATATAAGATTATTAATGTATATTATTAATATATGTAAGTATTATGCAATATATAATATATTTTATAATATATAGTATATATTATAATATATTATTACTACCATAATAATACTATATATATTAGAGAAACAGAGAGGAGAGAGAGGATAGGAGAGAGAGAGGGATAGAGAGGAGAGAAGAAAGAGAGGGAGAGAGAAGAGAGAGAGGAGAGAGAGAAAGGAGAGGGAGAGGAGAGAGGAGAGAGCGGGGTAAGGATAATTTTGTCTTTTTTGGTAGTCTGTCCATGGGACAAAAAGTTGTCCCATGATTTGGTGGGGGACAAAATTTTGGGTTTTTGTCCTGTCCCTCACCCCTTTTTTTTGTCCTGTCCCCTGACTACTTTTCAAATCAAACAAGGGAACAAGAATTTTTATGCCGTCCGGTTCCCTGCATTTTTTCAAATCAAATGCATCCATCAGGCGACAGTTAGGAACATCTAGGTCATCCATCTTCAATGAGTGAATTTTTAAGAACAAGTTCTTACAAACAAGAGTAAGAACTCATGTAAGAACCTCTATTGGAGATGGTCTAATACTTTAAGGGTGTGTTTGATACGTATTAAGGTACGAAACAACACATGACAAGCAGTGTAGTATAGGACAACACAGGACCATACTTTTTGTCATGTACTTCGTTTGAGAGATAGTAGACAACACAAATAAAATAATATTAATTTTACAATGATACTCTTTGTAATATATATTATTATATATTAATATATAATATTATTAATATATGTAAATATTAGGCAATATATAATATATATGATAATATATTATTAATTATTAATATGTATTATATATAACATTAACTTTGAAAAAATTTAAATAACGTGGGGGTGTGGAGAGAGAGAGAGAGGAGGAGAGAGGATAGAGGGGGAAGAGAGAGAGTGAGAGGGAGAGAGGGAGGGGAGAAAGGACAGAAAGGGTGATGTAAGGGTAATTTTATCTTATCTAGTAGTTTGTTTATAGGATTAAAAGTTGTCTCATGATTTGATGGGGGATAAAATTTTGGGTTTTTATCCTGTCCCTCACCCCTATTTTGCCATATCCCCTAATATTTTTCAAATTAAATATGAGACAAAATTTTTTATACTATTCAATCTCTTGAATTTTTACAAATTAAACACACCATGATACTTTGTTTGCTGTTGTTGTTTTTGTTATAACGAAAAGGAAGTGCATGAGTCTAGAAATCTAGAATCTGATTGTTATTCTGTTCTAGGAAATATGTGGCACGTTCCCATTCCATCACGTGGAGGTTGCTTTCCTTGACTTACTTTCACATGACACGTGTTCATCGTAATCAAGCCTCCATCCTTTCCAAAAAGACAAACACAACACAACAAACAACAACACTCACAGACGCCTCGTACTCGCCACCTCATGACCCGCTCATCTCGCCACGTGTAACAAAACACCTCCTTCCCCCTCCACGTGTCGCCCCCTTATCCTCTAGGGACATTTACGGAATTTCACGTCCTCTTTTCCCCACTTTCTCTTGAGTCTTTCACTCTTCTCTGTTCAGTTGTTTTTTATTTTCATCTTCGTACCCTTTCTCTCATTTTCTTCTTCTTCTTTTATTATCTTAATAACCTTAACTATAGTTCTGATCTCTCTCTTTCTGAGCCAAACCAAAAATAACGTATGAGTTGGTCGGTTTTACAAGTAAAGCATTCAACTTTGTTCTCATCGAATTTATCATGAATCTTCAGTTACTAAAAAAAACGTTGCTTGAAGTTAAAAAATCACGTTTTTGTGAAGTTTAGCCATCTGGGTATATGAATCTCTTAGTTTTTTCTGCATAATAATTTTCAAATGGCACAGGTGGAGGACATAGAAAAAACCCATCATCACATTTCATCAACATCAATGAGCAATTTCCCAAGAGATCTGTTACAAAGGTTCACAGTGAACAACCATAACAATCATCACCACTTGCCTTTTGGTGAAGATGAAGAAGCACAAGAAGAGATTGAGCTAAGTCTTGGTCTTTCAATGAATGGTCGTTTTGGGGTTGACCCAACAGCGAAAAAGATCAAGAGAACAACATCAATACCTGAATTCATGAACCCAGTGAGAGATGATGAAGTGGGGTATGTTGTTCCAATGAAGCTGCACTTCTTCTCTCGTAAGGACATGTTCTCTTCCAACCGAGACCGAAGACGAATGGAGGAAGAGGAAGGAGTTGCAGACACTAAGGAGAATGGAAGCTAGGAGAAAGCGTTCCGAGAAGCAGAGGAACTTGAAGGCTATGAGGGAACGAAATCGCGGGTTTCCTGAAGAGATCATTGGTTCAGAAGAAGGGAACAATCTAATAATGGAACAAGGTGGTGCTTCAGATGCAATGGTTGCTTTGAATGAGTTTAACAGTTTGAAGAGAACGACGTCGTTGACTACTAAAGTTAGTGGACTTGGTTTGAATGGTGAGAAAGATAAGGGTAGTAGTGGGTTGCCACCACCATCGCCGTTACAGGCTTCAATTGGGTCATCGGTGATCTCAGAATCTGAGTGTCAACAAGGTCTAGGTAATTTAGTAATTACCCTTTTTTTTGGGGTTTCTTTTTTTCCTTTTTGATGATTCAATTTCAAGTGTTTGGATGTTAATGCAGTTATTTTCTTTCTTGAATTGTTTTCGTTGTTTTGGTTTAGTTCCCTTTTTTTTCTTTCTATTTTATGCCTACTTTTTAGGATATTAGTTATCAATCAAGCCAAAAGGGGAATTTTGGACTATTTTTTCTTTTTTTTTTTTTTTGGGACCTTTAAAAACGCATGGAATTACTCTTCTTTTGGGTTTGTTTTATTTTTTGATTTTTATTTAATTTCTGAATTCGGTACTAATTTGTTACAAAAAGCAATCAAGATGGGTTCTTGGATTCTATTTGGATGTTAATGTGTCACATGGTAGCAGTAGCAAGGCACCAACCATGCTATTGTCTGGGTCGATCTTGCCGTGTCACATGTCAGATCATGTCTATGCTTCTAGGCAAGTATTAACAAAAAATTTCTCCAGTTCAATTTGACAACTAATAAATATGATTCTTGTCACAACCCAAAGACCCAACTAATAACATTATTTGAGTTAGAATTTCCATTTAAGGGATTGGAATTACACCTATTAGGCAAAGTTAAAATTTCCAATGCTATTAGGCCATGTTAAAATTTCCCAAGTCACCTAAAAATAGCATTATTTTAACTAGGCCAGCTACAATTTCCAAAGACTCATTATATATGGTGCTGATAATTTGACAAACTAAAATTTCTAAAATTAAAGCCTCATCCACACACAATATTGTCTTGTGTGCATAAGTTGTGGAAATTCTTATTATGTTGAGAATGTCTCTTAAGACCTGGACCTAGCAAATTGATGAATATGCCCTGTTAAACCTCTTAAAGAGCTATAATGTTTTGGTAGTATTTAGGAAAGATGAGTGGGTGACCAATCATGTGATTTTCTGGTTATTTTCCTGCTGTTCTCTTAAGTGCTTCTTGGGATTTTAAGTTCCTTTTGTGAACCCATTGGGGGAGGTTGGAACAATTAGAGAGATCTGTTTGGTTCGGATGGAATATATGGCCATTCACTATTTAACTATAGCGTTTTTGGGGTTGACTGCTCAATGTGGATTCCAATATGGGGTTCATATGGCCTTGGGCTCTTCTGTGGCTAGCTTTTGTGGTGTGGTTCTCGCATTCTATCAGGATCACTGCCTCTGCTCGTCTATTGAAGTTGCAATTTTGGATCAATATCTTCATATAGTTGTCAAATGAGACGTAGGAAGATAAACAAATAACATTTTGTGGGAGACTGCTGATTTAAAGGGAAACCATTTTTTACATGAATTTCAGGCACAACTATTTAGCTCTTCATACTAGCTTATTTATGATTGTAGAAGTAGGCTCAATTAATGATAATATACCAGTCAGAGAGCTTTTAAATCAGTAGTTACCTTTGGGAACACTCTATATAGTTTACTGTTCACCAAGAGGTTTTTATCTCATTGCATGTCTGGAGTATTTCTATGCAATCAGAGCCTTGAACTTTAGTTCACAATTTTATCATGCCAGTCATTCTTTCTTCCTCTTGTTTTGGAAGAAATTGAGAGAAGAAACATGGATAAGATGCATGAATCTTAAAATATTTCCAAAGTCCCTCCTTTTCTTTTTCTTGTAATAGTCATTAAGAGCAAAATACATTGTCCTTTTCTTTTGTTGGATTATGACCTCAACCAAGCCCTATCCTTGTGCTTGTTCTACATTTTAAAATGTAGTTAGTGCTACTTCATAGTAAATATAACCTATATGACAGTTACCTATAGTCAGTTCTTCAAACTCCCCCTATTTGGCAGAGCACAGTATTTTAGGTTCCTCCGGAGAAAAACTCAGAAGGTATGTTCCAATAAGGTCTTGTTATTAATTTTGTAGCTTCATCTGATAAAAATTCACTTAGCATTCGTAGGAAAAATTTCCCTTAATCTACAAGTGAAGTCACTAATCAAATCATTTCCAATTTTATTTGATTCCAAAACAACCTTCAGGTTTTCTGTTGAAGTATTGGATTCTAATTTCTACATGAAGAAAATCTATTTGAATATTATAAAAGCCTCTTTTCAACTTTCATATTTTGTAGTTTGGGTTTGGGAATAATAGTCAGCTAAAGTGTGTGTGGAATTTGAATGTAGACTTCCTATCATAATTTTACTACTTAAAGATCAGAGTAGTTAAAGTATATTTTCATATATCTTTATGACTGTGAAAGCTGCAACCTAGTTTCAGAGGTGTGTTCTTGCTGTCTTACAAAGTTGTTTCTTCACGTGTATCATTTTCCATTTTGAACACAACTACTTCGTGTTTTGATGTATCAAGATTCATTATTTACTTCTAGCACCTGAGGGTGGGGATGATTGCTCAAATATATGGCTTAAAGCAATCTTATGTTATGCTTAACAACAACTAAGCCTTTTTCCATTAGGGGTCGGTCACATTGACCATAATGTCAATCTTCCTGTTAGATTTCATCTTAAAATCAATTGGTGTTAAGTGGAGTTGTATAACAAGTATGTAAATCGAACCCTAGGATTTGAGGCAGGTGATGTGGGACTCGTAACACTTCTGTCTCGTCAAAATCACAAAATATTGTATTCATAAAATATTTTGTCATCATGTAACCATGCTATATTAAGTTGATTAATTAACATCCTACAAGCTTCTAACAACTTTTATTTGTCTATTCAGTGGTGTGATAAGACATAAGCTAGTATATGATGTTTTTGTGATCTTCAATTAAAATTAAAATTATTTCCTAACCCATTTTTATGCTTCAGGAACAAAACCAGCGGATGCTAGAAGCCCTATTGGTGCCAACTCATTGCCAGAAGGTGAACAGAAATCACCTGCAACAACATTGAGAAACCACTCCAACAAGCATTCCTCACCTGAAACCAAAGAAATTGTGAGGAACTTGTTGGAAGATATGCCCTGTGTGTCAACCAAAGGTGAGGGCCCCAATGGAAAAAGAATTGAAGGGTTTCTTTATAGGTATGGGAAAGGTGAGGAAGTGAGAATAGTGTGTGTTTGCCATGGCAGTTTTCTCACCCCGGCTGAGTTTGTTAACCATGCTGGCGGCGGTGATGTGGCGAACCCGTTGAAGCATATTGTTGTTAGTCCAAGCTTGTTGTAACTGTTTGTGAGGCTAGGAGAAGAAAGAACCAATGACGAGTAACCAATTTTTACTCTCTTGATTCCTATGTTAATTTTATACTTAACTGCACTTGTAATCTGCATGTGATGTCCTTTGTGTCCTTTGAAATCATAGATATTATGAAGGATCTGATTTCTTTCTGATTCAGGTATTCCTCCCCTTTGTTTTTATGTGACTTGTGAACATTATATGTGACTTGTGTTGGCATATATGATTTAGTTGAGTAGCATTTTTATTTTTATTTTATCTGTAAAATTTTTAATGTTATGGGAGGGGTGTATGGAATTGAGATTTCAAGTTTTGGAAAGATTTAATTTTTAATGTTATGGGAGGGCTGTACGGAATTGAGATCTTAAGTTTTGGAAAGATTTTTTATAATCAAGATAAGAATTTATAAAATTTAAAAGGGTTATATGGATTTTTATTTTTTATTTTTTATGATGGTAACCAGTTAGGATTAACCTTAGAAAGGTGCAAAATGTTAACCCAACCGTGTTGCTTATTTATACTTTGCTAGTCGGGCTCTCAATCAGCTTCTTCCCCCGGCTGTTTTTGGGAGGACAGACTGTATCTTCTGATTCTTCTCACCTTTTGTTTGTGCTTTGTGTCACCGCTATTGAAGGATGTAAGCATTACAATGTGTTTAATCTATAATATGAACTATATTATCTATTTAATACTAATTTGGAGGAAGAATTATGTTTCTTGTGTGTTTTATTTTTCATTTTTAAATTTATTTTTCATTTTAAATTTTTAATGATAAAAATGACCAAACAAAAAATGGGTGTTCACACGAAGATGAATGTTTTTTGAACATAAAATTGGGGATATTATATGGTATCCTTTTTGTTTATTAATGTATTTTCGAGATGTACATATATAAAGATAATAAAAGTAAGGGAGAGATAGAAAAAATACATATAATACCACGTATAGCATCTAAAATTTGTATTCAAATAAACTCTTATATGAATAAAACATATGAGTTTCTTTTAGATTCTCCACTATGCCAACGGGAAAATATGGGTTCCCAAGACAAATTCCCACTTTTTCAGCTCAATTTTGGAGTTTTCGTTGAACGGAACTTTAAAGGAGGGTTGACATTCAACACAATTTGAAAGAAACACGCATATTGTCGCTCATTGCCATTGAAAGTGCTTCATATGGACTCAATTATAAGCAAAAAGGTATTTATATTTTGAGAGTGTTTGGAAAAGCTGAAAAAAAAAAATTATACTAATAATTAATTTTTGTATAATCGATTATTGTGATAATCGATTAGATTATAATCAGAATATGTTTTTGTTTGGGTCTGTTTACTGAAAAACAATTTTAAGATAATCTATTTCGTTTGGGTGGTGCAAAAAAATCACTTTTATATAATAAATTACAAAAAAGGGTATGAAGTTATTTGTATAATTTAATAAAATTTGTTTAGAAGTTAGTTTTGTAGGTGTAAACATGGAAGAGAGTCTTGAGAATGAAAAATAATCAAATCACAACAGTCTTAAGCTAGAAAAAACTAGATGGCATAAAACAGCTTTTTTCCCCTGAAAAAAGCTTTTTTTATTTTATAAATTTAAGCAAAATGCCAAACATGATAGATTATCTATGAAACAGCTTTTAAGCTTAAAAATAGCTAAAATAGGGAAAAACAATCTTTCCCAAACACACTCTTTGTGGAATCAAATATAAGTAGAATCCAACCATCTCAATTCTATTTAATGTCAGTATTCCAAAAATCAAGAAAATTAATTAGTCCAACAAATTTTCCTTTTACTTTTCCAAGAGAACTGTATATTCCCGAGACAATTAAAGAGCAGTTTAGTAATTAAACTCTTTTTTTTTTTACATAAATGAATATAGTTAAACTAAATTAACTTTCTTAATAAGTATAAAATTAGTTAATTTTGTTTATAATTGAGTTCGGAGGGAGTATACGACAACAAATGACGAAAAGAAAACATAGATTTTTCAACTCCTTCAACTGATGCCAAATGCAATGAGAACAAATATTCTTTAAACTAGGGGTCTTCCTAGCTCAAATTAGACCGATTGGATTGATTTGATTATAATATCAACTCCGATTTAGTGATCTAATGTATCAGTTGTTTTTTATTTTTATTTTTTTGTTTTGCTATTTAAAATATTAATTTTAACATCTCAAACGCATTATCTCATAAGTCAAAGCAGGGATAAAAGTAGTCACATTCCTCTTTGTACATAAATCACAAGAAAGAGAGGCATATAGGAGTTTAGTTTAGCTATGTTTAGCTTAGATCGAGGCAATTTTGATTTTGATGACAGCTGGACATTGAAGATTTTGATGAAAGAGGAGGAAGTGGTGCTTATCTTTTCTTATTCCTATTTCATTTGGGTCTATCAAGTATTAAGTTGTCATCATGAGGTGAGGGAATTTGATTATTTCATTTAAATACTCGAGTTTGCCATTTTTTCCTCTTTTGCTGTGTTGTTACGGTGCTAGAGGATGAAACATAGGCACCAATTTTCTTTCTTCCCTATTATGCGTGAAGGACATTTGCAATGGTTTTAAAAAAAAAGTCAGGGCTTCTTAATTCAGAAATGATAATTTGACACAAATTAGCTGACACCTACGCTGGACACCGTATGTCCTCAAGGGCTTTTTCGGCAATATTAGCTTGTGGGTGTGTTTCCCTCTTTCATTTTGGCTTATGCGAAAATTTAGAAACAAAATCTCCTTCCCTCTTTCCTTCACTCTTTCTCACCTCCCTTGGTTTGAAACTCTTTGTTTCAGAGTTTTCACCCCACACCTTCGATCCTTCCATTCCCTCTTTCTAATCGGCCCTCACTCACCCAACAAACAAAACCTTGCTTGTTGAGACCTCATAAGTCTAAAACATATTCAATGTGTAAATCCTCTAAGTTTTGATGATTCCAAATAGTTCAAGTATGATAATATTGAACCAAATGAAATTACTGATATATTTGATGAGTGTGCAGGAAAATAGACTTGAGGTCACTCGTCTAATTTTTGACCCGTCTACTTTTTAGTAAAAGCTCAGTACTGACTCGTCTAAGTTTCCACTCGTCTAAAAGTTAGTCTAAGATAGTCAACGCTCAAGAAAGACTAAGTTCACTTGATGACGTGGCAAGAAGCATGCGTCTAAGTTTGGCTCAGTTAATCACCGGTCTAACTTTGGAACACGTCAGCACCCGTCTAATGTTTGAATGATCATCACCCGTCTAATTTTTGGATGACTTTCACCCGTCTAAAAATTTTCATTACTGATACCAAGTTAGTATGTCAGAAATCAAGTCCAAGTCACCTTATTCAAATTATATGCCATCCTTTAAGAATCTCGAAGACCTCTGGACAATAGCTCAAAAGACAAAGAATAAAGAACGTTGTTTCAAGGTTTTAAGGAATAAAACATGCTATCTCTGCACCACTGCAGTAACCTTTTGCCTATTTTAAGTACAAAGTAAAAGTACTTTATGGAAAGTGAACTGATGCTGCACTGAAAGAGGAAAGCTCTCTGTAACAAGTACAAGAAGCCTGCTGCCATATACTCTGAAAGAACAGCTGCTCAGTCTAAAGTGAACTCTTGGACACTCTTGTCAAAGCTCAACGTTTGTCAAGCATTTAATGAATATTCAGAATGACTCTTTGGCATTAAATGGTGTCTCGGAAAGCTCAAGTCAGAAGCAAACACTTTCTGAAGCTGTGTCAAAACGGATCTCTTGATTGAAGCCTTTAAATAGATCAAACAATGAAGATGAAGCTAAGAAGTTGAATATCAAAAGAACTCTGCACAGAAGCATTTACTCTCTTCATTAACTTCTTCATTCCTTCATTGAATACACATTCAATCATTTGATATAAATTCGCAGTCTTTCATACTTCATATTTATTCCACTCTCTGAGTGTGATCTGAAAATTTGCAACTTGTATTAACTACACAAAACTTTTTATCCTTTACTGTTTTTGAGCCTGAAGAGGCTAGGTGAGAAAAGAATACTTGTTTGAGTGTTGAGCCTGAAGAGGCTAGGTGTGCAAAGAACATTTGTACTGTAATTTACTCAGTTATAGTGGAAACTTGGTGCTGCCAAGAAACTGGACGTAGCCCTGTGGATTTTGGGGTGAACCAGTATAAATCTCTTGAGTGATATTTCTACTCCCTTTATCTTTTAATTTACTTAAAGTATTGCTTCTGTTCTAGCTTTTAACTTGGGGAGTTAACACTGTGATTATCAAACTCTATTTTAAACCTTCTCTGTTTGTGTGTGTGCCATTCTGTTTCAAATATTAGATGTGTCACTCGTCTAACCTTCTCTTATTCAAACCTTGCTTGCTGTGCCTGCGAAAATCTTTTTAAAGTAACCCAAAAAGTTGGTAAACACAATTCAACCCCCCTTCTTGTGTTCACTTTGGTTATTTCAGTTGGTATCAGAGCTCAGCCTCTGGGTTGAGCACTTAACAGTGTAGAGGAAAAGATCTTGGAAATGGCAGGAGAAACCAGTGGAAGCAAGAACCATGCTGGAGAAGGATCCTCAATGTCGAGACCTCCTTTCTTCAATGGAGAGGACTACATCTACTGGAAAGAAAAGATGAAGTGGTTTTTACAATCCACTAATTCTGATCTTTGGGATATCATTGATGAAGGTCCCTTTGTTCCTAAAGATGACAAAGGAGAAGAAATTCCTAAAGCAAACATGACCACTGATCAAAGATCAAAGTGGCAGCTGAATGCCAAAGCTAGATATGCAATCATGTGTGCTTTGAGCAGAGAAGAATTTGAAAAAGTCTGTGCTTGTGAGTCTGCAAAAGAAATGTGGGACTCACTAGCTATTGCTCATGAAGGAACTAGCAAAGTGAAAGAAACCAAAGTCAGCATGCTTGTCAGAAAGTATGAGTTGTTTAAAATGGAGGAAGGTGAAACTATTGGCCAAATGTATGGAAGGTTTCAAACCATAACCAATGGATTGAAATCTCTGGGAAAAATTTACAAGACTGAGGAACACATTCAAAAGATTCTCAGAAGTCTTCCAAAACAATGGAGACCACTTGTAACTGCTGTGTCTCAGGCCAAGGATTAAACGACAATGAAGCTTGATGAGCTTCTTGGCACTCTTCAGATTCATGAACAAGAACTGATTGAAGAGAACAATGGAAAGAAAAACAAGTCCATTGCACTCAAAGCTGACAAGAAGTCATCTAAGGGAGCAAGTTCAAAAGCTCTCAAAGTAGATGAATCTTCAGAAGAATCTGAAGAATCAAATGAGGATGACTCTGATGATGAAGATGATGAACTGTCTCTTTTCACCAGAAAAATGAAGAAGCTGTGGAAGAAAAGAAACTTCAGAAAAGACAAACCCTTCAGGCGCTTCAACAAAGACAAGCACAACAAGGATGGTGGATCTAATGACAGAAATATCATTGTATGTTATGAATGCAAAAAGCCTGGTCACATCAAGGCAGAATGCCCTCAACTCAAAAAGCAATCTTCCAAGAAATTCTTCAACAAAAAGAAGAAAGGAATGATGGCTACTTGGGAAGATCTTGATGAAAGCTCCACTGAAAGTGAAGGAGAGGAGCTTGAAGCAAACCTCTGTCTTATGGCTGATACAGATTCAGAATCAGAAACTGAGGTACATTCTGAACTTGAAAAATTGAATGATGCCTATGATGAACTATTGGAAGAATACAACTATATATCTAAAGCTTTCAGATCCCTCAAGAGACAGTATGCTAAACTCTCAAATGAGTATACACAGAAATCTCTAGAGTGTGAGAAGTTAGCTGAAGAGAATAGTAAACTTAAGACTGAAAAGTCTGAAGGTGAGATCTTAGTTGAAACTCTACCATCTGAAGAAGTAACTAAACTTCAACAGAAAGTAGAAGAGCTCACCTCAGATCTTGCCAAGTTTGTTAATGGTAGAGATAATCTGACCAAACTCTTAGGAAGTCAGAGGCACTCCCTTAACAAAGAAGGTATAGGATATTCCAATCAAGAACATCATAAAGGATCCACAAAGTTTTCAAATACAGCTGTTAAATCTATATTAGATAGCTCAAATAGATCTATATGTTCCTACTGTGGAAAAGCTGGACATATCATGTCCAAGTGTATCCACAAAAAGAGAAGGAAGTCTTCACAGACTTCTCACACTAACAAAAAAGGACCCAAGAAAATATGGGTACCTAAGGTCATGATCATTCCTGTTGCAGACATTCTCAACAGAACAAAGCAAACACCTGTCATGGTATCTGGACAGTGGATGCTCGCGACACATGACAGGCGAAAGGTCTATGTTCCTAGACCTCCAACCTAAGAAAGGTGGACATGTAACTTTTGGTGGCAACCAGAAAGGAAAAGTTGTTGGTTTAGGTAAAATTGGTGGTAAACCTCCCTTACCTATTATTCATGATGTCTTATTTGTGAAAGGATTAAAACATAATCTGCTTAGCATAAGTCAATTATGTGACAGTGGATTTTCTGTATCTTTTTCTAAGGATGCATGCATAGTCAATGATTGTAGTGGAAAAACCTTCTTTTCTGCCAAAAGGCAAAACAATCTGTATAAGATTGACATGACTGAACTTTCAGATCAAAGTGTAACATGCTTTATGTCTAAAGAGGATGAAAAATGGCTGTGGCATAAGAAATTAGGACATGTTAGTATGAAACAAAATTCTAAATTGAAAAAGCATAACCTTGTGAGAGGATTGCCTGACATTTCTTTCAAGAAAGATATTTTGTGTGATGCATGTCAGAGAGGTAAACAAGTAAAATCAAGTTTCAAATCCAAGAAAGAAGTCACATCCTCTAGACCTTTGCAACTGTTACACATGGATCTGTTTGGACCAGTCAGTGTGGCTAGCCTAGGTGGAAAGAAATATGGTTTTGTCATAGTTGATGACTATTTTAGATTTACATGGGTACTCTTCTTAACCCACAAGGATGAATCTTATAAGGCATTTTCAGTATTCAGTAAAAGAGTACAAAATGAGCAAGGTTTTTGTATCTCTGCTATAAGAAGTGACCATGGAGGAGAATTTGAAAATGAGCAGTTCAAACTGTTTTGTGAGGAAAATGGTATTTCTCACAATTTCTCTACACCTAGAACTCCACAGCAAAATGGAGTAGTTGAGAGAAAGAACAGATCTCTTCAAGAGATGGGAAGAACAATGCTTAATGAAAATAATCTTCCTAAGTACTTCTGGGCAGAAGCCATTAACACTGCTTGTTATGTACAAAACAGAATACTGATTAGGCCTATTCTAAATAAGACTCCTTATGAACTGTGGAAAGACAGAAAACCCAACATATCATATTTTCATGCATTTGGTTGTGAATGTTATATTCTCAACACAAGATCATCTTGGTAAATTTGACTCTAAAGTAGATAAAGGAATATTTATTGGTTATTCTGAAATGTCTAAAGCTTTTAGAATTTTCAATTCTAGAACCTCTGTTGTAGAAGAATCAATTCATGTAAAGTTTAATGATGGTTTGAAGACTGATAGGGAACTATCAGATCTAGAGGATGATGTTGCAGGTATTGAACTCAATCCTGCAGTAGAAGAATCTTCAGACAAGTCAAAAGTAGACGTGTCTGAAATACAGACTAATGCTGATAAGTCTGAAAATCAGACTCTGAAGAAAGATTGGAAATTCAAGACCTATCATCCAGAAGATCTCATCATTGGAAGTCCATCTCAAGGAGTTAGAACCAGATCTGCTTTCAATGAAAATAACAACATGGCCTTCATATCAGACTTAGAACCTAAAAAGATTGAAGAAGCTCTTCAAGATGAAAGCTGGATTCTAGCCATGCAAGAAGAGCTAAATCAGTTCAAAAGGAATGATGTCTGGACATTAGTTTCTAAACCCAAAGAGAAAACCATTATTGGAACCAGATGGGTGTTTAGAAATAAACTAGATGAAGATGGAAAAGTGGTAAGGAACAAGGCAAGACTAGTTGCTCAAGGCTACAATCAACAGGAAGGTATTGATTTCACTGAAACTTTTGCTTCTGTAGCTAGACTAGAAGCAATTAGGATTCTCATGTTATATGCTGCACAACATGATATAACTCTTTATCAAATGGATGTTAAAAGTGCATTTCTAAATGGAATAATTGAGGAGGAAGTTTATGTCAAGCAACCTCCTGGATTTGAGGACTCTGAGAATCCTCACCATGTCTATAAGCTTAAGAAAGCTTTGTATGGACTTAAACAAGCTCCTAGAGCCTGGTATGATAGATTAAGCACATATCTAATGGAAAATAACTTCATTAGAGGAAAAGTAGACACTACACTTTTCAAGAAATGATCAAGAAAAGACTTCATAGTAGTACAGATCTATGTTGATGATATTATATTTGGTGCTACTAATGAAAAGCTCTGCAAAGAGTTCTCTGAGTTGATGCAAAATGAATTTGAGATGAGCATGATGGGAGAATTGAAGTTCTTCCTTGGTCTTCAAATAAAACAATCAAATGATGGAATCTATATCCATCAACAGAAGTACACCAAGGAGCTTCTGAAAAAGTATAAAATGGAAAATTCAAAACCCATGAGTACTCCTATGCATCCAACAGTTGTTCTAAACAAGGATGAGGAAGGTAAAAAGGTAGATCAAACTGTCTACCGAGGTATGATTGGATCTCTGCTATATTTAACTATTAGCAGACCTGATATTCAATTCAGTGTCTGTCTTTGTGCTAGATTTCAATCAGATCCTAAGGAATCTCATTATAAGGCTGTCAAAAGAATTTTCAGATACTTAATTGGAACCACTAACCTTGGTCTATTATATAAGAAATCTGAAGATTGCAGGTTAGTTGGATTTTGTGATCCTGATTTTGCTGGAGACAGAATTGATAGAAAAAGCACCAGTGGAGGATGCCACTTCATTGGAGCAAATATGATCTCTTGGTCAAGCAAAAGGCAAAGCACCATTGCTCTGTCAACTGCTGAAGCTGAATATATATCTGCAGCTAGTTGTTGTTCACAACTACTTTGGGTAAAATATCAACTTGAAGATTATTCAATGATTGAGCATAATATACCTGTTTGGTGTGATAAACTAGTGCTATTAATCTGTCTAAAAATCCAATACAGCATTCTAGAGCAAAGCATATAGAGATAAAGCATCATTTCATTAGAGACTATGTTCAAAAAGGTGTTTTTGAAATTAAGTTTGTAAACACTGATTATCAGTGGGCAGACATTTTTACTAAACCTTTAAGTGAAGATAGATTTGTTTTTATTAGAAGAAATCTTAACATGCACAATGTATCTGAATAAATGTTTTGCTGATATGTTTGAAAAATTACTTATCTATTTTTCTATATTTTCTGATTACTCGACTCGTCTAATTTAGCCAAGCATCTAATGACGTGGCTAAAAGCACTCAGTGCTAAATTCTGACTGAGGCACATGTACATTGCATTTTCCCTCCTTTTCTTAAATATTTTATTATCTTTTGTTTGAAATTGATTGATTGTCATTTATGGCAACACTCTCTTTCCTTATTCCCAACGTAAAAAGCACTCAAGCGTTTTTTAAGAAAAACCCGTGTCTTTTCAAAATCTACCCACTCAAAATCTCTTGCTCACAAACTCTTTCTCTAAGCTCTCTTCGTCTTCACCTTCTCGAGACCTTCTTTGTCAAACCCTAATCCTCTTCTCTCAAAAATCAAATGGCACCCAAAAGCCTTCTTGAGACGCTATCTGAGAAAACTAAGGTATCTGTTGCTGAGTTGAAGAAGGTGCTCCCTGGAAGAGTTCCAAACTTTGATGAACTCAGAACCAGAGGTTTGGACGTGCTTCCAGAGCTTAACCATGCTGGATGGTTACCATTCTTTCAACTTCAAGAACGTGTTTTCCCTGCTCTAGTTAGGGATTTCTGGACTACAGCAAAAATCACCAAGGATACTACTACCCACATGATTTCTAGGGATGTTGGTGAAGATCACATTTTCATCACTCACGAGTTACTCGCTGAAGTAACAAAATGCCCTAGGGAAGGAGCTGGGCATTATAAAGACTGGATGAAGGATCAAGGGGAAGCCAATGTGAATCTGGTGCTCTATGGGACTACAAACCCTGGCAACATGGACTCCAAATATCTGACTCCTAAGGCAAGATTTTTGCATGTTATACTTATAAACTGTGTAATGCCTAGGACTGGGTCTAGAAACCATGTCAACCTGCTAGAAAGTTTGCCCTGTTTCATCTTGTCCAAAGAATCAAGATAGACATAACTGATCTGATTTTCATTCATATGGAAAAAAGCTGTAAAGGGAAAAGATAAGGACTACCCCTTTGGAATGGTTATGACTAGAATCTTTAGGGCATGCAAACTGGATTTAAGAAGGGCTGTATCTGCTGATCTCTCTGAGATTACAACAAAGACCCTAGCTTTAATGAGCAACTTGACCCTACTCTTGGTCACAATGCTGAAGAAGCCTCTGCTCAAATGGAAGCAACTGTTTCGATTCCTGGTGTTAAAGCTGAAGTTGTTGAGGAACCAGCTGAGGAAAACAGTGATCAACTTCAGAGGAAGAAGAGGAAGTCACAAAAATGCTGAAACTTCTGTGACTGAAGAGATCACTCAGGTTGTTGAACCTGCTACTGCTTCTGTCTCTAAGGAAGCTGCTGCCTCTGCTCTTCTAACCCTACTACATCAGAACCTCACATGTCTGATACTCACTCACCTGACCAACCTCACCACAAATATCTCACCATTCTGATATTCCTCAAACTGAGGATATCAATGACTTTGAGTATTTTGACAATCTTACTCCACCTCCCTCACCAAAATCACCAATCCCTGACCATATCACTAACCAGTGCCAAGTGCCTCTGAGAACAGTCTTTCCAGACTTATTCTCTGAAACCAGACATAACCTATCCCCTTAGCCACTATACCTCCCTACCACCTATCTTCCAGAACCATCCCCTTCTCTGTCACAGATGAATCCTGCCCCTCTTATCTTGATGGCAAGACATTGGACATGATTGCCTCTTTGGAAGCTGAAAGACAGATTGTGAGGCTGGAAAGGTCACAGAAGCCAGTAGGAAAATGGCTATTCAACCCTCACATCTTCATGAAGCCCTCTACTGCTATAAGAGTAATGCTTGACTCTATGGTTCTGAAAGGAAAGCAGAAGACAATATCTTTGCCATTGGATCAGAAGTTCTCTCTTATCAAGAAAAGTGATCAGAAGCTGAAATTCAGAGAGAGGATGTTCTCTAAGGGTGGCTCCAGTTCTGGGTTGACAGAAGAAGAGAAGGCAGACATTCCCACCAGAGGTAGCCAAGCCTATGCTATCTATCCCTTTTCACCCTCCATATACTTTCTCTATCCTTTCTTCATGATTTTTCCTTTCTCTGTTTTAAACTTCCCTGAAACTGCCCCTTTCACACACATAAATCTCATTAGGAGATCTTATGAGTTTCTTCTCTCTGTCATAAATTCTCCTCTACATCATGACAGAATTCATGCTTTTCTAGAGGGATTCTATCCCAACAATGATTTTGTAACCACTCTGTCAACTAATATCTTTCTAGATCCTCACCCTGAGGATGATATTTCTATTAAAGAGTTACCTCCTACCCCTCCTCTTTGTCCACCTCCTCCATCAACTTCTGGAACTTCTCTGGCCACTACAGATACTACTTCTCCAGTTGTTGCATATGATCCTGCTGCACATCAGAGACTTGATGAAATGGCTACAAGTTTGCAGACTGTCATTCAAAGACAGGATGAAGCAATTGCTCAACAGACTGCATTTCAAGCTCAGATGCTAGCTCAGCAGCAAGCAATGCAGCAGATGATGGAAGCTTTCTTCAAAAGCCAAGGAGGCCCAAGTTCTTAGTTCTTCGGAATCTGTTTTTCATTTCATTTCTTTTTTGAGTCTTGCAGTGTACTAAGTCAGTGATGTCTATCACTTGTAACACTTCTTTTCTTTGGTTAAATGAAATGAGTTTTCCTTTTGAATTCTTTTGGCAATTTATATTCTTTAATCTTATATATTTGATTGATGCCAAAAGGGGGAGAAAATATAACTAAGTTTTCATGATTTTATATTTTTAACTATATGTTATTCACTCTAATATCATGTTGTTCTGATATTTGTCTTTACTTAGTGCATAAACTAAGGGGGAGTATAACATACTCTGATCAACTATATCTGTTTAGAAATTTCTACTGTTTCTTTTTGATGTTCAATAAAATCAGAAAAGATATTTGTCATCATCAAAAAGGGGGAGAATGTTGAGACCTCATAAGTCTAAAACACATTCAATGTGTAAATCCTTTAAGTTTTGATGATTCCAAATAGTTCAAGTATGATAATATTGAACCAAATGAAATTACTGATATATTTGATGAGTGTGCAGGAAAATAGACTTGAGGTCACTCGTCTAATTTTTGACCCGTCTACTTTTTAGTAGAAGCTCAGTACTGACTCGTCTAAGTTTCCACTCGTCTAAAAGTTAGTCTAAGATAGTCAACGCTCAAGAAAGACTAAGTTCACTTGATGACGTGGCAAGAAACATGCGTCTAAGTTTGGCTCAGTTAATCACCCGTCTAACTTTGGAACACGTCAGCACCCGTCTAATGTTTGAATGATCAATACCCGTCTAATTTTTGGATGACTTTCACCCGTCTAAAAATTCTCATTACTGATACCAAGTCAGTATGTCAGAAATCAATTCCAAGTCACCTTATTCAAATTATATGCCATCCTTTAAGGATCTCGAAGACCTCTGGACAATAGCTCAAAGAACAAAGAATAAAGAACGTTGTTTCAAGGTTTTAAGGAATAAAACACGCTATCTCTGCACCACTGCAGTAACCTTTTGCCTTTTTTAAGTACAAAGTAAAAGTACTTTATGGAAAGTGAACTGATGTTGTACTGAAAGAGGAAAGCTCTCTGCAACAAGTACAAGAAGCCCTCTGCCATATACTCTGAAAGAACAGCTGCTCAGTCTAAAGTGAACTCTTGGACACTCTTGTCAAAGCTCAACGTTTGTCAAGCATTTAATGAATATTCAAAACGACTCTTTGGCATTAAATGGTGTCTCAGAAAGCTCAAGTCAGAAGCAAACACTTTCTGAAGCTGTGTCAAAACGGATCTCTTGATTGAAGCCTTTAAATAGATCAAACAATGAAGATGAAGCTAAGAAGTTGAATATCAAAAGAACTCTGCACAGAAGCATTTACTCTCTTCATTAACTTCTTCATTCCTTCATTGAATACACATTCAATCATTTGATATAAATTCGCAGTCTTTCATACTTCATATTTATTCCACTCTCTGAGTGTGATCTGAAAGATTTGCAAGTTGTATTAACTACACAAAACCTTTTATCCTTTACTGTTTTTGAGCCTGAAGAGGCTAGGTGAGAAAAGAATACTTGTTTGAGTGTTGAGCCTGAAGAGGCTAGGTGTGCAAAGAATACTTGTACTGTAATTTACTCAGTTATAGTGGAAACTTGGTGCTGCCAAGAAACTGGACGTAGCCCTGTGGATTTTGGGGTGAACCAGTATAAATCTCTTGAGTGATATTTCTACTCCCTTTATCTTTTAATTTACTTAAAGTATTACTTCTGTTCTAGCTTTTAACTTGGGGAGTTAACACTGTGATTATCAAACTCTATTTTAAACCTTCTCTGTTTATGTGTGTGCCATTCTGTTTCAAATATTAGACGTGTCACTCGTCTAACCTTCTCTTATTCAAACCTTGCTTGCTGTGCCTGCGAAAATCTTTTTAAAGTAACCCAAAAAGTTGGTAAATACAATTCAACCCCCCTTCTTGTGTTCACTTTGGTTATTTCATTGCTCACTCACCCTCCCAATCCCGCATCAGTCTCTCCAATCGGTGCACCACTTCCCCTTCTCTCTTCTATCTTCGCATGCTCTCATTACCAAACAAAAATCTGCAATCTGCACGTGAGGGAAGGAGAACAGCGGTGAAGACGAATTTGAAGACATTGTCATCCCTCTTGTAGATTTGGGTGACGCTCTCATCCCTTTGGCAGTGCTGAAGCACATAGCTAGGTAAGCTTTGTCTATTATCCCTAGGGTTTATTTGCTATTTATGTTGTTTATTTACTATTTCTTTCATGGTTTTATCTCTTGAGGCTTTATTATGTTCTGTGCCCTTTTATTCAATTTTATTTTTTTTCCCACATCTGATTCCTTGTGGTTCTTCTGTTGCTGATATATGATGAAATGAGGAAGTGCTTCTTATTTAGGTATGCTTGGTTTGAGTGGAAAAAGGGAGGTTGGTAATTGTAGGGTTGAAAATAATGAATGTATCTTGTTCTTCTTGGTTGAGTAGATGGAAAAGAGAGTATCTCGTTCTAATTACATTCAACCGAAGATATGGGCTTGAGTGAAGATGACGTACATTTTATGAAGGAAAAACATATTAACCAAGTAATGACTTGCATTTTATCAAGGAGTAAGTGGGTATTACAATGAAGAAAAACAAATGCACCTAAATTGTAGATTTTAAAAGAATGTGAATGTATGTTGACAGCAAATTGCAAATTGCTAGTGGGAGTCAGAATAACATAACGATTAAGGAATATAAGCTATTGAGATTAATGTTGTTAAATGTGCCTTTGTTTGCCTTACTGCTAATTTATTAAATTTCTTGGTTTTCTTCTAATCCACCCCGACTCAACCGTGTGAGTAATTACAATCATATGACCGTGTGAGTAGTTACAATCATACTTTTAATTTGCTATTACTTTTTATCTATCCTTCCTTATGAGATGTATTCTACATGTACCATTTAATTAACTAAGAAAAACAATTACAGTGAGACTATAACAGAATTTAATGTGATTCTAACTTATCATGTATTGTCTATAAACAGGTAACAAAAAAGCAAGGAATATGGCTGCATCAACATATAATAATGTAAGGAAACTTCCTAAGTATTAGTATTTACCCGTGTGCGATATATTTAAAATCAACTGCCATTTCATTTAATGATACTTGGCAGGTTTGTGTTAGGCATGCTTGTATGCCAGGAATCTTGATTGATGTTAACAAGGCACTTTCACAAGAGCATCGTGCACTATTGGAGACGACCCCATTCCGTTGGGTTAGTAAATTGTCTAAAGAACCCAAGATTTCAAGTGTCCTATTGTGGGAGCTTGTGAGAAGGTGGGATGAGGGTTGCCGAGCATTCAAGGTTAGGGGTATGATGATCCCTTTTACCCCTGCTAATGTATGTCTAGCTTTGGGACTTCCAGCCACAGGTGATCCTGTGGTAGGTGCAGAGGATGATCAGTGTTATACACTGTCTATTTTTTAAGGGGCTGATGTGACCTTAGAGGATATTCTTGACAAGATGCTCATGATTCATCGTAATGTGGGGGATTATTGTAGGGTTTACATACTCCTTGCTTTCGGAGTGTTTTACTTTGAGAGAACGAACCGGTTGGTCTTCACAGATTATGCTTGGCTGCTGGATGACTTGGATGCCAGCCATAGCTTCAATTGGGCATGTGCAGTTCATGATTTCTTGGTTGAGAGTTTGAGCAAAGCTTTCATTACCAGTGAGGAGGGGTCAAATGACCATCAATTACATCTATGCGGCTGTGCTCCCATCCTACAAGTATGTATTTTCGCATATGTTATATCACCATCTAATGATGTGTTAACAAAATTTTACAGCTACTAATGATTACAATCTTTATTGTAGATCTGGGTGATGAATCATATCTCGATTGGGCAAAAACCTACCACTCATCCCAAGCACCCTTTCCCACGCATTTTGAATTGGCCAGTTGTTACATTGAGGAAGAAGAGAATAAAGGAAGCATTCATGAATAATAGGGTACCAACCATACCATAGTTTCTATAATCTATTGAAATTTATATAGACAATGTTCATTTGATGTGATTCTCATGTTTGTAGGTAACAGTTGCTTTAACAGCAACAGATGCTGAGCTTCAACAACCCATTCTCCGGGATGCATTGCAGCAGGGCCAACAACACCAGTATATACATGTTGATCAATATCAAAAAGTGTTGGCGACGCTTAGGGACCATGAAGAGAAGATTAGGGAGCAAAAAGAGAGGATCTTGGCTCTAGAGGTGGACGTTGCCATTTTGAAAGATGGTCCCCCTTGTCACCGATCAAACAGTGCCCCAGTAAATGAGTATGGGGGATGTTCTACTTTAGGTGGACAAGATGCATCTCCTCTTCACCAAACTCCCCTAGCAGATATGTATGCTAACATGGGTGGTGTAGGGTCTTTAGATGTTCAAATAGGTGCGTGGTTTCTCAACTGTAAGACTCAATGACATAGAGATTTTGATATATGACAAATATTCAATTTAATGTGTGTGCAAGTGTTTTAGTATCAAATTACAAAGACAGGTATCAAGCTGAATATATCAAGTTCTGTAAGCAAATTAAAGGAGAATATCCAAAGGAGAACTTGAAGAGCTCAAGGAGCAACAAGCAAGGACAAACATCAAGGAGTCATCAAGACAAGAGCTTAAAGAAGAAATAGATTTAAGTCTTAGATGATTTGTAAGAGAAGAAATCTCTTATTCACAAATAGCTCAGTTGAAATGATGCATGAAGAAAATCATTTTACATAATCTGCATTAAAAAGGAATAAGTTTTAATAAAAATGATTTTTGAAATTAAGAAAATTCTTTGTCAGTACATCAATGTATTCAATGGATGTATATCCTTTTCTGTAACTGACAAATGAATATAAAGTTCTTGATATTCAGTACATAGATGTACTACACCTATGAATATCATGAAATCAGATCAGTTATAAATGGTTAACTGAATACAGGCCTGTACATATGCTATGTACGCATGTATTCAAGTTTCTGGAAAAATCTGATGTTCATTAATACATAGATGTACTGAATGGGTGTACTGGTGGTACTGGTGGATTAACCAAGATCAAGTTTTTAAAAGAACTCGTACAGCCATGTATTATACAGGTGTACAGAAACCTTCAGTATGTAAAATGGTTAATACATCCCTGTACTCAACCCCTGTCCAAGAACTTGAATCAGTTTAACTGATTCTGATATCAGACCCAAATCTGTTTGGACTGATCCCAAACGGTTACAACTTGTTTTCTATATAAAGTGGGATCAATAGAATACTGATATCATATCAGAAACACACGAAATCAATTTGAGAGATCAATTGTGAAAATCATTCATCATCTTTCTTGAGCTTATTGTGAAAAGAGTGTTTCATCTTGTTAGAACTTCAATTTGTGTATTCAACTTTTGAGAGTTTAGAAATCAATCTTTCTGTTTTCATTTGATTGTAAGAGAGAGGGAGTCTCTCTGTGTGATTAGGGTGAGGAATCC
The DNA here is from genome assembly GCA_035048595.1 of Echinosophora koreensis. Lineage (NCBI taxonomy): Eukaryota > Viridiplantae > Streptophyta > Magnoliopsida > Fabales > Fabaceae > Echinosophora > Echinosophora koreensis. The sequence goes on from JAPCYP010000137.1 coordinate 145,801, forward strand.
TAAGGAAGAACATTGAGGCTTTTTCACAAGAGGTGTGGTATCCTAGAAGTGAAAGAAGTGCTCTGTGGTGTAAAGGTTTTTCAAGCTACCTGGCTAAAGCTTGCTGTGTTAGTGTGTGAAATCCCACATGTGGAGTGGGGACTGGATGTAGGTCACAGTGGTGGTGACTGAACCAGGATAAATCTGGTTGTGTGGTACTTCTAAACTCAAAGCTCTTTAATTTCTGTATTGCGCATATAACTGAGTTCTTGATATCCATTATTCAATATTGTTTCTATAATGATCTGTAATACCTGATTGAACTTTGTGCAAACTGCAATATAATCTTAAGGCTCAATATCTGAACTGAATCTTGTAATCAAAGTTGAGTTTATTAAATCTGTTCTTGCTCATATAAACTTCTGATCATATTCAAGAATCTGTGATTTTGATGTTCTAAGTTTCAATTGACATTGAATACTCAGATAACTTCTATGCTTGATCTGTTTAATTTGAACTGAAACCAGAAGTATTATTGCAATCAATCTTGAGTTATTAATTGTTCAAAACTGAGTTGATTAAAACTGTTCTTGATCACTGAAACTGAAACTGATATATTGTAACTTCAGTTGCTGACTGATTAAGGCCTGTATCTAATACCTGTATAACCTATTCTGAATCTTAAAAAGCCCTTTCTTGATCTGTTAAAGATCCTGTGGCAACTCTGATTTGAAAAGTAAGTTTTTGAAAAGGAAGAATTTTTGAAAACTCAATTCACCCCCCTCTTGAGTCTTTGAAGCCAAAACAACATAAACGAGCGTTAGTTACCTTTTTTGTGTTTATGTAGTTTGTTTGATGAAAGCACATTGAGAATCACTTTATATGCAGGTTTAGAATTGCCAAGTTCTCCTCAGATGGTTGCTCCTGATGCTAATGTTGATCCTCCGGCAGTAGTGGTTGGTGGACTTATGGAAGCACACGTTGAAGTGCAAACTGGTAAGTAATGATTCGTGCATCCAATCCACAATATAAAAGTACCAATGTCATACTTAACAAGAAAGCCTACTTACCATCTACAATTTTGACTTTTGTTTGCAGGTGAACATAATGCTGAGGGTGCTTCAAAGGATGGATCAAACATAGCAACAAGGATTAGGGATAACCCTAGGAGGCGGACCCAATCTTCTAGACTTGATTCCCCATGTGGCAAGTCATATGGGAGAAAGACTAAGAAGACAACAAAGAAATAGTTTTTGATTAGGATATTTGAACATGACATATTGTGATGGACATTGTTTTATGTAGTTTATGATTAGTATGTAATGCAGCTCTTGGTAGACATGGAGTATTTAGTAATGCAGCTTTTGATTAACTTGGTAGACATGGAGTATTTAACCAGATAATTCAATGGGATGCATAGGACTTGAACTGTTAGGAATTGTCATTAACCAGATAATGAGAAGCATTCACCAGATAAATGAACTTGATTAACCAGATAATTCATTGGAATGCCTATGACTTGGCTCAAGTGTCATGAATTGCCATTAACCAGATAAAGAGAAGCATTCACCAGACTTAGCTCAAGTGTCATGAATTGCCATTAACCAGATAATGAGAAGCATTCACCAGATAAGTGAACTTGATTAACCAGATAATTCATTGGGATGCCTAGGACTTGAACTGTCATGAATTGTCATTAACCAGATAATGAGAAGCATTCACCAGATAAGTGAACTTGATTAACCACATAATTTAATGGGATGCCTAGGACTTGACTCAAGTGTCATGAATTTCCATTAACCAGATAATAAGAAGCATTCACCAGATAAGTGAACTTGATTAACCAAATAATTCATTGGAATGCGTAGGACTTGAACTAAGTGTCAGGAATTGCCATTAACCAGATAATGAGAAGCATTCACCAGATAAGTGAACTTGATTAACTTAATTCATTGGAATGCCTAGGACTTGAAATAAGTGTCAGGAATTTCAATTAACCAGATAAAGAGAAGCATTTACCAGATAAGTGAACTTGATTAACCAGATAACTCTATGGGATGCTTAGGACTTGAACTAAGTGTCAGGAATTGCCATTAACCAGATAATGAGAAGCATTCACCAGATAAGTGAGCTTGATTAACCAGATAACTCTATGGGATGCTTAGGACTTGAACTACGTGTCAGGAATTGCCATTAATCAGATAATGAGAAGTATTCACCAGATAAATGAACTTTATTAACCACATAATTGATCTTGATTCACTAGATAATTGATGGGTCATGGTAGTCCATGTCTTAGGCTTTGGCATTAACCAGATAATGAATAGCATTAACCAGATAGGTGAAATAGATTAACCAGATAATTGATGGGTCATGGAAGACACCAAGTCTTAGGATTTGGCATTAACCAGATAAAGTGTAGCATTAACCAGATAGGTGAAACATATTAACCAGATAATTGATGGGTCATGGAAGACACCAAGTCTTAGGATTTGGCATTAACCAGATAATGAATAGCATTAAACAGATAGGTGAAATAGATTAACCAGATAATTGATGGGTCATGGAAGACACCAAGTCTTAGGATCTGGCATTAACCAGATAATAGATAGCATTAACCAGATATTTGAACTTCATTAACCAAATAAGAAAATGGGAGACACCCAAGTCTCAGGATTTGTCATTAACCAGATAATGAATAGCATTAACCAGATAGGTGAAGATGATTAACCAGATAATTGATGGGTTGTGGAAATGGCTAAAGCATCACAATATACCGTAAACCATATACAGAACTGAACTTATCGAGCAATTCTTGGTCATTAACCATGCAGCTTCCTTTGACATTTATACATGATCATTTACATAGGATTGTCTAAATATGTACACAACAAGTGGTGGTTTTGTCATGCAAATGTTATGTACCCGACCAACTTGGATTAACTACATGCACATAGTAAACGTTATGCACATCAAAAAATGACCCTAAAGCCTTTATAAGGCATTACAAGATAATTCTGATTTTTGTGCTGCAACCATGTCATACAAAAAACTGACAAAAGTGATTCGCAGCCGATCAACCTGCACAACCAATGGTGTTCATTACTAAATTATTAAACACTAAAAAATGTGTCGGGATGTTAGTACGAGCACAATAAAGGACTGATGAACACCATACCATCATGCAAAAAATGTCTTGCTAATCTTCCAACCCATATAAATATGTGACAACCATATACCAAAATACACATGTCATTTGTCAAGACAACTAAAATCAAAATCGTGTCTAATTATCCAAATTTGTAGTGAACTGCGAGGACCCCATGAAGTCAACATCGGACGTTGTCAATAGGTCCACGAATGATATATTACCTCCAACCTGGACAACACCATATAAGAAACTAAAATAATGGAGTCATTAACCATATAAATCTTAGCACAAATTACATGCCTGTGAACTCGGATTAATATCATCTTTAAATGGTGAATCAAAACTCTTAAATGCAGGCCTTGTAACTGTTGGATTTTGAAGAAACCAGCGACTATCTTCAAAAATGGACATTGCTACCACATGAATAGGCTAGAAACTCTAGAACACGGCATACAAATCCATCAAATTGCTAAAATTTAACCCACAACACATATTAAAACAAAGTCTACACATTAAGCACTATCTTATAATGGACACAAACCATGGTGCTTGCATCCAACAAATCTCCACCGTTGACAACCTCAAGAGATGATTCTACACGGATGTTGCTTCCACTCTGATTACCCACCAGTCCAGTATTTGCCTCCTGCACATTTTTTTTGGGGGGGGGGGGGGGGACACATACAATGCATCACTTCACATTGAGCTGAAACTTACAGTTTCAAGATATTTGGTTAACAGGGTTCAAATTACTTGTTAAACATATGTTGTATATTGTTAATACAGAATTTCTGATGAAAAACACATACCTTGGTCGTCTCTTTATCTTCGGTATGCTCTGACCGCTTCCTGGCCCTCTTAACAACTTTTTCAACTACCCCTATTTTTCTATCTTTACGTTTGACTTGCACTGGACTCCGAATGCGGGTAGCATGGTTTGGATTTGAGTCAGCAATGGGACTCTTATTACCATTTTGAGTAATAGCATCCATGGTGGGCAAATTAGGACTAAATTCATATAGTCTTTCATGCAATTCCTTAGTTGCAACTTCAGACTCTGCAGCTACTTCAGCAACCTCGTAGAAATGGTTGAACAATTTGTCAAATTTGTCCATCTGTGGCTCCAATTCCATCACACAGAAGCTGGTCTTAATATATGCGTGCATCCTTCTAATATTTTTCTTCCATCTTGCTAAAACATACTTATCGGGCATATTTTTAAGCCTCTCTTGAGTACACACACAGCACATGGCGACACAAAATACCTTTAAACTCAAACAACGAGCATTCACAAGAGACATCATGGTTTTCACGATTAAACACAACCATATATATATATACATTCTTTTGGTCTATCTCCAACTAAGACCTCCTCCAACACATGATAAGTAGCAAGGCAACCATCACACAATTCATCTTTGATCTAAACTCAACTTGAACCTCTTTAAACTTGGCAGGAGTATACTCGCATTGGAATTGCTTTTCAATTGACGAGTTTGACCTGTAGGGAATTGTTGTATCCATGCATTGAAAATCAGCTTGAAATTCCTTTTCGGCTCTACTCTTGAGAGCATTATCGTATTGCTTTACAAATTGATTCAGACTTGTTGTTGAATTGATATATCCATCAAAGAAAGCGTGTATGCTCTCGCTTCACTGCGTTGTTGACATACCTGCCCAAGTACATACAAGTGATTAACCATTAACCAGATAATGAATAGAAATAACCAAATAATTGCAAGTGATTGACCATATATTATAATGGGAGTAGAAGACTTCAGAATGACTCATTAACCAAATAATGAGCTGAGCTAACCACATATTTACAAGTCATTAACCATATATGAAAAATGCTGTCAAAAACTTTGAAGTATCAAAAGGACCCATTAACCAGATAATCAATAGGACCCATATATATGAAAATGCATTCAGAAAACTACCGTAAGTATCAAGATACCTAATTGACCACATACCTGCCCAAAAATATTTCTTCAGCATGGTTGGTGCCCACTTATGACGTTCCTTGTACAACCCACTCAACCAGTCATTCTGTCCAAGCTCAAATTTGTCAATGAAGGAAGACCATTTCTCTTCAAAATCAGCTGTTGTGATTGTATCATAAACAGTTGCTTTTATTGCAGACTTAATCCTTTTATATTCACCAAATCCATTGAGCTTTTCAGGAATTTTTTTCATTATATGCCATAAGCACCACCTATGACGAGTTGTAGGGAAGACTAACTCAATGGCATTTTGTATAGCCTTACATTGGTCAGTGACAATACCCACAGGGGCTTTTCCCAACATACAACGAAGCCATGATTGGAAAATCCAGACAAATGACTCCATGTCTTCTGCAGAAACCAGACCACATCCAAGTAATGTTGATTGACCATGGTGATTCACACCAACAAACGCAGCAAAGGGCATGTCATACTTATTGGTCAAATATGTTGTATCAAAAGTGACAACATCTCCAAAAGATGCATAAGCAGCTCTACTTCTTGCATCAGCCCAAAACACGTTCCTTACATGAAAATCATCATCCATATCTATGGCATAGAAGAAATCTTTATTTTGCTCCGCCATTCGAACAAAATAACTTAGTAAGGCCTTGGCATCACCTTCTTTCCCAATCGCACGCCTTTCTTTGTTGACATAATTCCTCAAATCTCTTTCACAAAATGGTATCTGCTCATGCCCTCCTGCATCTGTAACGGGAGATTGGAAAGTCTTATTGATCCTCACTCCTGCATCATCATTTATTTGGATTGTTCTCTTTATATGGAGGTTCAATTTCTTGTTAGCCTTGAAAAACCTTGCCTTTGTAGGGCTGATCTCATGAGAATGGTTGGGTTCAAATTTTTTGATGTACCATAGTCCATCCTCTCCCAACTTAATAGTAATCTTTGCAGGACAATTTTTCGCCTTAGTCGGACGTGTCATCGACGTACATGGAATTTCCGACACTCGGGACCTCTCTCTTGAGCATGCTAGAATTAAGTAGCAAATCTGCCCATCCTCTCCTTTTCTTGATGTTCTAATCTTCCAACCAAAACCCTTTTTTGAGCATACTCGCCATAAAATGATTTAACATCCTCCATGGAAGAAAAGCACATCCCTGTTGCAGGCTCCCACTTTTCTCGATCATCATTAACAATGTCAGCTCCAGCAGCTTCACCATCATTACCACCACAGTCCACGAAATTATTTGAAGTATCCATGAATATCCAATTGGGGGTGCCACACTTAAACTGCACAAATTAGATCTTTCATTAGTTATGTCACAATTAAACCATGGATTTACAAGTTTATCGTATCAATTAATGTTGACAAACTTAAACTCACAAAATAACTATAAACTAGTGTCAGGAATTGCCATTAACCAGATAATGAGAGACATTCACCATATAAGTGAACTTGATTAACCAGATAATTCAATGGGATGCCTAGGACCTGAACTGTCATGAATTGCCATTAACCAGATAATGAGAAGCATTCACTAGATAAATGATCTTGATTAACCAGATAATGAACCATAGTAACCAAACTTTTGCAAAAGATTCACCATTTATTTCTCGTGCACAGTAATCAAATGCTTTCATAGCAAGTGTCCTAATAGGGGTTTTCATGGATTTTGACTCTAAAACCCACACTAGGGATTTTCATGGATTTTGACTCTAAAACCCACACTTATAATCCATACTTTGTAATTTAAGGAAAGGAGATAGGGAAGATAACTAACCAAAAGTTCAGCTGAAAGGAAAGAAGAAAACCATTAAAGGAGTTACCTTTGCTATGGAGAACCCACTTCACACCTTCTTCACTCACAAGTGCTGGGAGACCACACTTGTCTTTGTCACTGTGGTAGAGAGGAGAAAGGTGCTCCTCCTAAGTGAGGGAAATGAAGATCCAGCTGTGTAAGTGAAAATGAAGTAATAGAACAAAGGAGAAGGGATGGAAACGAAGAGATAGGCAAGCTATGGTGAAATATTGTGAAGAAACAAAAAGAAGTTACCTTGAAAAGAAGGAGATATAGTTGAGCTCAGTTGGTGGGTGTGATGAACTAGATGATGTGTTTCCCTTGTTCATTCAATTTGTGAATTCTACTTCCCACATATCCAACTCAACAAACCATTGATGGTGTGGAGAAATAAGGAAAGAAAGAAGGGAAAAAAAAAGTTACCTGTAACATCTGTGTTTTAAGGCATTATTTATATGTTAGATAACTATGTTTAAGACTTTGATTAAAGGTATAATATGCATGTTTAGGTGTTGGGAACCTTGTATGAAAAGTATGAGATCAACCGGCATTGAATTGCATAAGAAAGTGTTCTAGAATTTCCGTTATACAGTTTAGAATGCATAAGAGTGCACAATAGGAAATTTATTTTGTGGAAGAGATTAGGTATTTTTGAAGGCTTAGTCTTATTCCTTAGGTATAGAAGAGTCTATGTTTCAAATTTCAGGTCAATCGGACTTCGAACGAGCCCAGAACGCAAGAAAACGTCGGAACTAGAAGTGTTGGACAGAAACCAGCGCTGAGCGCAGGCTTCCTGGCGCTGAGCGCTGGCCAGAGTGCCACATGTCGCATCGTGATTGGGAGAGGGAGGCGGTTTGCCTCACCAGCACTGAGCGCTAGATCCCGGGCGCTGGGCGCCAGAAAAAAAAAAAAACACCTTTTAATGTGGAATTTCGTGGAACATTGTGGAAGAGGGCAGAAAACTCAGTTTTAGAGTGAGAGGGAGAAGAGAGAAAGAAAGAGAGAGAAATTTCCAGAGGAGATTCTGACCAATCCGTTCGTCTTATTGAAAAACCGATTATACCGTTGTGATCCTTGCGACTTCTACTTCATCATCCTACCTTTCTTTTCTTGGTTAGGCTAAGGTAAGTCTATGTTTTTTATGACGAAATGCTGTCCGTGATAGTATTAAAGTTATCTCTCAATCCGTTTAGCTGTTTTCAATTCCGTCTTCAGATTTGAGCTACACGTAACGTGTACTTCGTGAATATGTGTTCAGGTGAATTTTTGGAGCCCCGGAGGTAGGAGAACCTCACGAGGCAGATTTGGGGAGTTTGGAGTGGGCTCGTTTCGTTGCTCTAAAGCTAGCCTATGACACCTCAGGTGGGGGAAAGTAACCATCTAGCGTCGGAAATGGCTAAGTAACATTTTATTCAATATTGGCGTAGGGCGACCTAAACCCTACTAGTGGGCAAATAATAGACAATATCAATATCACATTGGGGACTATTTAGTGGTACCGATGATGATATGGAGATTGTAGATTTATCGCCGTTAGGTTAATTTTATGATATCTGAGGTTGTCTGGTTTTATTATGTTTGAATTGTTTGCTGTGTGCTGTTTGGATTAACATGTTAAATTATAGTTATTATATTTATTAGAATATGTTAGTATTATTTTATTATTATTATTATTGTGATTATTATTTATGTTGATTATGGTTGATAACATGTTGTTCTGATTGATAATATGATTTATCTGGAATAATATGCTTAGTGACATCTAGGTGATGATATCTGATATTTTTGAGTGATGCATGTTGGGGAGTGTATGATATATGATTTAGAAGTGCCTAACCTAATTAATTAATATTTTATTATGACGAGATTGATGAGGTGATATATGCTATGAGATAGTGATGAGAGGTTAAGGCACTAGGATATGATTCGATATATGCCGGTAAGATCCATATAGATGCATGTTGTTGATCACAACCGTGTGTTTGGAACACACGAGGTCAGAAGTCCTTGCGGGACCGTCCCAACTTAGATTTAGGTTGTGCAGCTATAGTGTCATTGCTTTGCATGAGCACCCTCGAGAGAGAGAACCAGGGTGTGCACCGACGTGTATTGTGCAGCTATAGTGTCATTGCTTTGCATGAGCATTCTCACCGCGGATGAGAATGTGCACCGGTGTTTGGGGACGCGTCGCTTGGACGACTGACTAACATCCCTGAGCGGGTAAGGGATGTGTGACAGGATTGATGGTGGCCACGTCAGCATAAGTTGCATGAGTGCGAAGGGTAGAGGATGATAATATATCTCGAGGATGATTGTATATATTTATTTTATATATATATATATATATATTTATCTGTGATGCATGTCTATGTGCCTTTATTGTTTATATGTTACGTATCCTTTTCCTTATATGATGATAGATAGTTTCTTATCCCCGATTTCTTTTATATGTATGTTTCTTTTATGTGCTCGTTTTGAGAAGACATTGCGGATGAGCCGGCCACAGAGGAGCTTGATGGGGATGCTGGAGGACGAGCAGTGACCTCCAGCCGTGGAGTTTAGGGTCGATGGCCAGTGCATCTTTTGTGACGTTTTAGTTTCCGCTGCTTATACCATTTTGTATCAGTATGTATCTTTTGGGACCCTACTGATGGAGTACCCTCTTTAGTTTATCAGCATAGTATATTTGTATTTATATTTATATGTATGTGATGTGATGTTTAAATTTTGTTCTTACCTTTAAGTTTTTAATAATTATGATATGTCCAACGCTAATATTACGATTAAGTTTTAGATAAATTAGATTTTTATTTAATGGGACATCGGGGTGTCTCATTTGGTGGTATCAGAGCAGTTTGATTCTATTCAGACTGTGAGGTTAAGGTGTACTGGCCATTTTAGTTGAATCCACATCGGATAACGACTATGCTTAGAAGTTGGGTAGTGAGTCTGAATGCGACATTTCTATGACATATAGTATTTATATTCCAGTTTTAAATTATATGTCATATTGATGTTGGCTAATGATTTCTTTTAATAGGATCATGGCTCGAGGCAGAGGACGTAGAGGACGAGAGAGTAGTAGGACCCTAGAGAGAGTAGTGGGTGAGACTTCTCAGCCTGAGGTAGGAGCTGGAGGTGGAGGAAAGTCATCTGAGACTCTCCAGACCATTCGGGAGTTAGCATCCGTACTGTTGCAGCAGGCGCAACAGAATGCTCAGAGGATGCAGAGAGAGGCAGAGTTACAGGAGCAGCAGGAGAGGAGGAGGGCTGCTGAGGCAGAGGATGCAGGATTGGCTACCTTTCTAAAAGGGAAGCCACCCCAGTTCAGAGGGGATTATGATCCAGAGCGAGCCGAGTGGTGGATACAGGAGTTGGAGAAAATCTTTGACACCATGAGATGCAGAGATGACAGGAAGGTGACTTATGCTGCCTTCATGCTGACGGGAGGAGCAGAGTCATGGTGGAGAGGCAAGAGAAGGTTGCTTGAGGCACAGGGCAGGCAGATTAGCTGGGAGCTGTTTAGATACTGTTTCTTTGAGAAATACTTCCCGCAGTTGGTCAGACGCGAGAAGGAGAGGGAGTTCACGAGTCTCCGACAGGGGAACATGTCTGTGGGTGCTTGAGGCAGAGGGCAGGCAGATTAGCCGGGAGCTGTTTAGAGACTGTTTCTTTGAGAAATACTTCTCGCGGTTGGTCAGACGCGAGAAGGAGAGTGAGTTCATGAGTCTCCAACGCTAATATTACGATTAAGTTTTAGATAAATTAGGTTTTTATTTAATGGGACATCGGGGTGTCTCATTACCGAGAAAGGAAGGAGGCGTAGGTGGTGGGTGTGATGAACTACACTTCAACTATGGTGAAATGGGAAAGAATTCTCCCTCCAAGCTGCTAACGTTGCTGAACCTGTCCACACCTCATTCTGCATCAACTCACGTTGCTGATGGAGAAACCAGGACGTACGTGAAGCAAGGAGCAAGGAGTAAAGAAAGAGGGAAAGTAAAGGGGAAAAAAGAGGGAAACCACACACGTGAGAAAACTTGAGAATATGTGAGTGCAGATGAGTGGCTTATATTTTGGAATAGTGGATACGGTGTCCCAATGTAGGTGTCCCATAAGTGTGTCAAATTATCATTTTTGTTTTAATTTTTTTTCTTGTCTTGTGTATGGAAGGGGAGCAGCTTACGCTACTATGATCCTTCATTTACCTTTATATATATATATATATATATATATATATTGTATTATAGGATTTGAAAAGAGGAACTAAGGTGTAAAAGTTTGATGATGTGATTAGTTGATAAATTTGGTTGTAGAAGTAAAGAGAAGTTATGGAGAACATGTGATATTGTTTGAATTGATTTTCTTTTTCTTTTTTGTGATAAAAATGAGATTATGAGTTTTGATAAGCATTCTTTTAGATTCTATTTTAGATGACGGAAAAGTGATTTATATATTTACAGGGGTGTGATTAGGTAATGCTAGTTAAGAATGTTGGAATTAGTACCTAATTTTGATTGAGAAAATACTATGTTAAATGCTTGATGTGAGAATAATTGTTACTTATGGGTTCAATGGATTAGGGTGGCGATGATGGATTTGTATATTGTTTATCTATTTATTTATTTATTTATTTATTTTGTTTTGAATGTGAAATATGATTTGGGAAATGACCTGCTATGTATGATGATAAACTGGTGTAACGAGATTTGTCATGTATTCTTTTAGATTGTTTTCTTGATGATGAAAAGGTATATATGTGGGATAGGTGATGAAGTTTCTAAAGAATGCTTATTATTATGATGAGATTGTTTATATGACTTGAACTATGTTATGGAGATAAGTATGTGTCAAGTTATTATTGTGAAATTTTATGGTAATAGTATAATGATGTGAATAGGTCACTATATTGTTGCTTATGTGTGGTTTATATGACTATTTAAAAGAATACTTGATGGAATGGATTGTCAAAGAATGATTATGAATCTTTGGGTAGGCCAACCGGGGAGCGAGAGGCTCCGGTATATAAATATCACCACTGGGGATGAGGGGACCCAGTTAGATACCTCGGGCGTTGAGGAGGGATGTTGATGTTTACCGGAGGGTGCAGTATCTCAGGAGTATGAAATTAAAACCGTCGGGGTGGGGGACCTTGAGAGAACAACCCCAAGTGGACCCAAAGATTCGATGTATATGATTTGATATGTATCCCCTTATGAGCGGGATTTGAGTTATGAGAAAAGAAAGTAGTGCAAGCCATTCCACAAGTACTCATCTTGGGGGACAAGATGTCCATACAGTATTATGTTAGTTTATGAGATCATTGCATATATAAAAACGTTTATGATGTGTAGATGAAAATTATTATCTATTTGTTTGATTTAGTGTTTGCCTGAGTGTGTGACTTTATTTCCCTCTTGACTTTGTGTGATTGCATGTGTTTGGGGAAATTCCCTTACTGAGTCAGTTAACTCATCCCACGTTTAACATTTCAGCTGCAGGTATTGCGAAGCCGCCGAAAGCCTTGGATGCCATGTGGATGGTTTGAGGGGTTGTACCCTTTGTTTAAAGTTGTCTCTATTTAATAAGGACTTTGTAACTTTTGTGTTGTAGTCACTCTAATATATAATATTCCTTATGTAATTAATGAATGTAATCTTTACTTTGAATGAGACGAATTTGGATATGCTTTTGAGGCTGCGAAGGGGAAGGAAGCGGCTATCCTTTTCGACCGGTCATGACAATGAAATTCGGGTCATGGCAGTGAGGAAGAGCCATGGTGGAGGATCTGAGTTCCTGAGGTGGCAACAAACTCCGAGGACAGGGGTGGAAAGGAACTCGTGGTGGTTGGCGTCGGAAGGAGGATGCGGAGGAACAAGGGAGGGGGTTGGGTGCTAACAAGGGAGAGGGGAGTGGATTTTGCAGTGGGTGGGAATAATGGTTGGCTCCTAACAACAAACAAAATAAATGTTGTGTAATTACCACAGATTTCAAGGGGGATTGGTGTAATTTGTTGGGTCATAAAGGAAGCCCCAAAGCTGGAAAAATATCTATCAATAAGCTAAACTATAAATCACAATAGCTGGTTTGACACTATATACATTGACCTAAAACTTTAAGAGAATAAGTTTATGAGTCCTTTCACTTATAACTTGTTATTTATCAACGTGTGACTTCAAGACTCACATTTAAATTTTTAACATCCTTCCCCCAAGTGTGAAACTCAATATTAGTATACCTTCCCTCAAGTAGCAGTGATTTTTGAGTATTCACATGTTATCAACCAAGATCCAAGTCTTATTAATGTACTCCATGAGTTATGACACAGGTTTTAGGGTCGGACCCAAGCACCAACCACAGTTTCCAAATGCACAAGCCTAGACATGACAAGGCTCTTGTACAACTTGTTGGGCCATACAAGGAGCCTAAAAGATGAATAGATCTCAATATAAATGAATAAAATAAGATAACTCAATAATTGGTCCGATGTCACATCTTGTCCCAAAATTTTAAAGAAATGAAACTAGGAATCTTCCCATTTACATTCTATTTACTTAACACATTCTTTACTAGCATGGGACTTCAACACTCACATTTGAAATTTCTACATAATTCCCCTAAAATAAAATGGTTTAGCTTTTAACCATGCAATGCTTATATGGACAAACAGTGATGCATTATACATGTGTAGCCCACCAAACCTACCATCTGCATGTCAGACTTTCTATCGAGAGCCTACAGCCATTCAGCCAACAAGTCGAGCGTAGGCTTTGTAAAAAGCTTATTTAGCAAATGTCATTTAAAGCTTAAACTTTTGAAATAAAGCTATTTGGCCAAGTTGGGCTATTTCTTTAATGTTTAATATTTATGTAAATTTTTTTTTGGTGGATACACATTTTTTTTGGTGGATGTTTAATATTTATGTATAAAACTAAGAATTTATAACATTTACGTAACTTACTGATTATATATTAGTACACTATATTTATTTTATATTAAACACAATAATTTTGTCAAGCGCTATACTAACAAAAAAACTGAAAACTTAAGTTTCTTTAATTACACGAAGGCCTTCATATATTGTAAACATTAAACAAAAGCTATCAGGACAAGTAAAAATAAGCCTGCAAAGGATATGAGATCAAGCTTATGTTGACACATTATAAAACTAGTATGGACCTATTTAGTCAAAAACCAACCTTAACTCATTCTCAACCCCATACTTGTGACTTGACTCTGAATGTTCCTACTGGGAAATATTGGAATTTCATAAAAAAATAAATAAAAAAAAAAAAAAAAAAAAACTTATCAACTAAATAAATAAAATAACCCCGCAGAACTGCATAAAAATTTCAAGAAATTGATTCTATTCTATGATTTTATTGCACAAATCCAACTGGAATAGACATGTATGGCGCGCAAATCAAATATCTGCATTCTTCTGCAGAATCATCACCAAGCCCCCTATCCTAATCAGGGAAAGAGCATGGAAAATTGGGGGCACAACTATATTATAATGTACATGGGGGTTTAAGTACAATTTCCAACTCAACCTAACAGCAGTCCACAAAAAAGGACCCAATTCTAAATCACAAATTACAATATTTCTAAGATTACTATTGTCAAACTAGCACAGCCTCACCAGGGTGGGCTAGCATGATGGCGGTTGAAGTTGCTTAAGCCGCCGCACAACATGTTTCATTGAAGGTCTGGTAGAGAGAGATTCAACTGTACACACAACAGCTAAGTGTAGGACCTCAACCAAATCATCTTCAGGTCCTGCATCCCATAAGCCAGCAGTGAAGAACTCTTTAGCCCGGCCTTGCCGCAGAAGCATGCATGCCCATGCTACTATGTTAAAACCATTCCCATATGAAGAAAATGAAGGATCCAATGCCTTCTTGTCCGAGAGTAACTCTAGAAGCACCACACCATAGCTATACACATCAGCCTTATCAGAAACACGACAAGTCATGGCATATTCAGGAGCAACATAGCCAAATGTTCCTGCTACGCCAGTAGTAGCATGGGTTTCTGAAGTACCCAGAAGTCTCGCCAATCCAAAGTCAGATAGATAAGCATTAAAATCATCATCCAACAAGATATTACTGGGCTTGACATCACGATGAAGGACACGCGGTACACACTGATCATGCAGGTATGCAAGTGCGCGGGCTATGTCCAATGCAATCTTGTGAAGAATTCTCCAATCCACAGCCCTTGTGGACCTCTCCTGGATAAACTTTTCCAGATTACCACCTGGCAAATAGTTGTATATGAGAAACATCTCTGTCTCACTAGCATGATAACCAATCAGAGTGACAAGGTTTTGATGACGAAGCCTTCCAAGGGTCTTAATCTCCGCATGGAATTGTTGAACACCTTGGAATCGTCCAACTGCCAGACGTTTTATTGCCACCAAGTTTCCTGGTGATATCTCTGCCTTATAGGTTGCCCCAAATCCCCCATTCCCGATGCAGTTGCTTGCATTGAAATTCCCAGTGGCACGGACAACATTTTCGAATGTCAATGGAACCCCAATATCAGTAAACACGGTGACTTCTTTTCTCGTAGACCCAGTAACCCTGGTCCTTTGGTTCCACTTCCGTGTATAAATGTAAAGGACAATTAGGGCGAGAAGAACAGAAACAATGGCTGATGCAGAAGTTATAGAAGCTATTTCAATAGAATTGAAACCATTCCCACTCTTCTGGCTAGTAGCTTCTGGTGGTGCAGCAGTATAAGAATTAGGATCTTCAGTCAACCCTTGTTGATCTGCCGATGGCACAGTAAGAGAATATTGATGGCAAGGGCTTAAAAATGGATTCCCAACAGCACTGCTGCATTTTATCAAGTTACTATGTAATGGCAAGGAACCAGATAAGTTATTGAATGACACATTAAACACTGAGAGTGTAGTGACATTTGCCAAACCAGCAGGAATCTGTCCTGAAAGTTTGTTGTTATTGAGCAACACATCAGTCAGATTTCTGAAGTTCTCAATACCTTTCGGAATTTCACCAGTAAGAGTGTTTGAAGAAAGGTCCAAGACTTCTAAGGAGTATAACTGCTCAAGGAAGGTAGGAATGGAGCCATTTAAGTTATTGCCAGCCAAAGATAGAAACTTCAGATCCTTCATCTGACGAAGGCTTGTAGGAATCTGACCTTGTAAATGGTTCCAACTGAGGTTCAGAGAAACAAGAGACACCAAGTTTCCTAAACCAAAGGGGATTGGGCCTGTAATCTGATTTCCAGAAGCATCCAAGAATTTTAATGATTTGCACATTTCACCAAACATGGAAGGAATCTGGCCAGATAACCTAATATAACTGACATTTATAAGCAATGCATTTAATCCGTCACAATTCTCAAATAAATTAGTAGGAAACGTTCCCATCAGGTCGTTTCCGCCGACAAGAAATGCGTAAGCAAATCCCTTCCCCAGTCTGTCACGCGCTATTGGCAATGACGCCATGCTAAGAAAGTTGTTTTGACCAAAGTTGTGAAAAACTGTATTGCCAACTTCCCCAAGTGACGACAAAACGGTTCCTCCAAGAAACCTTGATGCAAAAAAGGAACCATATGGAAGGTCCCTGTTGTCGGTTTCAAACAGATTTCCATTCCAGGAAGGAACTGAGGGACAGGCGTTATCCGAGAATTCCGGAATTGGGCCAGATAAGACATTCCCACTAACATCAAACACAGTCATGCAGGGAACAGGAAGTTCTTCAGCAAGCCTACCGGTAAGGTTGTTGAAGCTTAAATCAAGAAAATGGAGCTTCTTGCAGCGACTAAGCTGATTAGGAAAATCCCCAGTGAAATCATTCTGTGCCAAATTGAGCATCTCTAGTTTATCACATGCACCACCCCAACTTTTCGGAAAACTGCCTTCCAAATTTGCCCTAGGAGCCCATAATATTGTCAGTTGTGGAAGGCTGGTAATTTCCTCCGGAATCGAACCTTCAAAATAATTATATTCATCATATATAGAAACCAACTGCTCCGCTGAAGACTCCCTTGCGGTACCATTAACATCTGAAATCGGATTGAACAGATTCGACAGCACAAGGACAGACAACTCCAAACAATTCCCAAGCTCATGAGGCACCGAACCACCAAGAGTATTCCTCGAAACATCCAACACCTCAAGCTTCTTAAGCTTACCAAGTTCAGCCGGAATAGCATCTTCCAATATATTCGAATAAAGCGAAAGCGTCCTTAGTTCACTACAATTCCCCAAGCTTCCCGGTATCCCCTGAACCAAGAAATTCCCAGCCAAATCAAGATGCTCAAGCTTCCCACATTCCTCCCCTATCTCTCTCGGAATCGTCCCACCAAGTAAATTGAAAGACAGATACACCCCTCTCAACCTCCCAACAAAACCAGGAACACTTCCATTAATCGCATTAGAAGCCAAATTCAAAACCTCCAGACTCGCAATACGCGAAACCGAATCCGGTATCACACCAGTAATTCTATTAAACCCAAGGTTAAGAACCCTGAGGTTCCTCAACCCGGTAAAGTTTACCGGAAGATAACCACTTAACAAGTTTCCTTCCAAATCAAGAACTTCCAACTTGTTCATACCCCAAATTTCATCAGGGACTTTCCCTTCCAATCGGTTGAATGGAAGGGAAAGAACCTTGAGTTCTGTAAGCTCGCTTATCAAAGGCGAGACCTTACCGAACAATGCCCCTCCGCTACCGGCACAGCTCCTCCTAATTCCGAAACCGTAAAGCGGAAATTTACCGAAATTGGAACACGGAGGAGAAGGGTTTTCTCGGTTACCTCCGTTGCCGGTAATGTTGATTGCGACGACGCGAGAGGTCGGGTCGCAAACGACGCCGTTCCAGGAACAGTGGCTCGAACCCTCCCAGCTTGAGAGAAGACCCGAAGGGTCAGAGAGTGAGTTCTTGAAGTGAAGGAGCACTGCTTTGTCGGAAGCGGCGGAAACGGCGTCGTTTTGGATGATGACACAGAGGAGAGTGTAGAGTTGAAGGAGAAGATGAAGAGGGGTTATGGGTTTGTGAAAGAATCTCCATTTGATCACTGAAGTAGAAGAAGTTGAAGAAGGAAACATCTCAAAAAAAAAAAAAATGAAACCTTTGAATCCTTTTTCTTCTTTTTTCCCTTTCAGTTGTTGCAACTTGGAAGTAGGGAAAAGAAAAGGGTTTTTTCAGAAAACCCTAACCCTAATTTTTTGCTGTCTCAAATTGAGAGAGGAAAGACATAGGTCAGCAATGAAGAGAGAGAGAAGACTCAACCGTGTTCTTTGTCAGAATAGGTGTTTTTGTTCCATTATTTTTTTCCCCTTTGTATGTTCTTTTTTTCTTTTTCAGTTTTTTCAGGGAAGAAAAAAAGATTTGTATTTATGGGGCTAATTAATGAACCGAAAATTTCAGTTTTTTTCTTTTCCAGTTTTTTGTTGTTGTTAACTTTGTAACAAAAAATATATATATTGTTCGAATTGAAAATGTACTTTTAATGAGTAATTCTATTTATCTCATTTATTTAAGATATAAATATAAATTATAATACCAATATTTTGTCAAAAAATAATAATAATACCAATATTAGTTAGTGTTTAATTTCTATGCGACATTAGTGTAAATGATTTTTACACTGATATCCAATAATATCTTGATAAGTCAACATTTTTTTGTATATACAAAATTTAGGGTGAGGGGATGGTGCCCCAGTCCAAGGCAGGGAAAACCTTTGGAATCTACGATCACTTACAAAAGAATTTACATTTACCTCACCCCAAAGAGACTAGTAGGGCTCGAATCTGCAACTTGTCAAATATGTGACCCAGTCATGCTCTACTAGACCAACCTCTTGGGGTTGATAAATCAGCATTGATATTATTTCTCTCTCTTAGTTATTAAAATAAAAACACAAATATTAGTTTTACATTGATAATAAATACTACTTTAATCCTAGTTATTAGTTATTTTTTAAAAAATCTAAAATATTTAATATAAAATTATTATTTAATGAATGGTTCACAACTTTTTTTTTTTGTGCTCATCAACTAATCCTTACTTTTATTTTTTTTTAATCATTTTAAAGTTATTACTAGCTATGTCAAGAATTGTATATATTTTAGATTTAGATCCTCTTCTATTCTTTTCTTCTTTTTCCTTTTATGTTTAGAGAGATAAAAATACAAAACTAAGTTTTAACGTCCCTACACACAAAAACCAACTTGCTTTTGATTTTTTTTTCCTAATATGAAAGTAAAAAAGGAGAAAAGAAAAGGAGACGATCTTCCGTATATTTTCTTATGGTGGGTTTTATGGTATACCGAGTCATTTATTTCCTATTAAAATTCAATAAATGATGAAAAGCTTGTATCCTCAAAATTGGGTAGTAGATAATTTCTAATTTTGTTGTATAGCAAACTATTATTTACTTTTAAACCCTTTATCTTTTCTATTTTCATGTTTGTCATGAACCATCACTTTCTCTCTTGATCACCAACTGCATTGTCTCCATAGAAATAATATTTCCACCGTTGATGATGAAGCAAATTAATAGAGAAAAACCGAAGCCAGGATGGAACTTTATTGATTCACCATTAAAATATTTTGCCTTCTCCTTCACTCACTAGTCACTAGTCACTAGTTAGATATGATAGAAGATGACTCAAATGAGTCATCGACAATTCAAACGAAAACATAAACCCACCACCTGTGAGCTTAGAAGTCCACTGCCCCACTGTTGTGGCAGAAGCTAGCACCAAAAGTTATATTTTTGTGGGAGAGAATGAGGTTCGTATTCATAAGCATCCTCTATTTGGGGGAGTTCGTTTGGGGGTTAAAATACAATATGAAAATGAAAATATCCTATTTTGTAAATATACTATTCACCTGCTCATCATCTTATCTAGGTTCATTAATTTTGCAAAAAAGAAAGTCATTTTCTTCAATTGCATTTAAGTCCTTGCAACTGATTCTTTTTCCCCCCATATGCAGCTTCATTTTTTACCCATCTTTGTAAGTAAGAATTAAGCACTACCGGTGCTTCCCAAAGGCAATAGCACCACCATAAAACCCATTTTTTTTTTTTTGTCGGAACTCATTGTAATTAAGGTTTTTGCCTCCCCAATGAGTTCATCGGGGTGTCTCACAGCTTCGACCCTTTGGTTCGGCTATGAGTCTATTCCTCGGTTAGGCAGTGACGAACATCCGTTCTTTTTTACACATGGAGTTGGGTTGCCTCCCAATTAGGTAATTCCAGGAATGGAACTTGCGTTCTTTTCTTTGGGGAAGAGTCATGTTACCAACTCTCCCAACACTAGGTTGGTAAGACCCACCTTTTCTTATTGTATTGTTTTTCTTTTTAAGAGTATGATATTTTTTTACCATACTTTCTTTCTCTTGTAGACACATGTTTCTAAAATTGATGGTTGGGTAACTTTATTTTTATATTAACTAGCAAATATCCTCTATATTTCACGAATTTATTTAATTCTAGAATTTATTTAATTATTATTTACTAACTAAATGTTTTACAATTTATATAAATTATAATATATACATATGTAATATGTTATGAGTTTCAACTGTTTGATTGGTTAGTATGTTATTTTTAAAACATATTAAATATTGCAAATTTTATAACATTATTTTTTAAAAAGGTGACAATTTGACTGAGATGTAATAACAAATAATATAAGTAGCCCAGATTTTGGTATTAGTAGTTATAGATATCTGTCCTGATAAATAAAATAATTAAATATAAAATAATTAAAAATATGGTAATTATAGCAATTAATTAGCATATATAGAAATGCATTCTAAAATAAACAACATATTACAAAAAATATTTGATGTAGGTCATGCCATGGTACACAAAGGAGGAGAATGATTCGCATTCAAGAATGAAGACTCTAATTTTTATTTTTTTTAAGACATGAAGACTTATATATATATATATTAGGTTCGGGACGGAATCCAGGGTATCCCCACAGCCGGTAACAATAGGACTAATCCCCCGATGATGTAGAGTACCAATTAAGGGGCAAAAAAATCGAGATTTAGTATTAAACAATTAATATACAATCCTAAAATCAGTATTAGTAATTAGAAACATTTATTCTGAAAAAAATAAAATAATTAAATGGAAAAAAATAAGAAAGCGGATTTTGGTAATTATAGAAATTAATTGATGACATATGGCACAATGAGGAGGAGAGAAATTGTTGATAATGGCTCACATTAAATAATGAGAACTCTAATTTAATATATAGATTGATTCTCCTTTTAGGTTTCTTCTCTTTATTTGAGAAATGTACTTTCATTGAATAATTCTATGATATCTATCTTATTTTTCTAAAATGTATAGTACTTGTCATGCATTTCATTAGCTATTAATTATTTAAATTAAAATTATATGTAATTATTATAAAAGTAACATTCAATGAATATACTTTTGTCAAAAAAAAAAAAATCAATGGATATATAACAACTCACTCATAATAGAGTACCCATCAAAGTACCCAAAAATTCTCACTATTTTTTTCTCGAGAAATAATTTTAAAGTTACTAGTTGATGTGTCATCCCTAATATCCCCTAATATATATAGATTGGAGATTTGGAGTACTCCCTTTATAGAATAAGATATTGTTTTCGATTGGTATCCTAAAACCCAGGTTGAACATAAGCAAGTCGTGTTTCTCGATCCAATCCCCTTCTTGGCCCATCACAGTCCGAAGCGATTTAATAACCCATCATCTACAAGATCACTATATCTAAATATAATTCACTTTTAATGATATAATTTATATTAAATTCCCTCAAACTAACTAGTATCCTAATTATAAGGAAACTCCATCTCTTATATATCACTTTCCTACCAACAAATCCCAACTATACATTAGGGATGGTTTCACCCATTTACTACTTGTACCATAACCCCAAAGTCCCAAACAAAATATACACAACATACATGTATTCCCTCAAGCTTCTATAATTTCATGAACCCAAGAAAGAAGAAAATCAAGGTATTCAACTCAAATGTCCAGAAATTCACAAAGCTAAGGTTAAGGTCCTTACCGTACCTAGCTTCTTAAAAGGAAGAGGGTTCATCAAGTTCCTCCTCTAGTTTCTTCTCCTTCCTAGCCTAGAATGGAGAAGGAAAGCATGAGAGTGATGATTCTCTAAGAGGAAGGAGGAGAGGGATGAAAGACAACTTACCTAGCTTCTTCCTCAGCCAAAACTCACTCCATTCTCCCCTCCTTGCTTCTAGATTAACATTGGAACACAATGAGGGAAAGCAACTCCCTTTCTCATTTTTAATTCATAGTATTTGTTTATTGCTATAAGGTCCATTTTGTGTATTTGCTCCTTCCTTCCCATAAATTTGTTAATTAATCCTTGGACTTATACTTAATGTTCATCCCTTATACCTTTGTTATTTTAATTTACCTTATTTAAAAATGAGTCAAATTCCTATTACCCTACAAAATAGGGATAGTTTTAACAATCTACTTCCCTTAAGAAAGAATTTATCCCAAATTATCAAGCTTACACCAACATCCAACATGTCAGCCCTTAGTTTGAGGCATGCGCGGAAGGAAAAACACTAGAGACGTACATACACACTTTCAACTTTCAAGCAACCCAAGTGTACCTCATTTTAAACACTATATACAATAAACAATATCTCTCTCTAATTTCTATGTATGTGACCAAACAATCATTCAATAATTCATCTCTCATATGATTGCCCACTTATTGTTGACAAAGTTCATTGCAGAGAAACACATTTCAATTGTTGCAGTGTCCACAGTCAAAATAAAAACTAACTTCAGAAGTAAATATATCAATGAATATTCAATATGCTTTCTAGTTTTCACCAACATTTTTGAAAGATCATTAATCCCATTCAATTTAGAAAAATGTTCACTAACGAACATCCATGATATTATTTTCAAGTTGGCTATCAGGCCCCATAAGCTCAACCCAGGAAAATTTTGATAGATAAAATCGAGCCAAACAAATCAAATTCTCCTTTGCAAATGCAAAAAAATGAATCTCTTGGATTTAAACTTGCCACACAAATAAGTAAATCACTGTTCACTTTATCTATTTTGCCAATTCTAAATAAACTTATAATTTAAGTTGTAGTAAAAAAAAATTAAAGTGTATGTAGAATGGGGATGTTGGGTAATGGGGACAATATTTTTTCAGTGTTATGTAGAATAGAATTATAGGTTAGTAGGGGCAACAACTTTTTTTTAATGGGGGCAAAAAAGTAATAATTAAGAGTTAATTAAAAAAAGTTGGAGGCAGATGCCCACAGGCTTATACACGTAGGTCCATCCCTGGGTGTGTGGGATGGGAGGAGGGGAAGGAACTTATAGAGGTGGAGAAGGAGTTTGTTTAAGAATGGGGTGGGCGAATTATTAGAGTGGGGGCGGTTGGGGTGGGTAGGTAGTAGCTGCTAGGGGAGAGGGGACAACTGTCACGTGGTGGATGTCCCCTCTCTAGATTTTATTTTATTTTTTAAAATAAATCATTAGCCTCTACATGTGTGACACATGATAAAAAAAATTTAACAGCGGCGCTGGTCCAATGTGGCGCGGATGAGGATTACGACAGGTGTACCGGGTTGTTGCAAGTAATAAAATCCGTGAGAACTAGATATCGTCCACATGGATTAGCTACCAAGTATCAATTCACAAGTTAAACAACTATCTAGATCAATATTTGGTATGAAGAGAGTTCAAAAGAAATAAAAAAAAAAAATTGATAAGCAAAAATATATTAAAGAGAGCACTAGGAGTACTCAACCCCAATACAAAGTGAGGCCAAACACAAGATGGAGACAAAGTAAGTGTTCAACCCAGAGAAACAAGTTATCCACAGGGTCGAAAAATCAACTTACTCCCCCAATCACCCGAACCAGAGATCCTACCACTAATACAAGCCCAATTACAACTAGTAACCCAACCTTTTTAACACCCAACATAGGACCCTCATAACAAAAGTGCAATAAAATATTTTTAGAATTTTTGTTGAGATAATTAAATAAACACATCGAAGATAAAAATAGAAAATAAACCAAGCCTCTTGACCCAGTGGTTGTAAGGCACGTCCTGAGATACTCTAGGGGTCGACTCGATTTGCTCCCGAGTTCGATTCCTGGCGGTGTTAAAATAATGCTTGGCCAGCAGAAGTCACGCCCCGAGAACAGTAATTAGTCCTTCGTTGCCAGCGTTGGGATACACTGGGTTTAGACCCAAAAAAAAAAAGACAAAATAGAAATTAAGCGCTAGGGATTTAATTTCACCCAATTATGAGTACGGGTTCCTCATAAATAAGGAATCCTATGAATTACCGAAACTCTAATTATCTTAATCCCAATTGGTAAGTTAGACAAATTCCTTTAATTAATTGAAGCCTAATTCCTTAGTGAATCAATTCTACCAAACCTCACTAATTATCCTAATTTCTTAGGTCTAATTAACAAGGCATGATGATAAAAACTTTATGAAATTTGTGACATAACCACATCAATCAAATCATCTATCCCCAGATAAACTCAATTAACAATAATGGTTACATGAGGCAAGTTCGCATATCACCATTCCTAGCATATACATGAACCCTCAAAACACAAAAATGGTAGCAAGCATTCAAATGTCATTAAGCAAATCAAACAATACATCAACAAATCCAATTATTCATAAGATAATTCAAGACTCAATTAAAACATCATCATAAAAGGATTACAACAAAACCCTAACTAAAAAGGGATTTAGCTAGGCATGTTAAACCCTAAATTAAAATAAAATTGAGAGAAAGAAAGAGGAGAAAACTCTGTGATACTAATAATAAGAGAACACAACACTGCTAGACTCCCCTTGCAGCTCTCGTCATTCCTCTTCTTAGAACTTGTCTGAGAATGAATGATTGTTATACTTTCAACTGTTTTTTGAGAAGGAAAAAAAAAAGCTATTTTATTAAAAATTTATTATGTTTGGATGTTTAGATTAATTTGTAGAAAAGGTTTTATTTTAAAAAAAAAAATGATGTTTTCTAACCATCTCAAAAAATGGACTAGTAGATAGATTATTTTCCCGCAATGACCCATACGACTATCATTATCGTCAACCTCATCAGTGGTTTCATCTTTCCTCATTACATCATTTTCTTCTATTATTTTCTCGACTAATTGCTCTTACCACCAACTGCATGTTTTTTCGGAGCATGAAAATATGTTAGAAATTTTGTTCAATTTTTTATAAATAGAAAAAAATTTGATGACAAGATATATATTTAAAAAAAAGTTAATGTTAAAAAAAATCAAATATTATTTACTTTTTCCACCAAATATTATAAAACAAATAATTTCATACCCCTTTTTTAGTAATTTATTATGTAAAAATGATTTTTTTACAGTACTAAACGAAATAGATTATCTTTAAACCGCTTTTCAGCGAACATACCCAAACAAAAACAGATTCTGATTATAATCGATTTTCAAAAAAATTGATTATACATAAAATCAATTATCAATATAATATATTTTTCCCGGTTTTCCCAAACACACAGTTATATGCTCATATGCTAAGTTGCTTCACCTTGAGAATCCCCTTAAGGTGCCCTCATTTTTCAATCGTTATATCCGATTTTCCATTGTCCAAGTTTCCTCCACGTGGGCCTCTCCATTTCTTTCTTAGGGCTTACTTTTCCCACCTTGTATTATGCTCCATACACCTTGCATTTTTTATTTTTACATTTCTTTTCCAAAAAAGCCCTTTTCATCTAGTTAGCGCATTCATGTTGGCATGTTCCGGAAATTATTTTCCAGAAACAGTCCTAAAATTAAATTCCGGACATTCAGATTGTTACTCGGGAGTAAAAAAAATTAACTGCCGGAAACTTATTTACGGAAAAGATCCGGAATTTAAAATCCGAAGATTGAATTCTTCGTCGGGAAACTAAAATTCGGAAACATTCCAGAAAAACAAATGTTTCCCAGAATTTATTTTCCGGTAATTGATTGCCAACAAATATCAAACAAGTTTTGAACAATGCAAGCAAAGTCAAACTTAACAATCTCAGGGAACAGACGTATAATAAATTAGAGTTGTGATATTTGAACATTCAATTTCAGACACCGTATGTGACATCGTATGTATTTATCTCTATCTCTCACTTACTTTTTCATCTTCTTTGTATATACGCATCCCAAAAATACACCAAAAAAACCAAAGGGACACCATATGGTGTCCCAAATTTGGTGTTCAAATATAATTTCTCAATCACTTATCCACATATACAGTTCCATTTTGAAAAATAGAAAATACAGTTTATCATCACTCATCAGGAATAAAAATCAATCTCTAGGAAGTTAGTAAAGCATTATCCTTCTTAACAATGTCTCCACTATCTCCAAATTCCCAATACTTGCCGCAGAAGGTGCCCACCCTTCTTCATCGGCACTATTTATCACACTAGCGACGTGGAGAAGGGAGCGAGCATCTTCGTTCCTGAGAGAGGGCTTTGGAGAGGATTTCAAGGGAAAGAGCTTTGAAGGTTGAGGAATAATTATGAATGATTACCAATAGTGACATAAAGGTTACCCGGAGTTTCTTTTCCGGTTGGAAACATCCAGATTTATTTTTTCTGAAAGTTTCCGAATTTTATTTTCCGGACGTAGAATTTAGTCTCTGGATTTTAAATTACGGAACTTTTCCGGAAATAAGTTTTCGGACAGTTAAATTTTTATTTTATTTTGCAGTAATATTTTGAATGTCCAGAATTTAATTTCCAGACAGTTTTCCGGAAAATAATTTCCAGAAAATACCAACATGAACGCACTAAATAAATGAAAATGGCATTTTTGAAAAAGAAATGTAAAAATAAAAAATGCAAGGTGTGTGGAGCATAACACAAGGTGTGAAAAGTATGCCCTTTCTTTCTTTTAATTAAAGACCATTCATCCAGTGGCTTCCAGTGTTCATGGCCAAAAATTAAGGGTGTGGGTTTTTACACCACAATTTTTTCTAATACATCACATTTTAAAAAAAAAAAATTGTGATATCCCCAAAATACCCACAATTATTCTACACCAGATTTCCGGTACCCACTTTGTAGCATACCGGAAATAAACTTCCGGTGCACTGAAAGATTGTAATATGTGGAAAGAGGGACTATGGTGGCTTAGATGCGTTTGGGGTGGATATCTCGCGCGTCGGTGGCGTGGTGGTCTAGAGACAGCGAGGTGGAGGAAGAACTTGGGATCCGCAGATCTGACGCGGTGGAGCTACATTTGGTGTGGCGGCGGGATGGCGCGGGGAGGCTACCACGACAGCTTGGTCGCATCCTACTGTTCACGAGTTTTATGTTGTGCTTCGTCGTAAAGGTGATTCGCAATTGATGGTGGCGTAGCTGCGAGTGTGTCTTCTTGCTCCGGGTCTGGGATTCGTTAAGATGGTGCTTCTGTTCGTTACTCTGTTTTGTATTCAGTTAATTTTATTTGATTTTGGATGATGGTTCAAGATAGATGTTGATGATAGGGTTGTAGTTTTTTAATGGGTTCTGTGTTAAGATAGGATTTGATGCGTGAATGGGTTATGGTTTTTTGTACAGAAGTTGGTCATAAAGGTTGATGGGGAGGAGTTACTATGTTGGGATTCGGTTTGTCTCCTGCAACATAGCCTCCAGCAGTCCCCTCCAACAGGTTTCTAGACCGTTGGATCAATCAAACGGCCAGGATTTAATTAGTTCAGTTTTAAATTAATTTTTTTTAATATTAAAATCTTTAAACTGATTGGTTGAAAATCCCTAATCCCCACACAGCCACTCCCCCCCCCCCTAACTCACACTCAATAGCTCCGCCACCTCCCCAATCGCACCACCACAACGCTGCGCGCCGCTCTGGCGACCCAACCGCCGTCACGGGCGCCTCCATCACGTGCGCCCAACATCCGTGACGTGCGCGAAACTGGTCCCCTTTCCACGTGCTGCGACTACTCCCAACCAGCCACCATCTGCTCCACCGCTGCTGCTGCATTTCCGGCCACCGTCTACTCTGCCTTCTGTAAACTTGTATGTAATAAAAAATCCCCCTTTTAACAAGTGACTATGCTTACTTATTTGCTTCAATGGAAATATGAGAATGGGATGGAAATAAGAGCATATATGCAACAACTCTATTTTTTTTATTACAGTTCAGTGATTGTCATAATAAGATATTGGAACAGCAGTACCATGAAATCAGTTACAGTTATGTGCATATCCTTTAAGAGAATATATGCAGAGTTTTTGTTTTTACTTAAGCATATAAGCAGAGTTGAGCATTGTTGTGGCAGTAATTGCTTTTACAGTTACAGTTATGTGCATATGTTGCATATCCTTTTACATTTACAGTAATTGCTTGTTGTTGCCCTTTATTAGGATTGGAAGCAAGAAGATGCAGGAAGATTGGAAGCCAAAAGTGGGCATGACTTTTGATAGTTATGATGATGCTTGGAGGTTTTGGGTTGATTATAGCGGAAGAGTTGGATTTGGAGCGAGGAAAGAATACAATCACAGGAGAAAAGATGGTTCAACTTCTTCTTGCAGGTTGGTTTGCTGTAAAGAAGGCTTGCGAAAGGCAGACAAGCGGGATTTTAAAATAATCAATCCAAAACCAGAGACGAGATGTGATTGTCCAGCTCAGTTAGGACTTAAGGGTAAGGGTGGAAAATTGATAGTGCATGAATTTGTGGAGGAACATTACCATATTTTACAACTACCAGAAACAACTCATTTGTTGTCATCTCAAAGAAAACATTCAGAAGTTCAATGTTATCAAATTGATCTAGCCGATGATGCTGGGCTACAACATAAGAAGTTATTTGATTTAATGAGCAAAGAAGTGGGAGGTAGAACGAATTTGGGATATACTCGTGAAGATCAAAAGAATTATCTCAGCAAAAGAAGACAAAGGAGTTTGGCAAATGGGGAAGCTGGTTATCTGTTGCAATACTTTCAAAGAAACTTAGTTGAAAATCCAACTTTCTATCATGCCTATCAAATAGATACAGAAGATCAAATCACTAATGTATTCTGGGCAGATGCAAGGATGCTCATTGATTACGGGTATTTTGGTGATGTGGTTTCCCTTGATTCAACATATTGCACAAATAGTTCGCATAGGCCGCTAGCTGTGTTCTCAGGATTTAACCATCATCGAAAAGCAGTGGTCTTTGGGGCTGCACTATAGTATGACGAAACAATAGAGTCATACAAGTGGCTTTTTGAAACATTTCTAGAGGCACATAAGCAAAAAAAAACCTCTTATGGTTTTTACTGATCAAGACCAGGCGATGGCAAAGGGGACTAGTTGAAGTTATGCCTGAAACTTACCATGGCCTCTGTACTTGGCATTTGATGCAAAATTGCATCAAACACTTAGGCAACTTAATGAAAGGTGACTCTCATTTTCTCACCGGCTTTAAGAAGTGTATGCATGGCTATGAGGTTGAAGAGCAATTTGAAGAAGGTTGGAGAACCCTCCTTGAAAAGTATGATGTGAAGGAAAATACTTGGTTGCAAAGAGTATACACTCTGAAGGAGAAATGGGCACTTGTTACATGAAGAAGGCATTCACATTAGGAATGCGAAGCACCCAACTTAGTGAAAGTATGAATGCGGATATTAAAAGTTTTATGAAAGTGAACTTGGATATTGTCAAGTTTTTTAAGCGTTTTGAAGATGTGGTAGAAGAAAAGTGATATAAAGAATTGAAGTGTGAATATGAAGCACGGCAAAAAATTCCAAGACTCAAGAACCCATTTTTTGATATGTTGTAACAAGTGTCACAACTTTATACTCCCACTATTTTTTATCTATTCCAACAAGAGTACAACTTATTTGAAGCATGTTCTGTGAAGAGCGTGAACAATCAAACATCAACACTTGATTTTGTTATTGCCATAGCAAGGGATTTGGGAGAGTGGCAGGTGTCTTTTGATTTGGATAATAGGTCAATTTGTTGCTCTTGTCGTAAGTTTGAGAGTTATGGCATACTATGTTGTCATTGTATAAGAGTCTTTATTCATATGGATGTTAAATCAGTTCCCGAGCAATATATCTTGAAGAGGTGGACAAAGTCAGCAAGAAGTGGTGCTTTACCTAATGTTGGTGTTAGTCATGGAGCTGAAGATGTTGATTTGTCCACAACGCAACGCTATAAACAACTTTGTCCCCGCTTTATAAGGATAGTCACAGAAGCATGTAGAAGTCAAGAAACATTATTGTTCCTTAGCAAAGTTGCCGATGGATTGGATAAGCAAATATTAGAGTTTGAAAATAAGGAAGTAAGTAGTGCTCAAGTGAATGGGTGCCTTAAAGAGATTGCAAGCATCAATGATGGTTCAACACAAGTAAAGGGTTTAAAAAAAAAGAAGGCAAAAAAGGTTCAAAACGTCACAAAAGTTGGGTAGAGTGCAAACTTACCCAAAGAAAGAAAAATGGCAGAGCAAGTACTTCACAAAGTCAAGAACCTACTATGGCGGCTCAAGTTCTTCAACCAAACCCTACATGGCTCAATGACATTTTGAATCAACCATCCATGGTAAGCTAATAGTATCTTCAATTTGTTAATGAATTAAAACTTGTTTAGTAATTATATGGTTTTCCCTTTTGTGTAGGAGAGCAACAACACTTTTAGAGAATTTGGTGTTACTAGTTTATTGATGGTAAGTTTCATATTATGTCAATTCATTTAATATTTATATTTGAAATATTAACTTATGCCACATGACGGGGATACCACAACATTGGCCAACCCATAAAGATGTGAAGCAATTCTTTTGCAAGGCTGCCATACTTCTTTTGAATCTAGTGGATATAGTTTTTGGAGGGGTATATGTATTTTTTGGGGGTATATGATGTAAATGGTGGATAAGTATATTGACAAGTCCATTGAACATGTTTTTTTGGAAGGGTACATGTTTTAAGGGGTACACATGTAATTTTGGTTCAAATTACATTAAAGAAATGTACACAAAGAAGACTTCAAATATCATTTTATTGCAATCAAAACGTTTGTTACATTATTTTACAACTATCGATATTCATTTGTACATTTTCAAGAACAATACACAAATCCTATTCTAAATGTTCTTCACACTTGCATTTCAACTTCAAACTTCAAACTTCAAAGTTGCTTCTAGACTCTCCTCTACGATTACCTGCACCAAAAACCAAAGGTGAAAATATTAGGATACTAATAACTAGTCTATGGCAGCAGCATATGACAGTAATGTATATACAGAAACAGACCAAAACAGACCAAAACAACAGATGCACATAAGCAGAGCAAAACAACATATGCAATTCCAGTAACAGCAATTCCTATACAACAATTCCTATTCCAGTAGCAGCATTCCAAAAAATGAAAATTGTTTCAGAATCTTGAGGTCTGTGGTCATAAATAACCAGTGCAAATAACAATGGATATCATTAAAGACTTTGTCCTTAGACTCTGCAATCTTCCATTGCTATAGGATTAGGGGAATATGAGACAGTCAAAGGATCAATAGAAGTATATGACAAAGTATATGGGGGGGAAAATCAACTTGGGGTTTCAACTGGGAAATCAAGGTAAAATATATATGCCAATAAGCAAAAAAAATCTTTTTCATGAACATGATGATGTTGGTGAGCACCGATCATCCCCCAGCGGCGGCGATTCAGGCGGAGCAGCCGGTTGGGTAACAGTGACAGCGGCACATGGACATGACAGGGGAGGCGGTGCCGGAGCTTGGTGGCCGGCGGTGGGCAGGGGGTAAAGCAGCTGTGAAGGGTGTGAGGGGAAGGGGGTCGTTGGTGGGATAAGGGATTTAGGGTACTGATGTTATTTTTTTAAGTTTTTTAATGTTTAAAAAACTATTTTTTTAATAATTAAAATAATATTTTAATCATATTTATGCTGACCATTGGATTGATCCAACGGTCCAGAAACCTGCTGGAGGGACTGCTGGAGGCTATGTTGCACGAGAGAAACCGAATCCGCTATGTTGGATGCCTTTACAGATTGCTCGACAATCCTAAGTGATCCTTCCACTCACTGTCCCTAAACCTTTAAACGGTTGATCACTCAGAGGATGCAGGCCATCCATGTGCTTCTCGTTTCCATTGGAACATGAAACTAAGCTATTCGAAGAGGGAAACTTATTGAATGGGTGGAGGTGAGGAGGGAGATGATGGAAAGAGGAAAAGAGATGAGTGGTGTATTTTTTAAGAATATATAGGTTATAGGTGTATGAAAATAATTGGGTATTTTGGGGATATTACAATTTTTTTTAAATGTGGTGTATTAGAAAAGGTTGTGGTGTAAAAAGCAACACCCAAAATTCAAATCAAGCCAATGGACTTTTGCAATGGGTCCCATACTATTTCACCAACACCATATTTTTGGCCCAGTGTTCATATTGAGACAAATTTCATTTGCAGAATTTTAATTTCTTGATTCTTCGTGGCTCAATCTCTTTTAATTTTTTGGATTAAAGAAGTATACACTGTTAGTATAAAAAGTTTTTTGCTGACATCCACTAATATTTTGACACGTGTGTTTTTATTTTAATAACTTTTTTTTTACTCAATTTTATTTTAATAACTAAGATGGAAATGACAATCATGCTGATTTGTTAAGATTCTGTTGGATGCATGTGTAAAAGTCATTTACATTGACAATGCTTAAAAATTAACCTCTTATTTTTTTTTTCTACAAAAATAAACAAGTAAAAACATTATTAAAATGACTTAAAATATAAAATAAACATAAATACGTAAAATACTATTAAGAACTCAACTAGCTAAGCTTAGGGGCAAAACTCAATCAATTAGCACAATGAGGAAAGAAAATTCACCGAATAAACACATAAAAATTACATAATCTAGAAGATTATCAGGTGCTAATGATGGCATCACATGGACTATCACCACTTGGAGTAGCGGCACCCACATCAAAAAAGAAAATAATAAAAAAATGTCATAGTGGCAAAAATTCCCCTATTTTGGTAAATAATTTAAAAACAACCCCATTTTGATAAGTAATTTTCCGAATCAATTCCTTTGGTCAATAACATATTTAGCGACTAAATTTATACCATTAGCAACCCATTTTTTGGTAGTTAAATGGTTGTGCTCTTATAGTGTACTTTAGTAATGTATGCATATATGGCATGTGAAAAAGCACAGAATTAGATCCTTTATTCTAATCATCTTGATATAGTCATATATAAAACCTCCTTTTAAATTCTTTAATTTATTGGCTTGCATTTGTTTGAGTTATAGAAATATACTTTAATCCAATTGCCATCAAACTTCAATAAAAAAAATCCAAATAATTCCTAACTAGAATGAAAAAAAATTAGATTAAAATAATAAAAGATAATAAATACATAAAAGAATCTTTGACTTCAAAAATGAAAATAAAATTTTGACCCCATATTAAATGTCATATTTAGAGAAAATCCAAAAAAAAAAATCATTTCCAAATGAAAAAAATTGAAAACTGTAAGTCATAGAAAATTATGGATAATGATGTACAAGGCAAACGTTATATAGATGTAGATAAGTTGTAATGAAACCACTTTTTTCTTCTCTTTTTTTTTTGTTGCTATATATACATCTCCAACTTCTCTTGCTTAACCATGAAAATTTATCAGGGTCTCTCTGCCTAATGTTTCTATCATATCAGAATTTCCTTTAACTATGACAAATTCAGTGAAATATGAACTTATCAAGATGGAAGCAACCATAATGGAGCAAGAGTCTCACAACCCCGATATAGTGTAGGAGCACACAACATCAAGAATTCAACCTCATCAAGTTACCTCGGATAAGGAGCTGCTTGGCCAAATCGGTAAAATCCTCATATATCATATGTTCGTAACTGAATCAAATCATTCTCATGTCTTTGAATTTGATACTCCTAAGGGTCCTTGTGAATCTCATTTGTCTTTGAGACCAGGAGTCCATTGAACAAATGAAACATTGGCCAAAGTAAAATATGCGAGATGATGCACTAGATGTGCCACTCATATCTATGATGAGGGCAGTGGATGTTGGTGCTTCACTAGAAAAAGTAAGACTTTTAATTCTTACAATTCTCAATCTATTTTCGATATGGGAGTGTTGAAATAATTTGATTTTAAAATGGTGCAATGTAAAGTAGGTTACACTATATTAACTTTCAACACCAATTTACATTACAAAGAGGTTTACTCATTTGTACGTTCAAACTATAAGTTACAATGTGAGTTATATGATGGTTTTTCTCATGCTTTCAGAGAAAACCCGGAAGAAGGCAAAACAGTAAGCCTTGAGGGGAAATAATTGGTTCCCTACAGCTTTCAAACAATTGTATTCTGAATAACATTGACATGGATAAAAAGGGCAGGATTCTGTTTATGTATTTGGGTTTGCCAATTGGAGCTAACCCAAGAAGGGTGGCAACATGGCAGCCTTTGATAGATTTGGTGAAAAAGAAGTTGGCCTCTTGGAAGAGGAAATTCATATCTTTTGGTGCATGCATCACCTTGATCAATTCGGTCATTAATAGCATACCATTATACTACCTTTCCTTTTTCAAGGCACCTAAAAAGGTAATTCATATCCTTACTTGTATCCAAAGGAACTTCCTTTTGGGTGGGGAGGGGGATAAGAGGAAGATTGCATGGGTCAATGGGGCAAAGTGTGTAAAGAAAAAAAAGAGGGAGGTTTGGGGATAAAAAATGTAGAGAGGTTCAATTTGGCACTTTTAGCCAAATGGAGGTAGAGGTTAGTTAAGGAGGAAGATGGGGTGTGGGCTAATGTCCTTAAATTGAGATATGGGTCACTAGATGGTAGTAGGCAACCTGTAGATGGGGGAGTTGGGAGGAGTAAACTTTCATGCTGGTGGAGGGATTTGAATTTGGTTGGAAAGTCACCGTTATCCTTGGATTGGTTTAGGGAGGGGCTAAAGAAGAAGGTGGGTTGTGGGGATAAAACCAGTTTTTGGGGGGGTTCATGGTTGGGGGAGGAAAGCTTGAAGGTTAGGTTTCCTAGACTCTATTTGATTTCAGAACAGAAAAATATGAGCATACAAAGGTGTGGAGAGTGGATTGATAACAGGTGGGAATGGTCTCTAATATGGAGAAGGGAGCTATTCTCTTGGGAGGTGGAATTGAGGAATGAATTGATAACAATTCTAAATTCTGCATCATTGGAGAAAGGAAAAATTGATGAATGGGTTTGGGTTTGTGATCCTTCGGGTAGTTACTCCACAAAATCGGCCTATAGCTTCATGGAGAATTTTTATGTCCAAGACAACAACAATGGGGGTCCAGTTTTGGAAGCTTTCAATAGGTTATGGGAGTGTAAAGCTCCAAAGAAAGTCTTAGCTCTTACCTGGAGGTTGTTCCTACAAAGGCTACCAACAAAAACCAACCTGGTGCATAGAGGTGTTCAATTGCAAAGTGGACATTAACTCTGTGTTTTTTTGTGAGCAGGAAGTAGAAACAGAACATCATATGTTTTTCTCATGTAAACTGGCGTTTGCCCTCTGGTCCAGGTTTATAGCTGGATGGGGTTCTCTGTGGTCCAACCTTTTGGGGCTATCCAACATTTTGAGTTCCATCGCGGACTGCTCAAAGGAAAGCTAAGGAAGGCTAAAGGTATGTCTATTTGGCTTGCTGTGGTGTGGTCGTTATGGCTGGAAAGGAATGAAATGATTTTCAATGGTAAAAACACTGATGTGGTGAGGTTGATGGACCTAGTTCAAACCAGATCTTGGAGTTGGTTTAGCTCTTCTTTGGATGGCTTGGTAGTGTTTGCGGAATGGTGTATATGCCCCTTGGAGAGCACTATTAAAAATAGGGCTTAGTTATGTCTTGAAGTTTGCCTTGGTGGATGCCTATGTCTGTGTGGAATTTCAAGAGGTTGGGGGTGTGAGTATTCACTCACCTGCTGTCTCGGTTTGACAGGATTTGCAGGGGGGTGGGGGAGTTTAGCTGCATTTGGTTAGTGTTTCAGTTGGTTTATGTCAAATGGGTATCGAAATTGGGGGGATCATGTATACTTTCATTTTTTATTTGCAGAAGTGGTCTGCACTATACTACTGGTTCCAGGAAATATTTTTTTTTTTGTAATTCCTGGCCTATTTGTAACTGTTGGGGTACCACTGGTACTCTATAGTTCAATATACTTCCTTAAAAAAAAAAAAAAACATTGACATGGATAATATAAGTAGCTAGATTTTAGTTTTTGAGCATTAATTTCCTTAGTTTTCTTTCTTTTATCTATATGTTTGCTTACATGTCCCATGAAGTGTAGCCTATAATTTGTAATGTATTAAATTGGTTTCAATATGATATATTATGGAAAACTGTGCAATAGAAGCAATTATTAACCCACTCTGGTGAAGAAGCTAGTATTGGAAAAAAGAATCCCAAATTTTCATGACTGAAAGACTACCAGATTGGAAGACCAAACGAAAGAAATGAAACATTGGGGTTGGTATATGATATTGAAAGATAGGATAATGAATGATTTTATTGAAAAAGAAGATGACATTTTTATTGAATTTTTATTGTTCCAAATTGTCATAAGCATATGATATTTTAAGAAGAAATTGCATGGCTAGTTTGTTTTTAATGAATTATTTTGTCTACAAGAAAATGTCATAAAGAAATTTGAGATATGCTAGAGTAAATTGAAAACTAACATATATACATGGTTATGCAGTACTATCATCACTCCTCTTCGAATAAATTTTTTTTTTTTTTTGTTCTAAGCAAGATGTTGTCTAGTTTGTGCTTACCGAAACTAGTCCTCCCAAACCTGGTACTATTAGGAAGACACCTGATACTAGTAGAGATACACCTGGCACTTGTAGGAAGACTCCCGGTGCTTGTAGGAACAGAAGAGAGAATATTGAAGCTGTTGAAAGGGAGCATCTGATTGAAACTTATGTAAGTGAGCAAGGAGTTGTTGGTGTCATGAGTAAGCATCTGGTTCAAGATGTTGTTAGTAACCATCCAGGTGAAGCTGCAATAAGTAGTCAAATGGTTACTAACAACAACTTGGACCATATTCTTATTGATGACACCTTCAACCTTTTTCCCACTTATAGAAATTTCAATCAGATGCTCTCTTTCAATAGCTCCATCATTCTTTCTTCTGTTGCTAAAAGAATCAGGAGTCTTCCTGCTAGTGCCAGGTGTATCTCTGCCAGTATTAGGTGTCTCCCTGACAATATCAGGTTTAGGAGGACTAGTTTCGGTAAGCACAAGCTGTACAACTTCTTGCGTAGAACGGAAATGTTTATTTGAAGGAGAGTGATGATATACTGCATAACCGTGTATATATGTTAGTAGAGCTGTCAATTCGGCCCAGCCCAGCTCATTTGGGCTAGCCCATAGCGGACCACTATATTTTCGGGCCAGATCGGGCTGGACCAATTTAATTATGGGCTACTAATTTACTAGCTCAGTCCTATGGGCTACTAATTTACTAGCTTAGCCCTATGCACTACAAAAAATAAGCCATTTACCGACGGCAAAATCCCATCGGAAAGGCAAATAAGCCGTCGGAAAACTCCGTTTCCGACGGAATTTCCGACGGACGGTCATCCGTCGGAATCCAGCGGGTTGGAAAGCATTTCCGACGGAAAATAGGTCCGTCGGAAGATTTACCGACGGATTGTACCGTCGGAAACCAACTACGAAATTTCCGACGGACTTATCCGTCGGAAACTCTTCCGACGGAAAAGTCCGTGGGAAATGTGCTCCTTAGTTTCCGACGGAATATCCGTCGGTAATATTTCCGACGGAAAATTCGGTGGGAAATTCTGAGCCACGGTTTCCGACGGATAATTCCGTCGGAAATGTTTTCTGATTTTTTTATTTTTAATATTTTTTTGTTTTTAAATATTGATTAATTTGTTAATGTTATTTTATTTATAATTATTAAATAAATTTTTTATTTTAATTATTATTTATTATTTAATTTTTATTTTAAATAGTGATTATTATTTTATTTTTATTTTAAACGTTAAGTTTAATTTTATTTTATTATAATTAGTTAAATATAATAATTTAAATTCAAAACTGAAATTACAAATTAAATTTAAAAATGCAGTTACATTAAAATAAAAACAAATACATAAATATCTGTCAATGTATTAAACTCAGCTACATCTATATAACTATTCTAATAGTCATCATAATAATGGGTAACGTCGTCATCCTGTCGGGGGGATGTCGCCGGTGTCAGGTGACCATCATCCTACGGCACAGTAGGCGCATTGCCATCATGCGGCTGCGGCGGTGGATCGGTATGAGTAGTGGAGGGCTCGCCAGTATCGAGTACCCCCTGCATAGCGCTGCGCCTCTCAGGTGGAAGCAAATCGATCAGAGTGGTCATCACCTGCGACCATGACTCCATCCGCTGCTGCATGCGCTGTGAATTCCGCCTATGCTCCTCCAGCTCCTGCCTCATCCGCCGCATCTCCTCCGTGTCCTGTGGGCCGGAGGGTGGAGTCTCCCGGATGGTCAAGTTCGACGATGACCCCCGACGGATGGTACGAGCCAGAGACGCGGTACCGTAGATCCGCCCTTTCTTCTTCCCGCCCGTGACATCCATCCAGACCTGGGTCTGTATCCGCTCAACCTCAGCAGGGTCTAGCTGAGAAGGATCCGAGGCACCAGAGCAGGAGGCAACCTCAGATGCAACCCGACTGAACCTGGCATTGTACTCCTCCTGTGATGAATACATTACAAAAATTATGTTATTAAACTATAACACTAACATATACTTTAAATGTGATAGCACTTTATATATATATATAGCTCACCATGGTCTGCCTCGACCTCTCATCAACATACTGGCCGGTGTCTGAGCGAATATGCGTCTGCTGAAAGACGGAAGGGACATCGACGGTCCGGGCAAGCTCTCCTGCCTGCAATCAACACAGGAATAAAATCAATTAAATATTTTTTAAATTGTTAACAAAAATGTACAGTTTATATATTAAATTGTTTATATATACATACCATATTAATGGCATGCTGCATGTGGCTAATCGAGCCACCAGTGTGCATGCTCCCACCCCTCTCTGAAGCCCGATTCCTCTTCGCTTGCAGACACTTCAGCTTGTAAGCTGGAGTGTCCCAGTAGGCACATAGCTGGGCCCAAATGTTGGGCCCTATGTAATCCCGACGTATCCGGTCCTCCCTACACTCCCGGAGCATGTCCCTCAGTCGGTGCGGTGCACGCTCGTTAAAGATAGCGCGTATCTCTGAGTCATGCTCCGGTAACCAACGCACAAGCTCCTGTGGACAAAGAAAAAAACATTAATAACATTATACAAAAAATATATATATAATACGTGAAATAATTAAGGGACATTACAGGAAATAATAAACAACAACTTACCCCGAATCGTCGGAAGATACGATCCCTGTCGGCATCGGGGATCACCCCCCATGATGGCCAGAAGCGACGATAATGCTTCTTGATGGCCCAGGTAACGTGCTTGGATCCCACTTTCGATGGGATCCACCTGAAAAATTTATAAATTTTTTAATACAATAATATGGCAACCAACAAATATACACTTAATGAATAGTAACTAAAATAGTCAAAGTTAAAAAATATACACTAAATTAAATGAAACTTACGTGTGAGAAACTGGCCGGATCCATGGTCGATCCTCAGGTGCGGGAGTCCTGGCCCACTCAGGAGTCTCCTCTGCCGCGACTGACTGTTGTGCAATCGATGAGGATGGCATGGTGACATCGTGATCGTGAGCGGCCGTGGATGATGCAGATGGAATGCTAGTATCTGGCTGTGGCCACCTCCCAGGAGTCAGCATAAATGACAAGCCTGGTGACTGTGTGGCCGGTGCAGTTGATGATGGTGGTGGGACTGGGTGTGGGTGTGGGTGTGGTCTGGGTCCAGTAGGGGGCTGCGAGTAGCCGGCTGGTGCGTGTCCTGGCGCAAAGCGACTGGACGAAGGGACATATATGGAGGGTGGTACAGTATGGGTAGGGGATGGTGTCGTATGGGTCGGTGAGGGTGTAGAATGGGTGGGGGATGGTGTAGAATGGGTGGGGGAGCCTGCTGTAGATGCCGCTGGTGTGGATGAGGCGGGGAAGGGGGTAGGTACGGTGGGTGCGGAGGTGCCTGCAACAAAACGAGCAAGCACCTGGGGCCTGATGGTGTATCGTCCCCGTGCCTTAGCCTTCCCCTTCCCCTTCCCCTTATCACCGCTGGGCGGTGGGGGACGGGGCGGCTCTCCTCCTGGTGCTGACATATCTATTTTTATAGCACAATTAGAAATCTATATATATAAATTTAGTAAATCGATCGACATTTAAGTCACTAATAAGGCACATATTTAAAATACAACAAAATCTGTGAACTCTTACATTGAAGTGCATAAGAAAATATTTAAAATACACTAAATTTAACTTAACAGAGACATTCCTATTCAGTGTCAGTATCATCATCTGATTGTAAGTCTGACTCTTCTTCTTCTTCTGTCATTGAGTCATCACTTTGGACCTCTTCCTCTGGTGACTGATTGCCAATGACCACTTCTTCCCCTTCATTTGCAGATCCCAACATGCCAGCCTTCGGGTTAGATGGTCCCGGTATGAGACAAGTCAGAAACATATATGGTTTTGACATGCACATCTCGGGAGGAAGATTGTACGGCGTAACAATCACTGGCCAACATGAATATGGCGAGGCTGACGCTTGAATGTACGGTGTGAAACCATCCGAGCACAGCCCAAGTCGTACATTGCGAGGATCTGCTGCAAAATCAGGATGTACCCGATCGAAGTGCTTCCAGGCTTCACCGTCAGAAGGGTGGCGCATAACGCCTGTACTTCTTCTATTTTCATAATGCCACCTCATCTGTCCCGCAGTCTGCGATGATGCAAACAGTCTCTGCAACCTTGGAATTATAGGCAGATAGAACATTGCCTTCTCAGGAACGCGTTTGTTTTTACTACGATCACTACTTTGAACGCGGTACCTGGATGTCTGACAAAATTTACATTGATCGAGCGTGCTGTCATTTGTTCCCGAAGCACTATCATAATACAGCATGCACCCGTTCGGACAACAATCAATCCTCTTAGCCCCCAACCCAAGTTTCGACACCAACCGCTTCGCATCATAATAACTTTTTGGCAACAACTCTTTGAAGGGGGTCACATCTTGAAGAATTTTACAAAAAAACTCCAAACACTGCTCGGGGACATTCCAATTGGACTTGCAAGCTAGAAGCCTAACACAAATTGATAATTTTGAATCTGACGCCCCTTCAAACAATGGCTTATTTGTCTCTAACAATAAGTTGTAGAATCTCTGTGCCGATTCATTAGGAGGTTCTTCCATGTCATCAGACTCATCCGCCTCGAAATTCCCATGTTGCCCAAGACAATCATCCACCATCATATGCATTGACTGGAGTTGTTCGACATAGTCATCGTGTAAGCCACTGCCTGATGCACCCATGTCAAGATCGTCACCACCGACTTCATTCATATCAATATCCGCCAACTCCTCGCCATGATCAGTCCATATCCAATAATTAGGCTTGAACCCACGTCGGTATAGGTGTAACCTCACGTTGTCATCACTCAAAACCGTCATACAATTACACTTTATGCACGGACATCTAATCCCCCCCTCTTCGGCATAATCACTATGTTGCTTGGCTTTCGATATAAACTCCTCGACTCCATCTACAAATGATTGTTTCAGAAGTCGTCTCCCAGACTCGTTCCTATCATACACCCAACTAAGGCTCGAGGGATAATATTCCATCCTTCTGCATTTCCAGATAAATTAACGTATTTTTAAACTTGATACTGTAACCCCGAACCGCTCCCTTTCCTTAAAAGGTGTGGCCCTATCCCATTCGAGGAAAAACTTTTTCAACACTGTATTATACTAGTTACTCATCGCTTCTCATGCCTTATAGCTAACGAAATTTCGGCAGCATTTCCCATTGGTCTCCAAGTACACGACTTGACCGCGGTAAGATACCACAATCAAATATGGACCCGGAGAACAAAAGGAAATGCTTCGACCCGAAATTTCATCAACTATTTAACATATGAGAATCAGTGAGTAATTAGTATATCAGTGGAGAAAAAGTTTCTTCCCAAACTGTCCCAATTGGACAATTCAAGATTCAATAAAATGAGCGATACCATGACCACGAGTACACATGCTCAATAATATTGAATCTTGAACGGGTGACTAAGGTTTTTCTCAATGTCGTATTAAATTATACTAAAAAATAAACTAAAACATTTGTAAGTAACAGAGATAATTTGCATAAAGTTTAACCATAATATTAAACAATTCAACACATAATTAAACAAAGCCTTGTCCAAAAAGATGCTTATTTGTCTAATGTTTTATTAAATCATTTATGTTTTAAATTAATTTTAATTAACATAACATTTTATTGAATTTTTTAATTACTTATGTTTGTTTACTTCACTTTTAATTATTTATCAACTTTTAAAATCTATTATTAGTATATCAGTTAATTGTCTGAAATAATTGTTACTAACAAATTTCTTTTTACATATTTATTTATTCTTCCCACTTATTACGTTACTTGACTATTTAAAATCCTATGATGTTAATTACTTAAATAATAATTAGTAATTCTTCCCATAAGAATGATT
This sequence comes from Echinosophora koreensis, assembly GCA_035048595.1. Taxonomy (NCBI): domain Eukaryota; kingdom Viridiplantae; phylum Streptophyta; class Magnoliopsida; order Fabales; family Fabaceae; genus Echinosophora; species Echinosophora koreensis. Next base: position 188,402 of record JAPCYP010000137.1, read on the forward strand.
TATTCAAATATGGCATTTTTAAATAATAATTAATTACTTTAGTTTAAATTAATGATTTAATTAAATAACTTATTCACTAATATCAAGTATTACATAACCAATAACTAATTACTCATTATTATGTAATTATTTTATTGATTAATTATACCATAACTACGTACAAACGATCCCCATCACGCTTAATCAATCACCATGAGCTACTGGCAAATCTACTCATTACTGCCGAATCTGATTTAATTAATTAACTTTTTAAGTATTATTTAATCACTCCATTATTTACGTACAAATAATCCCGATCATGCTTATAATCGATCACCATCGCTACGTCGAATCAGCTAGCTTCATCACTACTGTTGCAAGTATATGTGGGAGAAAAACAATTTTACCAGCAAACTAATCCTAGCTATGTCTCATCCTATCAACGGTACTTGTCCTTATGATTTTATATTAGACTAAATTCATTAATTAATCTACATTAATTAATGAATTTATGCAATTAGCAAAAACAATAGCTTACTAAATTTAAAACTACTGATAAAGACAATTTTGTTAATTACAACTACACAAATATATATATAAAAAAAATACACTCAAACAAATTAAATAGGTATATACAAATTACAACAATTTAAACAAATAAAATTTATATCATTTCTTTAGCATGCATTGAACAATTATAATTAATATCCCAAAATATAAAACCGCCAGTACCTCTAGGAGCCTAAGAAACTGTTGTACGCAAAAGAGGTGACGGTGGCTAGTCTCAACCTCTGGTAGCCTTCAAAACAAAGAACACAAAAACATCAACATAAATCAGATTCATAAAATTTTAGACATCACAACAACAGCCAACAAAACACAAAAAATAACCTTAATCAACATTCATTATAATTAATCAATAAAATCCAAATTTTTTTTTACAAATCAAAAATAACAAAATTAGGAGGATACATACACTAGTACTGTGGTGGTGGTGACTCTGGTGGTGGTTAATGGTGGTGGTGGTGGTGGTTTTGCAAGGGAACAGGGTCTGGTGGGAATGGAGAGGACAGGGAGAGGGGAGGAGAAGGAGAGGGGTGGTGGTGGTGGTTCGGTTCGGTTCGGTGGAGAGGGGAGGGGGGTTCGGTTCGGTTCGGTGGAGAGGGGAGGAGAAGGAGGAAATGAGAGGAAATGAGAGGTGTTTGGTGGCGAACGGTGGTGTTTGGTGGCGGCACGATGGTGGGCAGAGGTGGGCGAGGGCGCAGAGAGAGCAGAGAGCTTGAGAGGGAAAGAGCAGAGGGAGAAGTGAGGGAGGGGGGAGAAGGGTCGTAACGGTGATGATAAATAGAAGTTACCGACGGCTTCCGACGGAAAACGCCGTCGGAAATTCAAAAATAAATGATTACCGACGGAATTGTCCGTCGGAAACTCGAAATAAGTGTTTACCGACGGAAAATTCCGTCGGAACAATATTACCGACGGTTTAATCCGTCGGTAATTACAATTCAAAATTACCGACGGATTGTTCCGTCGGTAAATTTTCCCGCCAAGAATCAGTGTCATTTCCGACGGAATATGCCCTCGGTAACGTTACCGACGGAAGTTCCGTCGGTAATGAGTCCAACTATTGATATTCTTACTTACCGACGGCTATGTCCGTCGGAAATTAAGTATCTACCGACGGAATCTCTGTCCGTCGGTAATTTAATGTTTTCTGGTAGTGATGCGGGCTGTGGGCCAAAGCTCATGGGCCAATACATTTCAATAAAATAAAAAAATTATATATTTTTAAAAATAATAACATAATAAAATTGAGTAACTTATAAATTTAAAATTAATTTTGTTTAAAAATTATTTTATTTTCTTTAATAATGAAATATAAACTGAAAACACATATATTATATATTACTAAAAATAGTAACGTGTTAAGTTACGTAACTAATGATGAGCAATGGAGCAAGCAACACAGATAGAAAATTGTATGCTGGGTGTTAAGTTACATGTTTTCATCCAAGAGGCCTAGGAGGGTGGTCTTATTATTTATTTAGTATCAAGATAAAAATCCTAGATAAATGTATGTTGGATGATACAACATCTTTTATTATTTTATAGAGTAATACAACATCTTTTTTAAAACGTTAACTACTTAAGTTTTTTGACAAATTTAACTAGTAAAAATATATTATTCAAAACACCTGGAGGTGGAATTACTATCCTATAGACAATAATGTATTATTTTTCAAAATAGTGAGAATGTGCAGTATAAAAATGCAATGCTTTAGTTCAATATATAACTTTTTTATTTTCAAAGTTTGGGCCAGAGGGCCAGCCCAATCAATCATGAGCCAGCCCGCTTGGCCCAATGAATTTTCGGGCCGGACCGGATCGGGCCAAAATAACTCTGGGCCTGCAATTTATCAACACAGCTCATGTTTAATATCGGGCTAATCGGGTCAGCCCATCGGGTCGGACTCATTTAGACAGCTCTATATGTTAGACTTCAATGTGCTCTAGCATATTTCAATTTTCTTGAAGACATTTTTTTTGTACACAAAATAATTCATTAAGAACAAACTAGTCGTACAATTTCTTTTTCAAAAACATCATATGCTTATGATAATTTGGAACAATAAAAATTCAATAAAAATGTCATATTCTTTTTCACTAAAATCATTCTTAATACTATCTTACAATATCATATGCCACCCTATTGTATTGTTTCTTTCGTTCGATCTTTCAATCTTGAAGTCTTTCGGTCACTGAAGATTTGAGAATCTTATTTCAAACACTAGCTTTCCTCATATTGGGTTAACAATCGTACCTTTTGCATAATTTTTCATAATATATCTTATTGAAAATAACTTAATACACTGTAAATTATAGATTGCAATTCATAGGACATGAAAACAAGCACATAAAGAAAAGAGAAAAAAAAAAAAGGAAATACTCAAAACCTAAATCTAGCTACTTACGTTATCCATGTCAATGTTATTCAGAATACAATTGTTTGAAAGTTGTAGGGAACATATTATTGTCCCACAAGGCATACTGTTTGGCTTTCATCCGGGTTTTCTCTGAAGGCACGAGCAAAACCATCATATAAGTCACATTGATACTTAATTATAGTTTCAACGTACAAATGAGTAAACCTCTTTGTAATGTAAATTTGTGTTGAAAGTTAATATAGGGTAATCTACTTTACATTGCACCTTCTTAAAATTAAAAATAATTTTCACACACCCATACCAAAAATAGATTGAGAATTTTAAGAGATAAAAGTCTTACTTTTTTTTCTTGTGAAGCACCAGCATCCTCAACCTCATCATAGATATGGGTGGCATATCTAGTGCATCATCTCGCATGTTTTCTTTTTCCCTTATCGATGCTTTCATTTGTTTAATGAGCTCCTAGTGATCTCAAAGACAAATGAGATTTACAAGAACCCTTACTAGTATGTAATTCAAAGACCTGAGAACGATTACATTCACTTATCGACATCTAATATATGAGGGTTTTAGCAATTTGGTCAAGCAGCTCCTTATCCATAGTAACTTGATGAGGTTGATTTATTCATGTTGTGAGTTTTTGCACTATACGGGGGCTGCGATACTCTTGCTCCATTATAGTTGCTTCCACCACAATAAGTTATTGTTTCATTGAATCTACCATAGTTCTCTTAAGGAATTTATGTGTGACCGTTGTTTAAGCCATAAGAGCCTAAGTTGTGTTCAAAAGTAAACACTTTCTTGTATAGAGATACAGGAACCAAGAAAAGAAATATTACATAGGGAATTGGTGTATTTAACATTTGAAAAAGTGAAATACTTGATTTTTCAATGAAAACTTGTTTTTCTTAATTCTTTAAAAAGTGTTCTAAGGACACTCGTTAGCATAACCCTAAGTTTAAAAGTCAGGTGGTTTCTTTAATAAATCAATGTAGGTGATTGAATTAGAATAAATTGAATTATGAGGATTTAGAGTATGTCTTTTGAACCTATTCTTGAAGTTAATGGATCCCATCTCTCTGTGTGCGCGTGTGTAAACATAAATATAGTGCTTCATTGTTTGAATGTTAAACATGATATTCTTGGTATAGTAGCTTCAACCGTTTGGCTATTTACTTTCAATTGTTTTAACCACCTTTCTTGCCTTGCTACCAGTACTATGTTTGGGAGAACAAGTTTCATTAAGTACAAACTGGACTACTTCATCCTGTGAATAAAATGTCTGATCTAAAGGGCAGTGAAAATAATACTGCATATAAACAAGTATGCTTGGAGGCATTTAGCACTCACATTGGCCTTCACAAAGAATGCTTCGACACTTCAACTTATGTTAGAGCACTGAGCTGGGACATTTGTTTTGGACTAGAACTTGGGTCCAAGCCCAAATCGAGGGAGCTATACCAAATGATTCAAGGGCTTTGCTATTTACACCTTGCATTTTGCTATTTATACCTTATATTGATTTTTTAAAAAACTCTTTTCCTAAAATACCATTTTCGTCTCGTTAGTATCTTCGTTTTGGTACTTTCTGAAAAATAATTTTCGGAAACAGTCCGGAAATTAAATTCCGGACATTCAAAATATTACATCGAAATAAAATAAAAATCATTGTTCGGAAACTTATTTCCGGAATTGTTTTGGAATTTAAATTCCGGAGACTAAATTTTACGTCCGGAAAATAAAATCCGGAAACATTCTAGAAAAACAAATCCGGATGTTTCCAATTGAATTTTACAATCAGGATGTGCAAACGGGAATTTATAATATGCTTTTAGCCATAGTAACCTTGAGTCTTTTTTTGTCTGTGTATGTTTTGTGCTTTAAACTTTCTGCACTTTCATGTATGCCGGAAGTGCTCTCTTGGAATGAAGCTTTGGGGAGTTGTTGCTGAAGTAAATGAGAAAGACCTTGTAGTTAGTGTGCTAGGGGGTTTACGTGGTTTAGTTCTCTCCTCTTACCTTTCTTCAGTAATCGTTAAACGCTAGTTTCCAATTATTCTTCGCTACTGTAAATTTCCCCTCAGTTTTAACTCACCTCTCTCTCTCATTAGGTTGGGGGAAAGGATGCGTTGTAGAGTTTGTCAAATGGTCTCCGGAATTTAAGTTCCGAAAATAAGTTTCCGGAGGTGAAATTTTTTTATTCAGGTGTAATATTTTGAATGTCCGGAATTTAGTTTCCGGACTGTTTCCGGAAATTATTTTCCGAAAAGTACCAAAACGAAGACACTAACAAGACGAAAAGGGTATTTTAGGAAAAGAGTTTAAAAAAAAAAAAAAACTAATGTAAGATGTAAATAGCAAAATACAATCTGCAAATGGAAAAGCCCATGATTCAAACAACCCTTTAAGCCTTTTCAGTTTTCAATACATATATAAAGGAATATCCTTCAGGTATAGCTCTCTCTTTTTTAACATTTACATTAAAGTACCTTACTAATCGAGTGTGGAAGTGTCTTTCGTGATACCTATTTCCTCTCAACAAGGAGCTGTTGTACTTGTACACAGAAAAAGCTGCTCTCGACCTCTGCTCAAGTTGGACCAGGGGAATGATGAGCAAGGATTTGGTGCCTTTGAATTTGGTATCTTTGGTGCCTTTCTCTCTATCTCTCTCATCTCTTATTTTCTCTATCATCTCTTCCCTCCATTTTTTCCTATCTCTGTCATCTCATTTTTAACTAAAGTCACCAAAGTCACCAAATACCAAACTCACCAAATCTATTTTCGGGAATGATAGGAATCCAGATCAGAACAATTTCTATGTACCAAAAAAATCCATTCTTTTGTAGACATTGAGCAACGTTTTTCTTTTTATATATCATTATAATATATATATAAATTTTGTCAAACTGTCATGACCATAAATAAATATGAATATATGAATCATGATGCAACTAGCAAGTACTTGTTCCTTCTTTGAACGGTGTATAGTGTGTGTTTGGATTAGCTTTTGCCAAACGTGATTGTAGAAGGAATTGATTTTGATTGAAAGTGAGTTGATAGTGAAGTGATTTATGTTTGGTTGCCTTCATGAAAAAAGTGATTTTTATCACTTTTTGTTATTTGGATAGTTTGGATCAAAAATGCTTTTAGGTGTGCGATTACCAATATATATTTATAAGGTGGTTTGGAGAGGAACATAGGGCTTGGAGTGATAAGGAGGTCATGTGTTCAACTCCCCCACTAACATAACACACTAATTATTGATATTTGCCTATTAAAAAAAAGTAGGATAAATACATTAAGATAATTATTTTAATTTATGTTAAATTATGAAACTAAAAATAATTATGGAAGCTGGTTTGAAAAATTATTTTTCCAGCAAAAACAAATTGAAAAAAATGAACCAACGACAAACACAGTAGATTAATGGATCTCTCTCTCTCTGCGCGTGTGCGTGCATGTGTGTGTAAACATAATTATAGTGCTTCATTGTTTGAATGTTAAACATGATATACCTGGTTCACTACAGCAACTTCAACTTACTACCAGTACTACTATTATGTTTGGGAGCAGTGGCGGACCTTAGAAGGGCCGGAGGGGGGCAACTCCCCTCAGAAATTCAGAACATTTTTTTTAATATACTTTTTGTTATAAGCACCCCACTGTTCGTGTCTTTGTGTACATCTCCAAGCCCCCATGGATTTGGTGAGGTAGAGGGAGGGAAGGGAACTATAGGAAGAGGATCTGGACTTGGATGGAGTTGCAGAAGAAGTACTCACCGCCACGGCGCGGTGCCACGCTTGCCATGCCTGTCCAAAGCCGGTTGCCGCCGTACTTGCTGGCGGCTAAGTTTGCAAAATGGCAATATGGAGTGGAGAATATTGTTGCAAAAATGAAAGCTTTAGTTGGGGTTGGAGCTCTTGGAGTAGGCCCTGACATTGGAGTTGAGGGTGAAAAGGTTGGGGTTGTGACTTTGGTGGTGGAGCAAGAAACGTGGTGTTGGAAATTTGGAATAGAATGGTGGCAGGAAGATTGAGGGAAGAGAGTGAGAGGAAAAGCATGGAAAATTGGGAAACTTGCTACAGCCGGTAAAAATTAGTGTAGCCCTGTTGAAGTTGCGCATGCTGTAATTTGCCTTAGGTTGGTGCAAAAACATGATTAATTAGTTTTTATCTCTTCATTCTCAGGCTGTGTTTATTTTATTCATATTTTTGCATTTCTTTAAATCAAGTTTAATAGTTCATTATATTTAATTAATCTCCTAGTCCAAACTATACTAATAGGTTACCCCCACATTTAATTATAACTGTTCTGTTATAGATATTAATTAAATATAAGTGTATTTTTTCTTTTATAAATTTATTGTTACTTTGCATTAATATTGTTATTTTTAAAATGAAATTTTTTTATACGATTCATATAAATTTTAACTATATTATTTTAAGGGTCTTGCTAATGAGTGTCATAAGGGCATTGGTTAAGGAACTCACACAAGGAAAATTCGTATTAAAAACTAAGTGTTACACTCTTCGAAATACTAAATACACAATTTACCGTACACATTTTTCTTTTTTGACTCCTCAAATAATACCCTAAAGACATTTGTTAGCATTCTCCTTATTTTAATAAGCAGCGTGTGGCTTCCCCCAAGAATATAGTCAAGGTCCGCCACTGTTTGGGAGAACAAGTTTCATTAAGTACAAACTCGACTACTTCATCCCGTGAATAAAATGTCTGATCTGAAGGGCAGTGAAAATAATACCTGCATAAACAAGTATGCTTGAAGGCATTGTATAGCACTCACATTGGCCTTCACAAAGAATGCATGCTTCGACCCTTCACCTTATATTATAGCAGTGAGCTGGGACATTTGTTTTGGACTAGAACTTGGGTCCAAGCCCAAATCGAGGGAGCTATACCAAATGATTCAAACAACCCTTTAAGCCTTTTTCATTACATACATATATATATATATATATATAAGGGAATATCCTTCAGGTATAGCTCTATTTTTTTTAATATTTACATTAAAGTACCTTACTAATTGAGTGTGGAACAGTGGAAGTGTTTTTCATGATACCTATTTCCTCTCAACAAGGAGCTGTTGTAATTGTACATAGAAAAAGCTGCTCTTCTGATCAAAAAAATAAAAATAGAAAAAGCTGCTCTCAACCTCTGCTCAAGTTGGACTAGTAGAATGATAGGAATCCACATCAGAACAATTAATATGTACCAAGAAAATAGGATTTGGATTGTCTCGTGCACACTATCTCCGGTCCCTCTCCAGCAATTTAATCTGGACCGTTTATTCAAATCTACCGGTACAGATTAAATGGCATTTTATAAATAAATCTATATAATATACAAATCTGTCACAGTTTTCAGGTACGGAATTACACATGTCACTATTTTCAGCTTCGGAATTACACATGTCACTCCTACAATTCAAGCTAGCTTCGAATTTACATATGTCTCTTTATTATGCTTTGGATGCTAGGTTAGGAATTAGGCTTGTGATTAGATTTTCAAATATGTCTCCACTAAATGACAATGAATGATGTATTAAATATTAGTGCATAACTATTAATACAGAATGCAGGCGATTTCGGATACTCATCCAACATTATTTTAATATTTTTTAAAAAATAATCAAATTTACTCAAGATTTGATATACAAAATCAACCAAGCAATAATATTAGAAAAAATGACAAAAAATAATGTAGAATGATAGAGTGATATTAATTTTTAAAACAAAAAAAAGTTAGAATTATACTATATGTACATTATTTAAAAAATAATTTTTAATATCAATAATAAATCAGCATTTATTTTGTAATTCGAAAATGGATACTCATTAATTATTCACTGCAAGAATTTAGCCCAATTACTCATTAATTATTATGAATACTCAATCAAACAATAATGTATTGATTCAATAAATAAATCAACATTTATTTTGTAATTTGAAAATGGATACTATCAAATAAATTTAAATGATGCAAAATTAATTAATACAATTGATTTGTGATTAAATTTTCTGAATTGAAGATTCGGTAAGGATTAATACAATTGATACAATTTCCTTAATTACATGTGATTTGCATTCAAAATGCAATATTAAAAGTCCATAAAATGTTCAAATTTGTAATGATCCATAACTGTGCCATTTAAGGGACATGAGGATAATTACTTATTAGAAAATTTTGGATTTCAAATCAGATATCAGATAATTTATTTAAAGTGAGTGACTTTCTTCCTCACCTGCTCTCAATTCTTTTGTTCTCCTAGCCCTTCTTCTCTTTCTCCTTCAACCCTTCAACTCTTCTTTATCTGGTATGACTTTTATGACTCATCTTTTATCTTTTTTATATTCGTTCTTTTATTCCTTTATTTTTGTTCTCACATTTTATTTTATATACACTTTTCTTCTTCGTTCTTCTCATCTATTGCAGCTATTACTTGAGAATTTCGATTGAAGGTGAGTTTTTTTTTTCCCCTCTATTTTATGATTAATCTTTTCTATATTTCAACTCCAAATAATCGATGTTATTTGGTTTTTGTTTTTATTCTATTGCATATTGTCACTATTGTTCTATTCATAACACCAACTTTCCATCAAATGTGGGTTTTTTCTTCTAAATTATTATTAATTATTTGATGTTATTGATTATTTTTTAGTATTAATGGATGAATCCATATTTTGTACTCATAAGTTTTTTATTTGCGTTTTCTTTTGTAATTAGCTTTTCACTTTTGTGCAAGTATGATATTGTTGCCTCTCAAATATGATGAAAAAAAATAACAAATCATGTAGCACATAGAACAAGAAACCAACAGTCAAAGCCAAAGGTACACATAGAAAATGGAAGAGATACAGAATAGCATTAAAGGAAACCATCAAGAAGAATAAGTATGTTTATGATCACTAGGGGATTGGAGGTAAGTAGTAATAGTCTAAGCATTTTTTGCGTAACCATACTAATTTTATTTTTATTATTCTTATGTTTGAGTATTTTTATAGAATTTTGGCATATTTTCTTAACATATTTTTCAAATAATTAACAAAGGAAATATTAAATAATAATGGAGATCAATCAACATATATGGAACCTAAATGTTTTTCATATTTTTTTAAAAATTGTTACGAAAAAAAAACTTTTATGATATTTTGTAATTAAATCTTTATTATCCGAAAGTTTGGATTAACTAATCATGTTAATGTTATTAAAGAATCAGTTTTCATTCTGTTAAAAAAAAATATTTCTACTTTCAGTTTTTAGTTTTATTTACCATTGATGAATGGACATAATCAATTTGGTACTTTTTGAAGGATATAATTCCTTTATCACCTTTTTTTATCAATGTTTATAATTTGATTTGATTAATATTATTTTGATAAATATGATAATATGGAAGTCAATAAGATTTATTATCTATCTATGATCTACTATTTTATATTTATTAATAAATAATAATAAGGTTTTGACATGTTGGATAATAGCATGTGTAATCAGGTACACTTTTTTTTCGTATAAAAAATCAGGTACATTTTATTTCTTACCTAAAGTTAATTATCGTAAAATTTTATTATTTAAAGACACTCAATATTAAAGCATGTCAATAAATATTATTAATATATCATTCATTATTTTCAATCATATTAATGTTTTTTTTACATGATCAATCATAACCATGTTGATCAATTAGTAATAAATAGTTTTTTTTTTCATTTGAATATGAATCTTTGTAATGTATTCATAATTATTTTTTTCATTTTTACTTGATTTAAAAATTTCTAATTATCACATGTGGTAAATTTTCATAATTTTATTTTGTGACATTCATATTTTTTATAAGCACTAATTCTTTCTATTCTACATGAAAGCATATAGAGAGAAATTTCAATTTTTTTTTATAAGTCAAAAGTATATTGATTAAGGGTACAAGGGGTACCAAAAGAGAACAAGAAAGAAAGGACAAATGTAAATAGAATATTAGAAAACACATTGCCAACATTGATATTACAAAGTCTCAACCAAGTAAATTAGTAAATAAAAGAAAGAAAAAGAGAAATAACAAGAGCACCAAAGATGCAACTAAACAAGGGAAACAACAGAACCAATTTGAGGCCAGCTAAGAGACGCCTAACCAGTAACCACCACAATCCAACATATAGTGCAGCAAAGCAATAGATATGAATTAGGTATAAGCATAGAATTATTATTTTTTACGTGTAAGCATATTTACATATGAATTACTAAGAAAAAATACATTGTATTATAATTTCATTTCATTACCTTTTGTAATTCATTATTTTAATAATTTAATTATTGATTTAATTATTTTTTATTACTATGTTCTCAATTAATTAATTTATTGAATATTTTATTTTATCAAGAAACTTTGAAATTTATTTAACCTAATTAATTAATTAATTCCACGATAGAAAAATCGAATTAATTTACACTTAGATGTAATTGATGTAATAAAACATATTTAGAATTTTTGTTTTATCATCCAGAAAAAGATTGATCTATTCTACATAATAATATAATATGGTTCCAAGACATAAAAAATATTTTTTCTTTTAATTTAATAATTAGTTAATTAAATTTAATAATATTTGATATTTTATATAGAAAAAATTACATCCAATAATAATAGCGAATACAAATCAAGATTTTCCAATTTAAAAATATAAAAAATTATACTATTAAACAAATATGCATAACATTCTGTGCAAGACACAAGAAAATAGGCTTCCTATATTATAAGGAAAAAGAGTAGAGAAAAATAACATTGTAGATGAATATATTTTCTAAAAAAGTTTAACTTGGATAAAAAATAAGAAAAAAAATAAATCAAATATATTTTAAGGGAGAATAAGAATAAGAATAATAATATAATATAATATATAAATAAATTTTCTAAAAACGATTCCTTGCACAGGGAAAAGAGTTGAGTTAACTCAAATAGATTTTTAATAGAGAAAAAAAAAACATAATATGATATAGATAAATATATTTTCGAAAAATGGTTAACTTGCACGAAAAAAATGGATAAATAAATCAAATAGATTTTCAAGAGAGAAGATAAAAATAGCATGGCAGATAAATATATTTTCTAAAAAAAGTTAACTTGCACCGGAGAGGAGTAGAAATAAATCAACTAGATTTTTATTAGAGAAAAATAATAATAATATATTAGATAAATATATTTTCGAAAAATGGATCACTTGCACGAGGGAAAGAGGAAAATTAACTCAAAATAGTTTTTAAAGAGAGAATAAAAAATTCTTAACTTGCACTGGGAAAATAAAAGAAATAAAACAAATAGAGAAGAATAAAAATAATATGAAAGATAAAGATAAATATATTTTCTAAAAATAGTTAATTTGCAGGGAAAAGAATGAGAAATAAATAAACAAATTTTTAAGAGAGAAGAAACAAATAATTTGATAGATAAATATATTTTCTAAAAGTTTTCAACTTGTAGCATGCAAAGAGAAAAAGTAAATCAAATATAATTTTCAAGAGAGAAGAAGAAAATTAATATGATAGATAGATATATTTTCTAGAAATGTTTAATTTGCTTGAGGAAAAGTGGAGAAATAAATCAAATAGATTTTAAGAGGGAAAAATTAATATGATAGATAAATATATTTTAGAAAAAGGATTGACTTGCACAGGAAAAGAAAACTAATAATATGATAGATAAATATATTTTTTCTATAAATTCATATCATGGTGAAGATCACTGGGACGTATTTAATATCAATATTTAAATAAATTACATTGAGAAATGATTTATCAGCTCGAAATGTATTGTTTCTTTGAAGATATATATTTACTATTAAATATTCACAAAAGTACGATATTAATGTAGCAGGAGAAGAAATGGTTAATGTTATTTTATAATTTTGTTTAAAAAAAACAAATTCACGATAAAACTTTAATATCTATTTTCAAATATTATGTTTTTTCATATATTCTTTATATATGTCTTATTTTTTAAGTTATATTTTTAATAATAAAACTGTGTTGTGGATCGTATGTACTTACTATACGTTTAAGAGTCATTATATGTATTGTAGTATCAATAATAATTATTAGAGTTAATATTTGTTACATTTTGTGATTGATTGTTCATACAAAATAATTATTTAACAAATTTTGGTATATAATTCGCCGTGCCAAGCTTCTCCGCCTCCAACCACCGTCGCTGCCGCCAACCACCTTCTCCGCCATTGTGAAGGCCCCTCTCTCAGCTACGTCGTGAGGCCCCTTTCTCAACTACCTTCGTCCCTGCTGCCTTCCCCACCCTGCCGGTCAAGCCTGAAACCGCCGCACTGTCGTCCACGTCTGCCACCACCGTGCCGCCCTTTCAGGTTAACAAATTTGGAGTTGCTGCGATGGGTTTCAACGATCTGTGCATTTCAGATTCTAAGCAAATCTCAACTCTCAAAGACTAGAAGCAGCATAAAAACAAGTAAAAGAAGGGAAAAGTGATTTTGTTAGGTTTTCTCCAGATTTGCTCCCTTTCCAAATTGATTAGAATTTTCAAACACCTTATCACCGATTCAAAGTTAAGTGTCGGAGAATCTGAGATTAAAGTGAAGTAAACAATGAAATCAAACATGATTTCGTGGCCTCCTGGTTTATTTTCTCATTCAAAATTTTGGGTGGTTAGCGGCAGCGACAGTGGTAATACGGCGAAGGTGGAACATGTATGGGGCAGCCGGGCAGTGAAGGGAAACGAACAGGGAAGATGAATTTTTTGTTTTTTTTATTTATTTATAAAATGCCATTTAATCTGGACCGTTAGATCTGGATGAATGGTCCAGATTAAATGGCTGGAGTACAGGAGACAATCCAAGTCTTCTTTTGGAGACATTGAGCAACGTTTTTCTTTTTATATATATATATACTAGAATTTTCACCCGAGCCCGGCACGAGAAAAAGAATAATTTAATATGAATATGTAATGTAGAAATATTTAAATAATCAATATGCAATGACTATTGTATTCATTAATTTTATAATCATCATACTTCTTACAAAAATTATATTTACTACAAACCTTTTTTTATTTATTTAAAATATTTCTCATTTGTAAAGTCGTACATAGTAGCATTACCCAAGTTTTCGCCCCTTTTAATAATAGAAATTTGTCAATGATCTAATTAATCATACACAATATACTTTCTTCATATTTTTATAAACATTTGGTTCCCTCACCACCCTTTATCTATCATATTTTCTTCATTGGTTCCCCCGTTCATCTATCATATATTTTTTAAAAACATGTTATTTTTATTTATTTATTTAAAATATGTCTGATTTCTAAAGCCGCACATAGTAGCACCATCCAAGTCTCCAACCCCTTTAATAATAGAAATTTGTCAGTGATCTTAGTAATCATGCACAACATATTTTCTTCATGTTTTTATTAACATTTGGTTCCCCCGACCCACCACCCTTTATCTATCATATTTTGTTCATTGGTTACCCTCGTTCATCTATCATATATTTTTTAAAAACATGTCATTTCTTTTTTATTTATTTAAAAGATGTCTCATTTCTAAAGCTGCATATAGTAGCACCACCCAAGTTTTCACCCCCTTTAATAACATAAATTTGTCAATAATGTTAGTAATCATACACAACATAATTTCTTCATATTTTTATAAACATTTAGTTCCCACAACCACCTTTTGTCTATCATATTTTGTTCATTGGTTACTCCCTTCATCTATCATATATTTTTTTTAAAAGCATGTCATTTCTTTTTTATTTATTTAAAATATGACTCGTTTCTAAAGCTGCACATAGTAGCACCACCCAAGTTTCCACCCCTTTAATAATAGAAATTTGTCAATGATCTTAGAAATCATACACAACATATTTTCTTCATATTTTTATAAACATTTGGTGTTCCCCCACCACCTTTTATCTATCATATTTTCATCGTTGGTTCCCCATTCATGTATCATATATTTTTTTAAAACATGTAATTTCTTCCAAAAACTTGATATTTTACTTTCGTCTTCTTCGATGTAAGAATTCAATTTGAATGCCAAATTGAACTCATTAATTCTCAATTTGTATAGCTAATGTCGACAACATGTTCTAGGTAATCCAAACAAAACAATTCAAAAAATAATTAACTTTCATGCTACCAAAGTATAACTTTCAAATAGATTACATATTTCAAATCAAATTATAAATTATACATAATAAGATATAAGTTGACAATTAAATATACTTTAAAAAAAAATCAACAGCTATTTCTCATGTAGTCCCACCAGCATCTACTAAATGGTGGTAACAAAAAGTTTAAACATATTCATATAAGATTTTAACCCCTTGCAATAAATATAGAAATAAATACAAAAGATTCGATATTAGAATTGCAATCGACACATTGGAAATTAAATCATGCAGCTACACAAAAAGATATGTGCAACACATAATGGAAAGAAATTTCCAATTAATAGCATTAACTAAAAAGAACCCAAGTTCAAAACAATTGATTTGATTTTAATCAAATTTAAATGCATATAAAAGTTGAAAGCAAATTCTGTTGATTGACTCTTAAATTGCATTCAATCAAATTGAATAATTTTTTTTTTTGAGGGAACCAATCAATCATTTTTTTTTTACACAATCAATCAAATTGAAACGAATTGAAAAGTACAAATTTATTTCATTCAAATTGAATACATAATTTAATGTATTTAAAGGAAATAAAAGAGTATTAAAGGAAACTAATAATTCTGAAGAATATTTTAAATATAATTAAAACCACATCTGTCTTCGTATTGAAAATGGTAGTTCTTTTCTATTGAGAACAAAGCTATAAAATGGTAGGAGTATGATAGTTAACATTACTATATCAGGTTGGAAAGACACCAGCATTTGCATTTCAAGGAAAGGACCAAATACTTCATTAATATTCTCATTTGAAGCAAATCCTCCAATCATTTGCATAGCTGGAAATGAGAGGACCAAATACTTCATTATAAATTATTGCATACATTTTCAATGCCTTGGAACAATGCAGCCTCACATTTTCTTCACCTCTTTTCACGTTTTCATAGCAGAGAAGAATAGTGAAGGTTTTTCATAGTACTTGCCTTTTCTTTTCCTTCCTTTTCAAAACATGTGCAAGGCTTTAAATGCAATTTATCATTACAATAAATATTATATTGATATTTGAATTTCAAAAACCAATCAAAAGTTGGACACCTCTTGGATTTCAGATAAGAAAGTAATTAAGAGAGAGAGAATTTATTAGATACATTTTCCATGAATGTATTTCGAAAATATCATTAGAAGAGGTGCAACCAACTAATTTTTGAAAGTTGAATCTAGCAATAAATTCCCTGCATCTCTTTATATTCTTTTATTATTTTTTTCATAATTTTAATTGATTTTAATTTATTTTTAAATATCCAATCTTTCTAAACATAGAAAGTTCGTAGAAAACTTGTTGAAGAAGCATTCACTGTAGATGTGACACCTTTAAAACTTTCCTGCAAATGGGGCTATATATATATATAATATTATATATATATATATATATTTCAAAAACTAATCAGAAGTTGGACACAGGTTGTATTTCAGATAAGAAAGTAATTAAGAATTAAGAGAGAGAGAGAATTTATTAGATACCTTTTTCATGCAAGTATTTCGAAAATATCATTAGAAGAGGTGCAACCAACCTATTTTTGAAAGTTGTATCTAGCAATAAATTCCCTTCATCTCTTTTATTATTATTTTTTATAATTTTAATTTTAATTGATTTTTAAATTTCCAATCTTTCTAATAAGAGAAAGTTCGTAGAAAACTTCTTGAAAAACTTTCACTGTAGATGTGACATCTGTAAAACTTTCCTGCAAATGGGGCTATATATATATTATTTATTATATTTATTATTTATTATTATTTCCTGCAAATAGGGCTAGATATATTATTATTATTATTATTATTATTATTAGATAGATAGAGTTAAAGCAATTTTAATGTAATTTTAATAATTATACGTTTATTTTGAATTCTGGACGGTTATGGTTAGATAATAATTGTTAATAAGTTTACTTTAAATTTTTGAAGGTCAAACAATGGTTTATTTAGTTTGTTATCATAGCAAAAATTTCTAGAGATTGAAACTCACAATCAATACTTTAAATTACACATTGTTAATTGAAAATTTATGATCATTCTCCTTCAATCATTCCTCCTACAACTTCTTCCAAGAACCAATGTTGCCTCCCCACTTGAGTAGAAGAGTAATAAATCTAACAATGACATCAAAATGCAATTTGAGACAATTAAAATCAAATCAAATAGTAATAAAATGTATAAAAATAAGCTAAATGAACGATATCTAATAGTAATAAAAGGAATTTAAAACCATTTAAATTTCAAAACAAATTATTTTAGAATAAAACAAAATTCCAACAAAAATTCATTGTAATTTAGCATGATCAAACAACTAAAATATTCTTCTGTAGTTTCACTGTTTTCATCAACTTGTTGCGTGTACTGTAGACAAATCTTCAACAACAATATCTGATTTGAGCTTCAATGTCATGGTTCTCTATTCCGCAGGTCGAAAATTTGATGTCCATTTATTCATTTTCCTTACGGACTGCAACATCAAGAAATCAACACAACCACTGGATGAATCTGTAGAATTTTTTTGCAGATTGACATTATTTATTGTTTACTCTGATTTTATATGAAGATATAATGAACAAAAAGGGTTTAAAGCTTGAGGAGAACTAAACATACCAACCTAACAGCCATCTCCTTTTCAGTTTGTACATTAACACTTAACATAACAAAGAATAGAGGAAACATGTTTACATCAATTAAAATATAAAATATAAATATTTAAATATATGAATATAATCAAATAAATAATAAAATATAATAATGCATCAAAAATAGAATTACAAAGAAATATTAGGAAGACTTTTCATTTACCATGATATTGAAATTCTAATGACAATTGATTATACTCTTGGAAAAGGAAGAATAAATGGCATGGTACAACATATTCCAAGAAATAAATTAATAAATGAACAATTTAACTTTAATTTTGATTGTAAATAAATAAATCTGATTGTTGGTGTTAAATATGGTGTTAAATATTGTATTTTTCAAATCTTATAACTAACTGTTTTGATTTTCTTTTATTTTCTCAGTTTCAATATTTTTTAAATTTTTTTCGCAAATTCCAACAATCCCATTAACAGGGGCTTATGAAATGTCGTGCACTGCACCCACTACCCCTATTCATTGTAGCTTTGGAAACCCAATAAAAGTCAATTCATTATTTCACCTAAAAATTAATGCAAATTAGAAAAACCAAAATATTATTTTTATTAAATATTATTTTATTTAAAGTTGTACCTAGAAATGGCATGGTACAACATATTCCAAGAAATAAATTAATAAATGAATAATTTAACTTTAATTTTAATTGTAAATAAATAAATCTGATTGTTGGTGTTAAATATGGTGTTAAATATTGTATTTTTCAAATCTTATAACTAACTGTTTTGATTTTCTTTTATTTTCTCAGTTTCAATATTTTTTAAATTTTTTTCGCAAATTCCAACAATCCCATTAACAGGGGCTTATGAAATGTCGTGTACTGCACCCACTACCCCTATTCATTGTCGCTTTGGAAACCCAATAAACTCAATTCATTATTTCACCTAAAAATTAATGCAAATTAGAAAAACCGAAATATTATTTTTATTAAATATTATTTTATTGAAAGTTGTACCTAGCAATAAATTATCTGCATCTCTTTTAGTATTTTATTCTTTTTTCTATAAATTTAATTGATTTTTAAATATTAATAGAAGAGGTGCAGCAAACCAATTTTTGAATATTGTAGCCACACAGGGAACAATTAAAATTAGCATAAGAACTCCACCATCTCAAAATTCAAAAGCCTTCATAGCCAAATAATTGAAACCAAAATAAATCATAGAAAATAAAATTACTGGTGTTAAGAACAATGAACTTCCAAAATCTCTCAAATATTTAAAAGCTTTTTTCATAATATGTACCTTGAAGGAATCGAATAAACAGAACCTTGCAACAATTGGATGTCAACCTCTCAGGAACGACATAATTCAACCTAAAAGGAGAACATGATATTAATATATTTTCAAAATATAAAAAAAAGGAAATAAAAGACAGTGAACTATAGCCCCTTTATTTTTTTCTTCTTTATGCTTCGCATTTTCGAGACCCCCATCTGAAACCGTAGAATCTACAATCGAAATCAGAGAGATTCCCAGTTAAAAAAATTAAAATTACCCAGATATTCGAATTTCAACCATAGTAAACACAAATTTCATTTGGACAAAATTTGATAGACTTTTCATTTTCGAGAATGCTTACCACTGTCATATTGTTGTTTTAGGCGTCATTCTTCTTCTGCAACATCAACACAAAGAAATGGTTGTAATTTAGCGGTAACAACATGTTGCTCTTGTTATCAAATCCCATAAGGAATAGAGCGATAGATAGATAGATAGATAGATAGATAGATAGATAGATAGATAGATAGATAGATAGATAGATAGATAGATAGATAGATAGATAGATAGATAGATAGAGATAGAGAGAGAGAGAGAGAGAGAGAGAGAGAGAGAGAGAGAGTGAGACAGAAAGAGAGCGAGATAGAGAGAGATAGAGAGATGAGGGAATCAAGCATACCTTGTTCAATATAGGAGAATCACAGAGATAGTATTTGCACAGAGGAACCAGGCCTTGCAATGGTGGCAAGAATAGAAAAACCCAGAGAGAGAGAGAGAGAGAGATTCTTTCCCCTTGCTTCTGAAGTGTGAATGTTGAAAATGAAAAGGTCTAAAGTGGTTGAATATTTGAATAAAGAGAGAATTTATTATATGATTAGATAAAGTTTGAATGGAGTTTACCAACCAATTTGTTGAAACTCGTAGCAATAAAATACCAACCAATAGAAAAGATGTTGCCAACCAATAGAAAAAATGCTGCCAACAAATTTCTTTTATTCCTTTTTCCATAATATTAATTGATTTTAAAGATTTAAATAACCAATAGAATAGAAGAGGTGCAATCAACCAATTTTTGAAAGTTGTATCTAGCAATAAATTCTCTGCATCTCTTTTATTCTTTTTCTTATTTTTTCGAATTTTAATTGTTTTTTTTATTTCAAAAAGTTTTCCATTATAGAAAGTTTTTAGAAAGATTCTTGTAGAAGGAATCTCTGTAAAGATGACACTTGACAAACTTTCCTGCTATATATATATATATATATATATATATAAATTTTGTCAAAATATCATGACCATAAATAAATATGAATATATGAATCACGATGCACCTTGCAAATACTTGTTCCTTCTTTGAACGGTCATATATATCCAACGTGATCACCAACGTGGGAGCAAGTACCGATGGGATTTGAATTCGTTTTAAATATTTTAACTTTTGTCAAACTTTTATAAAGTAAACGAGTCACTTCCATTTTAAAAATATTATATTATAACTTGTGAACATAAAAAAGTTCAATTGATTTTTCATACATTATTTGTCCAACGGTCATCTAGATCATACATTTGGCTAAATAATTAGTATATATATATATATATATATATATATATATGAGTAAAAAACTTGTGGCGATGGATGGTGATCATACATTATCAAGTTATACATACATGTTAAAGAATGCAAAAAATTTTTTTGGGTGCTAAAAGAATATAATTATTTATGTGACACATTAAAATGGTTAATTGATAAATTCCTCAAACCGCCAATCCTGTAAACCTGAAGTCCCACCATGAATCTCATACCAACCACCTTCATACAAACCAGAGTCACGACCCAACTCCAACCATAACTATCGAGCGACTACAAGTAATGGCACGGCAAAGTAAAAAATAAAATAAAAATTACAATTTTACTTTATCACCCTGTTAATTTTCCGTTTTTCCCTTTATTCTACTATTGATTGGTGACTTTCTTAGTGCTAATTGTGCAGAATTGATGGAGATGAAGCGCCACGAAGCTTCCAAAGCATGAGATTAGTGATTGGTCTCATGAGCATAGTTTCAACTTTCAAGTGAATCTTATTTGTAAATTAGGAAATATGAAGTTTTTAAAAATAAATGCTATATTCTTTCATAAGTCTATTTATAGAATTTTCTACTCACTTAAAAAAAATAAGTGAAAACTAATTAATATTTAAAAAATACAATATATGATATGTGTTAACTTTTAATAAATGGATTAATTTGTAAAATGATTATAAAAAAGGAACATTTTTTATTTTGAAATTACCACTTTAATGAGTTTTGTCTAAACGCCATTCTTAATCTAGCAGTGAGTCTTACAATAATAGCTGTGAGAATACCTAATGCCTAATAAGAACAAGGAAAATAATGTTAAATTTAACCATAAACAAGGCAAGTTGAACGGGGGATCCAAGAAGTTCTTATTCCCTTGTCAAAATTTTCACGTGCCTTCACCCAAGCCTCAACGGCATATAAAAGATTTTTTTGCATTAAAATAGTCAACCAAATCTGAAGCCAATCAAAACAATGTTTCGGCTTGAATACTCTACAAGCTCTCACCTCATATAAAACTAATAAAAGAAGGAGAAATGCTAGTTCCACGTTTGTCACATTGATAGATATGGAGCAAAAGTATAATACAGTTTTTTTTTTTTTTTTTTTTTTTGGGTTTAAATAAGCTTTTAGTCCCTTGAAAGTTCACCAATTTTGGTTTTAGTCCTTGTAAAAAAAATTCTTAGGATTTCATCCCTGTATTTTCGAAAATTTTGTAAATAATCCCTATTGTTACCCCTGAGTACTAGAAATCATACTAGATGAATAATTTTGTCAATTTTAACCCTATAGCCCTAATGTATGATTTTATTTCTACTTTCTAGCCAAATTTTGGAGCAAGTCAGACAAGAGCGAGAAATTACCTCAGTACCCCCTGAGTACTAGATATCATACAAAATAAAGGAATTTAGCAATTTTAACCTTATGTCCCTAATATATGATTTTGTTTCTATTTTATGGCCAAATTTTACAGCAAGTCGGACAGTAAAATAAAATTACCTCGATACCCATGAGTACTAGATAACGGAAAAAGATGACGGTAGGGACTATTTGCAAAATTTGTGAGATTACGGGGACGAAAACCTAAGAAAAAAATTCACAGGAACCAAAACCAAATTTGATGAACTTTATAGGGACCAAAAACTTATTTAAACCTTTTTTTTCCTAGACCCTTGTAACATCCCTGGCTACTTTATGGGTTGACGACTGTCCCCACAAACCAACACGGGTCTTTTCAGCGTGCTTTGTCCTCACTCACACGCTTCCTGGGAAAATTTCCCAGGAGGTCACCCATCCCATAATTGCTCCAAGTCAAGCACGCTTAACTGTGGAGTTCTTAAGTGATGGGCTACCGAAAAGAAAATGCATCTTGTTAGTATATGTAGTACCAATCAATTCATATAAGCCATCCTCAACTGTATAGTCCCATACCTACACAGTCTCAGGATCCCTCTCATTCGGGTATGTAATCAGTTCATTCATGTGTCCCTCCGCTTAGAAGCCTGCCAGGAGCCGCTCCTTGTCCGTGCCTTCTTGCACCGGCGACCACTCCCCGCCCTCGTTGGCCCCGGGTGTCACGACCCTCAATATTCGGAAGTCAAATTGGATCTCGACCAATCCGAGTTCAGCTGGATGAACACATATAAGGGGCATACCTCTCCAATCACCTATATATTTTTTATTCACAAGACTCAGGCATGAGACTTTACTCAAGGGAACCAAGTTCCAGCCATTTTGACCAATAAACATTGGTTATAATATTGTATTTGATTCATTGTGAGGAATTCAAAGGTTAGGAACTTCGGCCACACACACATCCTCTTTTCGGGAGCTCATTACTTAGGAACTCAAAAAGTAAGCATGCTTGATCCAGAGTAATTTTGGAATGAGTTTCCACAGGGAAGTTTTCCTAGGAACATATTCCTTTTAAAACTGCCTTGAGCACAAGTTGCCTAGTTAGAAGGTTTTAAAATAGATTTGAACACAAGTTCCGTCATTTATAATGAATAAAAAAGACAAAATTTACGTGCAATTCCATATATGCCTTCAATATTGTTTTCCGAACAACTCATCAAAAAGTTATACAACATATATAACATCTATTGCACATATATTCTTCTTATTTAAAAACGACACTAATGGTGTGTTTGGTATGGGAGAACATAAGAAGAGAGAAAATGATATGAGAGAAAAGGGGAAGAAAATGTGATATTCTCTTGTTTGTTAAGCAAGAAAAATAAAGAAGAGAGAAGAAATTGGGTGGGACTCACCCAAAATTTTATTCTCTCAAAAAATGAGAAGAAAATGAAGAAGAGAGATTGATAAGTTAATTAGTCATCTACCCATGTTTTCAATGTTCTTGCGCAGAAACTGATCATACAAGTTACCAACAATGTTTTTAGTTTTTACTCTCTTTCCATGTTTATGTTTTGGTGGCTTCTAGGGTGAGGGAGCAAATAAATCCCTCACCCATGAGGAAGCTTTAATCACCATTGGATATAATTATTAAATAATTGAATGGCTGAGATTGCAATTGGGTAATTGCTGAATAGGTCACCAAAAAATTTGAAATGCCAAGTTTGCCCTTACCCTCTAAACCCACCGGGCCACCCCACCCACCGTCCAACTCCAACCATGACCCATTCTTCGAAAAAACAAGGAAAGGCAAGGTGGAAACTGCCGGCGCGACCATTGACGGCGTCGGAGGAGATCGATCTGTAATAGGCGAAGGCAGGTGGATGGTCCTTGAAGGGCTCGGAGAAGCTTCGTCTTGGCATCGTCGTCTGAAATTGAGAAAATGAAAGGGAGTATTTTGTTGTGTTGATAGAAACTGAGTTCTGTGACACACCGGAACAGGAGGAGCACGACGCGCGTAGAGGCGGAGACAAACATGCAGTTATGTGTGGGTCGTGATGTGACAGTTTTTGCGTGGGAGATGGAGGGAGGAGACGCAGGTTTGTGGCTCGACTCGCGTTTTGACAGATCTGCGCGGTTGGAGTTGAGTGCAGAGGTGACGGGGACGCACCATGGTGGAGGAGTACCAAAATAGGTGGTGGTGACTGTTGACGGTGGCATCGTCCGAGTTAGGATTAGAGTTAACACCCACTTGAGTTCAGTTAAAAAACAAACCCAGACAACAATCAAAGTAATAATCTTTCTTGAAGATCAAACGAAAAAGAAGAAATCCGAGGCAGCGTCGCGCGAAAGTTGGATCTGGACATGGCGGAGATCGCAGCGGTGGACAGACAGTTGAACGGTGCGGAGCTCCGGAAGATGGGTGGTGGTGAAGGAAGGGGTAAAAATGGAAGATTCAGTGCAGCTTTACCTGCTACATCCAGTCAAAATGGCTCCCTCATGGGTGAGGGATTTAATTACTCCCTCACCTTAGATGCCACCTTATGTTTCAGCCTTTTTTATTTTGCTCATACTATTTCGGCCTTTGTGCATTTGAGGTGGGAAATAAGCTATGACATCCTTATAAAAAAGATGAAATAATAATAATAATAATAATAATAATAATAATAATAATAATAATTAATCAGGATTAAGAATTCAATAAATGTTCTTCTTATTTTAATATATTAAATTTCATTTTTAATATGATTTTTTAATATATTAAATATGTTATTTTCTTATATAAATTTACCTTTTCATTTTATTTTTTTTGATATTGGATAGCATTTGTCAATTAACAAAGATTTTATATCATCAATTACCTTCTTTATTGAATTAGATTAATAATTTAATTAAAATGAAATTAATAAAGTAATTATACTAAACTAATAAATTTTATTAGTTAAAATAACTTAGATCAATTAAATTAATTTAAATTATTTGATTTTTAAATTAACTTAATTAATGAAATTAAAATATTTGTATATGTTTTTTTAGTCAAGGGTATTTTTGTCTTTTTTAAAAACAACTACATTTCTTTATTCTCACTTTCTATCCAACCAAACAAAGGGGAAGAGAATACACTTTCTTCTCCTCCATTTCTTTTATATCAGACAACACATCAAATCTATTATATTTCTCGCATATTTCTCTCTTCTCATACTCTTTCTCTCTTTCTTTCTTTTCCTTTCCTTCTCACAACCAAACAAAGCATAAAAAGTACTTATGAACAACACCTGAGTTTTTAGAAGAATAAAAAAAGGTTTTATTCCGTTGTTAGAATTTCCTGATGCTTGCCGGCGAAGGTTGGGTCAAGTTGATAAGGTACGACTCATAACCCACAAGGTCGTGAGTTTGAATCTCACTGTCGATGTAAGGATCTCATTGGTGAGTAATATGTAAGTATCTCAATAAGTGTTCTTTGAGCTGTGAGATATGCCCTGACTTTGGTGGGCCCCTGGAACCTAACTCACCTAAACTTTTTATAAAAGAAAAAAAAAAAAAGGGAATTTCCTGATGCCTTTGAATGAGTTTCACACGCTCCCTAATTGGCACGCCACTATATTTTTCCGTTAGAATAAGGTCAAACCAAATCCAATCAAAATCAAAGTTCATCACACACACATGCTCAATAACAATCCTAAGCCTCATATTAAAAAGACTTTCAGCACCACTCAACATTCCAATCAACAACACCACCCACCTCTCTCTCTTTCTATCCGCCGCCACCACCAACAACAATGTCTCCCACTCCATTCCTCTTCCCTCAAACTCAATCCACAGTCCTCCCAAACCCATCAAACTTCTTCTCTTCAAAACCTTGTTTCATCTCATTCTCCACTCCCCACCAACTCTTTCTTCCAAAACTTTGTTCTCAAAAATGGTGACCAACCTGAATACATTCACCCTTACCTCATCAAATCCTCAAACTCTTCACTTTCTGTTTCCTACCCATTTCTCCTATTCACAACAGCACTCTTGTACCAAGTTTTTGTCCCAGATCTCACCCTCTCTTCATCCCAAAAAACCACCACAAACCCACATGGAAAAAACAGTACTCATGTAATCTCATCATATAGTGATCTTGGGGTCACTTTGGACATTCCATCATCCAATTTAAGATTCTTTCTTGTCAGAGGAAGCCCTTATATAACTGCCTCTGTTACTAACCCAACTTCTCTTTCCATCACAACAGTGCATAAAATTGTTTCCTTTTCTTCATTTGATGACAACACCAAACACACCCTTAAACTCAACAACACTCAAACATGGCTCATTTACACTTCCACCCCAATAAGTTTCAACCAAAGAGGTTCTTCTGAGATTGTTTCCAAACTATTTTCTGGCATAATTCGTGTAGCAGTATTGCCTGGTTCCTCCAATCCAAACTATGAGGAAATTCTTGACAGGTTCAGTTCTTGTTACCCTATCTCAGGTGATGCAGCACTGAAAAAACCATATAGTGTTGTGTATAAATGGCAAAAGAAAAAATCTGGTGATTTGCTCATGCTAGCACACCCTCTTCATGTTAAGCTTCTATCATATAAAAATGATAGTGAAAATGTTACTGTTTTGCATGATTTCAAGTATAGAAGCATTGATGGTGATCTTGTTGGTGTTGTTGGAGATTCATGGGTGTTAGAAACAGATCATGTTCCTGTAACATGGTATTCTACAAAAGGTATAAAAAAAGAGTCATATAGTGAAATTGTTTCAGCACTTTCTAAAGATGTTAAAGAGCTTAATTCTTCAGCAATAGCAACAACTTCTTCTTATTTTTATGGGAAGCTTGTTGGAAGAGCTGCAAGGCTTGCTTTGATAGCAGAAGAAGTTTCTTTTCCTAATGTGATTCCAAAAATCACCAATTTTTTGAAGGAGACTATTGAGCCTTGGTTGGATGGAACTTTCAAAGAGAATGGTTTTTTATATGAAAGAAAGTGGGGTGGACTTGTTACTCAACAAGGGTCTACAGATTCAAGTGCTGATTTTGGGTTTGGGATTTACAATGATCACCATTTTCATTTGGGGTACTTCCTTTATGGAATAGCAGTGCTTGCAAAGATTGACCCTTCATGGGGACAAAAATACAAACCACAAGCTTATTCACTTGTGACAGATTTTCTCAATTTGGGCCAAAGATTCAACTCATATTATCCCCGTTTAAGGTGTTTTGATTTGTACAAGTTACACTCTTGGGCTGCAGGGTTAACTGAATTTGAAGATGGAAGGAATCAAGAAAGTACAAGTGAAGCAGTTAATGCATACTATGCAGCAGCATTGATGGGTCTAGCATATGGTGACACAAGGCTTGTTGCAGCAGGAGCAACCCTCACATCATTGGAGATTCTTGCAGCACAAACTTGGTGGCATGTGAAAGCAGAAGATAACTTGTATGAAGAAGATTTTGCAAAAGATAATAGGATTGTGGGTATTCTTTGGGCTAACAAGAGAGATAGTAAGCTATGGTGGGCTTCTGCTGAGTGTAGAGAGTGTAGGCTAAGTATCCAAGTCTTACCCTTGTTGCCTATTACTGAATCTTTGTTCTGTGATGCTGCTTATGTGAAGGAGCTTGTGGAATGGACATTGCCTTCTTTGAAGAATAAAACAAATGTAGAAGGATGGAAGGGGTTTACCTATGCATTGCAAGGGATTTATGATAAAGAAAATTCATTGAAGAAGATTAGAATGTTGAAAGGTTTTGATGATGGAAACTCATTCAGTAATCTCTTGTGGTGGATTCATAGCAGATGAGGAGTGATGCAGAGAAGTTTTCTGCACAATATGTGTTTCAGTTTGGTTATTTATCAACATTTTTAATTTCCTGTAGTTTATGAAATTCTACATCTCTGAGATTAGTTATTGTTATTGTTGTGTAAAATTGAGCTTTGGGACTTTTACATAGAATTCTATAAAATTGCTGTTTACAATGATTTTTTTGGGTGCACTAGATGTTCTATAATCTTTTAGTGTTTCCAGCACAAAAAGCCACAACTATAGGAGAAGCCAAAGCATATGATCAATTCGTTTGTGAAGAGTAAAGAAGGAAAAGAGAATCTATCAAAAAAAAAAAAAAGGAAGGAAAAAAAGAGAAACATATGATCAATTCATTTGTCTCAGCTACACAACAGGGTTCAGTTTATATGGGCTTAATGTAATAAATACAAATAAATACAGAGGATTTTCTACATAATTACATGATATGGAATGCCTATATACTAAATCTATACATTAATTACATAGTTTCTAACACCCCTTTTAAGTCAGAGTGTATAAGGTCATATGCATGAAGTTTTTTCTTTTTGTGGTGGATATCGTATGCATGAAGCTTGTAACACATATAGCTTATTCAAAATCCTCTCAAAGTCTTAGGAAATCATCTACCACCTCATCATTAGAATTAATAGAGCTAGTAATATCTCAAAAAAAAAAAAAAAACCTTTCATGGTACACTTGATTAAAGGCGATATGTAATATAACTTGATTTTCACAAATGGATGTCATATGCATAATCTCCTTGATCCGCACAAATCGCACTATATGAGAATGTACCTATCACTCAAGTAATAAAGGAAATGAGACTCTAACATTTCGAACCCAGATGGACTACTAATTAACCAGTATTAGTTTATTTAATTTCTTTGTCTTATTTAGATAATACAAAGGGTAAATTTTTATGAGTTTAATTTCTATGCACTGTTAGTGCAAAGATTTTTACACTGACAATCAATCAGAATTCATGAAATTGATGACTTTTAAGGTAGTTAAATAAGGAGTCAAACATTTTTAATGATGTATCAATTTCTTATTGGTTGACAGTGTAAAAAAGCTTTACACTGTCAGTATATACCAATTAAATCTAATTTTTAAATAAAAAAGAAACCAAAACAAAAGCAACGACATCAAAGATCACAAGCAAAAGCTTAAATTATGAAAAGCCTAGATGTTTGGTTTCACTTATGTTAATACCTATGATATTACCCAATTCTTCTATAACATGTGTGTTTTTTTTTTTAATCAATTGTCAATCACTTTCTCTTATGCTATTAATACCCAATGGTTATATAAGGCGCAGTCAAGAAACTTATCAAGAGTCAGCATGTTTGTTAATCCAAATTGCTGATTGAAAATAAATGATTGAGCTTGATCATTCACAACCCAAATCCGATTTACTCTAGAGTTCCACTAGCTGTGGTATAATTGTCAATCAATTAATTAATTTAGCAAAAGTGCATAGTCATAAATTAATTTATCTTTCAATGGAAATAGTTTTGAACTATTACTTTTTTATTTATTTTTATTTCATTTTGAAATTGTTACATTATTTATCATATCATAAAGACTACATTTCGCAACTATTTTCATAGATATTTGTAGGGGCTATTTCATTCAATGTTTTGAAAATCGAATCGGACCAGATCGGTCGGTTCAACCGATTGAACCAGGAACCGATCGTGTCTAAGGTTCAATTGACCCCAAAGAACCATCAGTCCAAACAAACCGCCCATCCAAACAAACCGCCCAAAAACCGGCTTGAACCAGTGAACCGTAACCGATTCTTAAAAACTGACCGGTTAGAAAAGTCCCTCTTTCTTTATCGTTTCTCCTCTTTCTCGTTTCTTTCCTATTAAGCATACCCAACAATTTCCAGTGTTTTTCTTGTAAGAAAAGAGAAACCCAAAAAAACAGAATCAGAAGAGAGAGCATGAGCGGCGAGAGCAAGGGAGGTGAGAGTATCATGTTAGCGTGAGCAGGGGCTTGCTCGCAGACCTTGTGGAGGTGCATGAGAGGTTGGCGGTGGCAGATTTTGAGTCGCAAGGTGAAGATGTCGTGGAGTGGTTGAGGAGGAAGGGGAAGGGACTGACTAATGGAGGTGTGGTTCATTCATTATGAATCTTATTTGGTGGAAAGGATAAGGGAAATCTCATGATGACAAGTTGAAAAAGGACACGTTGTTTATCAGGAATATATTTTTATATTCACATCCTAAAATATTTTAGTCAAAAAGGTTGTCTATACGCTAGCTTTCTTAATATATTACTAAATAGGCTAGCCAAATAATATTAAGTTAACCAAATACACTAGCTTTCTTGTAAAATATTAAGTTTAATTACACTATCCATCCCTAAAACATAAGATATATATATATAATTATAATTTATTTATTTATTAGTCGGTTAAAACAATTTTTGAACCATGATCCTGTCTCATCCGTTTGATTTCCGGTTCGGTTCCTAAAAAAAATAAAGATTGAATCCATTACTTTATTTCCCTCCAACCCTGCACAATGGCGCTAAGTCTTTGATATTTCTGATTAAAAAAAAAAAATAAAAAAAAAAATTTTAGTTACTGAAGTAAAAGAACCCTAGTAGCTAAACAAAACAAAAATCCCTGGACGAACAATGCATTCAGTTACATGAATCTCTTCGTCCCTACGTCGTGGTACGTCCCTACGTCTCAATCTATTTGTTTTCTTTGATTGTACGGTGGGGTTCTGAGGGTTTCAATCTCTTTGATTTCTTTGATTTCTACTTCAATCTTCATTCATATGTGCATTGCGAAAGTATACCAACTTTAGAATATGAAATCATATGGCATGTCAAGTCTTATATAAAGATGATCACAAATTCATAATCATTTGTTCTTGTCAATAGTTAATGGGGCTTGGAGATAGTTGATTATATTTGCTGTCTGTATTACTGTATAGTACAATGGGACTATTATGGATATGTAAAATACCGTGAATAGGAGGGAAATATCAAAGAGGACTACAAGATTCTGGACTTGTTTCACCAGTCTCCAAAAGGGGGAAGATTAAAAAATTTGAATTTTTTTTTTTATTTAAAAAATTTATTTCTTAGTGTCAGATTTGTAATGTGTTGTAATTCATTGAATCTGTTTTTAAGTTTGGATTTTGCTATCCTTAATCTGAGAGAGAGAGAGACCAAAATAGGGTAAATCCTGTAATCAAGTGCTTAGAGTTAATTTCATAGAGTGCTTGTGTGAATGCAAAGGATTATGTCTGCATGTGCTAAAGAACATGAACTTGGTCTGCATCAGTTGCTGATTTAAGAGTCACGTTACTAACATCACCTAGACGTAAACTTGGTATCCCTGATACATTATTAAAAATCAGATTGCTGCTTATCATGACACTTATTTTCTTGAAATTTTTATATTTTCAACAATTTTAATTATAGAGGCAGTGAGACTAATGGTTTATGATGCCTTCAGTTTTCACTTAGTTCTCCTAATTGGGATATGGTTATGGTTATGTTTATGGTCTCTCTTTGGTGTTCTGTTCAATGCTGAGTTCCCCTCTGATCCGCACGATTGCACATTTTTGAAAATTTGTTCCTCGTAGGTTCACTGTTTTCTTTTTTAGTTTCTTTGTTTATGAGGATATCTTATTCTCTCCTAATGTAAATCCTTTTTGCTTCTCTTTGTCAAAGTTTCTTTTTCAAAAAAAGTTTGGATTAGAAGAAATGCAGGTAGGGACAAGACGTATGGTAGTAGGAATTCCAGGGAAACATAATTGTGAGTATTTGGTTGCATGGTTGCTGATTTTATTGTGTACAGGCCTGTAACATTCCAGGATTTTAAGTGGCCTGAGCTAATGTTACTTGGCAATGAATTTATATAGAAACTTCTTGGATGCTAGAATTCTACCTTAAATAGAAAGGATGTGAGAGATCTACTGAATATAAATGTTCAGCAACAATTTTGCAAAGTTCTCGATAACCAAGAGCATTGCAGTAGAGTTTCAACCTCTTCATCTGATTTTTTCAATGGTTAACAGGATTAGTTGGTCACTTAGGGTCACTTTGGTATTTCATGAGAGATCTACTGATTTTTTCAAATGCTGCTTCAGTAAGCTAGTTACAGAGGTTACAACGAATACATGATGTCCATTGCATTTCTCATTAAAGTGTTTTTTGAATTTGTTTGTGTTTGAAGGAAAAAAGCTCAATTAGTTTCTAACAAAATAGTTTAGGGGAACTTCAGAAGCTACTTATGCTTTTGTTTTATAATCATAAAAGAATGCATCCATAGCAACCCGACTTTCTCTATGCTTTATAATCTATAATTACATTCTTGCTATTGGTTTATTCTATCAGTAGCAACCCGACTTTCTCTATGCTTTAGTTTATTTTTTTATGCCTACTCTCTTAGCTTTTTAATTCTTTAAATTCATTCCCTTTTGATAATAATTTATTGTTATTCAGTAAACCAAACATGATTAAGAAGGATTGGATTGACTTGCCTCGATATGGTGAAGATTATATCAATGGTGTTTTATACTTTTTGGATATTGCATTCACTAAAGGAAAGGTTGAAGCAGAAGAGATTTTGTGCCCTTGTGTTGAATGTTGCAATGATAGTTGGGAAAAAAGAGATGTAGTCTTCGATCATTTAATTAGCAAAGGATTTGTAAATGGCTACAAAGATTGGATTTATCATGGTGAAGAGATAAGTCATATGGATCTTGGTGCAAGTGTAAGTTGAAAATTATCCTCAAAATAAATTATTATTTGCTTTATATATTCATTAGACATTGTTTATATTAGTAGTTAACATCCAATTTTAATTTTTTCCTAGTCCCGACTTCAAGGAATGATAGAGAACAATGAGGAAAGTAATGTAGATGCAAATAGTGCCCAAAAGGTGTCTGAACAGCCATATGTACATTCTTCTACATCAGCACATGTTCCAAATTTTGGGAAGGTAATTGATATATGTGCATTGTTCTACATCAGCCATATGTCATATGTACTGTAATGATCCTCAAAGTTTAATGATCAAATGTCCTGCAACAATAGTGATGTGCATGTCATATTAGTGGTTAAGAATTTTCACTTGATTTTATAGAAGAGATAGGAGTTTCATTTCAAGGACAAGTTGGGAATTTAGTTTTGCACATTGCCTCAGTTGAAATTAAATAGCTTTTTAGAAGAGGTCAGTGTTTGCATGGAGGTAGCAAGAGGGAAGAGGTGTGAGGTTAAGCATGAGGATATAGTAGCTTTATAGAAATACCTTTTTCTCACGTAACATCAATCATTCGTATGCTGTTGATTAACCTATGTTGGATTACAAACCAGCGGTTTCTTTTCATACGACAGAAGTCCTATATGGTACTTCAAGGCATGCTCTGTATGTGAATTCTAGCATATGACTTTCATTATCAACAACGTGTTATTGGTATCTATATTAGGCAGTAAGCGAATCATGTCTTGCTAGGGAGATGTTGAAGATGGCCATTTTCCGCTGTTGTCTATGGTGGTGGTGTATTAAATGCAATGTTACTAAAACCAGACTGGACTGGCCGGTTCAACCGGTTGGGCTGGAAATCGGTCCTGCATCTGGTCCTATTCATCCACATAACCGGCCTTGCAAAGAACCGATCAGGAACCAATGGAACCGGTACTGAACCGGTGAAAACTGGTAGTTCGGCCGATTCATGTGATTCTCAAAATAACTTAAAAAAAAAAAAGAATCTGAAATGAAGCTGTTTTGCATTTTTGCAGACTCACTTCTCAGCCTCATACCCGATTGATCCCTAATTTGGTAACATTTCCCACTTCTCAGCCTTATACCCTCACCCTTCACATACTCTCCCTCGACCCTTCTCTCCGGCGGCTTGTCCCTTCTCCGGTGAAGATGTCTCATGAACAGGTTCAGGTTTGTGTTTGTGTGTTCCTAGTTCATACCCTTCCTTCCTCTCTTTTATGTCCCAGTAAACGTATGCCTGTGACTCTGTTCTCCATGTTCTTCTGTCTCCATGTCCCAGCAACTGCAACTGTTTCCATTCCATTAAATGACAATTTCATGACCATTGTTTGTGCTGTTTAGTTTTTAGTTTATTTGTTTTCTGCTCTATACTTTGGTTTCGTTGTCTGAAAATGTGCTCTGCACTTTGGTTCAAGAATGATAGATTAATATCGCTGCTGGTCTTAGACTAGAAAAGGAAAGGTTTTCTTGACCATGTGTGGAAACAGCGAGCCGAAAGGCTTCTTGATGATGGCTCTACATAAGAAAAGATGGGAGTTTTAATGCAGTTAGACTTGTACCATGCTAATGGCTGATGCTGATACAGTGGTTTTATTTTCATTGAATTTAGTTCCTTATTTAGTTGCATATTCAATTTAGCTACTAATATATTCATTTTTATATGTAGAAACTAGCAAGTGGGAATGCTCCTCAAGATAATAATCCTAATTTGTCTACGAATATTAATAGCAATACACAATCATCAGAAGCCTCAACTACAGTTCGTGGGAAAGCTGATCCTGTGTGGGAGCATTTTGCTTATATAAAAGATGGAAGAACTAAAGTGTACATTTGTTTTCATTGTGGATCGACTTATAAAGGAGGGAGCATAAATAGAATGAAGCAACATCTTGCGGGCATGTCGGGTCAAATAAACTCTTGCAAAAAAGTCTCTCATGATATTCGTCACTGAATGCAAGAGCTATTAAAAGATATCCAAGAAAAAAAGAAGAGTGAGGACCTAAATGAAGCATACAATGAGCAAATTATTGAAGAGGAAGTACAAGAAGTTCAGCCTTCCCCAAGTGTGGGTAAGATGCAAGTTCAGCCTAACAAAGGGAAAAGGAAAGCCAATGTTGAAATCGGTAGTTATTTTGCTCCAAGGACAATTCCTGGCTCTCAACCAACCATCAAAAGTGTATCATCAAGCAAGGAAGCAATACACAAAGCTAAGATGGCAATTGCTTGATGGTTTTTTGATGCTAGCATTCCATTTAATGCAATACAGTCACCATATTTCCAATCTGCTTTGGATGCAATTACTGCTATTGGCCCCGGTTTCAAAGGTCCATCTTATCATGAATTAAGGGTAAACTTGTTGGGAGACTGCAAGAAAGAGTGTCAATTACTTGTAGAAGGATATCGAGCAAATTGGGCTAAGAGTGGATGTACAATTATGGCTGATGGATGGAGTGATCAAAGGCAGAGAACTTTGATCAACTTTCTAGTTTATTGTCCCACAGGTATGACATAAGTGAAATTTTGATAGTTCTTAATGTACTTGATACTCCACTTAATTACTCTTTGATAAACTTTATAATTTATTGCCCTACAGGTATAGCATTTGTGAAATCTGTTGATGCATCAGACATTGTGAAAGATGCCATGACATTGTACAATCTGTTTTCTGAAGTTATTGACTGGGTTGGAGCTGAAAATGTTGTTCATTTAGTGACAGATAATGCAGCTAATTATGTAGCTGCTGGGAGATTGATACATGAAAAATATGAAACTAATTTTTGGTCTCCTTGTGCTGCTCACTGCTTGAACCTCCTTGTGAAGGACATAGCTAGCATGCCTCATGTTGCAGACCTTGCCCAAGGCTTCAAAGGTAACTGTGTTTGTGTATAATCATATGATATTCTTATCTTGGATGAGGAAGAGAGCAGGTTGGAAAGAAATTGTGCTTCCAGGAGTGACTCGGTTTGATACAACCTTTATTACATTAAAAAATATTTATGATCATAAGCATGACTTGCAAGCTTTAGTTGTGGACAAGCATTTTACTAGCCATAGGTTAGCAAAGACTGCAGCAGGAAAAGCTGTTAGTGCTATCATTTTGGATAATAAATTTTGGAATGACTGTTTTATGATAGCAAAACTTGTGGGTCCTATGATTCGATTACTAAGAATTGTAGATGGGGATGAAAAACCTTCTTTGGGTTATGTTTATGAAGGCATGCAAAGGGCAAAAAATATCATGAAGCAAATGTTTGGGAATAGAAGACTTTTGTATAAGCCTTACACAGATATTATTAAGGCTCGATGGGATAAACATTTAAAGCGTAATGTTCATGCAGCATCTTACTTTTTAAATCCTGCATTTTTTTATGATGAGAAGTTCCATGAAAAGGATAGGGTCATGCGAGCAATGCTTGATTTATTTCGTATAAAAGCTTTTTGTAATGACTTGTTTGGAGCCATTCAAGAGATGCAAGTGTATCGTGATCGGAAAGGAAGTTTTAGTCGAGAAAGTGCTCTTACTGTAACAAAGACTGTACGACCTGGTAAGCACCAATTAAATAGTTACGCATATTTTATGTTTTATGGTCATATAACTAAATACATTTCTTGCAGATGAATGGTGGAGATTGTATGGGGGTAGTGCTCCAATTTTGCAAAAGTTGGCAATTCGTCTCCTTAGCCAAACTTCTTCTTCGGGATGTGAGAGAAATTGGAGTGTCTTTGAACGCATCCATACGAAGAAAAGAAATAAGCTAGAACATCAAAGACTAAATGATCTTGTTTATGTTACTTATAACTTGCATTTGAAGAATAGGTATAAATATTTCTCTATGTAAAAGGTCAAAACATTGTTTAACTTATTTTTTTAGCATAATTGATTTGCTTTGTGATATTGTGCTGCTTTATTTTAGGTGGCACTACAAGAAGACATGTTATGATCCTATTGATTATGAATCTATTGACAAAGTTGATTTTTGGGTGACTGAGGAAGAAGCACCTCCTGAGCTTGATATTGATGAGATTGAGAATTATTTATCATGAGACTGCAATTCCAATTGGTGAATCAGCAAAAACATAAATGAAGGTTAATGTTTAGTTATATCGAATATGTTTCGTTTGTTAAATATTATCCTGGAGTTCTTTAAAATCTTATTTTTCTAATTGTTTGTTATTTAGCTAGGTGGTGAAGATCCTGGCACTACAGAGTTTCAACTTGAAATTGGTGGGGTCCTAACAATTTGACTATGAAGGAGTCAACCTCAATGAACATTATGATGATCAATAGTTATTTCAGTTTCTAATTGTAGTAGTTATTAATGGATATTATATTTTGTGTTGTTGAACTTAAATGTTATGTTATGACTTGTGACATTTTGAAGTGAAGTTTAACTTTTGATGTTATGAAGTTATAAATATAATGTTTTTTTTTACTCTTGCTTTATATATTATATTAAAAATTTAAAAAGATATTATTTAATTATTATTGGTTCAATCACGGTTGAACTATCGAACTGCGAACCAATGTCTTCACTGGTTTGATGACTGGTTCAGTTTTAAAACATTGATTAAACGTGACCAGGTTTTTCATTATGAGGTGTAGCTGGTTGCCTTGGGTTTTGCATTTAGTATTTTGGGTTCTTTCTTGGTCAATGTTTTAAAAATCGATCTAATCGAAGGGCCGAAAAGGGGAATGGTTCATGGTTTAACTTATTCAAGCAGCAGTCAAATTGGGTATACACACACAAACACACACATAATTACAAATACACATTAATAAAGAGAAAATCAACAAGTTAAATTTCAATCCAAGTTAAACCAATCCATATCAAGTTCAAATTGTTCAATTGCAGATTCAATAATAATTTATTATAATTTTAACATTAAATTACAATAACTTCTACATGTAAGAGTTCCCAGCCCAAGTGAATTGAGTCTAGACTAGAGTCATCTGCCCTTAACCAAATCAGATCAAAAGTACCTTTCTTTTTTTAAAAATAAATAAATTAATTAAACAATGAATCGCTCAGTTTTCCAAAAATTTATTTTATGATGGTTTAACTTTAACCGTTTTTTCGTTGGTTTAATCGGTTTTTGCATGGTCAGGCCGCTTTCTCAATTCTCTAGTTTGACCAGTACCAGTGAAGCATCTGATCTACAGTCCAACGATAGAACTTAGGTTGATTTTGTGATGTTGGTGTGAGTTTTTTCTTTGGGTTTGGGCATTCCTTGTCTTGTACTTGGAGTATGAGTTTCTAGTTTTTTTTATTGTAATTGCTGGAGTGGACCATTTTGTGTTGTGAGTATTGCTGGTACTCGCTCCCTCTTTCTTTAATACTATTTTAGCTTATCCAAAAAAAGCATCAATCATACTTAGGAGCACCACTCGGTTCTCAAGTTTTCCTTTACCTTTTACTTTACCAAAATCAGTAGGTGTAAATATGTTAAGCTAACTTAATTATGTTTTATGTCATATTAGTTATTGAGTTGCTGCCTCCATGGATGTGAAAACACATGAAATTGAATGAATAAATTGTTCATTTTTTCATGCAATTTCTTTAACCCCAAGATTGATTTATCATTTCTAAATTATACAAAAAGTTTTGGACTAA
The DNA here is from genome assembly GCA_035048595.1 of Echinosophora koreensis. Classification (NCBI taxonomy): domain Eukaryota; kingdom Viridiplantae; phylum Streptophyta; class Magnoliopsida; order Fabales; family Fabaceae; genus Echinosophora; species Echinosophora koreensis. The sequence goes on from JAPCYP010000137.1 coordinate 226,474, forward strand.
TAAAATATTTTATATTTTCTTAAGCAGCAAGGTCTCAATGGAGGAGATGCAAATGAGTTGTTTTTAGGTCTCAAAGCATCTGCTAAGCTTTGTGCTAAGCATCTGACCCTTATGTTTTGATGAATCCAAACATTATATAAATGATTTTAATTGAACTGTGTGAGCATTGTTAATCTTCTATTTGATATGTGTAGGATACACAATCTTAGTGCAGAATATGCATAGCAAAACAATCAAAGAAAAGACTGGAAGATTTCAAAGCATATCATACGTCTGAAAGACAGCTCAAGCAAGTTGGAAGCAAGCGTCTGATTAATGGTCAATTAAAGAAGCCACAACCCAGTCGTCTGATTAAATCAAAGTATTCATGAAGTTGATCAAATCAAGTCATTCAAGTGTTTGGAGAAATGACTTCAAATACAAGTAAAACAATATGTCCGAAGAATCACAAGTTGAATATATATTCTAAAGCATAGTTGAAGCGTCTCAAGAAGATTTTCTCATCTAGTGAAGAAGAATCAAGTCGGGATATCTCTATGGGATTTCTAAGTAAGGTCAAGTCAAAAGGCATGTTAAATATGTGCTCAATATGAGAAGAATTGAAGAAATTTTTCTTTAAGTATGGATGAGCGTCTGAAGAACCAATACTTAAACTTCAAGAAGCAAATCAAGCCAAATAAATTTACATTACAAGATTAAAGCTCAGTTCACTATAAAGATCGAACCAAGAAGGATTGAAGAATCAGCTCTATCCATGGAAGTCAACTTATGAGAAAACAAAGATCAGGTTACAACAGATGTCAAAAATATCAAAAGTTGTTGAGTTCAACAAACTGATGATCATGCATCTGATATCTAACACGTGCTTCTTGACACAAAAAAAAAAAAATATAAGCATCCGAAGTGATGATAGGACCTCAAGTCAGCAAATGAACAAATATATATGAACTTCTCTATGAACAAAAGATTTGGTATCAGGCATCCAAAAAAGTGTAGAATCAAGTCATTGTGAATCCAGAAGACTCACTTGAAGAAGATTCGTCTGAAAGAATGACTCATCCAGAAAGCATTGTGAAGAAGAAAATTGTACTGCCCTAATGGAACAAAATGGAGAAATTTGAAAGAAAGAATATTATATTAATATTCTTGATCAACAAATTTCTCTCCCACATCCCTCATAAAGGACAAAAATGCAAAAGGCAATGTTGATGCTGCACGAGCACATAAAGCTCTGCTAAGCTTTGACCCTAGGAAGTCAAAAGCATACTTTATGCCTACTGTGAAGTCCGCGACACAAAAGAAGAAGAAAAGCAAACCTAGTACATATGAACGTTGCACATGTACAGAACGTCTCTTTTATATCCAATGAACAAATTAAGGAGTTCATCTCTCCAACTGATAGTTCATTTAAGTTTTTTTATATGTGTTTTTATTCTCTGCTTAGACGTCTGTCAAACGTCTTCTCTCTGTTCTCCTCGTGAATAATTTTCTATTTAGGCACTCAATTTGGATTTTTTTTTTTTTTTTTGCAAGTCTCAATCTACAAAGTATGATATTAGATTGAACCATGTGATCCTTTTGTTGACTGCTGTTGTGTATCAATGTTTTGAAAATTAGACCGGTCATTGAACCGATGAAGACACTGGTTTAAATGGTTTCAACCGTAATTGAATCATGGTCCAATCGATGATAATTATACATACATACATAAATATATATATATATTTAATATGAATATTATATCAAGTAATAAACTTAAGACAAATCAAATTTTAAATTAACATAAAATAATCATAGCATATATTTCATAAAGTAAAAAATTAACGAAAAAGGATAAATAAAAATTCCATGTATATGTATTTTTATAATTTGTAATGGGACCTTTATTTGACTAAAAAAATATATTTTATAATTTAAAACAATAAAAATAAAAAATAAAAAATGATTGGTTCAAATCGATTCTAACCACCAGTTTTTGATCGATTTTGTACCACTTTGATCATTTTTCACCGGTTCTGGAATTAGTCAACTTTTTGGGTTGAACGGACCCGATACTTGACCGATTCCCGCCTAACTGGTCGAACTAGTTGGTATGTTCTTGTTTTCAAAGCTATGATTTAGATTCATGATGTTCAAACTTATTCTTTGTTAACAACATATTTGAAATATATATTATGTTGCACTTGACCCATAAATTAGTAATATATTTCATGAATTATCTCTTTGTTAAATTATATATGTATATCTAGGATCAAATTAAAATTGAAAGAAAATTGTAAATTGTGTATAGGATCAAATTATATGGTTAAATTTACAAAATAATGTGACTATAAAGTTAATGTAAAATATTTTGAAAATTTATGAAATTAAAATTCATGGCTGGCCCAAAATTAAGGCTACGACATTTATCAACTGTTGTCTTTAGTATTTTAAGCTACAATTGTTAGTTGTATTCAAATAGGGTTAAACATTATTGCCTATATTTTAAGCATACAATTAAAAAGTGTTGCCTATAAGTTATGGTTACAATCGAGAAATGTTGCATTTTGGACCTTTTTTTTTTTGTAGAAGCATTTTGGACCTTTAGGTAACGGTTAAAAATTCTACTTACTTTTGGTTACATTTTAAAATTGTTATGCTAGGTTTGCTTGACAATTGTTCTCTATTTGTGTAGAATATGCAACAGTTTCTGGAAATCTGATTATAATATACCAAAAAAGGAAGTTTCAGACAAATGCTTGAATAGACAATAGTTTTGATAGTAATGGCTACACTTTTTTTTTTTTTGGTAACAAGTTATGGCTACACTTTTTAACTGGCCCTATAAAATAAAAATGTTGTAGCGCATCAAACTACTTGCCACAAAGTTCTATTTGTTGGACTACAATTAGGCAGCCCGAGAGTCTAAGAAAATGGATTTTGCATTCCTTATTAAACTTGTTGTAAAGCCCCCCCACTTTAAGAATTCCAACTAGACATGCGAGTAAAAATCGCATTTATAGAACATGTACAGTACAGTTTCCACCTCCCTCCGACAACCTTTGCAAGTCATTTCAGATCATGGAATGATGTTTCTATTTGCTAAGTTATCAAGAGTAGGCATGCAAAACAGATCACCTTCGTAGGAACACATCTGAGTTGCCAAATGCCTTTGAAAAAGTCATACACAGACAACTGATTTGTAGCCATAATAGCTTTTGTATGCAGATTTCACAGTGCATGCAATTGAAGATTTTGGCTTCCACACCAACCTATATATCCTCTATATTCTAAGGTTATTCTTATAGCATTATTAAAGGTTTTAGTAAAGGCTTGATCATGATCAGCAAGAATCGAACTAAAAAATATTTATAATTAAGTATCAATGTAATTTGATTCTACTACTTGAGCTACTCACTAGTGCAGGAAGCACTTTTAACAGCGGTTAAAAGTGACTTTTAACGTCGGATATGGAGGTGTAACACCCTTCTCGGGCGCTACATCGTAAGTGACATTTTAAGGTCGAAAAATAGATTAATTAAAATTGGCTATAAAAGAACGGGGTAATTTTTTTCTTTTTCGTAAGTCGTAAATATTACTACTTTGATTTAAATGAATGGACAATAAAATTTTCCATTATCACAATTAGGATCATAAGTTCGAAAATCATTTACATAATACCCAACCCGAATCATACACAGAAATCATAAAAGAATATAGATCCAGTATAAAGATATGGAGACACAGCTCCTTAAATATAAAATACTTGGAGTCGCAGCTCCATAAGCGTTAACATTATCTCCCAAACATACCCAACTGGCCAAATGAAAATAGAAAAGACAATCCTTTCTCGTACATCGTGAGAAAGACAAACCCAACTGACGAGATCTAGTGGAAACTCTATTTGAGTCCACTACCGACATCGTCACAAAAGACACTACTAGAGTCGCTACAAAAGTAACTTTCGGACTAAGCCGTTTCCTCTTCCAAGAAGAAAAACATGGTCCACTAACCATCGACAACATAGAAGACGTCCACCAGTAACTTCAACATATCGTCCGCATGCTCGAACCTCATCCTCTACGATACGTCAGCCAAGCGACATCTTGACGTCTCAATCTTCTCAAAATAGTACAGAAGGCACATAGCCAGTCGACATAGGCAAGATAAAAATAAGGTGGTGAGATTTTCATTTATCTTACACATAAGGCAGACATGCAGTGGTACGACTCTCATGTACCTACAATTAATAATTATCAATCATATCTACACTCATAACAAAACAATAATGTTTCACAGAAACATGACCACAGCACTGCGTTTTCCTAGATAGAAGACATCTACGACTTGAGGAATGACCTCTGAATTCCTATACCATAGTTTTTACGAACAATCGGAGAGAGTGGTTCGGAGGATTGTTCCGGAGGTACTAGCCTAGGGTAATAAAAAATGCGTCAATAGTAAAGGGCGTGCACGTCATTGGTGGGAAGAGCATTATTTAAGCACAACCAAATCAAATGTTGGACCTTGGCTGGTGCCCCCAGTTTCCGAATCCAATCCCATTTACAATTCTCATCCCAAGTGCTGTTACTTAGCAAAAGCCACTGGTACGCAGAAGTGGCAGAATAAACACCATCTTTAGATCCACTCCAAGCCCAACAGTCCATACGGGAGTCACTAGCTATCATAGGAACATTTTTCTGGTGGATCACAGTAACAATATTGCTAGGTACTATAGCGGCCAACCTGTTGAGGGCCCATTTACCATCAGCCCAAATATTTTTCAAGCATAAATTGATGTCAGAGATATTAACAAAGTCCACATGATTACAAAGCGGCCCAACACCCAACCAGTCTGAATACCAAACGGACGTGTTCCCTGAGCCCAATTTAAACGAAAACCCATCTCTAAGAACCTGGGCTGCTTTAAGAATGCTCCTCCAGATAATTGAATCATTGTTCCTTTTGTTTATGCCCCATATAGACCCTGATCTAATATACTTATGAGATAGCACTTAAACCCATAACTTGTTTTTCTCATGTAACAGGCTCCATATTAAATTACCAACCAGCGCAAAATTTGTAAGGCGGGCCTCCCTAATTCCCAATCCCCCAAACCTGCAAGGCTTGGTAATAGTGTGCCAATTCACTAGACTCCAACCTTTTCCCTCTCCATTCTTCGACCAAATAAACCGACGGGTGAGAGAATCAATCTGGTTACAAACATTAACGAGAAGCTGCTGGATCTGCATAGAGTAAACTGGAATCGATGAAGTAACCGATTTAGCTAGGCACACTATCCCTGCTTTATTCAGTAACTTGCCCTTCCTGTAACACCCCGTTTTTCGGAAGTATTTTCATAAAAGCTGTTTTATTAAGTTGGAATTATCGGTTGAGGGCTTAGTGGGATTTTCGGCTTAAAAGTCCCTTTCTGGTACATGAGCACGCCCGTGCTCATCAGCCAGTATGCCCGTGCTTGACAGTGAGCACGCCCGTGCTCAGTGTGCTGACCGCGTCTCGGTGACGCTAAGTTGAGCACGACCGTGCTCAGGTCCAGGTTATATAAACATGCACAGAATCCGAGGGTTACGAGTTAACCCTATATTGTGAGTGCAGCAACCATTGTTGCGGCCAGAACTCACTCTCTCCCTATTTCCTCTTCTCCCAGTGCTATAGAGGAGTTTTGGAAGCCGATTGGGAAGCCCTGTGCATCTGTTTTGGTATAGAGGTAATGTCCCTTTTCCCATTTTTGGTTTCCTTTTCATGATTTGAATTAGGAAACTAATGGTTTATGTTTTATTGTTCCAAGGCTTGGATTCGTCTTGAGCTTCTCGAAGGGAAGGAACCGGTTTGCCGTTAGGACCACTGTTAGAGCTACCTTCAATCCAGGTATGGGGAGAAGGGTAGTGTACTCATAGGCCCGGGGTTAGGGTAAAGTAAAGGGGTTCCCATACCCCGGTTTGATTTGTATGAATATGTGTTTGATATATTTAGTTTGTTGGTTATGTTGATAAACCTGATTTGATTGTTAATATGCTGTTATATGCTTATGTTCATGTTATACTCTTGATGTTACATGGTTAAATGAACATGTTGATATATGATGGTTGCTTTTGGCATATGTTATTGGTTGAATGGTTGATACCATAATTATGATGATGACGTTGTTACTGGGTTTTAACCCTTAAAAATCGTGTTAATGGATTTTAGGATTAATGGGATTAAAACCCTAACAAAATTGGTTAAGTTTCAGCCTCTGTTCCTGCCCAGAACAGCACTGTCGCGCGATGAGCACGACCGTGCTCCCAGTTGAATTCTGGGAAGATGGCCGCGCTGTTTAGCACGGCCGTGCAGGACAAAGAGCACGACTGTGCTGCTTAGCACGACCGTGCTCAATAAGAAGCACGACCGTGCTTCACTTAAAGGGCATCACGTCCCTCACGTGTTTAAGCACGACCGTGCTGGGGGTTAAGCACGACCGTGCTCAACCCTTCTGGACAGAACATAATTAAAGAATCTTAAGGGGTTTCAAACCCCATTTCCCAGTGACGATAAGTTGATTAGACAATTTGGTTAATGTTACTAAAGATAATTAAAGATGATGAGATGGTGAGGTGTTAAGTTTGGTAAGTCGGTGCCCATTGGGTACCGCAAGCTGATGAGTTATGCCTTGGTGCTTTTTGGCTAAGGAAGCCTTGACCTTGCGGTTTGGGTCTAAGGTGTTGTTGTTATACCTTGGTAGCCGAGAGTTTGCCCCAAGTGTTGCGGTTGATTCCGTTTAAGTCCTCAGGTAGATTCCGCGAGGCAAGTTGTTACGGTTGATTCCGCTATTATCTTCGGTCGATTCCGTTGGAGTTATGGAGGTGGCGTTGCCGTTGTTGTTGTGTTGCAAACGCATTGCATCGGAGATGTTGTTTAGGGATGTTCGACATAGGGGAGGTCGTCCTAGAGTACGGCGATCTGGCCATCCACGGTTGGAGTACATTCTCCTAGCGCCCCCGTGACGAGGCATTCGTTGGTTTGATGCGTTGGCTATCCAAGGAGTAGATTCTCCGGCGTTGAGTAGATTCTCAATGGGGATATTTAACTCCGAAGTCGTTCATCCCGAGTTTAGTGGATCCACATGCATTGTTGGTTTAGCGGAGTAGGACTGCATTGCACTGCATAGCATAATGATGATGATGTTGATGTTGATGAGATGTTGCTATGATTGTTGTTTATTTTACTTCCTACTTCTTTGCTATTATGCTTACATGATCCTTACTCCCTATATTTGTTTGTTTGTTTGTGTTTGGGCCTGATTGGCACCTTGTAGAGGATGACGAGCAGCCCGGAGAGGAGTGACTCTGAGGAGCCGCCACTCATAGTTAGGGCTAGTTTCTTGTTCAATTTGTTGTTTGTTTTAGTTGCAATTCCGTGGATTTTATTCCGGAGCGGTTATACTAGCTCTGTATGTGACATCGGGGTTGGGATATGTTTTCTTTTATTATGTTTTAATGGTTTTAAACTTATTTAATTTCCGCGTTGTGAACTGGTTAATGTGGGAATTTTCTACCCATGGACATATATTTTATATTATTTAATAAATGCATGTTTTTCTTTTAATTGGTGTTATATTAAATGCCTTATAACATGCGGGGTAGAAGGGTGTCACACTTCCAACCTGCCATACGTCTTTGTATTTTATCCAAGATCGCATTATACACATTACGGTTAGCTCTTCCTTGAACTAAGGGGAAACCCAAGTAAATACCAAGATCACTAACGAAAGAGATATCAAAAATATTCTTCATGTTATCCTTTCTCTGTCTAGAGACCACCTAGAACACATGGCTTTTGATTTCTCCACATTAACTTTTAACCCAGAAGCTTGGCAAAAGGTGTGGAGAGTATCCATCACAACCTCTACTTGAGTATTATTTGCTTCACAAAAGAGAAGCACATCATCCACAAAGAGTAAATGAGTTAGCCCAAGGCCACCCTTAGCCACATTAATAGGATTCCATAGATTCAGTTTGACCTTGTCTTGGATAAGAAGGGTCAACTTCTCCATGCAAAAGACAAAGAGATATGGTGATAAGGGGTCACCCTGACAAAGCCCTCTACTCGGCTTGAAATCATCCGTTCTCCCCCCATTCTAGAGAATAGAAAGTTTGGAAGAATTAACACACTTCAATAATGGACGTAGGGAAACCAAACTCAATTAGAGTAATATAAAGGAAATCCCAATTGACCCTATCATACACTTTTTCGAGATCGATCTTAAAAGCAACCATACCTTTCTTTGACTTAGATTTGTGCATGAAATGAACAACCTCCTGAGCCAAGATTGCATTGTCCGAAGTACCTCTGTTTGGGATGAAGCTACTCTGGAGATGGCTAATCAAATCATCCAAGAAGGACCTTAGTCTGTTCACAATGAATTTGGTAATGACTTTATAAACCAGATTTCAGAGACTTATGGGCCGGAAGTTCTTCAAATTGACCGGATTATCAACTATGGGGATAAGGACTAGGAGATTTTCAGCAATAGACTCCTCCAAGTTACCTGTGACAAACACACCCCTAACAAGGTGCCAAAGGTCATCTCCCACTAAATTCCAAAAGTGCTTGAAGAACAATGGTTGGAAACCATCGGGCCCCAGAGCCTTATAGGATTTCATACTAAAAACAGCAAGTCTCACCTCTTCCTTAGTCACAGGAGCAGTCAGAACATTGACCCCTTCTAAACTCAACTTAGGCATCCTACTCAGCTGCAGACAAGTTGGGTCCGTATTAGGATCAGTCATGAACAGGTTTCGGTATAGTAGGATATAGCTTTCAATTTCAGTAGCCCTACATCTGTGTACCAATCCCCGTTCTCAAGAAAAAGACCATGGATCCTGTTTCTTTTCCTTCTAACCACTGTTTGGGTGTGAAAAATCTTGTGTTCTGATCACCCAATGAACCCATTTTTTACGAGACTTTTGGTACCACAGAATCTCCTCTTGCTTGAGCACATCATTATACTCCTTCCTAATCTCAGCCCCAATCCTGCTCAATCTAATAGAGTCTGTTTTCTCCAACCTATTCTGAATATCTTTCAACCGCTTCTCAAGCTGATTTTGCTTCTGAAAGATGTTTCCAAAAACCTTTATATTAAAGTCCGTAGCATCCTCTTGGACCTTCTTCAGACCATTCACCGTGACATGGTTACACTTGTTCCAAGCTCTATGCACAACCCCAGGAAACTCTTTATGTGTTAACCATGTCGCTTGGAACCTAAAGGGCCTTTCCTTTTTGGGAGGAATCGAACTGAAGCAACGCAAAAGGATAGGCCGATGGTCAGATTGAAGCCTTTGTAAGTTTTCTACAAAAACTTCCGGGAAAGTGTTTCTCCACTCCCAATTCGAAAGGGCTCTATCCAACCTTTTGGAAACGTGCTGGGAAACCCTCTGGTTTATGATACCAAGTGAAGGCACTACCAGTTGCACCAAGATCTAGCAACCCACGTTTGTCCACAACATCCGCAAATTTAGTAGCTCTACTTACAGAAAAAGAACCACCTTTCACCTCTGATGGAAGAAGGATTTCATTAAAATCTCCGATAAGAACCTAAGGGTCAGAAATATTAGCACGAAGTTGATCCAGATAATTCCACAAGTTCTCTCTCACAACCAGAACCGGACTGGCATAAATACCCGTACAGATACACTTATCTGTTCCCCGAGATAGAGAAATAGTCACTGCTTGATGACAAACATCCGCCACCGAAGAGACAAAAGCACTACCGATTTCAGAAAGCATCCAGATTCCTCCTGCATGACCATTTGCTTCTGAAATACCAGAAGCTTTATATCCTAAACCTTGCCAATACCGCATAGCTTTCGAGAAGCAACAGTGAGTCTGCATGAGGATAACCAAACCAGGCTTGTAATTGCGGACAAGTTCCCTGGAATGTCTCCTCCCAACCTTGCTAACAGCGCCCCTAATATTCCAACTGTGGATTGAAAAATCTTTAAAATTCATCATCATCATAAAAACATATAAAAGATGGGGCTCACCACGTACCACTATTATGTGCATGTGGCTTGCATGGGTGAATAGTCCCTTTTATCACCTTTGGCATTATTTGGGGGGTCATAAACCTCAACAACCCGATCTTGCCTGCCTTTCAGCACACCTTCCATATATGTCACTGAGGAGGGTTCTGTCATGATCCCCATGCTTTTCAAACCACTTGATTCTATCTCTTTCGTTAAACGTATATCGGTTTCCTTCCACATGTCTAATATCCATGCATGTTCTGACACCCCCTCCCAGATCATGGATACAAACCCCATTCGCTGTCTGCTTGACCTGGGTCCCACTGACGCTCTTGACTGCATTCTTAATCAATTGGGCGCTCATTAATTGGGCACTTACACTACCAGCACGTGGCCTCGAATCTTTGCTATTAGACTCCTCTCTTCTTGGGACTGGCCCACTTCTTTAATTAGTTTGGTTCTTTTGGGCTAAGAAGATTGAACCCCTTGGCCCATTCCTTCCTTATTCAGTTTTAAAACCTCCAATGCGCCTCCTATTCTCCTTAAAGCTGCCCTCATTATTATTATCACCTTGGTAAGATCCTCCTTTATTTTTCCTCTTATTCCGGAGAACTACTAGCCAATCTCCATGGGTTGGCTCCTCACTTTTTGACTCATCATTGGAAATCATATCCACATCCTTTCCTTTTGCTATTGATTTACCATCTCCGGTAATCACGCCCGAATCTGTTGCCTTCCCTTTGCTCTGACCAATAACCTCCTCCTTTTCCTCCCTGGCTGGCGTCTCAGCCGCCGGTTCTTTCTTCCCCACCGGAACCTCCTTCTGCACTGCACAGTTTCTAGTAACATGACCATAGCAGCCGCAGTTGGAGCAAATCACATGTAGACCTTCATACTCTATTTTGAACCACCTGCCATTCATCCAGAACTTTCCCACCACTAGTTGACTGAGATCTATCTCTACACAGACCCTTGCAAACCTGCCTCTCTCCACTCCGAGTGTTTGTCTATCAACTTTAATAGGCCTACCAATCGCTGAGGCCATTGCCAGCAGGATACTCTCATCATACCACACCAAGTTCATCCCCGGAAACCTAACCCAGACCAGTGTCTTCTCAATCTTTGTTGTTGAGGAGACAAAGTCAAGACTCCAAGGAGCAACAGACAAGTAGTGATCGAATATCATCCATGGCCCTCCGCCAATGACTTTCTCCCTATCCTCCTCCCGATCAAACTTGACTATGAATAAGCCATGATCAATTTCCGGCAATTCAAATCCACCCGTCAATTTCCACAACGACGTTAACTTGTTTTGCATGATCCTGAAGCCCACATTCTTATTCAGAAGCTTCACAATGAGAGCATCTTTCCGTGGGTTGCATAGTTCCTTGGCGAGATCCTTATTAACTTAGAACTTCGGGAGCAACCTATTCCCTCCTTCTAACTCCACTTTGAATAGCCCCTTACTAATAAGGTCTACTTTCTCCCTCGATGGTATTGGGTCTTTGTTCCCCATCAGTTTATCTCGAAATGACCAAGGCAGTGTAGAGTCCTTACCCTCGCTACCACCACCATCAGGTGGTTTCCCCAAAATCTCAGGTGATTGTTGTGCCGTGAACATGAATTCCGGTTGACTCATGAGAAACCCTAGCAGAGAGCTAAGTTACATCATAGGATTTTAAATAGTCAAGTAACGTAATAAGTAGGAAGAATAAAAATATATTTAAACAACAAATTTCTTCATTACAAGTGTTTTAAATGATCTAGATATTTACGGAACTATCACCGTGTCTTTTATATCATCGGTTTTTATCTAACCGATGTTACATCTAGTCGTTACAGGGATATTTTCCATTGGTGACTAGGTAAATAAGATATATGTATGATCAGATCATTTTGTTAATATTTATCGCAGAATTAATAGTTAGAGCAAATTAAATGAATATAAAATAAAATTTGAATGAAGTTTATAAAAAAAAAATTATAGAAAAATTAAAATAAAATTAATCAATGGAAAAGACAATTTTAATTTTCTCCATATTTTATGAATAACAACATAACCATCACAAAATAGTTTGAGTTAACTTCTTTTATCTATTTGAAGTATAAGATTACATTAGAGAAACCAGTAAAAAAAATTAAAAATTGCACTAGAGAAAGAAAATGATAAATCCGAGGAATATTGGAGAAGGACCGCGCACACTTCATACGTAGCCTTATTCTGTCAGTAACAACTACATGATATGAATAAACAACTTACAAGATATATATTTTTCCCACTTTCGTGAAATTGAAGAATTATGCCATACAAACGGATATTGTCCTTTTTCTTACCTTAGGCAGAAAATAAAAAATCAAAAGTAAAAAGGACCTTTTCTATTCTTCCCTTTACGTGCTCGCTAGCTGTAGGGATGAGAAGTGCCATTGAATTCGGAAAATAGAAAGGTGTGTATGTTGTGGCCACTTATGGTGGTGATGAACATGATGATGGCTCTTTTGGACTTGTGTTGCTAAATTGCCCTGCCTGCATATTGCAAATGTGATTCACACCGGGGTTGCAATATTCAAACCCAAATACTTTTTATGACATTTGTTTGGATATAAACCTTATTTAAGTACTTATACAATAAATTCTTTTTCAAATAAGCTAAAAATAACTTATTTTCATAAGTTTAACTGGCAAACTTATGAAAATAAGCTAAAAAGAGTTTATGAAAAAATTATAAATTATTTTTATAAACTATTTGCTTAAGTTTATTATCATAAATTATTCTCATAAGCCCTTCTAAACAGAGATGGACCTTCATAGTGGCAGAAGGTAGCCATGGCTCTAGCTATGACTCCCCTCAAATAAAGAATTAATCATTTTTTTAATGTAAAAATATTATTATAGCATCCTAAATAATATCATCACATAGTTAATTTAAGGATTTAATTTGTATGTATTATTGGTGTAAAAAAAATTATACTATTAACCAATCCTAAATTGTCACATCATTAAAAAATATTTGACTTTTATCATAACTATTTTAAAAGTTAAACATAAAAGGTTTAAATAAGCTTTTAGTCCCTGGAAAGTTCACCAATTTTGGTTTTAGTCCTTGTAAAATAATTTCTTAGGATTTCGTCCCTGTATTTTCGAAAGTTTTGTAAATAGTCCCTATTGTTACCCCTGTGTACTAAAAATCATACTAGATGAAAAAATTTGTCAATTATAAGCCTATGGCCCTAATGTATGATTTTATTTCTACTTTCTAGCCAAAATTTTGGAGCAAGTCGGACAAGAATGAGAAATTATCTCGATACCCACTGAGTACTAGATGTCATACAAAATGAAGGAAATTTAGCAATTTTCAACCTTATTCCCTAATGTATGATTTTGTTTCTATTTTATGGCCAAATTTTACAGCAAGTCGGACAGTAAAATAAAATTACCTCGATACCCATGAGTACTAGATAACGGAAAAAGATGACGGTAGGGACTATTTGCAAAATTTTTAGATTACAGAGACGAAAACCTAAGAAAGAATTTCACAATGACCAAAACCAAATTTGATGAACTTTGTATGGACCAAAAACTTATATAAACCAACATAAAATGACTTGTGATTGGCTAATAATGTAAATTTTTTTACACTAACAATGTATCAAAATTAATCAATTAATTTAATTTCAAGTTTTTTTTAGAAGTGTACATGTATTTAAAAAAAATGATGATTAAGCATAAAAAATGATGCATTTTTTAAGAAGAAAACTTTCGATAAAGATAAAAATATTATACTTACAATATATTTACTTTAAAAACATTAATTATGTATATTATTTTGTAATTTTAATAAAATTTATTATAATAATTATTAATTTTGAGTAAATTATTTTAAGCTAGGGTTAGTGCCTCCTCCTGAATTTTAAGTTAAAATCTGTTGCTGCTTCTAAATGTACAAGTTGACGCTATTTTTAATAACCAATATGATGCCTTTCAATTATTACATTTTCCGTGTTTGATTTTATTTATATACATACAGAGTTAGGATCCGTTGACACCAGGTATAAGTCTTTTGACTTACACCAAATCTTGACTGTTGAAATTGATATATCTAACGGATGAAAATATTCCAATATAAAAAATTTTAATTTTTTTTTAAAAACTGTCATGTGGGACGGTGGGAGTCTTTGCCTTTCCCCTCACAAACCCTTTGTTCTTTGTTAAGAATTTCACAGGAACAAGGAACTCGCCGCCGGAGCCATCACGTTCGCCGCCGACACTGTTCAGAGGTCCCCGTTTAACAAGCCGTCACTACCCCACATTCGCTGGAATCCCCATTGTACAGAGATGCCTATACCAGAATCGTGAAATAGTGGATTTGAAGCTTTATCGCTTTTTAAAAAAGACCTTCTTCTGATATTTCAATCTTGCTAAATAGTCTTAAGCTTGTTATGATCAACTAATTTCTAAAGTTTTTGGGTTGAAATCAAAACTTTCATTATTTTGCAAGATCTCCAGTTGTTAAAATGTTTAAGCAAAGGTAGTTTAATCTTAGAAAATGTTTCTCTGTACTTTGTAGAATGCAATTTCAATTTGTTAATGACTATTTTCCTTCAACTGAGTGATGCCCCATGCTTCGTGAATCTTGCAGGCGGTGCTGTTGTCGAACAGAGAAGAAAGAAGGAAGGGGTGGTGTGGGAAAGAGAGGGGAAAGGCAGACTCTCACGTGACCCTTTTTAAATTTTTAAAAAAAAGTATATTATAATATTTTCATCCATTAGATATATCAATATCAACGGTCAAGATTTGGTGTAAGTCTTTTAACTTATACCTGGTGTCAACGGATCCTAACTCATACAAGAATAATAACAATGCGTTTAGTTCGTGAAAATAACTTGAAGCGATGATTTAGTTTTTAGGTTAAAATATATTTTTAGTCTTTATAGATGTTAATTTTAATTTGATTCACAGACAAAAAAAGTTTTCAATATAGTTTCGCTATATATAATTGTTTTCAATTTGTATCTGTCATTTGTTGTTTTCAAACAAAATTGAACGGAGTATCACATGTAGGAAAGAGAAATATATGATAAAATATAATTTTGGTCCTCACATGTAATACAGTAAAACCTCTATAAATTGGTAACATTGGGATCGTGAGATTTTATTATTTTTGAGAGTTATTAATTAATCGATAAATTGAAAATTTATTATTTTGGAGAGTACTTTCTCGATTCAGTGAATATGGATTTAATTATATAAAATATCATTGTGTATATCACTAACATACAATGTATATGTATTATAATTTCGTGAATCAATTTTTTTTAAAAAAAAATTATTTTACATATATATCTATGAAAATAAGTAAATGGTATGCATTGTTTTAGTACTTAAACAATATTCATTGTATTGACAAATAATTACTCATTCTCTTCTCCCCTCTCCCCCTTGTAAGGCGTATTATAAGTCATCCCTTGAACAAAAAACGTTCAACAAAAGTCACTTGCATATATTGCTCATTGTATTAGAACTAAATACACGTTCAACGTATGATTATGAAGGGAACTACGATATAAACAACATAGAAAAAAATTCTTAAAATCAAACCAACTGTGGCTTCTCATCTAAAAGGTGTGTCCACTTTTAATTTTAGAAAAATATTAATTTATGATATTAACATAACTATAGATTTAAATAAGGGTGATACACTTCGGCCAAAAGTTTTTTTGGATGACAGAATGTTTCAAAATTTGTGTCAGCCTTGAGAAAATGCATTGGTTAGAAGCTTCTTGGGAACTTTTCTAGGCTATACCATGATGAAGGATAGGCTTAGAAGATTATGGAAATAGTTTAGAGATTTTGGCATCATGAATGTCGATAATGGTTTTTTCATGGCAAAGTTTGATTTGCCACTGGATGAAGGTGACAAATAGGGAACAATGGATGATCTTTGACCATTATTGAGCGTTTTCATATTGGAGTTCCGATTTTGTTTCACCTGTGACTAGAGTAGAGCATACTTAGGTTTGGATAAGCTTTCCAGGGCTAAACATGGTTTTCTATTATGAGAGCTTTTTTCTTGCTATGGCTTTTGTAGTAGGCAAATCAGTCAGGGTGGACACACTTTAAGAGTGGAAAGAGGAAATCTTGCTCGCATGTGTGTTGGGATAGACTTGAGTCAACCAATAGTTGGAAAGGTATGGTTGAAATGCCACTCATACAAAGTTGAATATGAAGGTCTCCACATTATTTGTTCGGGGTGTTGTTATTATGACCATGTGATTAGGGATTGCTCCAAAGTCGGGTCTAGTGAGAAGGAGGAAGATAGGTCACAACTTGAATATTCTCCATGACATACAGTTATTGTAGATAATAACTCTTATTCATTGTTGCCAAAATCAAAGGCCCCTAGCTCAATGATGGACTCTAACAAGTGTACATGATCGAAGCAAGTAATAAAAACACTGTAAGTATACCGAGCTTGAACACAGGGATTGGGTAACCAACTAATCAGTTATAAAAATCCACCAATTATCTTGACCAAGTCAAAGGAGAGAGAAAATATGATCAAATCAATTGAGATATGCTAATAACTACCAAATCAAAACCAAATTTAATCAAATTGCAAACAATTAATTAAGAGAGAGAGAGAGAGAAATGTGGGAGAGATCTACGGTCCCGATTTCACCAACACAATCAAACTTGTATCCATTCATGAAATTATTCCCTATTCCTTAATTAAATATTATTGTCAACCAGGAACCCTAAAATATTCCTATCTCTTTGTCAAGCACACAAGAAAACACCTATGAATCCTAATTAACTATATCTCTATGATGATTAAAACCCAAAGATTCATTAAGCTTCTGGTTCCCTATATTGATTCCATAGATCTCCTATTACATCTCTATCAATATTCAACCTATGTTCTTATTCCAAACCCTAAATCACAAATTTCCTATCGGACTCATCATGATTGACAAGTCAATTATTGGCCATACAATTAAAAACAATAAGAGCATAAATAAGAAACAATAAGGGAGAAGAAGGGAATAGAGAAACTTCACATATATCACCAAGTCGTCATGTGCAGCTACGTCGTTTCCTTAGAAAAGAGAAATTAGTTCATAGCATTGCTTATAATCACCAAATATGACAAGAAAAATATCAACGAAAGCTCTAAAAAACTAGGGGAGACACAACTCTTGAAATACTAGGATTAGGTTACAATTTTCAAACTAATGCATTGCTATCTAAATTAGCGGGGCAAATTTTGAATATACGCCCTGGCCCAAAAGCACAGTCTCGCCGGGAGAACCTCTATCCGCGGGGAGAGACAATGAACCCCATTTATTCTGCTCTGGTTCACGGGGCGAACCTTGTTGCGGCAGGTGAAATTCTCCTGACAAGCATCCAACAACATTTTTCCTTCTTTATTCCTAACTTTCTTCCAGCTTCACTTTTCAACTTAATTTCAGAACAGTACCTGAAACTAAGCAATAACATGTAATGCTTTATTCGATTCAATTTCCTACTTAATTTCCTAATAATCAAAGAAAAGACTTAAGATACTACTTAAGGACAATTCAAGCTAAATTTGGGCAAAAATGATATTGAACTCAACTAATTGGCTCAAAAACCATAGCTATACTAGCAGTTAAACTAGGTAAGTAAGAGGGTTATCACTCAACAACCAACATTGGTTAATGTGGAGGATAGATTACACGATGATTGACTTGTGGTAACTAGAAAGAATGAAAACCAACACAAGGCTCAAAATAAGGAGAAAAAGAAGAAAACCATTTTGGAAAGAAATAATTCAAAATTTTAGAATTAGAAGGGGTTGTGTTTGAAAAAGAAAATGAGCCTCTAAGTGTTTCTAAGTTTTAATAGCTCCAACAACAAGGGGTTTAAGGTGGGGTCCACATAGAAAAGGAGTCGAGGAAATCAAAGAGTGGTTTTAAATGATCATAAGACAGTAGGGGATGTTGAGAAGGTCCTGACCTCTTCAGCTAACAGAGCTAAAGTTATTGGGCCTCATCTTTCAGCATAGACTCGTGCAATTAAGCTCTCGGTCCAAGCCCCTTTTAGAAAATAATGGTGTTCCATAATATTGGTACGATGGGGTACTCTGCTAAGGAGGACCAAATCAAAACATAAATGGTTCTTAGAAAGGAGATAGCTATGAGAGGATCATACTTAAAGAAGTCTAAGGAGCCTAAGCCTCCAGATTTTATTCATGAGGCAAGGTGTTCCCCACAGAACTCACATGGGATGGACAACTTGGGCAATGATGCAATGTCAAAAGTGGCTCTTGAGACACGAGGACTTGGGGAGGAGGAATAAATGATATTCTCGTGCATGGGTAGATGTAGGATCTTAGTTCATTCATTGTCGACCCCATACTTGTTATCCATGATTGAGTTTCAAGATTATTTTGTTCTCTCTTAGAAATTTAGAGGGGCTACACGAGGAAAATTCATGTTAAGAATTTGGTTAGGAAACATTAGCCAACAATTTTTTTTTTAATGGAAACTTATGTTTCTTTTGCTACATCTCAACATTAACCAATCCCTAAGCATGCCTTAATACCCATAACCTTTAACATGCCTTAATATATCCATAACCCTTAGCATGTAAGATCTCAAAGATTCTTAGGTATTTCTCTTGTATCTGAACAATCATATACAATTTTGTTTCTTGTTTATTTTTTCCCTTTTATTCATTTAATTATTTCTATATAAAGTGAAGATTAAGGCTGAAAATATGTTTTTTTGGTAATTGTGGTAGATAGTTTTCATTGAAGAATTTAAATGTTAATCTACATGCTTATCGATTCTTATGGGTGTTTTAGTTAACTAAAACCTATTAATTATGGTTGCTGAAAAATATGATGTTTTAAATGGATTTGGGCCAATTTTGAGATCCAGAGAATGTACATAGGTGAATGGTGTTATTGTGTTTCTGGGTGCTCAAACAACCTTCTTGCCGAGCTCCAAGGGATTTTGCACGGGTTGATATTCTTGTCTGGAATGAAGGAGTGTCAAGCATCTCATCTGCCTCATCGACTCCATGGAAGCTCTGAACTTGATCTCCAAGATGCCCCCTCATTCCCATGCTTGCGGTGTGGTTTTGTGGGAGAATGTGCTTCTTCAATGAGCTTGGACAATATCACTGCATCACACTTTGACAGAGGAAAATTATTGTGTTGATTGTTTAGCGAAAGCGAGAGCTACACAAGATTGACATCTGATTTGGTTAGATTCTCCTCCGACGGATGCACGTGTTCATCTTCAAGCGGATTCTGCGGAAATTGTGTTCCTTGAGACACTACTGGTCTCGTTCCCCTTTATGTTGTTTCTGATGTATTCAAAATTTTGAGAGTTTTCATTGAAAGTTTTCTTTATACTTCCAATAAAAATTTGCTTGTATTGGATTCCTTAACCATATCCTTAGGATACTACTAGTTAGCAAGACTTTTTTTTTTCCATATACACCAAAAAAAAGTCCATAATTGAAGTAAAATAGACCTAGAGAAGTGCTACAATACACTTTTTTTTGACACTTTCTCTAACACGCTCTTGATTATTGAGGTAAAATTCATATGAGACCCACTAACATCCAATTACAAATTGGAGAGAATGTTAAAAAGAGTGTATTAGTAGCATTTCTTATTGGACATATCATAAATGCTTTTTCCTTCTCACAATCTCAATTTGGAAATATATATTTTATAATGACAGTAATAATCATAGTTTAATATCTGCAAGAAAGAAACTAAGGGGGGTGTATTGGATTGAGATTGTAAAAGATTGTTTTGGTCTAAAAAAATCTTGTGGATTTTAAAAGATTATGTAGAAATGTAATGACTTATAAGATTTTAAAAGATTTTTTTTTAAAGATTGTTATAATCAAGATTCTCATGTGTGGATTTTAAAGGATTTATATCATAAGACTTTATAAGATTTGAATGGACTATATGGATTTATAAGATTTGAAAGGAAAACATGAATTTTTAGTAAACATTCAAAGTTATAAGAGCCAATGAAAAAGTAACAAAGAAATGAATAATATAATAAATAAATAAATAAAAGTAAAACCCAATATAATTTTTCTAATCTTTTAATTATTAGTCAAATTGATGTAACTTCATTTCCTTCTAAGTTGCATTTCTCCACATATCTAAAGCTATGCTAACCCTCCAAGCATTAACATCTTCTCATTCCTGCTCTTGGGTTTGAACAATAGGTTCAAAATTATTGTCTTTATTAGCTGGTGATATTGAAGATAAAGATTTGTCTATTGGTTCAATTGTAAGTTCATCAGAACGACATTCTTTACAAAGGAACTTATATAGTGCTACACATGCTAACACAAGCTCTGCTTGTGTTATAAATAAAAATGGAGGCACTAACTTAAAAATTGTGAACCGCGTTTTAAAAATATCAAATATCTTCTTGATCACATTCCTCAAGGATGCATGACGAAGATTGAACAATTCATTTCCATTTTGAGGGTCATTACTATTACCTGCAAAATCTTGTAGCTTCTGATTTTAACCTTAAAAATGATTTATTTAAAAAAAGATTTTAATAAAAAGCTTAAACAAATACAATCAATCTCGTTACAAATGATTTTTTTTTTTCAATTTAAAAAAGTGTTTTCTTTCGTAAAATAATCTGTAACAAACACACTCTAAAAGTTGTTTGGTAACTTATGTTGGGTTGAACGACAACCGTGAGGGGAGATGGGAGAGAGGGGGAGATGGGAGAGAGATGGAGGGAGGCAGGAGAGAGAGGGAGAAAGGAGAGGGAGGGAGGGAGGAGAGAGTGGGAGAAAGAAGAGAAATGGAGGGAGGGAGGAGAGAGAGGGAGAGAGGTGAAGGCATATGGTGAAGAGAAATAAGAATGAAGAATCCTGAGAAATCTCATGTGTTGAGGTGAGACTTTTTTTACTAAAAAATACTAAAAAGTCACACAAAGTCCCACGAAATCCATCTTAAAAAACAATCCATCGAAATCAGGAAGTTTTTGAATACCAGAGGACTTTTTATTACTTGTAAAAAGTCATGATTGAATACCACTAGATTTAGATTCTCTCTTTAAAAAATCCTGATAGTCTTGATTGAATACCACCAAACTTATTTAGATTACTTAAAAGTCTTGATTGAATACCACAAGACTTTTTTATCATAAAAAAGTACATTAAAATCTTTTAAAATCTCAATCCAATACACCCCCCTAAATTATAAACAGAAAGGTCTAGTCACACCTTGAATCCAGCTTTACCACTGAATCATACTTAGCTCATCATGTTAGTGAGGGGAATTGAACTCATGATCTCCACTTTATTAATTTAAACCTTATCTTCTTTCCCCCAAACCATCAAGCCACTCTAGAATTGATTTTGCTATCTATTAAACGTGATTTTAGTAAAAATGAAATCTTTGGTTGGTGACAGGTAAAATTGATTTTATCTCCAAAAGCGATTCTGACTAGAAGTTACAAAAAGTAGCTTTTGAGTTGAGTTGAAAAAATTACACTAAATTTTACATCAAATTTACTTTTAAAATAAAAACATTTAAACATAATTCACTTCACTTCAAATCCAATTCTAATAAAATCAATTATATTCAAAAATGGCTTTTATAAAACGATTTTACCCCTCAAATTAAGTCGGTGTTTGATGAATTTGGCAAAATGAGAAGTCACTTTTCATTTCAGAAAATGTAAATGACATCACGTTCTTTTACTTCTACTCTGGCCTCTGAGCATACAGGTTATAGGCAGAACAGTGTAAAAGCATTTAAAACTCATCCTATTTCTGAGGCTCTTCCGGAAGCCATCATCAAATTTTCTTTTCCATGATTAACAAGGGAATTGTTTATGAGGATATAAGAACAGTACTGTTTCTTAAATATGGTCAATGGCAGTGGTTCACCTGCGTCTACAATGACAACCACAATAAATAATTATTGCAGGATACCAAAATTATGTGCCCGAAAAATCTCTAATTATTAAGTTTGAACTACGGCCCAATATGACAAAAAGAATCATAATTGCACAATTATAAATATTGTATAAGACAAATTAGATATTTTCTATCTTATCTGTGTAAAACCCAGATTGAAGCAAAAGAAGAATTGGACAAGATTAAGGGTGCGTTTGATTTCCAAAAATTCAGGGACTGGACAGCACAGCATAAAAACTTTTGTCCCCTGTTTGATTTGAAAAGTGGTCAGTGGACAGGACAAAAAATGGGGTGAGGGACAGGACAAAAACCCAGAATTTTGTCCCCACCAAACCATGGGACAATTTTTTGTCCTATGGACAGACTAACAAAAGACAAAATTATCCTTACATCTCTCTTTCTCTCTCTCTCCCCTCTCTCCCCCTCTCTCCCCCCTCTCTCCCCCCTCTCTCTCTCCTCTCTCTCTTTCTCTCTCACTCTCTCCTCTCTCTCCTCTCTCTCTCCCCTCTCTCACTCTCTCTTCTCTCTCTCTCCTCTCTATCTCTCTCTCCCCCTCTCTCTCCCTCTTTCTCTCTCCCCTCTCTCTCTCCTCTCCTCTCTCTTTCTCTCTCTCTCTCCTCTCTCTCTCCCCTCTCTCACTCTCTCCTCTCTCTCTCTCTATTGTCTATATTTATATATTAAATAATATATATATATATATATATATATATATATATATATATATATATTATAAAGGGTATTCCGATAAATTTAATATTATTTTGTTTGTGCTGTCCATTATTCATCAAACAATGTACAAGACAAAGAATTGTCATGTGACTCAAGGATTTGTCCTGTGCTGTTCTGTCTGTCCTGTGCTGTCCTGATACCTTTTGCAAATCAAACGCACCCTAAGACAATTAAAAGAGTCTTGTTAACATATGCTCTAAAAACATTAGTCATGTGTCTTAAGGATATTAGTTAAGAAAACCAAAAGAAAATCAATGTTTTATCAATAAACTCAACTATGTACTTATTGATAGGAAAATGCTAATAAGTATCATTGTTTAAGGAATAAACACTACTAGAAATCTTCTGATTAGCTACAGATTTTCTTGAGGATTTTACTCCAAAATTCGCAGGAAACAAGTTTGATGCTGATTTTCCTACGAATTTCTATCTATAGGTAATACCTTCGTGAGTAATTTTTTTTCTGCGAATTTTAAAATCCATATGAAATTTCCTGCAGATTTTATTGTAAAAAATATAAATTCACAGGAAAAAAGTTCATAGGAAATGTCAATTTTTCTTATAAAATTTCCATGAATTTAAATCTATAGAAAAAAACTTATTTCTGGAAAAATTGTAGCAAAATTCGCAGGAAATTCCTGCGGAAAAAATCCGCAGGAAATTCTGTAAGTAATCCATGAATTCCCAGTAGTGCAAGAAAGAAAAAATTTGTATGAGAAATTGTGTATTTAACATTTTGAAAAGTGTAACACTTGGGGTCTGTTTGCTTTGTTTAGATATTTATATTTTCATTTCCTGTTTTAAAAAATAATTACAAAATGCCTCCTTGTTTTTATTCTATTTCCTATTTTCAATTTTATGTACAGGAAACAGTGAAAACAGAAAAAAGTTGTTTTCAGTGTTTTCTGTACAAATTTCTGAAAACAGGAAACAAAATGAAAAAGGCGCAATTTTGTAATTATTTTTGAAAACAGGAAACTGAAAACAAAACAAATATACCCTCAGTTTTCGAATACAAATTTTCCTTTTGTGGGTTCCTCAACCAATGTCATTAGGATACTCGTTAGCAAAACACATATTGATATATGAACTCTGGTTCTATTTGGCAAAAGTAGCCGATAAGCCAACTTATAGCTGATAAGCTAATTTTTAGCTGATAGCTGGTAGCTGATAGTGGAAAAGTTAGCTGATTGAATTTGAAGTGTTTGGTAAAATTAGCGGTTGAACTAGCTTATAAATATAAAATGATATAAAAGGACATATTTATGATAGAAATAGTAAAACGGGAATTTCATTAAATGAATGGAGTAAAAACGAGATAAAAGTCAATAAGCTATAAGCTACTACCTATAAGCTAGATAAATTAACTTATAAAGAAAAGCTATAAGCTAATGAGATAAACTTGTTTACCAAACACCTCTATTTCAATTAGACAAGCTTATAAACTAGTCAAATAAGCTATAAGCTAATTTATTGGACTTGCCAAACAGAGCCTCAATCAATTTTCCATATCTTGACATTTTGATTTCTTAATCAGTAACTTACTATATTAGTTAGCATTTCTCGAAAAGAAAACAAGGCGGTGAAAGGCCATGAGCTTAATTAATGGAGGATAACAAAAATGCAGATTAGTGGACATGCGACGACCGTGTGAGCAAGTTGCAATACAGATGTAAGAAAACCCATCAAAGTCATCCTCGGTTGAATTTGTTGCAACTAAATACGAACACCTCTTTTTTATGTTTTGTTGAGTTTAAACAACATGATAATGTTTTGTTGAGTTTAAACAACATGATAAAAAAGATCTTGCTAGTTAGTGCTCTTATTTTATCAAAATTTTGAATACACTATTTTCCAATAATAACTTTTCTCTTTTTATGTTTTAATCAATATCGTAAGAGCACTGATTAACATTTTTTATAAAAAATTTATTTTATTAATAAGAAACCAATTATAGTTTCGTATTTAGATCTATTACAAAATTGAATTATTTCTAATATGTGATTGGTGCGAGTGGTAATAAATTTGGGTTCCTTTAGCAAGTGGTTAGAAGTTTGATTCCTGACCCTTATACATAGAGAAAACCTCAAAAAATATTTATTGAATTATTGATTTCAATCCACTTTGTCACAAAAAAAAAAAAATTGCTGTCATAATACTGATTTAAAATCATTTTATTAAAATTCCTACTGCTATTTACAAAGATTAAAGTTGTGCAGAAAAAAAAGCACCAAACAAAAGTTGTACGGGAAAAAAGAAATTTTACGTTTGATTTTACATGTTTAACAAACTTAATTAAATAAAAAATGGTTTTTATAAAGTAAAAATATCTTTTTTTATAGCAAAAATTACAAGTTTGAAATTTCTTTTAAAAAAAATTTGTTTGCTTATTTTGTGATTAATAAATTCCTCATGGCAGAAGGGAGTTTACTTGTAGAAGGTGCTTCGATACTCAAGCCACTTGGGTACTCAACCTGTATGAATAGTATATGGAGAAGATACCTCTACGACCCTACCCGAGGGCTAGGCCTAATATACATAAGCGAAATGTTGCAGAGCGACCCCTTACCCGAGTTGTTGCTGAACTCGTTTTTAGGGGCTCTACGCTGAAGAGCGACCCATTACCCGAGTTGTTATTAACTCATTTTTAGGGACTTTACGCTTTACCCAAGATCTTTGAGTATGTAGAAGAACAACTTATTGAGAACCGAATAGAGAAATGGGCAGGCGAGGATAGTGGAGCCCAATCTCTATATCGGCACGTAAAGCCCAGTCTTTGTATCGACACATAAAATCCGATCTCTATATTGGCACTTAAAGCTCGTTCTCTACATCGGCACATAAGCACGATCTCTACCATTCTTGTATATCTTGGCTATCAAACACATTATTAATCTATAAAAAAACTTCACACATTTTTTATAATTTATTATATAAAATAATTTTGTACATAAACAAACGAAACAAATTTTCTCAAAATGGTTTTCCAACAAAAACATCAAAACATGAAATTAAATTTTAATCAATTAAACATAAAAAAATCAATTATTCAAATAATCTATTTTTAACAACTGCTCAAACGTTTACTAAAAGTCTAAAACTCAACTAGACATAACTGATTGATGACACTTTGACACCTTTACAGCAACTTTTTTCTTCCTCTACAGTTTTTATATCAACATTCTTCGGATCAAAACCAAATTTAGTAGCTATCTATACAAAATAGGGTCAAAAAGGTATTTTGAACGAAAATTTGGTTTTTTGTAGCTGAAAAGCCCAAAGTGTTTGACACTCATAATAACTCATAAGTCATAATAACTCCCCTATCCCTCTCTCCATCTTCCCCTCTCTCCTATTTAATCCTTCTTGGAGGGTATGCACTACTATGCACGCCTAATTAAATTCCTATCACTCTCATAGACAAATACCTTTACATTTTCTTTGTTCTTACACTCCTTTGTCATCTTTCCCTTTTTCATTTTCATTAAGGGTCACCCCAAGTTATGGAGCAAAGACAGATCTTTGTTCATGTGGTGATTTTGTTTTTTATGGTCTTACTTAGAGCAAGTTATGGAGAAGGAGGAGGAGAAGAAGCTGATAGGATTTTGGAACTCCCAGGGCAGCCCAAGGTGATGTTTCAGCAATTCTCTGGCTATGTTACTGTCAATCAGGTTGCTGGTAGAGCACTGTTTTACTGGCTCACTGAAGCTGCCCAAAACCCTCTCACCAAACCACTGGTCATTTGGCTCAATGGAGGTTAGTTAGAAGTTAGACTTTTAACCAACTGCCCCCTTTCGTGTCGAGAAAAGATCTTCTCCATTTCTCACGATAAATGGATATGTTCATTATTATATTTTTGGAGAAATAAATAATTTCATTACGTGTGTTATCATTTTCATTTCATTTATTTTCTCGGAAGCATGGTTATAGACATATCCATATCTCATCTCTCATAGACATACATACATTCACACTCCCAAACACCAAACTTCCTTTTGCATTTTGATTTTTGATGGTGTGTTCAATGAGAGCAATTGGCATGCAAATTCAATATCAATAGCTTCTACAAAATGGTCAATAGTTTACTCCTGAAAAACTGAGTGGTATGAAGTCACTGTTATATAGCCTATATTATTTAATATTTAATGGTATGATTTTTCCTCATTTAGGCATTTTAAGCCTTCAGCTCTTTCTCAGGACCCCTCCCCAAAGCTAACCAACGGGGCAAAATACAAACAGTATACAACCATTTTTCTGCCGACATACTAGCCAACGAAATATATGCACAAATATCTATTTGACCTTTTCAATATTGTTCCGTGAATTCTTCTTAGTGAGACATTTTTAATTTTATTACCTTAGGTACCACTTAATTTGATTTGAATTTGTATCAGTGAAACCATTTTTATCCTTTTACATGTTACTTGCTTTGGGTTTTTTTTTATTCTTTCACATGTTACTTACTTTGTATTACCTTTTGGATGTTACTTCTTCTTTTACACTGTTGTTCATTACATTAATTGAGGAAAGTTAATGAAAAATTAAATTACCTGAGTTGAATTTTATTATTTGAAAACTAATATCATATATAATATATTGATTTTAAGTCAACATTTTGTATATAAGAACAATAAATTACTCTGACACATAGTATTTTAAATCAATTAACCCCATTGAAAGACTGAGAACCATGTTCTACTCAATCTACCGAACCAGAGATTAGTCTCATAACGGATTCGAAGAGCCTAAGCCGTGTGATACTTTGGTGAACCCACTCGATCCGGATGGCTAATTAGGATATGATGGGTTCCGAACCAAAAAAAAAATCAATGTTTTGCATTTTAGATATTTAAAAAGTATACTTTTGCAAAAAAATACATTGAATTCTTGCACTGTAAAAAAAAAAAAGTACGTAGAGCCCACATGAATGGGTTGGCAAATGCAATTGATAGCTTGGAATGATGACCTAACTAACAATTAATGGTACAAACCCATGACCCATATACACGACAACATTGCTCGTAAAAAGGTTTTTGGCAGAAACCATCATACAAAGCAACACCCACACCACACACAAACACACACAACACAAGGCCACAATGAACGTTCCAGTCTCTGTTTTCTCTCTCTCTCTCTCTTCACTCTCTCACACATACACACGCATGGCACTTAATGCTTGAAAGCAACTAGAAACTAGCCTCATTAATGATTTAATCAGCTTCAGAGCCATTATTTAAGGTTCTGTTAGTCAAATGTCAGCTGGTATTTGTGCCCCCATCAATGCAAGCCTATATTTAGCATTCTAGCTAGACCCTTCTCCTGCACAAGTGCATACTTAACTAAGCAATTAATTGACTTTAATTAGACTTTTTTGAAATCTTTTCTGAATAGAAAAATTAACTTATTAAGAGTTTGGCTTCTATTTATAGCAAAAACATATATTCCCTACTCTTGTTATATACAATTTATTTTATCAATTAGTCCGTGGGTAACGGATTAGAGTCGCTTAAATAAGTGATTAGGAGATTGACTCTTGTGTATGAAAAAAAAAATTGATTGGGAGCGAGCAATACTTAAATGTTGTACATGTCTCCCAACGAAGATTAATTACTGTTTACGACAGTGAATAATTCATACCAATAACATAATAACGTGAAAAATATACAATTTATTTTCCTCACAATGTTTTTCTTTTAAATACATTTTTTATTCATGGTGTGTGATTTTGTGGTTATTTAGGTCCTGGCTGTTCATCAGTAGCATATGGAGCATCCGAAGAAATTGGGCCATTTAGAATAAATAGAACAGCTTCAGGGCTATACATTAACAAATTCTCATGGAACACGGTGGCCAACCTTTTATTCTTGGAAACTCCGGCCGGTGTCGGCTTCTCCTACACCAACCGCTCGTCGGACCTCCTCGACACCGGTGACTACCGGACCGGGAGGCTCACAACCCTCCCATTTATATTAATTAATTTCCACCATATCATTCACGGTTCATATATATACCTTTGAAACTAAAACAGTGATAATATTTTTGGTAGGCCATAGAAATTATAATAAGATAACTAGAAGAGCTTTGTAATGATTGGCGCAAAATGAGCATATGGATAGACTAGGTTCACCAATCCTTTCATTTTCTTCTCTCATATTTTCTAGTGTGTTAAATAAGATAAAGACACAACAACAAAATTGTGTGTAGAGTCTGTTAAATTTTGTTTTTGTATCTTTTTCTATCCTAACATAATAGAAAACATGAGAAAAGAAAAAGAGAGAATCCAAATCTAACTTGATTATAACTAGTTTATTCATGGACAGAGTTAATCTTTTCATCTTGTAACTTATTTATTTTGTTCAAATTTATCTTTTAACTTTTATTTGTGTTAAGTTGGTCCTTTGAACATTGCACATGTTAAAAACGTAAGCCTAATCAGCATAAACATTATGACATTATCAAGAAATCCGTTAAGAATAAAAAAAATAAAAAAATAAAAATCTCTCTTTCTCTTATCCCTTTCTTCTTCTTTCTAAACCCCAAATCATTAATGACTTCCTTCATGCTTCAAGCCCTCCATCAATGGGTTCCTTCAAATTTGGAGCAGCAAGGCGAGGCGGTGTGTGGTTTGGGCCGTGGATTTAGATGAATCAAGTTTGCAAGGTGGTGACACTCTAAGATGGGTGGGTGATGGATTGCGACTCTGCAACCGGTGGGTTCAAAGCTTGGAGAGGTCGTCGGAAATAATGATGAAAGGAAGAGGGAGGAAACAAAGCCGTGGTTTCAACATGATTTTGTAGTGGGACCGCATGAGCCCCAATTTTTTAGGGGCGCCAAAAATGTTTTTTTACTTAATATATATTTTTTTACTTGAGAGTTCAATTGTTTTTTAAAATTTAGGCTCAAAACTTGATAAATCTGATAAGTAGGAGTGGAAATAGTCCGTCCTGTTTACAATTAATATTATATTTTAATTAAATATATAATATACAATATAAAAAAATTTATTTTACTATAAAATTAATATATTATTGCTAAATTCTAAAAAAATTGAAACTCTTCATGTGACCATTCCCATTCTCCCTTCTTCCGCTCGAATTAGAAAGTAGAAACCCTTTGTTTTGTCCCTTCATCTGCGTGACTGACTGACTAGGTATATTGATAGGCATTTCTCGTCATCATATTACATTCATTATTGTTCTAATGGAGAAGAACAAGATAGGAGTTAGCTTGCTTATTCAAAAGAATTAGTTATAGTTTTTTTTGTTGCCATAAGTTATTTGATACAAGTCATAGAGCAAACAACTTAGCAAATGAAGGTTTTAATGATTGGAATAGAACTACTATTTTTCACCCTTTTCTCTTTTTCTCACCTCTTTCTCTCTTCTCCTTTTCTTCTCACAACCAAACAAAGCATAAAGGTTTATTTGGTTTGTATCTAGTTTTCTGTTTTCATTTCTTGTTTTTTATAAATAACTACAAAATCGTCAATATGTTTTTATTTTATTTCCTGTTTTTAAAATTTCATATAGGAAACACTAAAAACATAATTTTTTGTTATTTTCTCTGTTTTCTATACAAATTTTTGAAAACCGAAAACAAAATGAAAATAAGGTGATGGTTTTGTATTTATTTTTGAAAATAAGAAACAAAACTAAAAGGGCTGACTTGTCACAAATAAAATTTAGAGAACAAACTATAAAACAAAATAGTTGGATGACGGAAAAGAACTTAGCTAACCTTTGTTCATGTATCTCGAACATAATTGCCGATTGATTATGATAGACCATTTTTGGTGGTCCATGTTTATCACCTAATAATTTATGCATTGACCATCCAAGTACCACACTTTAAACAGCCACGTTGTACTTGGAAGCTGTAAGTTTGTAACACCCGCTCCAGTACCCAAAAAAATTATCATCTTCGTAATGGAAACTTCCAAAATGTGATTCAAAATAACGCCAAATTTCAGGTTTGCCACTCTTGCTCTCATCCATCAGTCTTGATCGGCTAGTTGTCCGTGTCTGAATTAATAAAATCAAATAAAACAAATTCTCTTCTTAATTATGCGAATGATAATATTGAGTTATTTACCACGTCTTTTTCTTTACTTTTCTTAGACTTCTCATTATAACTTTAATTACAAAATTGGTTTGAACCCTTTCATTCTTTTGCGTATATCCACATGTAATTAATTACTTCTCTAATGACTGATGGATTTACTTGTATTTTTATGTTTTCACTGTGCAGCCAAAGATTCTCTACAATTCGTTATCCAATGGCTAGAACGATTCCCACGTTACAAGAATCGTGAACTTTATATTTCTGGAGAGAGCTATGCAGGGCATTATGTCCCTCAATTAGCAAAAGTAATCATGACCTATAACTCAAAAGCCAATCAACCCATCAATCTCAAAGGAATAATGGTAAATTACTAAACTTTCGTTCTCTTTTATTTGGGATTTTAATTTTAATTGCCATACACTAACGATATAAAGTTTTTTACATTATCAATTAATCATCACTCATGTTATTGATGACTTTTAAGCTAGTTAGGATAACAGTAAAAAAAAAATTTATAATGTAGCAATTTATGATTGGATATCTGTATAAAAACACTTTATAGTAATTAAATTCTTTATTTAACATTTAGTATAAAGATTAAGATATACTTGCTAGCATATTTACCTAATATAAAATGCAGGTTGGCAATGCAGTCACAGATAACTATTATGATAACTTAGGCACAGTGAATTATTGGTGGAGCCATGCTATGATCTCTGATCAGACTTATCACCAACTCATCAACACGTGTGATTTTCACCAGCAAAAGGAATCGGATGAGTGTGAGTCTCTATATAGCTACGCCATGGATCAAGAATTTGGCAACATTGATCAGTACAACATCTATGCACCTCCATGCAACCACTCTGATGGCACCTCTGCCACCCGTCACAACATGCGGTTACCTCATCGCCCCCATATGGTACTTAACAAACATTTAATATAGAGCTTAATTTTATATGATGCTATTGTAACCTTTTTTATATAATATCATCATTTGTGTTGTCACATTCTTATTTATATCATAGCTTCAATTCCACCTTCTTTAAAAAACTTGTAATTGGGTCTCATGTTTGTAATGGGTTCCTAAACTTATAAATAATTTGTAATTAGGTTCCTTGGAGTAGGATTTCTGAAGTGTGACTGCGTGAAGTCTTCTGATAGAATTCTACTCCAGGGACCTAATTACAAGTTATTTACAAGTGCAAGGACTTGTTTACATATGTGGGGTTTAATTGCAAATTATTTACAAGTTAAGGAACTCAATTACAAGATTTTAAGTATAAAAACTTATTTAGAAATTCTCAAATAGTTTAGGGATCAATTAAATGTGTGTGAAATAATCTTATTAATATGTGTCATGAAAATGTTATTACTCTCAGGGCTTTAGGAAATTGTCTGGTTATGATCCATGTACGGAAAAGTATGCAGAGATCTACTACAATAGGCCAGATGTTCAAAAAGCACTCCATGCTAACACAACCGGCATTTCATATAAGTGGACTGCTTGCAGGTGAGCTTATGCTATAAACTATGAATTGGGCACATTCCAAATTTTAATTTCAAATTCCATAAACTTAGTGATAATACACAAATGATTGGTTGATAATTTCGTTGGTTTTTATTTGATGCAGTGAGGTTTTGAATCGAAACTGGAATGATACAGATGTATCTATCCTCCCAATTTACAGAGAGTTAATAGCTCATGGAATAAGAATTTGGGTGTTCAGGTTGGATTTAATTAAAATGCATAAATCTCCCCTTGTGATTTTTTCAACTTTCAGGAAATGATAAAGCAAAATGTGAATTGGCTAGCTAGCTAGTAAGCAGTAGAGATGACATGTCTCGAAAGAGTGTCTCATTTCTCTGTCACATCCAATCAGTGAATAGGAAATATGACATCCTTTTGAGACACGTGATCTCTATCCACTAGTAAGATATTGTTTAAGTATCATTAATTATATTTGACTCTTATGCTAATACAGTGGGGATGTAGACTCAGTGGTGCCTGTTACAGCAACTAGATATTCCCTTTCACAGCTCAAGTTGGCAACTAAAATACCATGGTATCCTTGGTATGTCAAAAGTCAGGTGAGTGCAATTGAAGAATGTTTTTCCTTTCCCTTATGCATTCATTTGGTTATTGCCATGCATGTAGCTATAGAGGGAATAATCTTGATTCAATATTCCATTTTGAATGCATACACTTTATATAGACACTGTCTGTTACATACAGATCCTATCATTCAAAATACAAATCAAATAAAAGATTCAAATCTTATCAGGAAAATACAACATTATCCTAGTCTAAATAACAATGTGGATGAGTTATGTGGTGTATTGTGTGAATGAGAGATTGTGAGAGTGACATAACATAAGGGATTGTAGACTTTGTTAGTGGAGTGAACTAGACAGAGATAGGCATACTGTGACCAATACTATATGAAGTATGAATAACCAATGAAAATACTAAGTTTGGAGTTTATGTTTTGTGTATTCTCGAACCCATGAGTAGCATAAGCTTCCGAATGAATGGAGATGGTGATAGTTTAGAGGGCTTCTAAAATGAACTTCACATGGAGACTCCATGTTAAGGATTGGAGTTGGAAGTCAATTGATTAGGCTTAACTTTTTGTCATCACAATGTTATTGAATTTTTAAATAGGTTCTTATAGTTTAAAAGTCGTCTTTCTAATTTAAAAGTTTTTATTAGCACATACATTTTGGCTCAATAGAAAGTTGCAATTACATTGTTGCTATAGTAAATAAAGTTTTGAAATGACAAAAAAAAAAAAAAAAAAAAATTTTGGGGTGTGGTAATTTGAAAGTATTCATCCAGTGAATTTCAAGAGACATTGGTACTTCATGTGGATATAAGGGAAACATATATCTAAATGGAAAACATAATTCACATATCAAAATATTAAATCAATTCATTTGGATTTTACATGTGTGAAGGTTGGAGGCTGGACAGAGGTTTATGAAGGGCTAACATTCGCCACAGTAAGAGGAGCAGGCCACGAAGTCCCACTGTTCAAGCCCAGAGCAGCCCTTCAGTTATTCAAATCATTTCTTGCAGGAAAGCCTCTCCCTAAGTCCTAAAAAAAAAGGGAAAAGAAGAGGTGATTAAGGAAAAGAAAAAGAGGGAAACAAGTGTAAAAGCCCATAGATGCTAATTTCTATTCCATTGCTATTGTTCTGAACAGAGATCTTATGTCTTTTTTTGTTGTCAACAAATTAACAAAAGGGGTTGGTGAAAAAAGCATGAATCGATTCTAAATTATGAGCATGTTTTTTTCCGATCTTTATGTTTGTAACTCGGAAAAATGAGCCTACAATAAGATAGGAAAATTGGTGTGTGACTATGTAAAAAAGTAAAATAGATGGAATTTGTTGTCTCATTTTGGTATAGCATATTTTATCCATGCTAATAAACTAATAATATCATGTCATATAAATTAAAATTTCATCCAATGTTAAATAGATAGAATATGTGACAAGATATTATTCATAGGAACATGGTATAATACAATAAAATGAGACAGCTATCTTCATCCTTCACAAACAACCACCACTCAGAATAGTTATTGCAGCTGTTATTTTTATTTTACACCAAAAAACAGGTTGATTTGGATTAATCTAATGCATACATGTTAAGAGATTAGGCTAATAGGTAAAGATGTGTATTCTCTAATAGAATAAACATGTTTTTCACTATCTTCACTACTTAAGGAGGTCATGAGTCCAACTCTCCCTACTAACATAACACACTAATTACTAACATTTGCCTATAAAAAAAAAAAACTTAAATCAACATTCAGAGAAATTAATTTTTGTAAATATAGCTAATTAGTTTGAACAATATATATATGCTTACAATGTCTGGAGAAGGATCTAAGCTACCATATGTTTGCGCATACATGGGCTTGATCATAAATTTAAGTAATCATTTGTATTCAATTTTGGACCTTTTTTTATATGTATATATTATATTATTAGCGGCGACATGGTGTATTATATTTTAGAGAATGTACCTATCATTTATTAATATTCTAGCAAGTTTCGGATGTATTGAACAAGATATGATGTATACCATCTGAAACATGGGAACCCTATATCACTTCCTCATCTCATTCTGGGATATATGGTAAACCATAACAAAGGATAAAAGGCCAGATCAGACTCATCTGAAGAGACGAAGCTACTAATGATGATAATTGATAAAGTACCTTTTGAAGATGACTCAACTGGTAAGCCTCCCATTCCATCCATCTACTACACCTCTGAAAAGTCTTATTCAACTTATTCTTCACCCTTTCCTCCATCACCATGATTCCACTTTGAGGGCCCCATTGGTGCTGATTCTATCAATGAAATTAGTGCTTCCCCAACGAAACGCTACTAAAAGATATACCTTTAATAATGTTTTCCCAAGAAGGTGTTATCTTTATCTCCTACACTG
The DNA here is from genome assembly GCA_035048595.1 of Echinosophora koreensis. Taxonomy (NCBI): domain Eukaryota; kingdom Viridiplantae; phylum Streptophyta; class Magnoliopsida; order Fabales; family Fabaceae; genus Echinosophora; species Echinosophora koreensis. Next base: position 261,689 of record JAPCYP010000137.1, read on the forward strand.
CTTTTAAAAAACATGCTCGAATATTAGTAGTGTTTTACTGGAAAAGGGCTATCATATTGTATACCTTTAATAGCGTCTTGTCTAATAAGCGCTCTTAAAGATGTAACTATCATAGCGTTTGCTAGAGGAAATGTTATCATTCCCTTGTATTAAAACAAAACCTTCTAGGTGTCGTCCAACTCTCTACATGTTAGTTGACACAGTTCATAAACACAATAAACCTCTGCATGAAAAACTCGATTTATAATCATTGCATAGAAAATCATGCATAATTAATTCTGTCTTAATAGCTAGTGAGCAAACACAACTATACCATGAGTCAGTTTCTCATATAAATAACCATTCTCTCTTCTTTTTACTCACGGCAAATTTTGTACACTTTATTTCTTCTTAGTATTTATCATTGATGGAGCACTTTTATGACTTATGAGCTACAATATAATCCAGTATTTTTTTTGTGTGTCATGACTAATGTCCAGAAGAGGACAACCCCTCCTAAATATCATGATAGACGACAAAAAGATATGAGATTTATCAATGTCTCTAATAAAATGTCCCCACGAAATGAAGACTGCCATAGGAGATGAGGGTTCCCAAGAAATGAAAAGCGAAAGCTCAAACACTGTTCTACTATATGGAAGTAGTTTTTGCTTATCCTTTAGGCATACAAGTACCACTCATTCACTGTCGTATGAAAGACTGCCTCTCCCATTATGACCGTTGGAGATAAACAACACTTGATTCTTTCTCTATTGAGCGACCTTTTCTTTCTGATATCTTGTATGGTCTCAGTATATTGTTTCCTCAACATATTGCAGCAAAAAAGAGTGAACAATATTGTATTCAATTTTTATTATCACTATAAACTCAAACATCATATATGTATGAATTTTAAACATGAGAAATAAAATAGAAATTATATTCTTTGAAGTCTCTTTTACTTGATTTCATCATCTTCACGTGCAACCTTTATCCTTTCAACCTTTTTTATCACTACTAAAAAAAGGTCATTTAGCTACAGAAATTTAGCGACTGATCACGTCCGTCGCCAATAGCGACCAAAACGACGACCGATAACATGATTTTCATACTTTATAAAAAACATGTGTCTAGCGACTTATTTAGTAACCGAAATGTGTGGTCGCAAACACATAGGTCGCTAAATCAGTCGTTAAACCAATTAATTTCAAAGTCAAAATTGTTGACTTTAGTGGCGACCGTAATAGAGACCAATTTAATTGCAATGGTCATGATGGATCCAGTTAGCGATCGAATTTAAGTTCAGTTGCTAAGACGCGTTGATTGAAATTATAATGGAGCCATATGGCAACCGAATCCAGCTACCAAAATTTTTTTAAATGATTAGCGATCGAAATAATTGGTCGCTTAAACTAAAATCCATAAGTTGCATGAATCCCTTTTCTTCCTCACTTCTGTATCTATGTTCTCTTTTCTCTGCGTAAATCCCAGCAACTGATGCAGACGACTATGGAGGAGGGTCAGACTTTGCGTTTGATGTTGGAGCAAATGAGGATCCAGCCTCCTGTTGAGCCGCCTGCAGCTCCTCCAGTTGCTCCTGCTGCTCCAAGGGACGAGGACATTAAGGATGTTGCCACCGACGACGAGGACGAGTTGCCACCTCCGCCTCCGCCTCATTTTTTATTTTTGTTATAATGTTTTATCCAGTTTACACATTTTATACATTTTTATGGTGTTGACATTTATTTGTGTATTGCAATTTGGTTTTATATATTTATGTGACACCCTGTACCCCACATACTTCAAATATAAAATGAAACATGTTAAATAGATGATAAAATAATTTAGCAATAAAGGTAGTAGGTACCACATGAACTAAAACATAACCAAAGGTAACAATAACTAACAACTGCGAAAAAGAACATAAATCAAAAATAAAACATAAACCCAAAACCCGATGTCACATATCAGAGCTGGTAATCAATCCGAAATTACATCAGAAAAACAACTAAAATAAAGTCATAAATTATGAGCGAGCTGTCTCCTTAGGATCATTCCTCAACAAGCTGTTACATCCTCTGCATAAATTAAGGTACATGCAAAGAAACAATAACAAATAGGGAGTAAGAAATCATCCGTATAGTATAAACATAAACAGTAATGGAATAGGAGGTAAGATGTTCACACGACATATAAACTCACTGTTGAGACCTCATAAGTCTGGAACACATTCAATGTGTAAATTCCCTAGGTTTTGATGATTCCAAATATATTAAGTATGGTAATATTGAACCATATAAAATTACTGACAAGTCTATTAAGTGTGCAGGAAAATAGACTTAAGGGCACTCGTCTAAATATGACCGGTCTAAATTTCTCTTAGGAACAGTTTTTCAGACTCGTCTGAAAAACCACCCGTCTGAAAGTTAGTCAACTCAGACAGAGACCAAGTCAACTCGCAGTTAAAAATCTGATTTAATTGATGGCATGGCAAGGATCAAAAGTTTGAAGAAGCTTCAGTAGATCACCCATCTAGAATTGACTTGCTCACCCGTCTAAGTTTTGGATCACCTCACCCGTCTAATTTTAGACTCTACAACACCCCTCTAATTTCAGACTCTGCTACACCAGTTCAAGTGTTAGACTGTCAGAAGAAATTTCAAGTCAACCTTATTTGAAAAAGGTGTCTTCCTTAAGGATCTTGAAAACCTCTGGACAATAGCACCAAAGACAAAGAATAAAGAATTCATTCTTTCAAGTGTTTAAGGAATAAACATGATACCTCTACACCATGTCAGTAGCTTTTAGCTGTTTTAGTACAAAGTAAAAGTACTTTCCAGAAAGTGAACTGAGTGATGCACTGAAATGGAAAGTTCTCTGCTGCAAGTACAAGAAGTCTGCTACTACAACTCTGAAACAACAACTGCCCAGAAGCAAAGTGTACTATTGGTCGCATATGTCAAAGTCCAACGTCCCTAAAACATTTAATGCTTATACAGAATGACTCTTTGGCATTAATGGCATCCCAGAAGTTCAAATCAAAGGAGCATAATTTCTAAAGCTGTGTCTAACGGATCAAATTGATTGAAGCCTTTAAATAGTGCAAACCATGAAGATGAAGTCAAGAGCTTTGCGCATGTATTCAAAGAAGCATTTACTCTGCTCATTTACTTCTTCATTCCTTCATTGAATAACTCTTCAATCATTTGACATAAATTTCGCAGTCTTCATTCCTTCATTTATTCAACTCTCTGAGTGTTATCTGAAAGACTTGCAACGTTGTATTAAATACTCAAAACCTTTTATCCTTTACTGTGTTGAGCTTGAAGAGGCTAGGTGAGAAAAGAATACTTGTTTGAGTGTGAGCCTGGAGAGGCTAGGTGTGAAAAGAATACGTGTACTGTAATCTGATCAGTTATAGTGGAAACCTTGGTGCTGGCAAGAGCTAGACGTAGCCCTGTTGATTTTGGGTGAACCAGTAAGGGTGTAACGGGTCGGTTTAGTTCGGTTTTAGGCGGGAAAAAAAACCGAACCAATCAAAATTGATCGGTTCAGTTTGGTTTGGTTTTCTTTATTTTTTACCACAAAACCCGAACCAAACCAAACCGATGGAACTCGGTTTGGTTCGGATCGGGTGTTCGGGTCCCTAATTAAAAAATTAAAAAAATTTACAATACACTAGGCATTAACCCTAGGTTCACCGCCCCCTTCCTCATCCACTCTACAGTCTGCACTTTGTTCACTGCCCCTCTCTTCTTCTTCCTGCTTCATCTTCATCACTGCTTCTTTCTCAAAATCAATCATTCCAACAAACTGACAAAGAATGGAACCATAAAAGCTTCAATAACAAAATTTTTTCCAGATCTAAAAATGCTAAATTTGAATCAGAAAATGATGAATGGAACCTGTGGGAATGTCATAGAGAGCAAAGGAGATGAACCTATCAGTGCAGGTTGAATAGTTAGATGAAGAAGGTGAAGAGAACTCACCACGATGGAGCTGCTCGATGGCCTGGTGCCCACGCTAACGCCACGTTGGAGGAGCGACGAGCACGACGGATCTAGGCGCGGCGACGACGGATGGCGAGGCAGCGAAGCACGACGGAGCTTGGAAGAGGCCGATCTGGTCACGAAAGGTGAGGAGCTGCTGTGGATGCCGATTTGGTCACGGCCGGCCGTGTGAGGCGGTGGCGGGAGCCCTTGGTGGCAAGCATATGCGCCGACAGTGAGAGTAAGGTTGAGGCAGTGGAAGTGTCGAGAACAAGGGTCAGGAAAATATTAGGAACCGGGGAAAAAGAAGTTTGGTCGGGTCGGGTAGTCGGGTGTTTGGATTTGAAAGTGAAAATCCAATACCCGAACCAAAGAGCCTCGGTTCCAATCGGTTCGGTTCAGGTTTTTACCCAAACCAATTAATTTCGGGTTTTTATGGGTTGGTTCGGTTCGGATTGACCGGGTTGGTCGGGTTTACCCGGTCCACCTACACCCCTATGAACCAGTATAAAACTCTTGAGCGATATTTCTCTTCCCTAATCTCTTTAATTTATTTAAGAGTTTATTTGTTTAAGCTTTTAACTTGGGCAGTTAACATTGTGAATATCAAATCGTGTTTTAACCTTCTCTATGTGCACGTGTTTACTGTTCTGAAATTAAACGAGTCACCCGTCTAACTTTTCTTACCTTTATTTCTTGCTTGTTGTGCTTGCGAAAATAATTTTCAAAGTTTCCTGAAAATTTGGTAAACACAATTCAACCCCCCCTCTTGTGTTGACTTTGGTTATTTCAGTTGGTATCATAGCACAGCATCTGGGTTGAGCACGTAACAGTGTAGAGGAAAAGATCTTGGAAATGGTAGGAGAAGCCAGCTCAAGCAATAATCATGCAGGAGAAGGATCCTCAATGTCTAGACTTTCATACTTCAATGGAGAGGACTACATCTACTGGAAAGAGAAGATGAAGTGGTTTCTGCAATCCACTAACTCTGATCTCTGGGATATCATTGAAGAAGGTCCCTACATTCCTAAAGATGACAAAGGAGCAGAAATTCCTAAAACAAGCATGACCTCTGATCAAAGAACAAAATGGCAGTTCAATGCCAAAGCTAGATATGTAATATTGTGTGCTTTGAACAGAGAAGAGTTTGAAAAAGTCTGTGTTTGTGAATCAGCAAAAGGAATGTGGGATTCACTAGCTATTGCTCATGAAGGAACCAGTAAAGTGAAGGAGACCAAAGTCAGCATGTTGGTCAGGAAATATGAACTGTTCAAAATGGAAGAAGGAGAAAATATTGGTCAAATGTATCAGAGATTTCAAACTATAACTAATGGGTTGAAGTCTCTAGGAAAAGTATACAAGACTAAGGAACACATTCAGAAAATTCTCAGAAGTCTTCCAAAACAATGGAGACCTCTGGTAACTGATGTGTCTTAGGTCAAAGATCTGTCAACAATGAAGTTAGATGAGCTTCTTGGTACACTTCAAATCCGTGAATAAGAACTGATTGAAGAAAATAATGGAAAGAAGAGCAAATCCATTAATCTCAAAACTGACAAGAAATCATCTAAGGGATCTATATCTAAAGCCCTCAAGGTTGATAAATCTTCAGAAGAATCTGAGGAATTAAATGAGGATGACTCTGATGATAAAGATGATGAACTTTCTCTTCTTACTAGAAAAATGAAAAAGCTCTAAAAGAAAAGAAATGTCAGAAATGACAAACCATTCAGGCGCTTCAAAAAAGATAAATACAACAAAGATAGTGGATGTAATGACAGAAATGTCATTGTTTGCTATGAATGTAAAAAGCCAGGACATATCAAGGCTGAATGTCCTCAACCCAAGAAGCAAACTCCCAAGAAGTTATTCAACAAAAAGAAGAAGGGAATGAGGGCCACTTGGGAAGACCTGGATGAAAGCTCTACTGAAAGTGAAGAAGAGGAGCTTGAAGCTAATATTTGTCTCATGGCAAATATATATTCAGATTCTGAAACTGAGGTACAATATGAACTTGAGAAATTGAGTGATGCATGTGATGAACTGTTGGAAGAATCCAACTGTATATCTAAGGATTTTAAATCCCTCAAGAGACAGTATGTTAAACTCTCAAATGAGTATATATAGAAATCTCAAGAGTGTGAGAAGTTAGTTGAAAAGAACAATAGGCTTAATACTGAAAAGCCTAAAGCTAAGATCTCAGTTGAAACTCTACATTCTGAAGAAGTAGTTAAACTTCAACAGAAAGTAGAAGAGCTCACCTCAGATCTTGCCAAATTTGTTAATGGTAGAGAAAATCTGACTAAACTTTTGGGAAGTCAGAGACACTCCCTTAACAAGGAAGGTATAGGATATTCAAGTCAAGATTATCATAATGGATCAATAAAGTTCTCAAAAATAATTGTCAAATCTATTTCAGTTAGTTCAAATAAACCTATATGTACCTATTGTGGAAAAGCTGGATATATTACATCCAAGTGTATTCACAAAAACAGAAAGAAGTCTTCACAAACCTCTCACACTAACAGAAAAGGACCCAAGAAATTATGGGTACTTAAGTCCATGATAAATCCTGTTGCAGATATGCTTAACAGGACAAAACAAACACCTGTCATGGTACCTGAACAGTGGATGCTCGCGACATATGACAGGAGAAAGGTCTATGTTCCTAGACCTCCAACCTAAGAAAGGTGTACATGTAACCTTTGGTGGCAACCAGAAGGGAAAAGTTGTTGGTGTAGGTAAAATTGGTGGTAAATCTCCCTTACCTATCACCTATGATGTATTACTAGTTAAAGGGTTAAAACATAATCTACTTAGCATAAGTCAATTGTGTGATAGTGGATTTTATGTATCTTTTTCTAAGGATACATGCATAGTCAATGACAAAAATGGAAAGACCATCTTTTCTGCCAAAAGGCAACACAATCTGTATAAGATTGACTTGTCTGAACTTTCAGATCAAAGTGTAACATGCTTTATGTCTAAAGAGGGTGAGAAGTGGCTATGGCATAAACAACTAGGACATGTTAGAATGAAACAAATTTCTAAATTGAAAAATAATAACCTTGTGAGAGGATTGCCTGATATCTCTTTTAAGAAAGATGTTTTGTGTGATGCATGTCAGAGAGGTAAACAAGTAAAATCAAGTTTCAAATCTAAGAAAGAAGTCACCTCCTCTAGACCTTTGCAACTGTTACACATGGATCTGTTTGACCAGTCAGTATAGCTAGCCTACGTGGAAAGAAATATGGCTTTGTCATTGTTGATGACTATTCTAGATTCACATGGATACTCTTCTTAACCCAAAAGGATGAGTCTTATAAGGTCTTTATAGTATTCAGTAAGAGAGTACATAATGAGCAGGGTTTTTGTATCTCTGCTATTAGAAGTAGGGTTGGCAACGGGGCGGGGCGGAGGTGGGGTTTTGCCTTTCCCAACCCCGTCCCACTCCCCTTCGGGTTTGGAAAATAGATCCTCATCCCCGCCCCCAGCGGGGTCGGATTTCCCCACGGGTCCCCCGCACCCATCAATAAGTAACCAAATTTAAAGATTATTTTGCTTTAATTGAAATTAATAACTCAAAAATTGTACTTCCTGAAAATAAACAAATAAAACTCTCACGCAACTAAAACAATCAACCAAAAGCTGAAACTTACTTTTCTTTTAGCTACGAATTAAAAAGAAACTAATGCTTTAAATACACTTCATAATAAAAGCACAATAAGTGTTATGTAAAAGTACTATTTTATACAGAATTAAATCTTTCAATCAAAACAAATTCAATACCCTACATAGATATATGAGAATATTATTATTAATTACATAAATATCAGGGTGGGTTCGGGTTTGGGGCGGGGCGGGTACCTGTATTCCCACCCCCGCCCCCGTCCCAAGTCGGGGCAGGTTTTCCCCATCAAAGTAGGGGCGGGTTCGGGCGGATACCCACGAGTTCGGGTTTCATTGCCATGCCTAATTAGAAGTGACCATGGGGGTGAATTTGAAAATGAACAGTTTAAACTGTTCTGTGAGGAAAATGATATTTCTCACAATTTCTCTACACCTAGATCTCCACAGCAAAATGGAGTGGTTGAGAGAAAGAACAGATCTCTTCAAGAGATGGGTAGAACAATGCTCAATGAAAATAATCTCCCTAAGTACTTCTAGGCAGAAGCCATTAACACTGCTTGCTATGTGCAAAACAGAATATTGGTTAGCCCTATCCTAAATAAGACTCCCTATGAATTGTGGGAAGGTAAAAAACCCAACATATCATATTTTCATGCATTTGGATGTGACTATTATATTCTGAATACAAAAGATCATTTGGGAAAATTTGACTCTAAAGTAGATAAAGGCATATTCATTGGTTATTCTGAATTGTCTAAAGCTTTTATAATTTTTAATTCTAGAACTTTTGTAGTAGAAGAATCAATACTTGTGAAATTTAATGATATTTTAAAGACTGATAAATAACTATCAAATCTAGAAGATGATATTGCAGGTATTGATCTAAGTCACTCTGAGGAAAAGTATTCTGACAAGTCAAAAGTAGACGTGTCTGAAATTCCAGAAAATTAGACGAGTGCTCAAACGTTTGAAAAACAGGATGAAAAGAGAGACTGGAAATTCAAGACTTATCATCTAGAAGATCTTATCATTGGAAGTCAATCTCAAGATGTTAGAACCAGATCTACTTTCAAAGAAAGCAATAACATGGCCTTCATATCAGATTTGGAGCCCAAACGAATTGAAGAAGCTCTACAAGATGAAAGCTGGATTCTAACCATGCATAAAGAATTGAATCAGTTCAAGAGAAATGATGTTTGGACTCTAGTTTCTACACCCAAAGACAAATCTATTATTGGAACCGGATGAGTGTTTAGAAACAAACTGGAAGAAGATGGAAAAGTGGTAAGGAACAAAGCAAGACTAGTTGCTCGAGAGTATAATCAACAGGAAGGTATTGACTTCACCAAAACCTTTGCACCTGTAGCTAGATTAGAAGCAATTAGAATTCTTATGTCTTATGCTGCACAACATGATATAACTCTTTATCAAATGGATGTTAAAAGTGCATTTCTAAATGGGATAATTGAGGATGAAGTTTATGTTAAGCAACCTCCTGGGTTTGAGGATTCTGAAAATCCTCACCATGTATAAGCTTAAGAAAGCTCTATATGGACTCAAACAAGCTCCTAGAGCTTGGTATGATAGGTTAAGCACATATCTAATGGAGAATAATTTCATTAGAGGAAAAGTAGACACTACACTTTTTAAGAAATGCTCAAAGTAATATTTCATTGTAGTACAAATATATGTAGATGATATTATTTTTTGTGCTACTAATGAAAATCTATGTAAAGAGTTCTCTGAGTTGATACAGAACGAGTATGAGATGAGCATGATGGGAGAATTGAAGTTCTTTCTTGGTATGCAAATAAAACAGACAAGTAATGAAATCTATATCCATTAGCAAAAATACACCAAGGAACTTCTGAAAAAGTATAAGATGGAAAATTCAAAGCCTATAAGTGCTCCTATGCATCCATTAATAGTTCTAAACAAGGATGAGGAAGGTAAAAAGGTAGGTCAAACTGTCTACCGAGGTATGACTGGATCTCTTCTATACTTAACTGCTAGCAGACCTAACATTCAGTTCAGTGTTTGTCTCTGTGCTAGATTTCAATCAGATCCTAAAGAAACTCATCATAATGAAGTTGACACAGGCAAACACAAGAAGGGGGGGTTGAATTGTGTTTGTTAATATTTTTCGAAAACAGCCTTTTCAAAAAGATTTTCTCACACAAAGTTAAGGAGACAGAATAAAGCACACAGAAAAGAAGTCTTTTGAAGGATTAACAAATTCAAGTTCAAATCCCCACAGTTAGTATAAATACGTAAAACCAAAGAGATAAGGGATAAGAAGATTTACACAAGATGTTTTATCCTGGTTCACTCTCTTCCAACCAAGAGCTACGTCCAGTCCCTTCTACTTGAAGGATTTTTCCACTATTTTCAAATAGATTACACCAAGTATTCAACACCTCTCCAGGCTCACAAGTATTTTTTCTTACCAAGCCTCTTCAGGCTCTACCTCTAATAAAGAGTTTTGATTTCTTTGATCTTCTAACTCACTATATGTGAGAGTATGAAAGTTTAAGATCAGATAAATATTATAGCAATATTCAAACTATAATATTACAGACTTTTGCTTTTTGAATGAATAAGAAAATATTTGCTTCGCAAGAGATTTCTTGAGATTTCTTTGTATGCGCAAAAAGTTGTTTCTTCAAAAGCTTTAGTCTTCTATTTATAGGGTCCTTGATCTTCTCTTCAGAGTCTTCAACGGTTGTATTTGAAATTCCCGTTTAGTAATAGAGTCAACTAGGTAAATATCCGTTGTGACTCAGCTTGCTCGAGGCCTTTGTACTGTGAGACAAATTCTTGCATGAAAAAGCACACCTCTGAGCAAAAGCAGCTTGCAACATAGTTTTGCCTCCTTTGTACAAGTTCCAACTATATCAGCGTAAAATGTGACAGGGTACAAAAACGTTTTGCATTGTACTATTCTGCTTTTTGCAAGTCCTGACTTGTACTATGTCTCTCTCAATGAAACAAGGCAAAAGGAATCGTTAATAGAAAATGAGAAGAACCATAATAAATGAAATGAATATCAATCATAAGAAATAAATTCGCTTTGATTCAGATTGGTATAAAAGCTTAAGAAAATCTTCGTCCAACAAACGAGAGTAAAGGCAAGATAAGCAATGAGAGTTTTAAGGCTTCGTCCACTGACGTGGCAACCAAAACTTCGTCTACATAAAACATCGGTCTTGCCAGTACTTGCGATATCTAAAGTCTCCGTCCAGTGACGTGGCAATAGCAGACTAAGGTTATTATTAGAGAGAAGCTCTCGTCTACACGAAGAGAAATTCTCCGTCCACTAAAAGCATTCAAGCGCTCGTCTACTGAAAACATTTAAGCGCTCGTCTACTGACGTGGCACTTGAGTTTAAAGGAGATCCTTGATAGAGTGGACTCGACCACTCTTTCAATATAAAATATTCAATATAAAGCAAATGGACGCGGATTTGCAAGGAGAATAGACTTAACATTTTAGCTTATAAGAATAGAGATTCTTTAAGACTAAAGGCACTTGTTAGATTTAAAGCATTAACACTTTGCTACACAAAATTAATTCTTATTGTTAACATCAAAACCTAGAGATTATTTAATCCAAATTATTTTGGTTCCAACAATCTCCCCCTTTTTGATGATGACAAAAACTAATTAAATTTATTTTGCAAAGTTTAAGAGAGCTTACAAAGCTCCCCCTAAGACAAGGCAGTCAACAGATAAAAGCTGTTAAGGCATAATAAGTCAAGTTTCATTTGCAATAACATTGATTAATAGATCAAGATAGCAGCGTATAAAACATTAGAGTTCAAAGCAGTATTGAAGCATAAACATGAAGTCAAGGCATAGTATCAGCAAGATGAGTATATATTTGTGCATATGCAGTCAACTATGTACTTTTAAAAATCTCTGTATTAATTATAAAATTTAATCTTTCCTTTCTCCCCCTTTTTTGTCATCAGACAAAAAGGCAAAAGGGAGTGGACCATCATTGTCAGCAAACAAGAGAAGGATAAAGACAGAGAAAAGAACAGCAACAAAAAATTTAGATAGAAGGAGGTGGTGGAGGAGGTGGTTGATTAGGCTGGGGATTTTGATTCCTCTGAAACTCCAAGATCAGAGCCAGCATTTGGTTCATCACTGCATTTGTAGGGGCCAGAGAGTCTTGAACTTGCTTCTGCACCCTTTCTTCAAGCTGTTAAGCCATCTGCTCAGTCTTTTCCTCAACTATCTTGCCAACCTTATCATCAACAATTTTCCCAATGATGTCTTCAAGATTGGGTGGCAAGGTAAGTTGTCTTGAGCTCTCAGCAGTGTCAGAGACAGTGTCTTGAGCCTGGGCTGCTGTTCTGACCATAGCAAGAGCTAATGGTTGAGAAGAAGTCTTAGCAGACTCAGCTCCTTGCTTAGAGACACCAGCCTCAGCAGACTGCTTAGCTTGTGCAGATGAAGGTTCAACTGAAGTAGGCTGAGAAGACATTTGCTCATCAAGTTCAGGGCCTTCTACAATTAACTCTTGGGCTGCCTGATCTGAGGAAGAAGTTGCTGGAGGTGCAGTGGCAACTGTGATAGGTTTCTGAGGTAAATCCTTTGCCCAGTGGATAGGTATGATTTCCTCCACATCCCTGCTGGTTATAGGAAGTCCCCACAGATCTTTGTAGATCATGTGCCTTACTTTGGATAGGCCACATTTTCCTCTGTACTTAGGAATTTCCTTCTTCTCTTCTTGAGTCAAACCAGAAGAAGAGGCTTTCCTGGTGCAGTGGATGATGTGAGATAACCAGAAGTCTGCAGCCTTCATTTCTCCAATTTTCTGCACATCCTCCATATATAGATAGAAGTCAAGCTCGGAGTGATCAAAGAGTTCCTGAGACAAGTCCAGAATGGCAGAGTGAGCTTCAGGCATGACCCCTTTATTTCTTCTGCACCTCATGTCTTTGTCTTTGTTGAGGTCTATCATGCCAAGCCTTGGACAGATGGGGTAGGGAGCAATGCCTACTCGAGTTTCCTTATGGTGTCTCAGCCAAGTGATAGGAACCCATCGTGCAGCTCTTTCAATCTGGAAGTAGCTGAACTCCCACTTCAGAATGTTGTAAATCAGTTGATCTGCAAAGTGGTCTGAGGCACTTCCATAGATGCTGGGATGCTCAAATTTCATCCATTGTGTGTTTGCATCCAGAATAATTGGAACGTGCCTAGATGATCGAGCTCTCCTCTCAGGTAAGGTAGGCAGATGGTTCCTTTTAGGATCAGTTTCCCATACGGGAATGATGTGTCGTGCTACTCCTTGAGTGTGAGGAATCAGAGGTGGGGTTTTTTGTAGGTTGGGGTAAATTTTTCTTGGAGGGAAACGGTTGAGGGGTAGATGGGTGAGGAGAGGGCCATGGTGGGTGTTCATCTCTGATGGAAAGGGACCTTTTGGGGGCTGAGAGTTTGGGTATTTGGTGGTCCAGGGGTATTCCTCATAAGGTTCATAGTCATACTCAGGATGGGAGTACCACCTGGTCAGAGGAGTTTCAAGGTTAAGTTTAGGGTCAGGTTGGTGAGTATGGAACAGAATTTTCCAATTTCAAGGTATGATTGGTGGAAAAAGTTTTCTTAGTTGTTTAGGGAAGGGGGCACCTCTGCAGATTCCATCATCCTCTTGATGAAACCAAGGATCTGAATCAGGAATAATGGGTGGAAAGAGGGTTTTGAGTGGTGTAGGTTGAGGTGAGGTTAAGTGAGTTGGGCTATTTAGTGGTGAAGATGAATTTGAGGTTTGGTCAGGTTGTTCTCTTTGTGGTGAGGGTTGGGGTGAGGGTAAAGAAGGTCTATATACATTATCAAAGAAATCTACACTTGGGGTAGGGACATCATCACTCACAGTAATAGGAGGAACATCAGAGGATGTGTTGACCTCAGAGGCTGCAAAGGTTCTTGCTTTCCTTGCAGGTTGCCTCCTCTTGGTAGGCACAGCAGCATCAACAGCAACAGCTGCTTTCCTCTTTAAAACTGTTCCCAGTGGAACATTATCATCTTCATCATCGTCTTGAGGCAGAATTAGCTTTCTAGCTCTCTTGGGAGCAGGTTGAGGAGCAAGTTGAGGAGCCTCACTGCCAGGCTCATTTATAACAATGCCTCTGGTAGGCCTTCTAGGAGCAGGCTTTCTGACAGCCATAGTTTTCCTTCTAGTTCCTCTCCTGAGACCAAGAATAGCTGCATTGTTGGCCTCAACTGCTTCTTCCTTAATCTTCATTTTCTCTTCTTGTTTTGACATTTCAACAAGCTTGTATGTGTCAAGGTGCATGCTACTTAGATTGCTTTTTCCAAAAATGGCAGCTTGCATCCCCTTTGAACGAAAGATCTTGTCTTGTTCTTCTTGAGGCTTTGCATCTAAGTAATCATACAAGCCTTGCTGCTTGAAGACTTTTGACAGAAGATGAGAGAAAGTGATATGAGAGGCTGTTTCCCTGTGTGTGATGGCATCCTTGAAACGATGAAACAGGATCCATGGCAAGTTTATTTTTGTCTCATAGACCAAGTTGCAGAGACAAAACTTGTGAAGGGCAGAGAGGTTGTCCTTAGACCCTGCCTTGTGAAGCACTGTCTTATTCAGAATCTGATGAAGAATCCTGATGTGATCCTTCATTTCAGATGACTTCCATGAGTGAGTCCTCACTGTGTCATCTCGCATCAGTGTAACAGCGATGGTTTCAATACCACCAAGATCTTCTTCCCAATTTTCTGTCATGATTAAACCCTCTTGGGCACAAACGATTGCATCAGAGATGGTCTTCTCAGAGACAGTTATCTTCTTTCCTTGTACAAACCCTACTATCTCAGTTTCAGTAATCGTTGGTTTCCTCCAGAAATCCCTTATTAAGTCTGGATAAATCGAGACCTTTTCCAGAAACAAACCGTCCTAACCAGCAGAGTTGATGAACTTGCTTACATCCAAGTTGTACTCACACAAAATTTCAAAGTTAAAATGATGTTCAGCCGCGATATTGATGATGTCAGTAACATAGGCAGGTTCGGGAGTTGAGGTTGAAGCCATTGTTGAGTTCTTGAGTAGGTTAAGGTTTGAAGAAAGAGAGTTCGAAAACTTTTCAGAGAGAAGTTATCAAAGATGAAGAGTAGCGAAAGGTTTTTCAGAGGGAAAGGAGTTACCTTTAAAGAGTTTTCGAATACCAACAGTTTTCAAAAAGAAAAGATTGATTAGACAAGACTTTAAAAAAACGGCGTTGGTATATTGGGACCGTAAAAAGGTTACGATGGGATTGATGGAAGACGCTGACTCAGCAAGGAAATGATTAAAATCAAACGTTTTAATATAACTGAGTTCATAAAAGTGCAGATATTTTAAAAGACAAATGTATGTAAGATTGGGTCCACATAAGATTGAGGGTGGACGCATAAAAACATATGTAGTGGACGCGGCACACCAACAGTAGTGGACGCGTAGACTACACAAGTTTTGGACGCCAAAACTAGTGGACGCGCAGATAAAACATGCAATCAATACATATACCATTTTAAACCACATACAACATGTTAAGATGTTTTCTGATAAAAGTAAATCTGTCCTCAGCAAGAGGTTTAGTAAAGATATCTGTCCATTGATGGTCAGTATCTACAAATTGAATATCAAAAACACCCTTTTGCACATAGTCTCTGATAAAGTGATGTTTGATTTCTATATGCTTAGCCCTAGAATGAAGAATTGGATTCTTAGACAGATTAATTGCAGCAGTATTATCACACATTAGTGGAATACTACTTACAAACACATTATAGTCCTCCAATTGGTGTTTGATCCAGAGAAGTTGTGAGCAGCAGTTTGCAGCTGATATATATTCTGCTTCAGCGGTTGATAGGGCAATGGTACTCTGCCTTTTGCTTGACCATGATACTAGATTAGCTCCAATGAAGTGACATCCCCCACTGGTGCTTTTTCTTTCAATTCTATCTCCAGCATAGTCAGCATCGCAAAAGCCAACTAATCTGTAATCTCCATCTTTCTTAAAGCACAGACCAAGATTAGTAGTACCTTTCAAATATCTAAAGATTCTTTTAACTGCTGATAAATGAGATTCTCTAGGATCAGACTGAAAACGAGCACACAAGCAAACACTGAACATTATATCAGGCCTAGAAGCGGTTAGATACAAGAGAGATCCAATCATACCTCTGTATACCTTCTGATCTACCTTTTTCTCTTTATCATCTATGTTCAGTGTGGACGTGGGATGCATAGGTGTGTTCATAGGTTTGCAATCATCCATCTTAAACTTTTTGAGAAGTTCCTTTGTGTACTTAGTTTGATGGATGAACACCCCGTCCATAGATTGTTTGACTTGAAGTCCAAGAAAGAATTTGAGTTCTCCCATCATGCTCATTTCAAACTCTTTCTGCATTAGCTTTGAGAATTCTTTGCACAAAGATTCATTAGTAGCACCAAAAATAATATCATCTACATAGATCTGTACTACAATGAAGTTGGAATTAATTGATTTTCTAAACAAGGTGGTGTCTACCTTTCCTCTGACAAAACCATTATCCATCAGAAAAGAACTTAGCCTATCATACCAAGCTCTTGGGGCTTGTTTTAGGCCGTATAAAGCTTTCTTAAGCTTGTATACATGTTCAGGTTGGGTTTCATTCTCAAAACCCGGTGGTTGCATAACATAAACTTCTTCATTGATAAAACCATTTAAAAAAGCACTTTTTACATCCATTTGAAAAAGCATAATATTATGATGGGCAGCAAATGAGAGTAAAATTCTGATTGCTTCCAATCTTGCAACGGGTGCAAAGGTTTCAGTATAGTCTATACCTTCTTCTTGAGAATAACCTTGTGCAACCAATCTTGCTTTATTTCTTATAACCTTACCATTTTCGTCAAGCTTGTTTCTGTAAACCCATTTTGTTCCTATAACAGATTTATTCTTAGGTAGGGTTACCAGAGTCCAAACTTCACTCCTCTCAAACTGATTCAGCTCTTCTTGCATTGCCAAAATCCAACCATTGTCCAGCAGAGCCTCATCTACAGTTTTTGGTTCCAATTCAGACACCAATGCAGAGTCTTCTTGCTCTCTGAAAGTTGATCTGGTTCTTAGCTTATCGCTTGGATTTCCTATTATTTGATCCGGTGGATGATAATTCTTGAAATGCCAAGTTCTCTGAGCATTGTCTTGTTGAGAGGTGGATGCTTCTGGTTGATGAGAAGGGTCTTCAACTGGATCATCAGTTTTGACTTCATTTGTTTCTCCTGTGATGTTTAAGTCAAGATCTGCAAAACTTTCATCTAGCTCTGATAGTTTCTTATCAGGCTGTTTGTCATCAAATCTAACATGTATAGATTCTTCTACTGTTAAAGTTCTTGAGTTATACACTCTAAAACCTTTTGAGGTTTCAGAAAATCCTAGAAGAATTCCATTGTCTACCTTTGCATCAAACTTACCAAGTTGATCTTTTGTATTTAAAATAAAACATTTACATCCAAAAGGATGAAAATAAGATATGTTGGGTTTTCTGCCTTTCCACAATTCATAGGGAGTCTTATTCAGAATTGGTCTAATGTATATTCTGTTCTGAATGTAGCAGGCAGTGTTCACAGCTTCAGCCCAGAAGTGCTTAGGGACAGAATTGTCATTGAGCATAGTCCTAGCCATCTCTTGAAGAGATCTGTTCTTTCTCTCTACCACACCATTTTGCTGTGGTGTTCTTGGTATTGAGAAGTTGTGTTGAATTCCTTTTTCTTCACAAAACTCATTGAATAGCTCATTGACAAATTCTCCCCCATGGTCACTTCTGATTGAAGCTATACACATCCCCTTTTCATTCTGTACACGTTTGCAGAATACAGAAAAGACCTTGAAAGACTCATCTTTGTGAGCAAGAAACATAACCCATGTCGATCTAGTATAGTCATCCACAATGACTAGACCATATTTCTTACCACTGATAGAAGCAGTCCTTGTTGGACCAAAAAGATCAAGGTGTAGCAGTTCTAGTGGTCTTTTGGTACTTACAATATTCTTAGATTCAAAAGAACCTTTGACTTGTTTTCCCTTCTGACATGCATCACAGAGAGCATCAGATTTGTATTTAAGATTTGGTAAACCTCTCACGAGGTTATGCTTATTTAGCTTTGAGATTAATCTCAAGCTTGCATGACCTAGCCTTTTATGCCAAATCCAACGTTCATCTTCAATGGACACTAAACATGAGACACTTTGATTTGAGAGGTCCTCCAAGTCAATTTTGTATAAATTGTTTTGCCTCTTAGCAGTGAATAAAATTGATCCATCATTTTTCTTGACATAACACATGTTCTTATTAAAAGAAACATCATATCCACTGTCACATAATTGACTTATGCTCAGTAGATTATGTTTTAAACCATTCACCAAAAGAACATTATCATTGGAGGGAAAAGGATGTTTACCGATTTTACCTATACCAGTGATCTTTCCTTTCTGATTTCCTCCAAATGTCACCCAGCCACCATCCTTATGTTTAAGGTCTTGGAACATATACTTTTCTCCCGTCATGTGACGTGAGCATCCACTGTCCAAGTACCAGGATGTTTGTTTCTTTCCTGTTGTTAAGCAGATCTGCAACAGGTATTATCTTGTTCTTAGGTACCCAAACTGACTTGGGTCCTTTCATGTTAGTTTTCTTTGGACGAGAATATTTAGTATGCCTATTATGTATGCATCTAGATGTAGAGTGCCCACTTTTTCCACACACTTTACAAAAGGTGTTGGACGGGCCAGATTTGGTTTTTGCATACCTAGCTGGAGCTTTTGAAGCTCTTTGCTGCATAGGTGGTTTTGACTTAGTGTAAGATGCCTCATGCTTCTTATTGTCATAACCAAGGCCAGATTTATCAAAGGGTGACCTAGAATACCTTAGGATAAGACTAAGCTTATCTGAGCCTCCTACCAGTTTTGACAGAGAGTCTGTCAAGTATTTTACATCTTGTTTTAGTTTTGCAACTTCACAAGAATTGTCAGGCTCACATTCAGATTTGTCAGTTAGACTGACATTCTCTGATTTCAGCTTATCATTTTCTTGAAACAAACTTTGTTTTTCCATGCAAACTCTATCATATTCTTTGGTTAATTTTGCAAACTTCTTTTTAAGATTTTTGTATTCATGAGATAATATGGATGAGTCATGCAGTAATTCATCAAAGGCATTTTTGAGAGTTGAAGGTTCAGAATCTGTTACCTCATCATCATCAGTGTACTCATTCTCTGATGATGTGTCTGCCATGAGGCAAATGTTTGCCTCTTCCTCTGCTTCCTCTTCCTCATCTGATGAGGATAAGTCCAAGTCTTCCCATGTAGCCATTAAGCCCTTCTTTTTCTTAAAGAACTTCTTCTTCTCTTTTAGGTCAGGGCAGTCGGCTTTGAAATGTCCAGGCTTTTTGCACTCAAAGCACAAAGGTGGACCTTTTTCTTTGGAGTTTGACTTCTCCTTAGAAAATTTCTTATTGAATGGCTTTCTCTTGAAATTATTTTTTCTTCTCCACATATGTTGTATCTTTCTGGAGATGAAAGATAGTTCATCTTCATCTGATCCTTCATCACTGTCTGAAGGTTCAGCATCATCTGAAGACTCAGCAGCTTTGAGAACTTTTGAAGAACTTGCTTTCTTTGCCTTTAAAGCAATGGACTTTCCCTTTCTGGAATTGTCTTCCTCATTTAGTTCAAGTTCATGAACTTTTAATGATCCTAGAAGTTCTTCCAGAGAGAGAGTATTCAGATTCTTAGCTTCTTGAATAGCAGTGACCTTTGGTCTCCACTGTTTGGAGAGACTTCTCAGAATCTTTCTGATATGATCTCTATTCTCATATACCTTTCCCAGAGATCTGAGACTGTTTGTTATTGTTTGAAATCTTCCAAACATCTGATCTATAGACTCATGATCAGTCATCTTGAAGAGTTCATACTGGTGAACCAGCATGCTTATCTTTGACTCCTTCACTTGTGATGAGCCTTCATGAGCGAGAGCCAGTGTATCCCAGATTTCTTTTGCTGTGTTGCAGCTGTGAACTTTATCATGTTCTGATCTGGTAATAGCACACATCAAGTAATGTTTGGCTTTGAGATTTAGTTGATGTTTGGCTTTTTGATCAACACTCCAATCTGCTCTAGCCAGTACAACTTGATTTTCACTTCTTGGCTCAGTGTAGCCATTCTCTATCAGTTCCCAGATGTCTAGATTCTGTGCATCTAGGAAGGCCATCATTCTCTTCTTCCAATAGTCGTAATCTGTTCCATCAAAGAGTGGAGGTCTGTTGATAGCTTGTCCTTCTGCATCCATGGTGATAGGATCGTACTTCCTCAGCACTTGTTAGATGCTCAACCCTTTCGAGGCTGAGCTCTGATACCAACTGAAGTTGACACAGGCAAACACAAGAAGGGGTTGAATTGTGTTTGTTAATATTTTTCGAAAGCAGCCTTTTCAAAAAGATTTTCTCACACAAAGTTAAGGAGACAGAATAAAGCACACAGAAAAGAAGTCTTTTGAAGGATTAACAAATTCAAGTTCAAATCCCCACAGTTAGTATAAATACGTAAAACCAAAGAGATAAGGGATAAGAAGATTTACACAAGATGTTTTATCCTGGTTCACTCTCTTCCAACCAAGAGCTACGTCCAGTCCCTTCTACTTGAAGGATTTTTCCACTATTTTCAAATAGATTACACCAAGTATTCAACACCTCTCCAGGCTCACAAGTATTTCTTTCTTACCAAGCCTCTTCAGGCTCTACCTCTAATAAAGAGTTTTGATTTCTTTGATCTTCTAACTCACTATATGTGAGAGTATGAAAGTTTAAGATCAGATAAATATTATAGCAATATTCAAACTATAATATTACAGACTTTTGCTTTTTGAATGAATAAGAAAATATTTGCTTCGCAAGAGATTTCTTGAGATTTCTTTGTATGCGCAAAAAGTTGTTTCTTCAAAAGCTTTAGTCTTCTATTTATAGGGTCCTTGATCTTCTCTTCAGAGTCTTCAACGGTTGTATTTGAAATTCCCGTTTAGTAATAGAGTCAACTAGGCAAATATCCGTTGTGACTCAGCTTGCTCGAGGCCTTTGTACTGTGAGACAAATTCTTGCATGAAAAAGCACACCTCTGAGCAAAAGCAGCTTGCAAAATAGTTTTGCCTCCTTTGTACAAGTTCCAACTATATCAGCGTAAAAGGTGACAGGGTACAAAAACGTTTTGCATTGTACTATTCTGCTTTTTGCAAGTCCTGACTTGTACTATGTCTCTCTCAATGAAACAAGGCAAAAGGAATCGTTAATAGAAAATGAGAAGAACCATAATAAATGAAATGAATATCAATCATAAGAAATAAATTCGCTTTGATTCAGATTGGTATAAAAGCTTAAGAAAATCTTCGTCCAACAAACGAGAGTAAAGGCAAGATAAGCAATGAGAGTTTTAAGGCTTCGTCCACTGACGTGGCAACCAAAACTTCGTCTACATAAAACATCGGTCTTGCCAGTACTTGCGATATCTAAAGTCTCCGTCCAGTGACGTGGCAATAGCAGACTAAGGTTATTATTAGAGAGAAGCTCTCGTCTACACGAAGAGAAATTCTCCGTCCACTAAAAGCATTCAAGCGCTCGTCTACTGAAAACATTTAAGCGCTCGTCTACTGACGTGGCACTTGAGTTTAAAGGAGATCCTTGATAGAGTGGACTCAACCACTCTTTCAATATAAAATATTCAATATAAAGCAAATGGACGCGGATTTGCAAGGAGAATAGACTTATTATTTTAGCTTATAAGAATAGAGATTCTTTAAGACTAAAGGCACTTGTTAGATTTAAAGCATTAACACTTTGCTACACAAAATTAATTCTTATTGTTAACATCAAAACCTAGAGATTATTTAATCCAAATTATTTTTGGTTCCAACACATAAGACTGTCAAAAGAATTTTCAGATATTTAATTGGAACCACTAACCTTGGTCTATTGTATAAGAAATCTGAAGATTTCAGGTTAGCTGGATTCTGTGATGCTGACTTTGCTAGAGATTGAATTGATAGAAAAAGCACCAGTGGAAAATGTCACTTCATTGGAGCAAACATGATATCCTGATCAAACAAAAGGCAAAGTATCATTGCTCTATCAACTGCTGAAGCTAAAAATATATTTGCAGCAAGTTGTTGTTCACAACTGCTTTGGGTAAAATATCAACTTGAGGATTATTCAATGTTTGAGCATAACATTCCTGTTTGGTGTGATAACACCAGTGCTATTGATGGGCTCCGACAAGTGTACCGGATCGAAGCAAGTAATAATAAAACAGTGAGAAACCGAGTATTAAACTCAAGGATTGGGTGACCAAGTACCACTTCTCAAATTTAACAACTATTTAGACCCAAATAAATTGAGAATTTTAATTATGATAAAAATTATGAAAAGAAAACTAAAATTGATATTCTTGGATTTTTGAATTTACTGAAAATCAAAATTAAACAAAGCACAATCAAATAAAGAAAGCTCTAGCGATCACATTTCACTAATACTATGAATATGTATTCCTCATAGACAAGGAATCCTTATCCCACTTAGTTTGTTTCAATTATATCAATTATTCATAATCTCTAGTTAACTTCTAATGTCAACTAAGAATCATAGACTATCCTAAAGTCTCTCTCGAGTACTCTAGAAAACAACCATTCATTATTAACCAACTATATCTCTATGATGGTCAATTACTAAGGAATTCATTAAGATCAATGACTCTCTATAAAGGTTGGACAAGATTCCTACGATATATTTCTATCCGTATTAACCTTATGGTTTTATCTCAATACCCTTGACACAAATCTCTTCTCGGTCTTATTATGATTAGTCTATCATCTAATTGGTGATCAAGCAATTAGAAGCATTAAGAACAGAGAATAAAACACAAAATAAAATAAGAAGAAATTAAGAAAAACTAAAATAAAATCATCAAACCGTCATGGCGCGATTACATCGTCACCCTAAAAATAAAGGATTTAGCTACTCATACTAAAAGAAAGAACAGGAAAAGAAAGAAACAAAGAAAACTCCATTAAAATTGCAATGAGTATTGTTGTGCGGCGCTGCCCTCCCATGCGGTGCTACTGACTTCGCTCCCTATCTCATGCCGCAGTGTATTTATATATGTTGTACGTGCTGCTTGCCAATTCCTAATTGAATGACTATCCTTGGCATCTCCAATAGTAATCCTTGGCATCTCCAATCACAAATTGAACTTTCACTTCACTTCCTTCCTCGTGGGCCAGCCTTGCTATTTCCTCCCTGGTGGTTACTTTCTTAGGTGATTCAAATTGAATCACCATTGCTCGTGGGTCCGGTGATTAATTCCTTTAGTTGCCAAATCTTATAAGATTGGTTTACACAATTTACTTTTAATGCTATTTCAAATTGAAATTAAACATCAAGTGGAACCTAAGCAAATCTTCTTCATGCTGGCTTCAATTTGGCAAAGCCAAATTCTTCCATTTGCAATTCAAATCACATGGGATCAGCTTCTGTTTTTATTGAAATAGATGTATATCATCAAAGATACACTCCATGATCCTTTTAATTGAGATATATGTATATCACCAAAGGAGCAATCCTAATCTTCTTTGTTCTTTATATCTTCCTAAAAATCAAAATGAGAAAATCATGATAAAATCAACTAAAAACTAATTAAAATTAATTAAATGTACATATTGACTCTAAAATAACCAAAATAGGAAAACAAAGTCTAATTTGGGCTAAATCAAGCATTCAACTAAATTTAATTGATGAGATTCGCTCTAAAATAATCAATAAAACATGATAAGCTGGCGGATTATCAAACACCCCAAACTTAAACTTTGCTTGTCCTCAAGCAAACCAAAAAAAATAAAAATTCAAAATACGGTACTAACCCAAAAATCAAAGAGTTGACATCATAATTAATGGACCAAAAATCATGTATGCCCCAACTTTTGCCCCACCATAGCCACAAAAATCCAATCCAATTATGCATTCCTATGATCAAAACAATCAATTTGCAAGATGAATTTAAAGTTGGCCACAAGATAGAATCACACAACCATGCAATCATCAATCAAAATCAGGAATGACAAGAACATAGCACAATTCATGACAACTCTTAGGTCTCATAACCTTACAAAAGGTAAATAAGTCACTCAATCACTCAAGTATGTAGGTCTGTGCTTCTCTCAAATTTCACTTATTAAGCACACACTCCATGAGTTTGATCTTCATCTCAATCACAAAATCACACAATCACATGCATGCAAAAGTCAAATGGACTTGTCATGGTTGTAATGAGGGAAGGTGGAAGGCAAATAAGAAAGGAGAATGAGAGCTAAACACCCTAGTGATTAAGAGAGCATTGGTGAAACTCCCTTTTTTTCTTTTTCCACACTATTCCTTATCAATTCCAACACCACAATCATCCCTTTTCACATCCTCTATACTTTTGAATTTCTCTCTCCTTTTTTGTTTTGTTTTTTTAGAGAGAGAAAGTTCATTATCATTCTCTTTTTTATTTTTTCTTTTTTTTTTATGAGAGAGAAAATTCTTTATCATTCTCATTTTTTTTTTTTAATTTCTCTCCCCTATTGTTTTTTTCCTTTTCAAAATTGCATTCCCAAATGTGCCACCCCAAACTTGGCACTTTGCTTGTCCCTAAGCAAAACAATAATGAACCATTGCTCACTTAATCCTTTGGGGTTGGTAAACAAGGTTTTTAAGTTTAGGCATAAAAGTGGGCAAACAAAGAATAGGCGTTAAAGCTCAAAGGGACTAACAATGGAAAATTCACATTAGGTAGGCTTTTTGGCCAAAATTGGCTATGTCCAACAAAATGCCTTTATCATGCTCACGCAAAATGCAATTATGGAAAATAGACAAGATTCAAGCAAACCTAAGAGCATGTAAACTTAATAGTGACTCTCGCAAAGCATATAGAAATAAAGCATAATTTTATTAGGGATTATGTGCAAAAATGTGTTTTTGAAATTAAGTTTGTGAACACTGAAAATCAGTGGGCTGTCATCTTTACTAAACCTTTATGTGAAGATAGATTTGTTTTTATTAGAAGGAATCTTAATATGAATAATGTGTCTGAACGATTGTATGCTCATATGTCTGAAAATTTACTTGTCTAATTTTTATGCTTCATTCGTCTACTTTAGCCAAACGTCTGATGACGTGGCTGAAAGCACTCACAAAGTGCTGACCTTGACTGAGACATGTATACATTGCAAAATTTCCCTCCTTTTTCTCAAAAACGTTCCATCTTTTCACAACTATCATTTCAAATTTGGCATAACTTCTCTCCTTGTTCTGAACTCAAAAAGCACTCAAGTGTTTTTCTTTTCTTATCCCAAAAGCAAACATTAGTCGTTTCATAATCTCTCCACTCAGAATCCTTGTGTCTCTATCTTTCTGATTCTCTTTTCATCTTCAACCTCTCAAAACCCTTCGTTTCCAAACCGTAAAAATCTCTTCTTTTCTAAGTCAATGGCACCCAAAAGCTTTCTGGAAACCATCGCTGGGCAAGCTGGAATCTCTATGAGTGAGATGAAGAAAGTGCACGAGAGTTCCAAACTTCAAGGAACTGAAAATCAAGGGCATGGATGTCCAACCCGAGATTGCTGTTGTTGGATGGATGCCTTTCTTCTATCTCCGTGAAGTTGTCTACCCTCATTGGTTAGGGATTTCTAGAGAACAGCCAAGATTAACAAGGACAACATTACCTCCATGATTTCTGGAGATGTTGGGGATGATCATGTCATCATCACCCATGAATCTCTGGCTGAAATGACAACATGCCCAAGGGAAGGTGCTGGGTATGCTGCTGATTGGATGAAGCCTATTGGGAGGCTGTCAACATTGCAATCTATGGAGTTCCTCAGCCTGAAGATTAGGACTCCAAGTATCTAACAGCTAAGGCAAGATTTCTCCATGTACTCATCATAAACTGTATGATGCCTAGAGTAGGATCTAGGAACCATGTGAGTAGAAATGAGAAATTTGCTATCTATCATCTTGTCCAAAAGATTAAGATAGATATCACTGATCTCATTTTTAGACACATAGAGAAGGCCGCCAAAGGGAAAAATCATGGATTATCCCTATGGCATGATTATGACCAGAGTGTTTAGGGCAAACTCTCTGAAGGAACTTAGAAATGCTTTCGGTGTGCATCTCTGCACTAAGATCACCACTAAGACATTGTCTCTGTGAAGGTGCCACTAACACCATTTGTGGAACCTGTTGTTGAAGAACCTCAACAAGTTTCTGCTCAAAAGGTTCCAGTTGAAGAAGTACCTGCTGTCCCTGTTGTTAAGGTTGAGCCTGATGAAGAGGAAGAGCATCAATTGCTGCTCAAGAGGAAGAGGGTTGCTAAACCTGTTGTACACCTTTACTACAAAGAGGAAGGCCACTGAGCCTTTGAGACAGTCAAACAGAATCAAGAGGAGATTGGTTCTGCAAGAATTACCTCCATCCCCACCTTCCCAAACCAAACAGCCAACACCTACCAAACCCAGAACACCCTCTCCTCCACCCAAACAGAAAACACCTTCCTCATCACCAAAGAACAAAACACCCACACCTCCACCTACATCACCATTGCCAGTAACTTCACCATATAGAGCCCCAACACCACCACATACCTCACCACAAAAAGCTCCCACACCACCACCACAACCATCACCTATCTCTGTCCCAGAACCACATATTTCTGAACCTTCTGTTTCTGAACCTGAACCATATACTTCTATGTCAGAACCACATACTACTGAACCAAATGTCTCTGAACCACACACTGTTGTTTCAAAACCACATATGTCTGAAACTGAACCTCACCTGTCTGAACCATCCTCACCACACTCATCCTATACTTCTGAATCTCATCAAGAATAAACTTTTGATGACTTTGCTTTCTTTGACTCATCTCCACCTCCACCTAGACCACAAACACCTGATTATATCAAAAACCAGTGCCAAGTCCCCCTGAGAATCATTTTTCCTGACTTATTCTATGACACCAGACATAACCCTCTGCCAAAAGCTTCCTTACCCAAATACCATCTCTCCTCCAGAGCCACTCCCTTTTCTATCTCAGTTGCTTGCAGCTCTGATATGCTCTTCAGCAAGGATCTGGGTATGATTGCTTCTCTGGAAGCAGAGAGGCAACTGGTCAAGCTGGCTGAAAAGCAGAAGTTTTCTGCAAGGTGGAAGCCCAATCCATATGTTATCATGAAGCCCTCAACTGTGATTAAACTGATACCAGACTCCATGGTACTGAAAGGGAAGCAGAAGGTTGTCATATGCCTGGTAAACAAATAGACTGTCTCATTGATCTGGATGATGACAGATTGAAATTCAGAAAGATGATTGTCACCACTGCTACCTCCTCCAAGTACCTGAAAGTTGGAGACATCTACTTGAGATGTGGCTCTTGCTCTGAGTTGTCTAATGAAGAAAAGAAGGATATCCCTTATAGAGGTAGCCCAGCTTATGCCCTTTACCCCTTTGCACCCTCTGTCTATACCTTACCTCCCTTCTTTGTAGTTTTACCTTTCTTTATTTTGAACTTTCCTGAGTCTACCCCTGTAACCCCCATAAATCTCATTAGGAGATTTTATGAGTTTATGCTTTCCCAAATTGAGTCATCCCTCCATCATGAAAGAATCCAATGGTTTCTGGATACTTTCTTTCCAAACTCTGACTTTTAAACCACACTCTCAACTGGTGTCTACATGGATCTTGAACCTCAGGATGAAAACTTGGTTGAAGATTTACCTCCTACCCCTCCTCCTACCCCTCCTCCATCTGCACCGACTGATTCCTCAACCTCTGTGGCTACAACAGATTCTACTGCTCCTGTTGTTGCTCATGATCCTGCTGCACATCAAAGGTTGGATGAAATGGCCACTTGTCTGCAATCTGTTATGCAGAAACAAGATGAAGCCATGGAATAGCAAGCTTCATTTCAAGTCACTGTGTAGGCTTAGCAAGCAACAATGTAGAAGATGCTAGAAGCTTTCTTGAAGAGTCAAGGAGGACCTAGTTTTTAGCTTTGGGACTTAGCTTTTCTTTTTGTCTAGAGTCATGCAATGTACTGTCAGTGATGTTTTTATCACATTTTCTAAACATTTGTTCTGACTCTGAATGAAATGAAAATGTTGTTATCTCTTTTGGCTCTTTATTCTTTATCATCTATAATTGTTATTTATCTTTTTGATTGATGCCAAAAGGGGGAGGAAGTAAAAGTAACAGAAATATAACTTAACAGGATATAATTTGTTTTGCTCTTGTTTTTGCTCTGATACTTGTTTTCATCTGATGCATTAAATAAGGGGAGCCTTAATTATCTGTCTATGCTTTCAAATAAATAATCTAAAACCTGTCTAAAAGTTTCAATTGTCTATTACTTTTTGATGTTCAATAAAATCAGAAAAATTATTTGTCATCATCATAAAGGGGGAGAATGTTGAGACCTCATAAGTCTGGAACACATTCAATGTGTAAATTCTCTAAGTTTTGATGATTCCAAATATATAAGTATGGTAATATTGAACCATATGAAATTACTGACAAGTCTGTTAAGTGTGCAGGAAAATAGACTTAAGGTCACTCGTCTAAATATGACCAGTCTAAATTTCTCTTAGGAACATTTTTTCAGACTCATCTGAAAAATCACCCCTCTGAAAGTTAGTCAACTCAGACAGAGACCAAGTCAACTAGCAGTCAAAATTCTGATTTGATTGATGAGTGGCAAGGACCAAAAGTCTGAAGAAGCTTCAGTAGATCATCCGTCTAAAATTGACTTGCTCACTCGTCTAAGTTTTGGATCACCTCACTCGTCTAATTTTAGACTCGACGACACCCGTGTAATTTCAGACTCTGCTACACCAGTTCAAATGTCAGTCTATCAGAAGAAAGTCCAAGTCAACCTTATTTGAAAAAGATGCCTTCCTTAAGGATCTTGAAGAACTCTGGACAATAGCACCAAGGACAAAGAATAAAGAATTCATTCTTTCAAGTGTTTAAGGAATAAACACGCTACCTCTGCACCAAGTCAGTAGCTTTTAGATGTTTTAGTACAAATTAAAAGTACTTTCCAGAAAGTGAACTGAGTGTTGCACTGAAATGGAAAGTTCTCTGCTGCAAGTACAAGAAGTCTGTTACTGCAACTCTGAAACAACAACTGCTCAGAAGCAAAGTGTACTCTTGGTCGCATATGTCAAAGTCCAACGTCCCTAAAACATTTAATGCTTATACAGAATGACTCTTTGGCATTAATGGCGTCCCAGAAGTTCAAACCAAAGGAGCACACTCTCTGAAGCTGTGTCTAACGGATCAAATTGATTGACGCATTTAAATAGTGCAAACCATGAAGATGAAGTCAAGAGCTTTGCGCAATTATTCAAAGAAGCATTTACTCTGCTCATTTACTTCTTCATTCCTTCATTGAATAGTTCTTCAAAAATTTTGACATAAATTTCGCAGTCTTTCATTCCTTCGTTTATTCCACTCTGAGTGTTATCTGAAAGACTTGCAAAGTTGTATTAGATATTCAAAACCTTTTATCCTTTACTGTGTTGAACCTGCAAAGGCTAGGTGAGAAGAGAATAATTGTTTGAGTGTGAGCCTGGAGAGGCTAGGTGTGAAAAGAATATTTGTACTGTAATCTGATCAGCTATAGTGGAAACCTTGGTGCTGCTAAGAACTAGACGTAGCCCTATTGTTTTTGGGGTGAACCAGTGTAAAACTCTTGAGTGATATTTCTCTTCCGTAATCTCTTTAACTTATTAAGAGTTTATTTGTTTAAGCTTTTAACTTGGGGAATTAACATTGTGAATATCAAATTGTGTTTTAACCTTCTCTATGTGCATGTGTTTACTGTTCTGAAATTAGACGAATCACCCGTCTAACTTTCCTTAGCTTTATTTTTGCTTGTTGTGCCTGTGAAAATAATTTTCAAAGTTTCTTAAAAAGTCGATAAACGCAATTCAACCCCCTTCCTTGTGTTAACTTTGGTTATTTCACTAACAACACAACAACATTTAACATATCATATTACGTCACATCATATCAACTAAAATATGCTATGCAATGTAGTGTTACTCCACTACTCCATATGCATGTGGATCCATAACCAACTCAGGAAGACGACTTTGGAGTTACATATCATTGGCCAACAAGCACCAATGTCGGCAGTCCACTAAACCATGGGTGAATCCCTTGGATAGCCGATGCACTTTACTCTCGGATGCATCACCACGGAGGGCCACGGCCCACTCAACTCTCAGATGGATCATCGTGGACGGCCAGTTAGCCATAATCTCGGGCGAACTCCATTGTCATCGTAACTTCCCCCAACTAACAATTTCATGCATGAATGCATGTATGCTAACACACAATTAATTATTATCAACCACATTCATCAACACCATTAATTATGGTTTAACAACTTTGACCAATAAGCATCAAAGTCAACTTTGACCAATAAGCATTAAAGTTTAACAACATCAACGTGCAATAACTCATCGATATCGTCTTAACCAACATTGGCATTTTCATCATTAAATGTCTTTATTAAGGTTTATAACATTAATTGAATATTGGGCTATCACTCTTGTTTTTATCTCTCGTACTGTCTCATCTATTTGTTCTAAGGAACCTTACAAGTTCTCCTTAAACACTCGAGATAATCCCTAAATGTCTTTTACTATTCCATTGGCCATTAACCTTACCCATCTTTGCTATCTTAATGTCTGATGAATATTAATAACTGATTTTCAATCTTAGGTTCAACACTAACATTCCTACATCTTTAATTATCATGTTTTAATCACAATAACATCTCATCTTAGCAACTCGTCAAAACAGCTCATCATAACAGTTCATCATATCAAGGCATATTTAATCATGTCATGCAATCATCATCATCAACAATATTCCACATACGTCATACCAATCATATAGACAGACATACTGACTTGCATATCAACAATAACAATTAAATAACCAAACATAAATTAAGACATATAACACACAAAAGGATCATGGGTTAACCCTCATCTTACGCTATCCCAAAACCTATATGTTTATATCCCAATACCTGATACGACGGTCTACGTCTATGGTCAACTAGAGTGAATCCAAACTCAGTTCACTTGAATGGTTCAACGGTTCGACGAATCTTGGTCAAGAACATCAAAAAGGAAAGAACAATTAATCCCCATTTCAAGAAAACAAAAGGAGATTAATTAAGGGTTTACAAGATTACCTAAGTTGACACTAACGCGCGGTTTACTCTCGAATCGCAAGAGCAAACACCGAGGAATTCAAAAAGGTTTAAGAGAAGAGAGGGGAGAGGGTTTATGTCGCACAAGGAATGAGAAAAGTGTCAAAATGATAGTTATAGCTTGTAACCCTCTCAAGTCAGACCTCGAGCAGGGGTCGTGTTCAAATGAGCAGGGGGTCGTGGCCGTGCTCAATACCGAGCAGGGGGTCGTGCTTAAATGAGCAGAGGGTCTGCTTAAAGGTGCACGGGGTCGTGCTTAAACGAGCAGGGGGTCTGCAACATCCCCGTCAAATACTCATAATTCTGACACGGTCGTGCTCAAATGAGCAACCATGCTCATGTGTGAGGAAGAGATTTTTGATCAGAAACTCCCCCTTAACCCCTTATTACCCATCCTAAAACATTTTCCTAATAATCTAGCACAAACACATTAGTTATAGGCAACATATATTAATTAAAACAAACATATATAAGCATGGAGATGAAAAAAGAGGTGTTACAATTTATATGATGAGTATTTAATATTTTAAATGTTTTTTAATCGTAATCAATAA
Organism: Echinosophora koreensis; assembly: GCA_035048595.1. Lineage (NCBI taxonomy): Eukaryota > Viridiplantae > Streptophyta > Magnoliopsida > Fabales > Fabaceae > Echinosophora > Echinosophora koreensis. The sequence continues at coordinate 293,185 of JAPCYP010000137.1, forward strand.
TAATAAATTGAAAATAATTAAATTGAAGTTTAAGTATTTATTATCATAATAACCAGTTAAAAATAAATCCTAAAAAATAAAAAAATAAAAAACCTAGCGACTGAAATAGCCACCACATATTTGGTCGCTAGGTGTAAATCATAATTTTTTTTTTTTTAAATTTAATACTGATTTAGCGACCGAAATTTCGATCGCTAAGTTGATTATTAGGAACCAGATTTAGCGATCGAATTTGTGACCACCATATCAGTCGCTAAATTTGGATAATTGAAGTATGTGACCAAATAGCCACCAACTGAATTTAAAATATTAGCGACCGAAGAAAAAACGGTCGTTAAGTTAGTACCGACCAGGATTTTGGCTACGCCCACATTTCGGTCGCTAACTTGTTTAGCGACCAAATTTTGGTGGAAACCGGTTGCCAAACATTTTTTTTTTGTAGTGTATTGGCTTTGTAAACTCAAACACCATATGTATGTATAAATTTGAAACTTATGAAATAAGATAGAAATTACATTCTTTGGATTGTCTTTTATTTAACATTATAAATGATTTTCCAGATTTTCAAACTTAATCAACGTACATGATAATGAAAAATAGAAAAATAGTACCCACTTCAAAAATTTATAACTTTAAAATTAACAATGGAATATATATATATAGTGAACATAGTGTTCTGCTTGCATTAGAAATTGAAAGCAGTGAAAAATATTTAAAAAGATGGGTTTAAAGACGGGATACAGATATAATAGTGTTTCCTTTATGCAGAGCTATTAAAGGTTGGATGAGTAATAGCAGTTGCTGTGACACCCTTCTACCCAACATGTAAAAAGGCAATTAATATAAATAATTTAATAATAAAAACATGCACTCATTTAATAAGTTTAAAACAATTGTCCATGGGTAGAAAAGTCCCACATGAACCAGTTATAACGCAGAAATAAACCAAGTTTAAAATCAACAAAACATGAAGAAATAACTACCACACCGATGTCACACTCAGAGCTGGTATAACCGTTCCGGAAAATAACATCCTCGGAATACAAAAGAAAAACAACTAAATATAAATAAGCCCTAACTATGAGTGGCGGCTCCTCAGAGTCACTCCTCTCCGGGCTGCTCATCGTCCTCTGCAAATGCCAATCAGGCCAAACACAAACAATACAGGGAGTAAGATTCATGTAATCATATAAACAGCAGGGGAATAGTACGCAAGGTAAACATACACATAAGCATACATCAACATCCAACAGTATCATAACAACCAAGTATGCTATGCTATGCAATGCATCAACTACTCCGCTACTCCAACTATGCATGTGGATCCAAACTAACTCAGGATGAACGACTTTGGAGTTACATATCCGTATTGGCCATAAAAGCACCAACACCGGCAGTTCACCAAACCTCGGGTGAACCCCATGGATAGCCAACGCATCAAACCGTGGATGCCTCATCACGGGGGACCTCGGTCACCAAACCTTGGGTGACCTACCGTGGATGGCCAGATCACCGTACTCTCGGGCGATCTCCCCTTTGTCGAACCTCCCCCATCAACTACTCCAATGCTTATGCAAATGGCACAACAACAAACAATCTCAACCACCTCCTTGCTTGGGCCATGAAGCTCCCAAGACTTTCAACATCAACTCAACGTAACCTTAGACCCAAACCGTGGGGTCAAGGCTCCCTTGGCCAATAAGCACCAAGGTTCAACTCAACATGCTTGGGTCTATAAGCACCCAAGACTTCAACTTATCAACGTGCGGTAACCCAACGGATACCGACTTAATATTTGATTATCTAATTATCTTATATAATTAATAACCAGGTTGTCTAATCTTTATCTTTGATTAATTATCTCAACTTATCATCATTGGGAATGGGGTTAAAAACCCCTTAAGTCCTTTAATTGTATCACTGTCCAGGAGGTCAGCACGGTCGTGCTTCGACCTTAGCACGGTCGTGCTTGGACACGTGAGGGCGTGCTGCCCTTTTAAGTGAAGCACGGTCGTGCTTCACACTCAGCACGGTCGTGCTCAGCAGCACGATCGTGCTGTTGACCTGTTTGGCCGTGCTGAGCAGCGCGGCCATTTTCCAGAATTTAAGTGGGAGCACGGTCGTGCTCCCTGCCCAGCACGGTCGTGCTCAGTGCACGACTGCACTGTTCTGGGCAGAAACAGAAGCTAATTTCTAATCAATTATGCTAGGGATTGATCCCCTTAACTTAACACATTTTTACACCTATATAATCAGTTAACATCTTTTATCAACCATCCATCATAGCAACAGTCCAAACAACAACAACACTGTTAAATCATAACATCAATCATCATATCATATTAATAACCAACATATCCATAACATACATATGACATCACAATCAACCAATATAGCATGTTATTGACAGAAACAATAATCAACATACAAATCATACAGCATACAATGATACCGGAGTCATGGGGACCCCGTTACCTTACTCTACCCACTGCCTAATGAGTACAATCTCACTTCTCCCCATACCTGGATTGAAGGTAGCTCTAACACTGCTCCTACTAGCAAACTAGTACCGTTCCCAAAGCGGCTCACTCCACTGATGAACCTTGGGCAAATAAGAACACAACCGGTTAGTTTCCAATCCCAAAAACACGAAAGGAAACTAAAAGGGACGAGACCATTACCTATTAACAACGAGGCAGATCAATCTAATCTCCTAAACAGTCCTCAGAACTCCACTACGTCGATGAACGAAGGAGAAGTAGCGCAAGAACGAGTTCTGGCCGCAGCTGCACCAAAAACAGGGTTTCACGTCAAACCCTCGGGTCTGTTTACGTATATATCATTCGGACCTGAGCACGGTCGTGCTTAGCACTCTAGCATGGTCGTGCTCCACTTAACGTCAGCGAGACGCGGTCCATGCATTGAGCACGGGCGTGCTCACTATTGAGCACGGTCGTGCTCAACTTAAAATCAGAGACACGTTTCTGACTTTAAGCACGGGCTTGCTGGCTGATGAGCACGAGCGTGCTCATGTACCAGAAAGGGACTTTTAGGCTAAAATCCCACTTAGCCCTTAACCAACATTATTAAAATAATAAAATTAACTTTAATAAAACATTTTAAGAAAAATAGGGTGTTACAGTTGCCAATGAAAACATTATTAAAGATATTAAAGTATATTAGTTTTCCTCAATGAAGCTACGAGCTCCAGCAGACCAGCCGTTGTACTTGTCGTCACCACCACAGCCACGAGCCGGCACAACTCTTCCCTCGGGTTTCGGGATAGTAGATCAGAGGACATCCAAAACCAAGATCCAACGCCATAATCAAGATATGTGAATGTCACAACCCAGATATGCAATCTATTGATGTTTCGAATGGCATGGCGATAAGGGAGGCATGGTCCGAGTTGGTGTCAACGAAACTTAAAGAACCCAAAGAGCCACCACGAACCCAGATCTCCCTCGGCTCTGGTTGATCTTTGACCAGTTGGCTCGCTGCCACGAGCCCGGCTGCTCCAGCTACCATCACGACTCAATTCCCTTCGCAACCACCATGAGGTTTGAGAGATCTGACCTATAAGAATAGGCTAGATGCATGGTGGTTGTGGAGGAGATGTAGAAATGATTTTCTAATCTAAGCTATGGTGGTTTCTTGGTAGTGGTCGTTCTGCAGATCCGACGAGCTACAATAGAGAGGCGACGATGATGAGTTGCTATTGGCCAAGTGTGGCGGCACAAGGCGAGGTGTGACAAAGAAGATGAAGAGACAAAGAGTGATTGAGAGAGGAAGATGTGGAAAGAGGAAGGGGGTGGTGGTGGCGGCCGCAAGCGTCAGTCGGAGATAGAACTGAGGTGGAGAGGAGGGGAGGTGGGATTGAACTGGTTCAAACGGTTGCCAATTACTCAATTGACCAAATTATTCTACATCAATGGTTAATAATGGATGTGCAGGATGCACCCCAATTTCTAAGGTGCATATTAGATGACACCTTTTGTTAGGTGTTTCTGGGTTCATGATTTAAATTCAAGTTCAACTCATCTTACACAGAGAAGTTGAGATGGAAGAAAAGATAATTTCCCAGCTTTTCTAAGAAACCAAAATGACAGGGAATGGATTCTCTCTCATACTTTACCATTGAGTAAAATCCTCATCATCCATTAAAAAAAAAAAGATAAAGAATCTTTACCCTATAATAATGGGGGAGAGGAGGTTTAAGGGTGAGATTTCCCCCACATTATTTCCTCAAGTTTTTTTTTTCAATTCGAGAGAATCCATTCCCCACAACGACATCATTTCAAAATATGCCATTAACATAAAATCAATTTATCTGATAACAACTTGATAAATATTGGAATGATCAGTTCATTTGGTAATCGGAATTGGCTCGTGCCATTCATATAATATTAAGCAAAATCCACAGTAGTTATCATTAGAAGGAGCATGCACGCCTCCTTACACGGGGTGTATTTTAAACTGCATCTTCAAAGAATCTAAGACCAAGTTAAAAATATACTCCATTAGGTAATAGATATTTGTGTGAGCGTGAACAATCAAACACCAGTTACATTTACAGCTATGTTATTTGAACACAAAATTTTGATATCGTATATGTATATATTTATTTCTATCTCTCACTTATTTTTTATCTTTTTATATGTATACATTCCAAAAATACACAATAAAAACAAAATGACACCATACTTGTGTCCATTTTTTATGTTCAAAAATCATTTTCCTACATTTATTATTGTAGTGGCGAGGTGGTCTCACTAAATGTTTTGTCTCCAAATAGTGTGAATTTGAGTCCTTTCCCTAGAAACCTATCTTACTTATCACTCCACCCTCCCTTTATTGGTAAATTGCCGAAAAAATGTTTCAAGTGTTGATCCACACTTTCAACACCAGAAATGTTAAAGTAGATTATAATTGTCCTTTTAACTTTGTTTTGTTTGTCTCGTTTTGCACGATGACAAAGTGCGATACACAACAATACCAACACCAGAATGTGCATTTTCAAACCACATTATATTATTCTTGACCCTCTTTCTTTCTTCCTCGGTGTGAACCAAAGCTAATTCTATATTTATTTTCTTTGACATTGAATCAAGGGATAATGGGAACATTGAGGATACAGATAAAAGTAAAGAAGGAAAAGATTAGGAAAAAGAATCGAGAAAGCAGCAATGGAGCCCATAGCCATACTTTGTTACATATATATACGGGGTTTGTTAATATACACCCACCAATTCTTTAGAAGGTATAAGTTAGCAAGCTACACCTTCAGATTTATTTTTCATTTTTTAGTTATAGCATGCCAACGTACTCCTTTTAAAAAATGGGTGGAACGAGCAAGGCCGGCCCAACATTTTTGGAGGCCTAAAGCGAACTCCAAAGTGAGGCCTTTTAAAGAAAATAATAAAAAATTATTAAAATTATTATATTTTTATTTAAAGTTTATCTTTCGTGCTTTTTGGGATGCAAAATCATTTATTAAATTATTATAATCGATTTCATTTAACAAATCTTTTTCAATCGATAATAAAGCTAGTTCATTTAATCTTTGTTGAGACATTGTCGATCTTAGATAAGATTTTATTAATTTTAGTTTTGAAAAACTTCTTTCTGCCGAAGCAAAGCTTACCGGAATCGTTAACATTATTCTATAAGTGATATATGCATTTGGAAAAGAATCAAACCTTATTATATAATTAAGTATTTCAATTGGTGTATCATTTTCCACTTGTATAATTTCTCATAAAATTTTTAGTTCTGTAAATAAATCTAATCCATCAATATCAGAGTTGTCATTATGCTTTAATGAACGTTCAAGGTTAAGATAATTTTCTTTTAAATTTTCATCATCCAATGGCCTTAATTTATCAATACTAAATAGAAAACCAAAAATATCTTGATACATTTTAAATTGTTCAAATCTACTTTGAAATGAGGTGATTGCTTTATCTATTATGTACAAGAAGTAATTAACTTTAAATGATTCTTCAGGAGTTTTTACAACTCCACTGTCAATAATCTCATCAAATTGTTTCTTTCTACGAATAATACGTTTTTCACTGAACTTTGGTTCTATATTCATTTCTATAGCAATTTCTTTGGCAGAAATTAAAGCATTTTCAAATCAGTCTTCCCTATATTTTTCAAAAAATGATATAAGACTTTTCAATTGTTATATAGCAACATCGATAAACATAATTGCATATTTTTACTAACTGGATTTACCGTAAACAATATCTCATACCAAATAGTCATGCCTAATAAAAACTCAAAATTTTCAAGTTCATAAGTTGCTAAACAATCAGCTTCACTTTTTATTTTTGATTTGTCATTAACTTCACTTAATTTCAATAAAGCATCTCTTATTTGTGAAGTTTGAAATCTTAAAGTTTTTACACTTTCAATACGACTTTCCCAACGTGTTTGTGACAATGATTTAAGAGTTAGGCTAGGGATATTATCTTGTAAAATGTTTCACTTTTAGTAGATGAAGAAAATATGGTATATATATGTTGTAAAAAAATATTATTAAAATAGGTAATAAAAAAAAATTTGGAGGCCTAAAGCCCTAGCTTCACCAGCTTCACCCTTGGGCCGGCCCTGGGAAGGAGTATAGAAACAAGCTACGTCTTCAGATGTATTTTACTATTTTTTAGTTATAACTTGTTAATGTAACTTCTAAAAAATGGGTGGGGTATACATTAGTATATATATATATATATAATATTCCCCCTGATTCGGGGACCATGACATCTAAAGACCTCATCATGACATCGTACCAAATCATTTTGAGAAATATTAGTAAAACTTTTTTTTAAAGAAATAATTCAAATAATTCAATTGGAATGTATTATCCATGTAACACTATTAATTAATTATAAATTAATATTTACTTAAAAATATTTAGTTATTATCATAATTATATATATATATATATATATATATATGATAATTTATAATTGATTGAAAATATAAAAAAATTATACTTCAAAAAAGCTTTTTTCAAAAAAAAAAAAAAAGCTAAACAGTGACACAAGCAAAAGAAAAGGGTCGGAGTGGGAGAGGTCAAAAGTAAAACAGTGCTGGTAGAGATTCGTGTATCAATTTAACGATAGATATATCAAGAACGAGCTTTGATTCACTTATTTTCATACACAAGTCTTCATTTTTTTATTTTTATTTTTGGTACATAAACAAGTCTTATTTTTCTTTTAAGAATAAGGTGTTCTAAATATTTTGAATTGTTTGGATGTAATTTTAAAAAATTCAGTATATATATATATTCAGTTAACAAATTTTTTTGGTAACCATGACATAGGTATGAAGTATCCACCACCATTAGCAGTGACTAATATCCGTTGAGGAACTGTTGGGCACATAAGGTGGGTTCTCCCTTCCCAACCAGGTTTTCTCCATACACAAGAGCCAGGATTCGAGCTCTTACCACTTGGACTAACAACATGTTCGTTTTATCATTTTTTTTGTAGGAACCCACCGTAATTAGGGCTTTTGGCTCCCCAGTGGGTCCACAAAGTATCCCCACAAGCTTAAATCCTTTGCACCCACTATGGGACCAATATCCATTCGGGTACTTAGTCATCGTTAAGGTTCTTCGTCCTTACCTAAAGATGTGTTATGTAGGATTCGAATTATCATTTATTTTAAAAAGCTCATAATCAATTAATCATCAACCTCTGAAATAAATAAAAGGATCGATGATTTTTTTATATTCACAATACTTATTATAAGTACTAATATTATATTCTAATGAAAAATAACTTTTTCTTCAACAAATTTCCTTTACAAAATTAACTTAAGAAAAATATTCTATATGTTTTTAATTAAGTTTTGACAAAATAAAATGAAAATTATTTACTTAAGATTAATAATATCTTAATATTTATTTATTTAGTACACCTAGAATAAATACATTATACTTATAAAAAAATTGTACCAATTTTTTTTTTTTTTTTTTTACTAAAAATAGCGATACCTTGCTTATCTAAGAAAACAATGGTGTTCGCGGATTGGATTGGATTGGTTTTGGGCTAAAAAGCTATCCGATCCAATGGTGAAAATAATGTACGGTTTGGATTGGATCGGTTTGCTTTCTGAAAAATATCCGATTCGATCCAATCCAATTAAATGCGGTTTGGATTGGATTGAATAATTCGGTTTTTGTCATACTTTATTTTTTTTCTTATGTTAAGTGTCCTTGCTACTTATTTAATAGTGGACAAAGGATAATCTTAATTTGGGAGTTTGAAAAAAAATAATTATTGATATTTTTTAGCACGTTCTTTTATGCTAATTCTCTATATCCACTCTCACTTATCCTATTTTTTTTCCTTGAATCGACTGCAGATAAATTGTAACTAATTATTTTTCAAACTTACTTAATTGATTTCATATTTTTCATGTTTACTCAATCAAGTATATATATGTTATGCATCAAAACTTTTAGTAAAATATAACTTCAACACATTAATATTTATTCTAAATAGTCTCATATACATCATTCCACCAAAAATATTAAAGAGAATGAGGGACATAAAAGTATGAAAAACAATGTTTAAGTATGATTGATACTATAATTTAAAAAATATTAGCATATGCATATAATAGATCGGTTTGGATTGGATTGGATTGGATTTCACAAGAGGATCCAAAATCCAATCCAATAAAAAATTACGGTTTTTTTTTTTCGGTTTTCGGTTTTTTCGATTTTCGATTTTTACGGTTTGAATCGATTGGGATCGGTTGATGAACACCCTAGAAAACAACATATCTGAATGAAATATGCGTTAGCATATTTTTAGATTTTTTAATGATTTTATTTTTATAGCCATCGAACGAACGAGGGTGAGATTGGTCATAGAAATCGCAGCCACGACATCATTTGTTTTTTGTTTGTTTTATTTATTTATTTAATGCTCCCAAAAGCTGGCATATTTTTTCTCCTTCACTTTCCTCTTTTCCTTCCACAAACACAACCAACTCTTTCCTTGTTAGAACAAAAAAGTCAAATTCACCGTAAAGTGCTTTTTGTTTCTTCACTTTGTCCTTGGCGTTGCAGATCTTGCTCAAGGTGCTTCTTCTGTTGCTTCTTCACTGAGAGTTTTCTGAGCTGCTGTATCGGAATAAAGCTCAAATCCTGATGCTAGAGGTAGGCTTTCATGTGTTCCTTCTTCTAGCTATGGTATTTTTTTATTTTTTTTTATTGTTTCTTGTTCATATGGGTGTTGCTATATGTGTATTTGGTCATTGTTGTAATGGGTTTTGTTCTACATCTTTGATAACAAAGGTTGTGTTTTTCTTTTCATTTTTCAGTTTATGCAGGCATAAAAAGGTTTCTATTATTACCCATGTGTACTTTTTAGCTCTGAATTTGATTGGTCAGTCTTGCTTAACTTGTTCTAGTAATTCATAGTTCTGGCCTTCTGGGTGGAGGATTCTAGAGAAAGAAGTTTATCTGGGTTCAATTTTGATTTTGGGGTTGAAAAGGTTTGAACTTGTTTAGGTGATTGTTATTTTTTGGAGTTTGGTTCTATATGGCTGTTGAAGAGTATGAGCATGTGATTCCTGAGCTAGAAAGAGAGGAGAGCTTAATTGCTGCAGCAAGGCAAATTGTGAAGGCATTAGGGTCAAGTAATAACCTAACTAGTGATGCCAAGAAAATTCTGGCAGATCTTGGGTCCCAGTTGTCATCCATGAGCACATCCAGTGAGAAGGAGGAGGGGAAGGAAGGGCGAGGGGGCGAGGAGGATGGGAAGGAGAAGGAGGGGGATGTTAGTGCCACCGAAGACCGGCTTGGTGTCATTCAGGAGAAGATAATGAGATGGGAGGAAGATCAGTCTATGATCTGGGATTTGGGACCTGAAGAAGCATCTGAGTATCTGAATGCTGCTAATGAAGCCCGCCAATTGATTGAGAAGTTGGAGAGTTTGCATTTGAATAAAGAGGATCATGAGTATAAGTTTTTGCTGAGGGCTTATAGTCTTCTTCAAACAGCTATGGCACGACTTGAAGAAGAGTTGAGGAACTTGCTTATCCAGAACAGGCAACCTTTTGAACCTGAATATGTGTCTTTCCGATCCAGTGAAGAAGATGCTGTTGATGAGAACTCGATAGTCTCTTTAGGTGATGAATTGATCGAGGAATCACTTCAAAGAGATAGTGTCAGCAGAGCCTCAGAGGAGCTTATCATTGATTTAGTTCATCCAGCAGTCATCCCAGATCTCAGGTGTATTGCAAGCTTAATGTTTGCTTCTAATTATGTCCAGGAATGTTCCCATGCTTACACCGTTGTCCGAAGAGATGCCTTAGATGAGTGCCTCTTCATTCTTGAAATGGAAAGGTTGAGCATTGAGGATGTCTTGAGGATGGAGTGGGGTACTTTGAATTCAAAAGTCAAAAGATGGATTTGGGCTGTGAAAGTCTTTGTTAGGGTGTATCTTGCAAGTGAGAGATGGCTTAGTGACCAGATTTTTGGGGAGGGTGAACCTGTTAGTCTAGCTTGTTTTGTTGATGCATCCAAGGCTTCAATATTGCAGCTTCTGAATTTTAGCGAAGCCATGTCTATTGGCCCTCACCAACCTGAGAAATTGTTTCGTATTCTTGACATGTATGAAGTTCTAGCAGACCTTATGCCAGACATTGATGCTTTGTATTCAGATGAGGTTGGCTCTTCTGTTAAAATTGAATGTCATGAGGTTCTGAAGAGATTAGGCAATTGTGTGAGGGCAACATTTCTCGAATTTGCAAATGCCATTGCATCAAATGCATCATCAACCGCATTTGTTGGTGGCGGGGTACACCCTTTGACCAAATATGTTATGAATTATCTTAGGACCCTTGCTGACTACAGTGAAACCCTTAATCTGCTTCTGAAGGACCAAGAAGTAGACGATGCCATTTCGCTGTCACCTGACATGAGCCCTGGTACAGAAGAGGATAGCAAAGGCCAGGGATCTCCAGGTAGAGTTTCCTCAATGGCCCTTCACTTCCGATCAGTTGCCTCAATCTTGGAATCCAACCTTGAGGACAAATCCATGATATACAGAGAGGCTCCCTTGCAGCACTTATTCTTGATGAATAACCTACATTATATGGCTGAAAAGGTTAAGGGGTCTGAACTTAGGCTCGTATTCGGAGATGAATGGATTCGAAAGCGCAACTGGAAGTTTCAGCAGCATGCAATGAAATATGAGAGAGCTAGTTGGAGTTCCATTCTCAACTTGCTTAAGGACGATGGTATTCATGTTCCAGGTACAAATTCTATCTCAAAAAGTATTCTCAGGGAGAGATTACGGAGCTTCTATCTTGGCTTTGAGGATGTTCACAGGATCCAAACTGCTTGGCTTATTCCAGATGTTCAGCTTCGCGAAGATTTGCGGATTTCTATATCCCTCAAAGTAATCCAAGCCTATAGGACATTTGTTGGAAGGCATAATAGTCACTTATGTGACAAACACATTAAATACACTGCTGATGATTTAGAAAATTATCTTTTGGATTTCTTTGAGGGATCTCAAAAATGGTTGCAAAATCCCCATAGGAGGTGATAGAAGATAGGCAAGAATAATCCTGTTCTCTAATAGGGGCTTGTATGGTTACAAACAGGTTAGGGTCCATGCCAAAACCTTCCTGTTCCACTTAGTGTGCATTATCTGTATTCATATTTCAATGATTTGAAGAGTTTCAGATTTATGCTGCTTTTTGTGCTGTATCTTCTTTAGATTACTTAAATGAGTCTCGCTAACCAAGGAATCCAAAGTTAGAAAAATTTTGTTGGAAATTGTAACTTTTAAATATTCAATGTATGAATACATCACTTTTCAATGCAAATTTTTATTTTTGATTCCTTAACCATTATCCTTAGGGCACTGGTTAGCATTTGCCTACATTTTGTAGCTTCTGCTATTTGGACGTGCTTCTAAAGCTGGCTACCGTGTTTCCAAACATAGCATAATATGATGTTCTGTTGCCACTCTTTGAAATGTGTGTCCAACACATGCAGTAAAACTAAAAAGCTGTGGATAATTACTGGCCTTAATGACAAAGCAGGGTTCTATATTCAAATATCTCTTGCAATTCCCACACCTACACAGGGTTTTAACTTGCTGAGGACTTCCAAGTATAGACTATGCTATATTGGAGGTATAAGACCATAAACTGAGTCAAATAACCAGAAGGCCTTTGACTCCAATAAATGGTCCTCAAAGAAATCAATATAAGTCAAAATCTAGAAACTGTTTGAAATGGCCATTGATTAAGCAACAAGATATTTGAACTTTGACTTCTTGTTGATGAAATTGTCTGGAAATGAGATATTTGAAGTCAACTTAAGATTTTCATATCAAATGCATTCACCAAGTGGCCTCCAACAGATACTAAGTTTCAACCAATTGGGGTCTTTTGTACCATTATTTTCAAGTTTAATAGCAAAGTTGTGAAGGGCCCTTAATCTTTCCATCTTAGAGTGTATCTCTATTAACTGAAAGGGACATTTCCTTGAGCAACTTGAAATCTTTTGAAGGGTCTTGAGAGAACTTGTCCAATTGTCAGCATCAATGCTCAATATTTTTAATGTGTCAATTGAATTTGGACCTAACTCTTTTTGTCACGCCATGTGAATTATGCAGATAAGATGACCCTTTGTCCCACCACCATCCCTTTAAAGAAGGAGAAAATTAATAGGGTGGTACCAAGCATCCACCAAGGCATTGCCTTAATTAATGACTATTCTTTCTACCTTGCTGGAAAATGTTTAATCTAAGGACTTTGCTTTTGAATAAGAATGAACAAATAGAAATTTTAAGGTCCTCGTTGGTTGGCTTTAATTGTAAGCTGATGTGAGCATATTGACATGTTATTTTATGTGTTAAGTTAGCATTGCTAAGAGGTAATGGCTGCTGATTGAAAACAAGACTCTCGTCATGTAGCTGTTCTATTAAATAATGAAATGAAATATACTAATTCTTCATTGACCCAAAAATATTTTGCCCTGACGTCCCTTTTCTTTAAAAATACTTATATACAGAGGATATTTGAGATTGTGAACTTTGACCCAAATTATTTTTTAATACTTCAAGAAATATTGTTAATTCAACAATTCTGACCATGATTTTTGACCCAAAAAAATTATATTTTGTGGCTGAGATTTTGAATATTCATGGACATTTACTTTATGCCACCAGTTAAGCATTTCTTTCTCTGTTTACGCGTACCATTGTTGCGTAGGAAATATGGAAATGGGCTAAGGTTAAGATAGTCCAATTCCAATCAGATTCCTCTGCTCATTTCATAGATAATAGGCTTTGATATAGTTTTGGCCCTTAGTAATTTTACAAATGAGTGATTTTGGTCCCTATAGTTTTAATTACTTAAATCAAGTTCCTCTAATTTCATAATTCAACAAATTTGGCCCTATTGTCAGCCCATAATCAAATACTTAATAGGAGTTGTTAACATGTGCATACGAGAAAAGTAAAAAAAAAAAAAAAAGGCACAAACTTGTTGTGTGTGTGCGCTACCTTGCGTGTTTTGGTTTCTAATTTTAATTTTAGTATTTTTTTTCAATTAATTAAATAAAACTAATCATACACTAATGTCACGTCACAAAGGGTTAGTCAGATTAGCAACTCCAATTAAATATTAGATGCTAGGTTGATGACACAACGAGATTCGTTCGATCTTCAAATTAGAGGGACTTGATTTGAGCAATTGAAACTACAAAGACCAAGATCATCTATTTATGAAATTATGTGGACAAAAAATGCAACTAAACCTAGATAATATAATTATAAACTCAGCTCAAACCTCTCAAGAAAGATTATGAATGTTGTATGGAGATTTCAACTATAAAAATTACTTAAATATCAAAGGATAAAGTACACCAATTGAATAGTTCTAAAAAATCTCTATTATAAATGATAGATGCTAATTTGCAGGAGTGCCTGAATGTGTTTGATCGTATGTTTGAATAGATATTCATTGATGAGCTTGTTAAATTAAAAAAAAAAAACAAGTATTGTAAACAAGTGTGGGCCCTCAACTCAATTAAATAAGGATGTGAGTCAACCATAGAAACAAACTATAACTTTAACAGAAAATGACTTGAAGTAAATGCCTATAACCAAAAAAATGTTGCTTCAATGCAATGGAGTATATCCTGGTTTGCTTAGAGTGTATGGAGGTCCTTCTACATTGAACCTTCAACTATTTTTATAAGGCTTGGAAGCAGTCAATTATGTCACGTGGAAGTAAATCTTCATTGGATCACTTCCACAAGGCCTGACCTAATCAATTAATTATGGTTCACGGGCGGTGGAAATTAGATTTTCATCCATGTCACTGATTAATATGGATTTGAGTCTCAATCAACCTCCGATTTTTAACAAGAGTTCTGATATTTGAACAACTAAAAGTTATCCAACATTGTATATATATACAGTGGAACTCTTAAAATAATATTTTACACTCGTTTCCTCTAATTCATTATTCAAAACATTCTCATACATATGATGTATTGTATTATTGTCCAATTTAGTTGTCTAAATATCATTTCTCTTTTAATAACTACTGGGATAATCCAACTAAGTAGAATTGACTAGCCTTCAGTTTTAGCAGTATTTACAGATTTAAGAAAGCGAAAAATTCTAATGCTGCATGCAGTCATGGATTGCGTCAAAGAAACCTCAACATCACCAAAATTACAGTTTCTACTTTCTCAAATTATAAAATTAACTTGTCCACAACAAAATGATGCATCCCTCTTTTTAAAAGTATAAGTATTATCAGGAGACTCTCGAACAAACTGTTTAACTTGCGGAAGTTGAAGTAATATGTTAAGCAGAAATGGGGTATTCACAGTGGCGGATCCAGGACCCTGAGCCAGTGGGGGCAATCTATTTTAAAAAAAAAATTATTATCATATATATGAAGATAAAGACATAGTTATTAAAAAAAAAGTTAATACATTCAATTTCATGTTTAACCAATCAATTTGGTGGTGAAATAAAATAATTATTACAAAACCACCAATTTTTCGCATATTATCAATATTTGCAATTAACAATTATAAAGAGAAAATCTCATAAAATTGATTTCACAAACATATTCTTTATTATCCTAATTGCATAATTAATCAACCAATTTGATAGAAATACACTTGTATTAAAAAAAAAAAAAAACAAATGTCACTCTGACAAGATAATCACTTCTATTTTTTGTTTTTGTTTTTATAAATAAAAACCTTATCAATTTCATCCATTACAAAAAATCCAATATCAGTTTCATCAATTTCATCCATGATGGAGCCCCCTATTTCATGTATTTCATAGACTCTGTAAAACCCACAATTCAATTTCAAGTTTTCAACCTTCTTTCATCACAAACCAAGTTTCTCGTACTGCTGCTTTGTGGAGGTGGTCAATGAAAGAAAGAAAGGGAGGTGCTACTGTGTGAGAAAGAAGGATGGCAGAGAGACATGGGTGCAAGTATGTCTAACTATTGGGGGCAAAGTAAAAAGTATATAAGGTATTCATAAGTTTTCTTTGTATTTGAGTGGGTGCATGTGCACCCACTGGGTTGTACCTGCGTCCGCCAATGGGTATTGAAATGAGTAATGTTATTCTGACTCCCCAAAATTGACATCTACAGTGACAACTCTACTGTAGCGCTACTGTTTACCTTTTTTTTTTTTTTAATTACAAATTTTGACTTTAATTTTTTTTTTTAAATTTAGCTTTTTTGAATACTGACATTTTTGGTTAATTATGTGTAAACATCTGGTTAGTTCAGTTCATTATATGGTTAATGGGTCATTTTAAAGCTTACAATCACTTTCCACAACCATATAAATATTTGGTTAATCACGTGCAAATATCTGGTTAATTCAGTTCATTATCTGGTTAATGGGTCATCCTGAAGCTTACAATCAATTTCCACAACCATGTAAATATTTGGTTAATCACGTATAAATATTTGGTTAATTCAATTTAATATATGATTAATGGGTTATCCTGTAGCATACAATCATTTTCCATCATTGTACATACATTAATCATATAACGAACTGAATTAACCAGATATTTGCACGTGATTAACCAAATATTTACATGGTTGTGGAAATTGATTGTAAGCTTCAGGATGACCCGTTAACCAGAAAATGAACTGAATTAACCAAATATTTGCACGTAATTAACCAAATATTTACATGGTTGTGGAAAATAATTGTAAGCTTTAGGATGACCCATTAACCATATAATGAACTGAATTAACCAGATATTTGCACGTAATTAACAAAAAATGGTAGTATTCAAAAAAGCTAAAAAAAAAAAAATTATTTTAAAAAGTCAAAATTTAAAAAAAAAAAAAAAAAAGTGACGGTACTGTAGTGCTACAGTAGCACTACAGTATTATAGTTGTCCAGTAATTGTCCCATATGAAGAGTCAGAATAACATTACTTATTGAAATGGAGTAATCAAGTATAGTAGTATACAACCCAATCGTAATTATGCATATTAATAAAGCTAACTTGGGCTCAGATGCTGGGTTAATTTGTTAGAGGGCTTTGGGCTACTTTTGAGGCCTGTTGCAAGCATGTATCTTTATTTGAGCCATAATTATTATTATTATTTATCATATATTTATTTATTATATATTATATATATATTATATAAAGACAATCTTTCGAGAATTTGCGTGAGTATCTCTGCAACAATTTGCATGTGTGTATCTTTAGGAGAATTTGCATGTATGCATATTTTTTTTATTATAATATTTAAACTTATATAAATATTATATTTAATTATAACTGGTTCAATCAATGAACTGTGAACCAGTGTCTTCACTGATTTAATGTTCGGTCTGGTTTTTAAAACATTGCATATGTATGATAATAACTTGGGTTAAATATATTTTTGGTTATCATAAACTTGGAAAATTTTGATAATGATCCATATACAAAATTTTATTCATAGTCCTACATTTAATAAAAATAATGTTTTTGGTCCCTCACCATTAGGGGTGTAACGGGTTGGTTTGGTCCGGTTTTGACCCAAAAAAATCCGAACCAATAAAAAATGATCGGTTCGGTTTTCAACAATTTTTACTATAAAACCCGAACCAAACCAAACTGATGAAACTCGGTTTGGTTCGGATCGGGTGTTCGGGTCACAGCAATTTTTCGCCTTTGGTAGTGGTTACCGATTGAATCTGAAGGTTACAACAAATTTTGTTCCTTTTGTACTAGTTACAGGCTTAAGGAAATTCATTTTTTGTACTAATCCTCATAGGAAGAACAAATTAAGTATCTGAGAAGCAACTTCAAGCAAGGATTAAGAAGTAGCAACCTGAAAAAAGGGAGAGAAGAGCAGATCTGAGAACTGACAACCTAAAAAAAATTGAAACAGGGCAGAAGAAGTGAAGAGCTTAGAACGAAGGATGAAGATCTCACCACACGGAGGACGGCGCGGCCTTGATGGAGCTTCTTGGACGAAGGACAGAAGTGGCTTGGACGAGGACGAAGCACGACGGAGGAGCCTGGTCATGATTCACGAAGCTTGACGGCCTGGTCACGCTCAGGCGACATGCGAGGACGGAGGAGCGAGGAGTTGACGGCGCCGATCTCGGACGGTTTGGTCATGGCTGTGTGCGGTGGCGGCGGTGGAAGCCCTGGTTCAAGAGAGAAATCTGAGAGGATGCAAGGGGGAAGACGTGCCTGTGGGACTCAGGGGCTGAAGGCTTAAGTTAGGTCAATAGGTCAAGAATTGGGGAAAAAATTCTGAATAGCTAAATGACCGGGTCGGGTAGCCGGGTAGTCGGTTTTGAAAAATAAAATCCATTACCCGAACCAAAGCTCATCGGTTCTCTTCGGTTCAGTTTTTTACCCGAACCAACTAACTTCGATTTTTTATGGGTTGGTTCGGATTGGTCGGGTTGGTCGGGTTTACCCGGTCCACTTACACCCCTACTCACCATGGATAAAAACGCACAATTTTTGAATTTTTTAGGGACTAAAAATGAATAGATTTTTTATAGGGACTAAAATATTTTTTTACCAATTTTATAGGGATAAAAAAACATATTTAACCCCCAATAATTTTTTAAAATTTTTTATTTTTCTAAAATAAATCGCCCCCACTAAGTCGGGGTCCTAGATCCGCCACTATCAAGAAGGATAGGTGCTCATTGCGCTAATATGAATAATTCCTCACTGATCATGCAATATTCTTTTGTTTATTGTAAACATTATGTAATTAGTAGTATAATAGCCAGTTCATTAGTTTTTGAAGTTTTTTTTTTGAGGTTAAACATCAACTTAGGAGCGTTTGGTTTTGTATCCGAAAGATCTATTGTTAATAATGTTTTAATTGCTTCTGAAATTATTCATCACCTGAGATGTAAGACAGGTGGTAAGAGAGGGGAAGCTGCTTTAAAAATTGATATCAGTAAAGCCTATGGACCGAGTAGAGTGGAATTATTTATGGGCTATCCTTGTTCGCATGGGCTTTTCTGCCCAATGGATTGCCTGGATGAAGATGTGTGTGACTACGGTAAATTATTCCATTCTTATGAATGATGATAGTATTGGTCCTATTTAAAGAGAGGGTTTGGAAAAGCAGTTAGTCATTTGCAAGAGAGCCCATATTATTAGTCATTTGTTGTTTGCAGATGACAGTTTTCTTTTCTTCAGAGCTGAGGAAAATGAGGCCACGACTATGAAAGGAATTCTTAATACCTATGCAACTGCTTCTGGGCAATTTATCAACATGTAGAAATCAGAAATTTATTTCAGTAAAAATGTAGATGATAACAAGAGAAACTTTGTTTCAAATGTGCTGGAAGTTGCAATTTGCATTGGTACAGGTAAATAGGCCTACCTTCTATGATTGGCAGGAGCAAAAAATCAATTTTTAATTATATTAAAGAGAGGGTTTGGAAAAGAATTTCTAGTTGGAGCAGCAAAATGTTATCCCAAGCAGGTAGAGAGGTTCTAATTAAGTCTGATGCTCAAGCTATCCTTTCCTATTGCATGAGTGTTTTCCTTCTTCCAGCTTCTATTGAGGAGGAAATCCAAAGAATGCTTAATTCTTTTTGGTGGGGAGCTAAAAAAGGTGATAAAAGAGGAATTAGCTGGCTAAGCTGGGACAAATTAACTATGAGAAAGGAATGGGGAGGCATGGGCTTTCGAGATCTTCATGCTTCTAATCTTGCGATGTTGGGGAAACAAGGTTGGAAATTTATGACCAACCCGAATACTATGGTTTCTAGAGTTTTCAGTGCAAAATATTTCTCTCATGGAGATTTTTTAGGGGCTGCCATTGGGCAAAATCCCAGTTATATTTGGCGTAGTATTTGGTCTTCTCGAATATTGCTTGAGCAAGGGTATAGATGGAAAGTTGGTGATGGCTCTTTAATTGATATTTGGAAATCACCTTGGTTGAGGTGTATGGATGACCCTTTTATTCGAACTATTCCTGCTCACAATGTTAATATTAATACTGTTAATTCTCTTATTGATTTTAGCACAATTAGTTGGAATGCCCAGCTTGTTCATAGTGTCCTGCAGCAAAGAGATGCTATGGAAGTGTTGAAAATTCCATTGCTGAATTTGGCTAGCAAAGATTCCATCTTGTGGCGTTTTGTCAGGAAGGGTCATTATACAGTTCGCAGCGGTTATCGAGTTTGCATGGAAAGGTTGGTTAATAGAGAAGAGATGAAGGTGAAAGGTGACTGGCCTGTGATTTGGTCCATGGAGGTTCCACCGAAAGTTAAAAGTTTTCTTTGGAGACTTTGCAGGAATTGTTTGTTAGTGCAAGAACACTATCTCACACATACTACTCATAAGGAAGAATTAGAGAGAAAAGGGAATATCACAAAAACTGTAAATTTCTATATACTTTGCACACTTCTATTTATAGTGCTATTACACCTATAACAATCAACAACTAACTCTTAGCTATTGCAACTAACCATCACAACTAACTAATCAACTATAACAACTAACACTAACTAATATTTGAATTATCTCCAATACTCCCCCATAATTCAAATATCCTAATTACACATTTTTTATTACACTCAAGTTTTGCATTTTTATAATGCAGACTTTATTATCATTAACACATATACTTGTCCACCAGGATCCCATTGAAATTGAGCTTGACCCATTAGGTCAACAAGAACAATTAAAATTGACCTAAACTGCTCATCACTAACTTGTGAAATTGGCCCATATTTCTGAAATGTCCAATGATGCTCTCTAAAGACTTGAACCTGGACATGACTTAATTTCCTTGCAGCACAAATTTGGGCTTGGCCCATTAGGTCTAAATCATGACCAACCTTTTGAATTACCAAGTCTACCCCTGGAATCATCATCTTCCTCACAACACATAGTTGCCGCCTCACCTCTCCAACACTACACCACTGCGTGACTGGCTCGGTCCGACGGTTCCGGGGCCATGGGACTTCTTCTCCTTCCCACGTCACTGACCCACTGAAACACCTGGTCTTCTCCGTGCGACGCCACCATCACTGCTTTTGTCGCCGCCGAGTGAGAGTCTCGGTTTGCCACCATCGACGCCGGACGACAAAGCATGTGGTGCCGCACGTCCACCACCACGCGATTCGCACAGATACCCGAACCTGACTCCATCTTCTTTCTCATGTCTATACGCAGCTGCACCACGTTTTCGATGCTCCACCTCGGCTGTTCTGGCGATGGCGGCGATGTCGTCACTTCCGGCGACGATCATTCCAATAGCTGCGGCGACCCTGTTCTCTCTGGTGTGCCGTCTTCTTCCTTGACCGCAAGAAGCACCTCCGTTTGCTCCTTCGCACGCACCACCACACTGTCATCGTACTCATCGACGTCGCCTGAGCATCTCGGTCCGGCGATTCTGGCACCACTTCCGGCGACCGCGGCCTTAATCTTTTCTTCATCTCCGGCAGCTACAACCTCCTTCACCAAGACATTAAGCTGGCCTTTTCCATCTCGACTTGCTCCGTCTTTCTCATTGATTTCATCTTCAGTATCAGTCTTCTTGATCTCTGTCTCAAGCTCCAGCACCGCCGTCTCAACCGTTATCACTGATACACATCGAGCTGCCGTAGCAGCAGCATCTTCTCCTGCTTTGTTCTCTGCTTTTGCCTCCACCTTCCTACATTCTTCTCTGCCTTCATTCTTCATCTTGTGTCTGATCACTGCTCTTCTCATCTTGTTCTTGCCACTCCTTGCAGCACCATGAACTTTGTTCAAGATGTCCCAGGCTTCTTTAGAGGTCTTGGCAGCAACAATCTTCTCAAGATTTTCAGAGTCTACACATTGATGGATGATGGAGAGAGCCAAGCAATCTCTCTTCTTAGATTCCTTGTAGGAGGCACTATCCTCCTCTTCTTGGATCCCATCCTTCACTGTTTCCAACACTTCATGGAAACCAAAGATTGCTTCCATCTTCACAACCCAATAGTCAAAGTTCTTGCTATCAAGAACCGGTAGAGGAATTGAAAAATCCTCACTCAACTCCATCTCCATACACACACTCCCAAGATCGTTATAGCTCTAGATACCACTGTTAGTGCAAGAACACTATCTCACACATACTACTCACAAGGAAGAATTAGAGAGAAAAGGGAATATCACAAAAACTGTAAATTTCTATATACTTTGCACACTTCTATTTATAGTGCTATTACAGCTATAACAATCAACAACTAACTCTTATGTATTGCAACTAACCATCACAACTAACTAATCAACTATAACAACTAACACTAACTAATATTTGAATTATCTCCAATATTGTTTACCTGTTAGAGCCCGCCTCCAGAATAAAGGTGTTACATGTTCTATGTTGTGTGTTAATTGTGACAAAGAACCGGAGACTTGCTGGCATTTATTTGTGGAGTACGCCATCTGTAAGCAGTGCTGGATGAGGTGTTCTTTGCTGCATATTATTGATTCTAATTGCGCAGGTTGTGAAGAATTTTCAGACCTCTTCTTTAAGTTGTCTACAAAATTCACAAAGGGGCAATTAAATATATTTGGCGTGAACCTTTGGAGTCTTTGGAAGCAACGCAATTCCAAGTACTGGGATGATACAAATGAGAATTCTCAACAGATTATTTCTAGAGCTTCACAAGTGTTGCTAACATGGAGCCATGCAAGACTTCCAAGGGCGCAGCAGTTTTCTCATGCGCAGGCTCAAATTGTGAGATGGAGTCCACCACCCTTTGGCTATATTAAATGTAACATGGATGCAACAATTTTTACTAGCAGGGATTTGGTTGGCACTGGTCTATGCATGCACAATCATAATGGTGAGTTTATAAAAGCAAAAACTGATTGGATACAAGCCTCTAGGACAGCTGTAAAAGGTGAGGTGTGGGGTTTACTTCAAGCAATCAAATGGGCTATTTACCAGAACCTTCATTTTGTGATTTTTTAGATGGATTGCAAGCAAGTAGTTGATGATATTTCTTGTTCCAAAATATTGATCTCTCTGAATATGGTTACAAAGTTGTTTTTACTAGGCGACAAGCAAATGGTAGCGCTCATGGTTTAGCTAAGGTATTTATCAACTACGCTCCTCGCACTGCTTTTCATTCATCTCTTATTTGTATTTGGAACATTATTTGCAATGAAATATATGATTTGGTTTGTGTCAAAAAAAAAAAAAAATTTAAACTTGGTCTTAATACTTTGTTCCATGTCATCTCCTTTGAATCTTTGAGCCTCATGATCTTCTTTGATCTTTGTCATTTCATCCTTTGATTCTTTGACTTTCTCCTTCATTAGTACACTTGCAAATACTTGAACACTTTATTAGTGTATAATCAAATTGATCGAAAAACTCATAAAATTCACATTGTTTGTCATACATCAAAACCTCAAAAGGGTTTAGTCTTACAAAAAATTCTATTAATTACCTCATTCCATGAATCAATAATTCTCACATAGACAACGTTTAACGTATGTCTCATGACAAAATGTCCACACTCATAGTTCCCACGTTGCCTTTGAGACTAAATATAATTACCGAATTTGAATATAAGGAGTAAACATATATAATAGTAACGATTATAAACTGCAATTAATGAAATGTTATAAACTACTTAAAGTAGGGTAAATCCATATAGGCTTCTTTCTACTTAACTTTTGCCTACTTACTAGAGTACGAACCCGTGCCATACACGAGGAATATATCTTTTCTTTATTTAAGATTTCATAAAAAAATATGTAAGTGGCAATAGTGTGTTTCACGTTTTTTTTTTTTTTGGTTTTTTGAGAAATTATATACCAAAAATTATTAAAAAAATTATTTTTTCTTAACCATCGATCACAAAGTATAATAGATATTAACTTAATAACTATTATTGATATTATAATAAAGATAATAACTCTTAATTGTAAATTGCAAGAACATGTTGTCTTGTAAATATACACTCTAGCATGTTACCGTGTGACGCGTGTGGAATATCACAATATTTATATAATATAAAAAGATAGATATAAAAAAATTGTTTGCATGTGGAGAAAAAAAAATAAAGTAACAATATTATTATGTTAAAAAAATATTTTTAAAAAAAATAAAGTTTAATGATAATACAAAAAGATGATTTATATAAAAAAATTGTGATTAGTAAAAAATATGTTGTCTCTTTCTTCTATTACCTTAACAAATGAAAATTTTCTGAATATTTAATAGCAAATATATATTTCCAAAACAACAATAGCATTTCAAGCTTATTAATTTATTTCTCAATGTTATTTATTTAAACACTAATAATACTAAACACAAAGTATTAGTTTATTTTTTCTTAAAAATCTATTTGATTTATTTATCATCTTTTCAATGTGTAAGCTAATCTTTTTAGAAAATATATTT
The DNA here is from genome assembly GCA_035048595.1 of Echinosophora koreensis. Lineage (NCBI taxonomy): Eukaryota > Viridiplantae > Streptophyta > Magnoliopsida > Fabales > Fabaceae > Echinosophora > Echinosophora koreensis. Next base: position 317,098 of record JAPCYP010000137.1, read on the forward strand.
ATACATCATATTATTATTAATTTTTTATTATTTCTTGAAATTTTATTTGATTTATTTCTCATCGTTTTCCTCTTGAAATTAAATTTTTAGAAAATACATTTATGTATCATATTTTTAATAGTAATAATAATAATAATAATAATAATAATAATATTATTATTATTATTATTATTATTATTATTATTATTATTATTCTCTCTTGAAAATATATTTGATTTATTTCTTATATTTTCCCCTATAAGTTAACTATTTTTATGAAAATATATTTACCTATCATATTATTTTTCATTCTCTTTTTAAATTTTATTTGATTTATTTTTCCTTTTTCTGTGCAAGTTAACCATTCTAAGAAAATATTTTTATCTACCATATTAATTTATCTTCTCCTCTTTTCTCTTGAAAATATATTTATCCATCATATTATTTAAAATTTTGATATTTACCCAATATATTTATTAATAAGTACTAATTAATCATTTTTTCTTCCACAATATTAATATTGTACTTATTCTTTGGACATTTAATGTTATATATGTTACTTACGTTTAATGCATTTCAATTATTTCCTTTTGTTACTGATTTGATTTAATTGCTTTTATTTTCTATCATTTGAAATGCTACTTGTTATTCAAATTTCAAAATTTATTGATTATTTTTTCATTAAAAAAATTTGGAACATTAAATTATATTTTTAATTTATTTTTGCTCTTGAGTTTTATTCTTGACTTTATATTAAACTATTGTATGGACCTGTGCCATGCACAGGGAATATGCTATTTTCTCTTAGATTTTCACCAAAATATATATAATTGATGATTCCATGTTTTTGGTTTTTTTTTTTGAGAAATTATATTCCAAAAATTATTTATAAATCGTTTTATCTTAACCGTCAATCGCAAAGTGTAACGGATATTAACTTAACTATAATTGATAGGATAAAGATAATGACTCATAATAGTAAGTACATATTATTTTGTAAATATGCATTATAGCATGTTATCGATGCGACACACATGGAATATCAAAATATTTATGTAATATACAAAGGCATGTATAAAAAAATGTTTTCATGTGCATAAAACAATAAATGAAAAATATTATTATTTAAAAAAGATATTTATTTGAAAAAAAATTAATGCTAATACAAAAAGATGGTGTATTATAAACAAAATCAAAAAAGATTTTGATTAATAAAAAAAAACTTGCCTCTTTCTTCCACTACTTCATATCATAAGTGACATAATGGCTAGTATCCAGCTGACCAGTGTGAGGGGGGACAACAAACAACTCAAACTCGACCCAAACTCTGAAGACAACTTGTCGTGACCAGAAATTGCGGCAGGGACGGTGATAAAATGAGATTTTAAGAAAAAAGTAGAGTCGCCACCAATTTTATTTAATTTAGGGAAAAATTGGAAAACCTTTAAAAAAATGGTCTTTGAAACCAAGTTGAGTTCGGGAGTCGGTTACGAGTAGGGAAGGTGTTAAGCACCCTACATCGCCTATCCTATAAATGGTACCTTAAATTAATTGTGCAAAATTAATAACTTTTAAATTATTTATTTTAGCCCAAAAGTTATTTAACGAATAAATAGATTAGTAATTAATATTTACACTAAAGAGTTTGAACATGGCTCATATGTCCATAGGGGAACCTTAATTCTAAGGGATTGAACATGACACTCAAGTTCACGGGTATCCCTAAATAACACAATTTTATTATTTTAATTAACTATACAAACAAATTAAAAAGAGAACAAAAAAAGAAGAAAAATTAATTTTGGCTTGACGGGATGATCAATCCCGCTCCTACGTATTCCCTACTGCGATGGGAAACTCAAAGCCACGTAGTTCTTGTGGAAAATATTTTATTTGTTGGTTGATTTTAATTTTTATGAAAAATGTTTTTTTATTTCATTTAAAAAAGGTTTTTTATATATTTCATTTTTTGCTTTTTATTTTATATACAGAAAAATCCTAAGCGAGATAAAACATGGCATGTACGTCCACAGAGCTATCCCGCATCTAAGGAATTGAGTGTGAAACCTCTCACAAAACAATCCCAAAATTATTTTTCAGTAATTCCCTTTTTACATCATTTCATTTTATTTATTTTAACTTAAAATTTAAATAAATAAATAAATAAATAAATAAAACAAACAAACAACAAAGAAATAAATGAAAAAAAAGGATCAGACTTACATAATAAAAGGCAAATACCCAAAACCTTTTACCAGCAAAGTAAAATGAAAAAAAGAAAAGGGTTTGGCAATAGCGCGTGGGTCAACCACGGAAGCGGATGTGAAGGCGATAGCAGTTCAGGACGGCGACGCGGTGGTTCTGACTCGAGACGGTGGTGCGACTTGCGGAAGTTGGCGGCAGTGGTGCGTGAGAACGACTCTCTCTGGTTGCCGCTATGCGCGATCTGTACAGGGGCGTGACAGCGGTCACAGCGTTCACGGCGGAGCAGGGCGAGGAAGGGGACGCCGTGCGAGGAGGTTCTAGTCACGGTCGTCCGGGGCTGCGCTGCAATGGCTTGGGCATGCGACTGGTATGAGGGATAGTGGGTGTTTGTGACAAACTCTTACTGATAGTTGTTGTTGTTAAGGTTGGTGTCAAGTTAAATGGAGGAGATTGGTGGCTACTGTGTGATAGAGAAGAATGAGTAGATTTTTTTTTTTACCTGAAGGCTTAATGGAGGCCTCCTTTTTGTGTAAGCTCTCTTGTGATTTTATAACGCCAAATTTGCTCTGATTTTGATCCGAAAAATATGCAAGGATTAAAATTTCTATCTCTGATTTGAAATAGAATCAAAACTTGTGAGCCTCAGTTGCAAAAATCAAGGGATTTGCCAACTGGATTCAATTTCAAAATAATGTTGGAGGGAAGAAAAAGGTGGCTGCTAGGGTTTGTTGAAGGAGGATGAATGAAGGAAGTGGGTTTGAGTAATGGGTTTGGCTTGTTTGGCCCAATAATGAACAAGAATAAACCTAAGTGTTTAACATAAAATTAAAAATTAAAATCGTTTTGTTATTTTTTGTCTTTATATATTTTTTGGATTTTGGGGTAAATAAAAGCAAACAACAAAATAAGATGGCAAAATATAATTAAATTTTATTTTCTTTGCATTATTTTATTTTTTTGAAATTTTTAGCGAAAACTAAAAAGATCCGGTCAAAATAGGTTGTTCACAGTTGCCCCTCTTTACTTGTTCATTACTAGAATACATGAAGAAAGAACGGTTTTTCATGTGATAGTAGTAAAGAACTAGTAAAGAAAATGAACTCGCATATTGGCCGGGATGGGAAACAAGCTGGAGAAAATTCAGAACATTAAGCTTCAGAGCTCGAAAAATAAAATTGACAGCAGGCCTCCAATCCCGAAAATAAAATTAGCAGTGAACCTCAGCGCTTGAGAAATAAATTTGTAGCGGGCCTCAGATCCCAAAAATAAAATTAGCAGTGAGCCTCAGAGCTCGAAAAATAAATTTACAGCAGGCCTCAGATCCCAAAAATAAAATTAGCAGTGAGCCTTAGAGCTCGAAAATAAATTTGCAGCGGGTCTCAGATCCCAAAAATAAAATAAGCAGTGAGCGTTAGAGCTCAAAAAATAAATTTGCAGCGGGCCTCATATGCCAAAAATAAAAATAACGGTGAGCCTCAGTGCTCGAAAAATAAATTTGCAGCGGGCCTCAGATCCCAAAAATAAATTTGTTGTGAGCCTCAAAGCTCGAAAATAAATTTACAGCGGGTCTCAGATCCCAGAAATAAAAATGCAGTGAGCCTCAGAGCTCCAAAACTAAAATAAAGTGGACCTTGAGTCAAAATATGTGAGCCTGGAACCAAAAACAAGTAAGCCATGAGCTTTAAAATAGAGCCTTGAGCCAGAAAATTTTATGATTGGGCATGACCCGAGAAATTGATGCACTTTGAGTCAAAACAAGCAAAGCCATGTGTTGTCCAAAAAGTTGATGTGCAAGTGCACACAGTCAAACAAGTAATAAAGAGTGAGTAAAGATCGTTCCCACGAGGATTTAAATGAATTGAATATCACTTCTAGTTGTAACTTTTTCTACTTAGCTTAATAAAAATAGAAAGTAACTTTGAGCAAGTAAAGTAAATCGAGTAATTGGGTAGCAGAGCAGTAATTAATAAATGCCAAGAATTAATGAAAGCAATTAATGGGTGTTTTACAACAAAGATGGAAACAGCTAGGATTCTAATCCTTTGTAATCTTAAATTCAGGGTAATCGATGCTTCAGAATGCTACAGCATTTAGTCCAGGAAAATGAAGTTTGCTTTCCAGTAGTAAAACTGAGTTCATTGAACGCTTCTTATTCCTAAGTTCATATTAATTTCCCTCAGTTGTCAGATAAATGAGTCCAGCTACTTAAAGACTTGAAGGCTATTCCTAGCTCATTCAACACAATTAATTTTCCAATTAATTGCTCGATCTTTATCTTCTAAACAAGTCCACTAACTTAGTTTTTCCAAACTTTGCCAGCTGATATTTCAGATCAGTTGATCAAGCTAATACCGAAATTAAATATTAAAGTAGAGAAGAGGAAAATGTATAACATTCATTGCATTGAATTACCCATCAGTTTGATTACAAATTCATAGAATCCTAACTTGAGAGAATTAGCTTATAATGAGCTTAAAGATAAAACAAGATAAGAAAATGGAGAATAAAGGCATAAATAAAAATTGAATTACAGAGAGGACAAATTGCTGACGGCTGCTGCACAGTACAGGTTGCTACAGTCCCAGCTAACCTAAAAGCAAGGTCACGTTTCACTATTTGTACTACTCCCCCAAAAATAGGGCTACACTCTCTCTCTCATGTCTCCCCTTTTTGGGCTATTACACAATTCAAGTACTCAAACAATCCTTGGCTCAATTCCCAAGTACACTCAGCTGCTGACTTGCATTCTCTCTTTCCTCATTTTGGGACAGCGCAGCAGGTTCTTTGTCTTTAGTGAAGGTGTGCTGAGCTGACAATTCTTTTGTCTTGTAGTGATTCTCTTCCAAACACTGCAGCATTCCATAACCTTCCAGAGCAGCTCCTGCAGTAATTTCACTTCCAAATTCTGCTCAAAACTCAAGCAAACCGTCAGCAAAGATAATTCAGTTTTAACATCTTTTTCAGCATTTTAACAATCCAACACAGATATTTATTAATTGAAGCAAAACTTGAATTTCTTTTCCAAAATGGATTAAACAAGAACAATGATAAAGCTAAAAGGATAGTAATAACTCTTATTTCTAAGAGTTATCACACACCCCAAACTTGAATCATTGCTTGTCCTCAAGTAACGACACTCAAAAGCATGAGCAAACTAAGAACAAACTCAGAACAGCATAAGCAAAGTCCATGGCAGTCTTCAGATGCATTTTTTTTTTAAAAGACAAGCTCAGCACAAAAATACCCCATTCTCAATCACCTTCCAAAGTGTGTGTGTGATCCCTAAGCTCTCAACTCAGTTTTAGCAAGGAACTCCAACTAATCCACCTCTCAACAGAGCCTTAGGTGCATTTTCCCATTATCCTGTAGATGCAAGGGTGAAGACTTACCAGATTGTCTTCCTAAGAAAAGGGACTTAACACACTTTTGAATTTGTTACATCACTCTTTTCACTCAGCTTTATGTTCTTGTTGGTGTTTCACTCAATCATCATTCATATACCACTCTATCATAGGCTTGACAAATTTCTAACAATCAAAAGCACAAACACAAATTGCACACAGCAAGAGGACTTTATTGGATGTAACGAGGCTGAGGTTCAGGTATGGAAAATTTGGGATAGTAGCTAACTTAGGTGGAGTTCAAGATCTCTTGCCCAAATCACCCACCCCCAAACTTAGGCATTTATGTATTTCTGCCCACATTTCTAATGACAAGGAGGGGTACTTTTTTTTTTTTTTAAAATCAGAATAGAGGAAGGAAAGGCAAGGCAAATTGAGTGTAACACACTCTGCAGTTTTTCTACAGTTTACATATTTCACATTGTTCTTTTGGTGCCTTTCCTTTTTCTCCTTTTATTGCATATGTACCCCCCCAAACTTACATTAATGGTTGTCCGCAACCATTTTGGTAAGGACCCACATTTCAGAAGATTTTACCAACATTCCAAACTCCACCTAAGAGGGCAATACATTGTTTTTCAGGGAGACAGGTTTGTGATGCGGTTTAAAACAGAAAGAGGGGCCCAGGCTCAAAGGGTTTCACAAAGGATAATACTTGAGGGTTGGCCTTTTTAAGCTTAAGTATTTAAATCAACAAAAGTGCCTCAAGCCAATTTGTGCGCAGCAGTGAAATGTGCAATTAATCACAGAAATAAGGCAAGTTCTGCAAAGAAAATATATGAATGGAATGCATGAAGAAAGAATATGTTGAAGCCCAAAAGCTCACAGTAACGATGCTGCAAAGTGCTGCAACATCACAGTGAAGCCTCACACACCCCCAAACTTAGGTTGCAATCTAATTCAGACTTCACCCTTTATTCTTTGGACAAAGGTCCTAGCAACCCAATTCCCCCAATTGATTGGTGAATTAGAATGAAGTCCTTTCTTTTAAGTTCATTTCAAGCTAGGGATGTTGTGTGGGGAAGGAATTAAATCAGGGCATTATAGTGTTTTGCATGCATTAAGGGACAATTAAACACATTTTCTTCATCAGATGCACATGGACAGCAAACACAGTTCATTCATTCAGATTCAAAAAAAAAGGGCCCCCACTTTCCATTAATCACAGTTTTCTTGAAACAGTGGGGGCAGACATACCTCTACAAACTAAAAACAGCACAAACAACTACATCTAAACAACCAAAAACACACTAAAAGCAGTAAGCAAAAGAGAGAGATTAAGGAAATCCTGGTCATCTGATGCTGTAGAGGGCTACAGCATCGTGGGTGGAATTTCTGCTCAAGGCTGAGCCAATCTGGCACTGCTCCTAGTGCCCCCTCCTCTGGACATCTGCTTCATGGTTGGCTTGCTAGTTGCTGGGTTTTCTTTTATGATTTCCACCTCAACACTAGGCTCTTGCTCTGCAGCTCCCTCCACTCCTCCACTGGCCTTAGCTTTAGTTGTTGCCCCCTTTGAAAACTTCTGACTTAGAGGAATGTTATCCTCTGAATCTTCACTGAAGTCAGAATGTTGTAAAGCTTCCAATTGTGCTTTGGTTAATCTTGGCCTAGGGGGAACTGTGTGCTTGATTCTTCCTTTCTTGGGTGGAGGAGGACCTTCAGGCTCAGCTTCAGCAACCTTCTTCTTGCCTTTTTCCTTGGTGCTGGGTTGTGCTGGAGCTGGAGTTGGGTCTCTTGGAGGCGCAGGAGGTGTCCAGTCAGAACTGATCTCATTGTTGTTCACTGAGTGCTCACTGTTGGTGAGGTCCACAAGAGGCATTTCTGGCTCTGGTTCTGGTATGTTAGGATTTTCATGGGAGACAGTAAGGTCTTGCTCTGGGGCTTGGGGGTTTCTGGAGCCTTTCTTTTTCTTGGGTTCAGGTGCAGTATACTGGAATGGCTCAAAAACATATTCAGGAAACAGAGGAGGATTACTACCTTGTCTCATCTTGTTAACTCCCAGATTCCTCTGCTGCCAAAGGTATTGTTCCTTGGAGAACTCCCAAAATATTTGCTGCTGCTTCAAGGTATGCTGCAGCAGTTGATAGCACAGGTCCAACTTGGAGTTCACATCATCTGGGTGATCCTGTTGCCCAGATGGAGGAACTGAACCTTGCACTTTTGCTGCTGAGATACCGAAGCACTTGATAGCCAACCAATCTATAGCACCTTTGTTGCTCTTAACTTCATCTTCAGGCCTGGCCTTCACTCCACATTGCAGACACAGTGAAGTGATCAAGGATGAGAAGAATAACAATCCTTTTGGCTTGAACGCGCATAAGATGATTTCTTTCTCAATCAGCCTGCCCACATTAATCTTCTTTCCCTTAAGAATGCAATACAACAAAATTAACCTTTCCCTGTTCACTGTTTCCAAATGAGCGGTGGGAAGGATTTTGGTTCTGATTATGTGGTACCACACCTTGGCCAAGGGAGTAAGGTCAGGCCTGGCCACTTTCCAGTTATCCCCTTTCTGAATCCAGTCTGCCACTTCCACTGTGACCTCCCTCATCATATCGTTTAGCTATGTTTCTTCAGCATCCTTCAACCCTTGATACTCATCTTGAACTTCTTTCAAACCCCACATTCGGTTCAAAGCTGTAGCAGTGAACACAACTTTGCAATCCCTCACTTTCATATACTTTTGCTCAGGTGAAATGAGGTTAGCATAGAATTCCCTGACAAAGGGAACAATAGGCTCTCTCGGATGCACTGCAAATTTCTTCCAGTTGTGTGCGTTGATGAGCTAAGAAACTTCCTCTGTTAACCCGAAATGTGGTGAGTCAAGGAGGAAGAAACCCTTCTCTAGGTGGAAACTCCATTTCTTCACTTCCTTCTCAAACTTCCTTTTCGCTTCGTCACTCACGAAGCGCTTGTCGATGCTCTCAGTAGACGAAGAAGAGGTGGGAGCAACTGGATTTTTGGAAGATTGACCTCTTGTCTTACCCATGGTGTTGGAGGTGGGGTTACACAAATTTTGGGTGATGGTGACAGACAAGGATGGATGGTGACAGGAGAAGAGGAGAAGTTGCAATGTGGGGTTGAGTGTGGGGTTAAGGCAGGGATGGTGGGGGCTTTAATAGAAGAATTGGGAAGTAGTAGTGAGAGGTTCAGGATGACCGTGAGTGGTGGAGAGAATGGGTGGAAATAAGTGGTCAATTTTTTTCTGTAACTTCTCCTCTCCCACAAACCGTTCAGGTTTTGAAATAGCAAAGTCCCACTTCTTGCACTTGACCTTGGGCCTTGTAGCTGTCCCAACTGGAAATTCTCCTAGCTTCTGAGTAATGGGCTGGACCTGCCAAGACCCAACTCCAGCACAACCTTAAAAACCCAGTACATGCTATAGCTCACTGCTACACAAGCGACAACAGTTATTTGATTCAACTAAAATAACATGAAGTAAACTAACATTAAAATTAAACTGAAATTAAGATTAACTAAATAAGCAAAAGATGAAAAGCTGGGTTGCCTCCCAGTAGCGCTTGGTTTACTGTCCTTCAGCCTGACTCCACACTTGGGTTAAGGGTCTGTGAGATGAATGGTGGCCTTTTTTCTTGCACAAGGTTCACCCCAGTATTGCTTTACCCTTTGACCATTAACCTTGAACTCTCTTCCAGAGCTTTCATCTAACAAATCCACAACTCCATAAGGGTACACTTTGGCCAATTTAAAAGGCCCAGACCACCTTGACTTCAGTTTCCCAGGAAATAATTTCAGTCTGGAATTGAACAAGAGCACTTGCATGCCTTCAACTAATTCCCTGGGCTGGATTTTCTGATCATGCCAGGCCTTGACCTTGTTTTTGTATGCTTCAGCATTTTCATAAGCAAAGAGTCTAAACTCTTCAAGTTCATTCAATTGCAACATTCTTGCTTCCCCAGCTGCTTGTGCATCGAAATTCAGCTTCTTTATGGCCCAGAATGCCTTATATTTCAGCTCTATTGGTAAATGGCAAGCCTTGCCATAAACCAATCTGTAAGGGGACATACCAATGGGAGTCTTGAATGCTGTTCTGTAAGCCTAGAGAGCATCATCTAGGTGTAAGGACCAATCCTTTCTAAAACGATTTACCATCTTCTCGAGAATTCTTTTTATCTCCCTGTTGGAGACTTCAGCTTGACCACTGGTCTGAGGGTGATAGGCAGTAGCTACTTTGTGTTTCACTCCATATTTAACCAACAAGTTAGCAAACATCTTGTTGCAAAAATGAGAACCTTCATCACTGATTATAGCTCTAGGAGTTCCAAACCTGGTAAATATGTTTCTATGCAAGAATTTTGTTACTACTCTTGCATCATTAGAGGGCAATGCTACTGCTTCTACCTACTTGGAAACATAATCCACTACCACCAAGATGTAAGAATTTCCATAGGACATAGGAAAAGGTCCCATAAAATCTATCCCCCATACATCAAACAACTCAATTTCCAGGATTGTGTTTAGTGGTAGCTCTTGTTTGTTGGAAATATTTCCCACCCTCTGACATCTGTCACAATTCTTGGCAAACTCTTGAGCATCTTTAAACAAAGTGGGCCAAAAATACCCTGATTGCAGAACCTTGGATGCAGTTCTTTTCCCTCCAAAGTGACCACCATAAGGAGCTGTGTGGCAATCACTAATGTCTTGCATTTCCTCTTCAGCAGCACATCTTCGCAAGATCTGATCTTGACATCTTTTGTACAGAAGGACATGTAAATGTGGTCTTCTGCTGATCTTCTGGTGCCACTGCTAAAAGTCTCTCCCAGATAACCTATCCAGCATTTGATCAATGAATGGTAGAGGAAAATGATCCTTTCTAGTGGCTTTGTTCAGTTTCCTGTAATCCATGCAAATCCTCCATCCTGTGACTGTCCTTGTGGGAATAAGTTCATTCTTTTCATTCCTCACCACAGTAACTCCTCCTTTCTTGGGAACACATTGTACAGGGCACACCCACACACTATCTGAAATGGGGTATATAATTCCTGCATCAAGCCATTTTATGATCTCCTTATTCACCACTTCTTTCATGATTGGATTCAGTCTTCTCTGGCCTTCAATAGAATTCTTGGCATCTTCTTCCAACAATATTCTGTGCATGCAGAGACTAGAGCTGATTCCCCTAATATCTGCCATTTGCCATCCAATAGCCTTCTTGTGCTTCTTCAAAACTGAAATGAGATTGCTCTCCTGCTCAAAAGTTAAAAAGGAAGAAATAATGATGGGCAAGGTTTCTTGATCTCCAAGATAAGCATATTTCAAGTGTGAAGGAAGTTGCTTCAGTTCAAGGGTGGGAGGTTTTTCAATAGAGGGTACATTTTCCTTGTAAGTGTCTGCGGATACATCTAAAGATTCATATTTTCTGATCCAAGGTCTTTGCACCACATTCCCTTCCGCTAGCAGCTTCAGCTTTTCAACTCCAAAATTAGTTTCATTGTTCTGTTCAACTTCATCTTCTGAATTCTCTCCTGATGCTAACAATTGCTCTTGCACCAAAGATTCAATACTATTAATAACAGAACAACTCCCCATCTCTTCATTAAGATATTGCAATGCATTAAATACATTACAAGTGACTTGTTGATCATTGACTCTCATAGTAAGCTCTCCCTTTTGCACATCTATCAATGTTCTCCCAGTTGCTAGAAAAGGTCTTCCAAGGATAATTGGTACTTCCTTGTCAGCTTCAAAGTCAAGAATAATAAAATCCACTGGAAATACAAACCTATCCACCTTAATTAGAACATCCTCAATCTTTCCTTCGGGATAAGTCATAGATCTATCAGCAAGCTGCAAGGTTACAGTGGTAGGCCTTGCCTCACCAATCTTCAATTGCTTGAAGATGGACATTGGCATTAGATTGATGCTAGCTCCAAGATCACACAGAGCCTTCCCACAATAAGTATTCCCTATAGAACAAGGAATTGTGAAACTGCCTGGATCTTTCATTTTCTGAGGGACCTTATTCTGTAACAGTTGGCTACACTCCTTTGTCATTGCTACTGTTTCAAATTCTCCCAACCTCTTCCTCTTGGTCAAAATGTCTTTCATAAATTTGGTGTAATTAGGCATCTGCTGCAAGGCTTCAACTAGAGGTATGTTGATATGCAACTGCTTCAGAATTTCCAGAAATTTGTTGTACTGTTTTTCTTGATTTGCTTTCCACAACCTTTGTGGGAATGGAGGAGGTGGTCTTTCTGGGATCAGCTTAGTCTCCTTTTTCTTGGGAACTTCCAGCACTGGTTCTACAACTACTGGAGTTACTTCAGGGGTTTCCTTTGTTACTGGCTGCTTACATGCTACAGCATCTGACAGCTCTTTCCCACTTCGCAGATTTATAGCTTTTACCTGCTCCTTTCCTTTATCAGATGAAGATGATGGAGTTTCTGTAGATGCAGGCAAGGTTCCACTTGGCCTATTTGTGATGGCAGTAGCCAACTATCCTACATGATTCTCTAAGTTTCTCATAGCTACTCCTTGATTCTGAATTTGTGCCTTAGTTTCACTCATGAAAACCTTTAGAATGGCTTCAAGAGAATGATCCTTAGCTGGAACTTGAGTCTGCTGATACTGGTTGCTCTGATTTTGTTGTGGAATATTGCCAGAAGGTGGATTCAGAGTGTTGTTGTAATTGCCATAACTGAGATTAGGGTGAGGGTGCTTGAATCCAGAATTATAATTGTTGTTGTAGGCATAATTTCCCCTATTCCCCACATAGTTTACTGACACGGGATTACTTGGACATGCTTCAAATAAATGCCCTTCTCCACAAAAGACACAGGATAAAGCGTTTACAGGAGCTGCTGCTTAACAGTTTCTTGACTTGAGCTGGGGGCAGTCAAATTCTTCAGCATGTTTGTGATGGCAGCTAATTGAGCAGACATTACAGTCATTTCCTTGATCTCGTGCATACCAGCTGCATTTTTGGATGGGTTGGCTTTGCTGGTGGGCCATTGGTAGCTATTAGCTGCTATGCTTTCAATAAGGTTAAAAGCTTCATTATAAGACTTAATCAAAAGTTGTCCTCCAGAAGAAGCATCTAATATCAACTTTGAAGGAGGGGACAATCCTTGAATCTCTCCCATGTGTCGTAAAGAGTTTCATCCTCATTCTGTCTGAAGGAGTTGATTTCACCCCTCATTTTTGCATTTTTTATGGGGGGAAATATATACTTGTTTAGAAACTTCTTAGCTAGAGCATTCCAAGAGGTAATGGAATTAGGTTCCAATGAATCCAACTAAGTTTTAGCTCCATCCCTCAGAGAATAAAGGAAAACCCTCAACCTGAATGCATCATCACTGATTCCAGGTATTTTGAAATTGTTGGCCACTTCAAGAAATTGCCTCAAATGCAGGTGAGGATCTTCACTAGGAGCTCCACTGAACTGCCCAACAGTTTGAAGCATTTGGAACATCATAGGCTTGAATTCAAACTGCTGAGTAGTTATCTCTGGCCTTACTAATGCAGTGCTCATGGTTTGGGGATCAAACACAGCATAACCCCTGATGGGTCTATCCTTGTCATTAGCCAGCTCAATCATTCCCGGTTGTTCCTCATCATCATTCCCCAGAATGTGAGCCATGAAGCCTAAGTCAGAGTTCTAATCTCTAGTTCTTTGTTCTTTAGTTCTCTTCCTTAGCCTCTTTGTTGTTTTCTCTATTTCCAAGTCTATTTGAAACTTGGGTGTACCCTTGCTGAGCATACAGATGTACACCTGTTGCTGAGCAAAGCACACAAAACTTTAAATACAAACTGAATAGATAAAGTTAACAAAAGAAGTTAAATATTCAACACCATTGTCAATCCCTGGCAACGGCGCCAAAAACTTGTTGTCCCAAAAGTTGATGTGCAAGTGTACATAGTCAAACAAGTAATAAAGAGTGAGTAAAGATCGTTCCCACGAGGATTTAAATGAATTGAATATCACTTCTAGTTGTAACTTTTTCTACTTAGCTTAATAAAAATAGAATGTAACTTTGAGCAAGTAAAGTAAATGGAGTAATTGGGTAGCAGAGCAGTAATTAATAAATGTCAGGAATTAATGAAAGCAATAAATGGGTGTTTTAGAACAGAGATGGAAACAGCTAGGATTCTAATCCTTTGTAATCTTAAATTCAAGGTAATCGATGCTTCAGAATGCTACAGTATTTAGTCCAGGAAAATGAAGTTTGCTTTCCAGCAGTAAAACTGAGTTCATTAAACGCTTCTTATTCCTAAGTTCATATTAATTTCCCTCAATTGTCAGATAAATGCGTCCAGCTACTTAAAGACTTGAAGGCTATTCCTAGCTCATTCAACACAATTAATTTTCCAATTAATTGCTCTATCTTTATCTTCTAAACAAGTCCACTAACTTAGTTTTTCCAAACTTTGTCAGCTGATATTTCAGATCAGTTGATCAAGCTAATACCGAAATTAAACATTAAAGTTGAGAAGAGGAAAATGTATAACATTCATTGCATTGAATTACCCATCAGTTTGATTACAAATTCATAGAATCCTAACTTGAGATAATTAGCTCATAATGAGCTTAAAGATAAAACAAGATAAGAAAATGGAGAATAAAGGCATAAGTAAAAATGGAATTACAGAGAGGACAAATTGCTGACGGCTGCTGCACAGTACAGGTTGCTACAATCCCAGCTAACCTAAAAGCAAGGTCACGTTTCACTATTTATACTATTCCCCCAAAAATAGGGCTACACTCTCTCTCTCATGTCTCCCCTTTTTGGGCTATTACACAATTCAAGTACTCAAACAATCCTTGGCCGAATTCCCAAGTACACTCAGCTGCTGACTTGCATTCTCTCTTTCCTCATTTTGGTACAGCGCAGCAGGTTCTTTGTCTTTAGTGAAGGTGTGCTGAGCTGACAATTCTTTTGTCTTGTAGTGATTCTCTTCCAAACGCTGCAGCATTCCATAACCTTCCAGAGCAGCTCCTGCAGTAATTTCACTTCCAAATTCTGCTCAAAACTCAAGCAAACCGTCAGCAAAGATAATTCAGTTTTAACATCTTTTTCAGCATTTTAACAATCCAACACAGATATTTATTAATTGAAGCAAAACTTGAATTTCTTTTCCGAAATGGATCAAAACAAGAACAATGATAAAGCTAAAAGGATAGTAATAACTCTTATTTCTAAGAGTTATCACCATGATCCTTAAAAAAATAGACCATTGAGTCAAAAATTTTATGATTGGGCCATGACCCGAGAAATTTATTGAAAACTGTCTTTTAGAAAATATGGAACCAAACGCTTCTCAGAAAAGCTTCCACTAATCAAACTCATATTCAAATGGAACCTTCTGTAAAATTGATTTTGCCTATATCCTTTTTCACTTGATAATGGCTCCTTGAGGCTTACTACTTCTAGAATATCCATTTCTACCTCTCAGTCTTTATTGTCCATAAGGATGTCATTTCCTTCCATCATTGAAACTTTAGAGCTCTTTTGGTCTGGACTGTTCATCAAAAGATTACCATTAGATGGTTAAATCATACTATTATGTCCAGGTTCATCTTTCTTGAAACATAATATAACAGATATGCATTGATTCAGAAGTGTGATGAAAAAAAATTTGACTGACTCGATAACTTTGACTTGTGCGTTTGACTTCACAAGATACGGAAAACAAGGAAAGAGACACAAAGGATGGTAGGGATTTCAAAGGGGTTGTTTTCTTAATCTGGATTGTTCTGATCTTAATGAGATTGACCTTTTCTCAACAAATGGATATCATAATCGAAATTTGCCCCAGTGTAAGGTATTCCAAAACAAAAACTCAAACATGGGTAAAGCTTTCAAGAACAAAATTGCCCCAGTGTAAGGCGTTTCTAGAATAAACACAACCAAGGGTACACCTTTAAAGAAAGACATTGCTCCAAAAAAATTTACCCCAGTTTATGGTTCTGAGGATAAAGCTATCCTCATTCAAGCCAAATCTCGCCCTAACTTTTGCTTAGATCGCCCTTTCGAGTTTTCAGTCTTATGGGCTCTCTTTTTTTTTTTTTTTTTTTTTAAGAGCAAAGTGCTTGGAAAAGAAAGTGTGGATACCTTGTCTCACGATTAATATTTTATGAAAATAAGAGTAATTCCACATTGATCATAATGGACTTTTAAAGCTTGTAACATGGCCATGGTTTAAGGGTTAAGAAACAAAAGGTATAAAAGGCTCAAACAAGTGTTTAAGGGTGAATGAGACAAAGGATCTTACATCATCAAGAAAATTGCTTGCTTTAACATGCACACACAACTTTTTATTTTTTCATTTCATTTTTCTCCTTCTCATCCTTTTTTTTTTCTTCAATTCAATTACATTGCCAACATTGTCCCTTTTTGCTTTCAGCATCACATTTTCCTTTTTTTTCTTTCTTCTTCTTCTTCTTCTTCTTCTTCTTCTTTCTTTTAGTATCTCCTTCAGATTCTTCTTCCTTTTTCCTTCACTTATTGTGTGACACCCTTCTACCCCGCATGTTAAAAGCCATTTAAATTAAAACATTTAAAGGAAAACATGCAAATACTGGATAAAATAAACAATTGTCCATGGGTAGAAAAGTCCCACATGAACCATTTACAATGCGGAAATCCAATAAGTTTTAAACGATAAAAACATAACCAACCAAAGTAATATAACCCAACCCCGATGTCACATACAGAGCTGGTATAACCGTTCCGGAATAAAATCCACGGAATTACAACTGAAACTAATAACTACGCAACATAACTAGCCCTACTATGAGTGGCGGCTCCTCAGAGTCACTCCTCGCCGGGCTGCTCGTCATCCTCTGCAATGTGCCAATCAGGCCAAACACAAACAGCAAACATATATAGGGAGTAAGAATCGTATAAACATATTAGCATGGGGGTAGGCAGTAAAGTAAACAGCAAGCATAGCAGCATCACATCAAACATCAACATGATCATTATGCTATGCAGTGCAATGCAGTCCTACTCCGCTAAACCATCAATGCATGTGGATCCACTAAACTCGGGATGAACGACTTCGGAGTTACATATCCACATTGAGAATCTACTCAACACCGGAGAATCTACTCCTTGGATAGCCAACGCATCAAACCAACGAATGCCTCGTCACGGGGGCGCTAGGAGAATCTACTCCAACCGTGGATGGCCGGATCGCCGTACTCTAGGACGATCTCCCCTATGTCGAACATCCCTAAACAACAACTCCGATGCAATGCGTATGCAACACAACAACAACAACAACACCACCTCCATAACTCCAATGGATCGACCGAAGGTAACAGCGGGATCAACCGCACCAACTTGCCTCGCGGAATCTACCTGAGGACTTAAGCGGAATCAACCGCAGTACTTGGGGCAAACTCTCGGCCACCAAGGTACGTAACAACAACACCTTAGACCCAAACCGTGGGGTCAAGGCCTCCTTGGCCAAAAAGCACCAAGGCACAACTCATCAGCTTGCGGCACCCTAAAGGGTATCGACTTAACATCTCACCATCTCATCATCTTTATTTATCTTTATTAACATTTACCATGTTGTCTACTCAGTTATCATCATAGGGAAAGTGGGGTTTGAAACCCCTTAAGTCCTTTAATCTGGTTCTGTCCCAGTGGGTTGAGCACGGTCGTGCTCGTAACCCAGCACGGTCGTGCTTAAGCACGTGAGGGGCGTGCTCCCCTGTAAGTGAAGCACGGTCGTGCTTCTTAATGAGCACGGTCGTGCTCAGCTGCACGATCGTGCTCTTTGTCCTGTATGGCCGTGCTCAACAGCGCGGCCATCTTCCCAGAATTCAACTGGGAGCACGGTCGTGCTCCCTATTCAGCACGGTCGTGCTCAACGCGCGACAGTGCTGTTCTGGGCAGGAACAGAGGCTGATACTTAACCGATTTTAAGGATTTGATCACTTAACATCCTAAGTCCATTTTTAACACGTTTTAAGAGTTGAACAACAGCGTTAACATTAGCATTCATACAGCATTGGCATCAACCAAATAATCATCAACAGATTCATGTTCATATCAACCAATCAACATAATCATCATATGAACAGAAAGCATAAAAATCATAATGCCAACCAGAGCATGTTATCAAAAAAGGTAACACATATCAACAGATAGTTGCACAACAAACTGGGTTATGGGAACCCTTACTCTACTCTAACCCCAGGCCTATGAACATACTACCCTTCTCCCCATACCTGGATTGAAGGTAGCTCTCCCAACACCGAATAGTAATCTGGTTCCTCCTCTTTATCCGGTTCAACCTCAACTATGTCTTAAACAAAGGAAACACACCAATATTAATTTCCCAATCATAAATCTGAAAAGGAAACCAATAGGGAAGAGGGAACCATTACCTCCAGACTACCACGGACGAATCAGCTTCTCAACCGGCTTTCAAAGTCCTCCTACAACACTGGAAAAAGGGAAAATACAGAACGGATGAGTTCTGGCCGCAACAGAGCAGTACCAGCCGTCACAAATAGGGTTATGACGTTAACCCTCGATTCTGCTCACGTATATAACTTCCGGACCTGAGCACGGTCGTGCTCTCCCTTGAGCACGGTCGTGCTCCACTTACGTCACGAGACGCGGTCCACGCATTGAGCACGGGCGTGCTCCCTGTTGAGCACGGTCGTGCTCCCTGTTGAGCACGGTCGTGCTCAACTTAAAATCAGAAACACGCTTCTGACTTTAAGCACGGGCTTGCTGACTGATGAGCACGGGTGTGCTCATGTACCAGAAAGAGACTTTTAGCCAAAAATCCCACTAAGCCCTTAAACAATAAATCCAACTTAATGCAACCAGCTTAAATAAAATATTCTGAAAAACAGGGTGTTACATATTGCGGTTGCAATCAATCTTTTATACGAACCCCTTTTGCAGTGGTGATCCTTGTCCAAGGTTATTTTGAAAGAATATATAAGGCTCAACAGGGGTAATAAAGGATAATGATTTTTTTTATGGAGGATAGAGAAAGATGACCAATCTTCATTTCAAATTAGGATTACTCATTTTTTCATAAAGAATTAAACTTGAGACATGGTAAATTAAAAACGCACCTTCATTCATTTGCTCTCTTTTTTATTTTATTTTCTTTCCCTGGGGCAAATAGGACATGCACAAAGGGCTTCATCAAGGGAAAAAATTCAAAGGATGGATACCCACATAGTTCCGATGTCAAAGAAGAAACCAACAAGAAAGATAGAGGTAAACACATAAATGAAGAAACTATATGATGGAATCCATGCAAATTTTTTATATTAATGCTTCAAGAAGAATGACAAAAACTTAGATCTCAACAGTTTCTAATCACTAAACACAATACATAGTTAAACCATCATCATGACAATCTATTGATGAACAAAACAAGATGCCAAATATTGTCTTTCCTCAACTATTGTCAAAAGAATCATTTGTAATGATAAGCTCTTCCCCTTGAACACTGACTAGTCCAGATGCTAATAGCCTTCTCACAGTGGTCTTGAAATCTTCACAATTATCAATAGAGTGACCACCTACCCCCATGTGAAACTTACACGTGACATTTGGGTCATACCATGCTGGAAATGGGGGTTCCCTTGGGCGCACAGGCTTCTCTGAAATCATATGGACATCAAACAATTGTTGGAATAACTCATCCTTGGAAATGGATAGCCTTGGGAAAGGTGGTAAGGTTGATGGAGGGTGAAAGGTTCTTCTCATTTGTGGGTTCACTTTGGGTTGGAATTGACTAGGGTGATTTGGTGGGGAAACAGTGGGATATGATGAGTGTGGTTGTGTGTATGGGTAAGGTGATGACGGAGCTTGGAAAACATTTGTGGGATGGAAGATTTGGTGAGGTGGGTATATGAATGTAGGTGTCTGGTATGGAAAGTAAGGATTAGGATCATATGGTGGTGTTTGATATCTTGGGTACAATGTTGAATGTTGGGGAATGGTGGCTTCTTGGTGTTGTATGTGATTTGCCTCGGCTTCCTTCTTCCTTGGGTCAACCACTTTTTTTGGCTCTCTACCTTCTGCATCATCAACCGGAAGCTTCCCAGCTTTAGCCAAAATTTTAATTCTCTCCCCTGTAGAGATCAAGTCTGAAAAATCTTTATAAGCAACTCCTGCCATTGCCCATATAAAGGGTGCTCCCAGGGTTCCCAAAAATACGAGCACGTCTCAAATAATGTCAATGGGGGTTGAACTTGTGCTGCTAAACTTCTCCATCTTTGTGCATACTGCTTGAAGGATTCCTCGTCTCTTTTTTGCATTACAATAAGTTGTTCACGGGTGGGAGCCGCATCCAGATTGTACTTGTATTGATCCATGAACATATCAGCTAATTCCATCCACCTCGAGATCTTAGAATGATCTAATTGAAGGTACCATTCTAATGCGAGACCCGTCAAACTTTCATGGAAAAAAACTGATGAGGAATCTGTTATCCTTAGACCAAATTGCCATTTTGGTGGCATAGCTGATTAAGTGAAATCGTGGATTTCCGCTTCCGTCATACTTGGAAAAATCGGGAACCTTAAAATCCTTGGGGATCATGACTTCCATGGCAGGACACAGTTCCTCTATTTTGAGGGAGCCATAAGCACTAGAACCTCTGATTGCCTTGATCTCCTTTTCCACTTTCTCCATCCATTCCTCCTCCCTTTTATCCTTGAGAATTGACACATGAGGTTGTTTCCAGGTGAGTCCTGGATATCCAGGAGTTTTGTGATAGGCATTTTCCAAAGATTGATATCCTTCTCCGATGGGAATTACTATTGGCGTTGTGCAATGTGACTGCTCTTGGTAAGGCAACCCTTGAGTAAAGCTTGTACTTATGCTTGAGAACATTGGTGTTGTTACCATGGAAGAGGTTTGTTGTGAATTCTTATATGGACCAGCTTCATTTGCACTTCTAATTGTACTAAGCAAGCTTAGTGACTCCCTCATATCCTGCAATATTGCTTCTAGTCTTGCTTGGGTCTCATTCATCTCATCTATTCTTCCTCTCATTCCATCCATTTCCAAACTCAGATTCCTTCCCGCTTCATGATTGCTAGCAGCCATTCTAGCTCTAGTGTCGTGAGCACGAGTTTGATTGGTGACTTTGTAACACCCTGTTTTTCGGAATTTATTTTCTTAGGCTGGTTTTGGTTAAGTTGGATTTATCAGTTGAGGGCTTAGTGGGATTTTTTGGCTAAAAGTCCATTTCTGGTACATGAGCACGCCCGTGCTCATTAGCCAGCACGCCCTTCCTTAAAAATCAGGAGCGTGTTTCTGATTTTAAGTTGAGCACGACCGTGCTCAACAGTGAGCACGACCGTGCTCAACAGTGAGCACGACCGTGCTCAACAGTGAGCACGCCCGTGCTCAACGTGTTGACCGCGTCTCATAACGTTAACTCGAGCACGACCGTGCTTGAGAGTGAGCATGACCGTGCTCAAGTCCGGGCCTATATACATCGTGCAGACTCAAGGGTTGCGTCGTACACTTCACACTTTGTTACTAAAACCCTAGTACGGCTGCAACGTCCCTTTTTCCCTTTTTGCTTCATACTCAGTGTGGTTTTGAGTATTGGAGACTCTAGCGAAACGTGGTTTCATCTGTACTTCGTGTATAGGTAACGCTTCGTTCCTTTTCTTTAGTTTCCTTTCGTTTTATAGTTGGGAAACTAACATTGTTTATGATCTGTTTGTTTAAGGCTGGTCTGAGTAAACGCCGCCTTAAGGGAAGGAACCAGTTGCTGTTTAGGACGCTGTTAGGGAGCTACCTTCAATCCAGGTATGGGGAGAAGGGTAGTATCTACATAGGTTTGGGGTTAGGGTAAAGTAAAGGGGTTCCCATACCCCGGTTGATACATGTTACGTAGGTGTTAATTGTCTAAATGCCTTATATATTATTATATTGGTTGCTGTTATGTGTTATGTGTTGATATATGAATATGCTGATGAATTCATGAATATTATTTTGGTTGCCCTATGAGTTGGCATGATGATGATAATTGTTGTTACATGATGTTGTTGGCTGATGTGATTCTAGAGTTGATACTGTGTTTTAATCCTTAAAACGCACTGTTAATGGACTTAGGATTAATAGATTTAAAGACCTAAAAATTGGTTAAAGATTTAGCCTCTGTTCCTGCCCAGAACAACAATGTCGCGTGATGAGCACAACCGTGCTGAACAGAGAGCACGACCGTGCTCCCAGTTCAATTCTGGGTAAATGGCCGTGTTGTTCAGCACGGCCGTGCAGGACAAAGAGCACGACCGTGCTGCTGAGCACGACCGTGCTCATTAAGAAGCACGACCATGCTTCACTTAAAGTGGAGCACGCCCCTCACGTGTTTAAGCACGACCGTGCTCGGTTACGAGCACGACCGTGCTCGGTTACGACCACGACCGTGCTCGGTTACGACCACGACCGTGCTCGGTTACGAGCACGACCGTGCTCGGTTACGACCACGACCGTGCTCAACCCTCTTGGACAGAACAGAATTAAAGGACTTTAAGGGGTTTTTAAAAACCATTCCCCAATGATGATAAGTGGATTAGATAATTTGACTAATGCTCGCTAAAGATAATTAAGATGATGAGATGGTGAGATGTTGAGTTGATAAGTCGATACCCATTGGGTACCGCAAGCTGCTGAGCTGTGCCTTGGTGCTTTTTGGCCAAGGAAGCCTTGACCCCACGGTTTGGGTCTAAGGTGTTGTTGTTGTTGTACCTTGGTGGCCGAGAGTTTGCCCCAGGTACTGCGGTTGATTCCGCTTAAGTCCTCAGGTAGATTCCGTGAGGCAAGTTGTTGCGGTTGATTCCGCTGTTATCTTCGGTCGATTTCGTTGGTGGATGGAGTGGTGTTGCCGTTGTTGTGTTGCATACGCATAGCATCGGAGTTGTTGTTTAGGGATGTTCGACATAGGGGAGATCGTCCTAGAGTACGGCGATCTGGCCATCCATGGTTGGAGTAGATTTTCCTAGCGCCCCCGTGACGAGGCATTCGTTGGTTTGATGCGTTGGCTATCCAAGGAGTAGATTCTCCAGCGTTGAGTAGATTCTCAATATGGATATTTAACTCGAAAGTTGTCCATCCCGAGTTTAGTGGATCCACATGCATTGAGGGTTTAGCGGAGTAGGACTGCATTGCACTGCATAGCATAATGATGATGATGATGTTGATGTTTGATATAATATTGCTATGCTGCTATTATTTTACTACCTATCTCCTTGCTAATATGTTTATACGATTCTTACTCCCTTTATATGTCTATTTGTTTGTGTTTGGCCTGATTGGCACCTTGCAAAGGATGACGAGCAGCCCGGAGAGGAGTGACTCTGAGGAGCCGCCACTCATAGTTAGGGCTAGTTTATGTTATGTGAGTCTATTTCAGTTGTATTCCGAGGATATGTTTCCGGAACGGTTATACCAGCTCTGAGTTGTTACATCGGGGTTGGGTTATTTATTTGTTATGTTTTAAACTTATTTGATTTTCAGCGTTGTAACTGGTTCATGTGGGACTTTTCTACCAATGGACAAATATTTTATATTCTTTCGGTAAAATGCATGTTTTCTATTTAATTGAGTTTATATTAAATGTTTTATAACATGTGAGGTAGAAGGGTGTCACATTTAGTGGTATCAGAGTAGTTCGGTCCTGTCCGAAAGTGGTATGAGTCTGTCTTGAGTCTGTTGTGTGACTCTTGTTTGGATTATCTATACTTGTTATAGATAATGATGTTTAATTTAGTTGCCTATCACTTTTAACCGCTTAGTTTCTGTACTAAAAGTTGTTTTTGGGCATGTACAGGAACTAATGGCTGGTAGAGGGCGAAATGATCAGGCGATCGCTGACGCATTGGCACTTCTGGCCAATGCTATCGGACAGGTCAACCCTAACAACGGTGGGCCAGCTGAGTTCTAGGGACTGGATAAGTTCCAGAGGAACAACCCTCTGTCGTTCAAGGTAGCGTACGACCTAGAGGGAGCATTGTTGTGGCTGAGGGAGAAGGAGAAGATCTTCCGTGCGATGGACTGCAATGATCAGTAGAAGCCCATCTTCGCCACCTTCATGTTGACTGAAGAGGCGGAGCACTGGTGGGATAACTGCAGACAGAGGATGCAGGCTGAGGGCACAGCGGTTACTTGGGCTGTGTTCAGACAGAGGTTCCTAGAGAAGTACTTTTCGGCAGATATCAGGGACAAGAAAGAGATGGAGTTCTTGTCCTTGAGGCAGGGGTCACTATCAGTTGGTGACTATGCGGCTAAGTTTGAGGAGCTGGCTAGGTACTACACTCCTTACCAGCATGAGACAGATGATCGCTCCAAGTGTGTGAAGTTTGAAGCGGGACTCCGGCCTGAGATCAAACAGGCCATCAGCTATCGGGAGATCCGAGTTTTTCTAATTCTAGTCAACAAGTGTCAGATTTACGAGGATGCTAGTCAGTTCAGAGCTGCCAGTTCCAGAGGATCGGACAATCAGAGTGGCAAGAGGACTGACCAGAGGGATAAGGGCAAGCAGCGGTATGCCCCGACGGGCAAGGACTTCAAGCAGAGCGGCAGGAAGCCCCAGTTTCAGCAGAATAGCTTCAGGGGTGGGTTTTCTGATGCCCCTAGAGCTATGAGGTGTGGGAAGTGTGGAGCACAGGACCACTATTCGTCTCAGTGCAAGGAAACACAAGTCATCTGCTTCAAATGTAGCAAGCCAGGACACATCAGCCGCGAGTGTGATGGAGCTAAGGCCGAGCCTCCCAGCGCTAGCAAGAATCAGAAGTCCCAGGCCAACAGACTGAAGACCACTGGAAGAGTCTTTACTCTTAGTGGAGCCGAGGCCTCCGAGTCTGATGACTTGATCCAAGGTATGTGTTTAATTGATGGAACTCAATTGAATGTATTGTATGATTCGGGTGCTACTCACTCCTTTATATCGCATGATAGGGTCAAGAGTCTTAAATTGCCTGTTACTTTCCTTGAGTATGATTTATTGGTTTCTACACCTACAAATAAACCTGTTTCCACTTCTTATGCATACAAGAACTGTCATATTGTTGTAAGTGATAAAACTTTTGTTGCCGATCTTGTATGCTTACCCTTGAAAGACCTGGATATTATTTTGGGTATGGACTGATTATCTTCCAACCATGTCCTTCTGAATTGTTTTGATAAAACCCTGATTTTTGGAACTCCAAAGGAGTCTAAGAATCCGTACCTTCTCTCTGCCAACCAAGTTCAAGCTTCGATGAGAGACGAAGCCCAAGTATACATGATGTTAGCTTCCCTGGATGTAGAGAGTGGCCCTCTTAATGTCGCCAGCGTGCCTGTTGTGAGAGAATTTCCTGAAGTGTTTCCGGGAGATGTTTATAACTTACCCCCAGAGAGAGATGTTGAGTTCACCATAGATTTAGTGTCTGGCACCGGGCCAATCTCCATAGCACCCTATAGAATGTCTCCTCTAGAGCTAGCTAAGTTAAAGGAACAGTTGGAGGACCTGATGAAGAAGCAGTTCATTAGGCCGAGTGTGTCTCCGTGGGGAGCACCTGCGTTGTTGGTGAAGAAGAAGGATGGTAGTATGAGGTTGTGTGTCGACTTTCGACAACTCAACAAGGTGACCATAAAGAACCGGTATCCCCTCCCTAGGATTGATGATCTTATGGACCAGTTGATGGGCGCTTGCGTCTTTTCAAAGATAGATTTGAGGTCAGGGTACCATCAGATTCGGGTTAAGTCTGAGGACATCTCGAAGACAGCGTTTAGGACGCGATATGGTCACTATGAGTACTTAGTTATGCCCTTTGGTGTGACCAATGCTCCTACGGTCTTCATGGACTACATGAACAAGACCTTTCACCCTTACTTGGATAAGTTTGTGGTGGTGTTCATAGATGACATCTTAGTGTACTCCAAGAGTAAGGAGGAACATGAGGAACACCTGAGGGTCGTCTTGCAGACCCTTAAGGAAAAGCAGTTGTACTCTAAGTTGTCTAAGTGTGAGTTCTGGTTAGAGGAAGTGAGCTTCTTAGGACATGTCATCTCTAAGGGTGGCATAGCAGTGGACCCAGCTAAAGTAAAGACGGTGCTCTAGTGGGAAGCGCCAAAGTCTGTAACCGAGATTAGGAGTTTCTTGGGGTTAGCCGGATACTTTAGGCGGTTTATAGAAGGTTTTTCTAAGATAGCTTTACCCTTAACCCGTCTCACCAAGAATGGACAGTTGTTTATGTGGGACTCTAAGTGTGAAGAGAGTTTCCAAACCCTTAAGAATAGGTTGACATCAACACCAGTATTAGTTTTGCCAGATCCTAGTGAACCCTTCGTAGTCTACTGTGATGCTTCTAAGCAAGGGTTAGGTGGTGTGCTGATGCAGAATGGTAAGGTAGTAGCTTACGCTTCTAGGCAGTTGAAAACCTATGAGAAGAACTACCCTACCCACGACCTAGAGCTAGGAGCTGTGTATTTCCTTTAAAGATTTGGAGGCATTACCTGTATGGAGCGAGGTTTGAAGTGTTTAGTGATCATAAGAGTTTGAAGTACATCTTTGATCAAAAGGAGTTGAATATGAGGTAGCGTAGGTGGATGGAGATTTTAAAGGACTATGATTTCGAGCTGACCTATCACCCAGGAAAGGCCAATGTGGCGGCTGATGCCTTGAGTAGGAAAACCCTGCATGTCTCCGCTTTGATGGTTAGGGAGATGGATCTGATTGAGGAGTTTAGAGAACTTAGTCTAGCTTGTGAGATTACCCCTAAGAGTATTAGGCTTGGTACCTTGAAGGTTACCAACAGTCTGATGGATCAGATTAGAGAGGGTCAGAAGTTAGATAAGTATCTCTTAGACCAGCGAGAGTTGCTCGCTCAGGGTAGAGACCTAAGTTTTAAGGATGGCAGTGATGGTATCTTGAGGTTCAAGGATAGAGTTTGTGTGCCAGATGTTTCTGAGATTAGGAAGTTGATCCTTGAAGAAGGACATAGAAGTAGATTGAGTGTGCACCCAGGTGCCACTAAGATGTATCAGGACATTAAGAGGATGTTTTGGTGGCCTAGGATGAAAAAGGAAGTAGCTGAGTTTGTGTATGCGTGCCTAGTTTGTCAGAAGGCTAAGATAGAGCATCAAAGGCCTTCGGGTAAGTTGCAACCTTTGAGTATCCCAGAATGGAAATGGGATAGCATCTCCATGGATTTTGTGTCTGGACTCCCTAGGACTCCAACTGGTTTTGAGGCGATTTGAGTTGTTGTGGATAGACTGACTAAGTCTGCCCATTTCATTCCGATGAACATGGAGTAACCTCTAGAGAAGTTGGCTAAGCTGTACATCAAAGAGATAGTTAGGCTCCATGGTATACCCTCTAGCATAGTTTCCGATAGAGACCCGAGGTTTACTTCTAGGTTTTGGAATAGTTTGTAAGAGGCTTTAGGGACAAAGCTTAGGCTTAGTTCAGCGTATCACCCACAGACTGATGGGCAGTCTGAGCGGACCATCCAGTCCTTAGAGGACTTGTTGAGGGCTTGTGTGTTAGAGCGGTCAGGAAGTTAGGACAAATTCTTGCCCTTGATAGAGTTCACCTACAACAACAGTTTCCATTCCAGCATTGGGATGGCACCTTATGAGGCTCTGTATGGGAGGAGCTGTAAGACACCCTTGTGTTGGAGTGAACCTAGTGATAGTGTGGTGCTAGGGCCAGAGATAGTCCAGGAAACAACAGAAAAGATTAAGTTAGTTCAGGAAAAGATGAGAGTTGCACAGAGTAGGCAAAAGAGCTATCATGATAAAAGGAGGAAGGCGTTCGAATTCCAGGAAGGTGATCATGTATTCTTGAGAGTTACCCCGACGACTGGGGTTGGTAGAGTGATGAAGGTGAGGAAACTTACTCCGAGGTTCATTGGTCCTTACCAAATCCTTAAAAGAGTCGGCGAAGTCACCTAACCAAATAGCCTTACCCCCGTTCTTGTCAAATCTCCATAATGTTTTTCATGTGTCTCAACTCAGGAAGTACATTCATGACCCTAGTCACATGATAGTACTCGACGCCATACAGTTGAGAGAGAACCTGATGTTTGAAGTGTTACCCCTTCGAGTCGAGGATAGGAGGGTGAAGCAGCTAAGAGGCAAGGAGATTCCTTTGGTCAAAGTGGTTTGGAGTGGGGGAACTGAGGAAAGTTCTACCTGGGAGCTGGAGAGCAAGAGGATGGAGGCGTGCCCGCATCTTTTCCCTTGAGGTACGTGTAAATTTCGAGGACGAAATTTTTATAAGGGGGTGGAATTGTAACACCCTGTTTGTCGGAATTTATTTTCTTAAGCTAGTTTTGGTTAAGTTGGATTTATCAGTCGAGGGCTTAGTGAGATTTTTTGGCTAAAAGTCCATTTCTGGTACATGATCACGCCCGTACTCATTAGCCAGCACGCCCTTGCTTAAAAATCAGGAGCGTGTTTTCTGATTTTAAGTTGAGCACGACTGTGCTCAACAGTGAGCACGCCCGTGCTCAACGTGTTGACCGCGTCTCGTAACGTTAAGTCGAACACGACCGTGCTCGAGAGTGAGCATGATCGTGCTCAAGTCCGGGCCTATACACATCGTGCAGACTCAAGGGTTGCGCCGTACACTTCACACTTTGTTACTAAAACCCTAGTACGGCTGCAACGTCCTTTTTTCCCTTTATGCTTTATACTCAGTGTGATTTTGAGTATTGGAGACTCTAGGGAAATGTGGTTTCGTCTGTACTTCGTGTATAGGTAACGTTTCGTTCCTTTTCTTTAGTTTCCTTTCGTTTTATAGTTGGGAAACTAACATTGTTTATGATCTGTTTGTTTAAGGCTGGTCTGAGTAAACGTCGCCTTAAGGGAAGGAACCGGTTGTTGTTTAGGACGCTGTTAGGGAGCTACCTTCAATCCAGGCATGGGGAGAAGGGTAGTATCTACATAGGTTTGGGGTTAGGGTAAAGTAAAGGGGTTCCCATACCCCGGTTGATACATGTTACGTAGGTGTTAATTGTCTAAATGCCTTGTATATTATTATACTGGTTGCTGTTATGTGTTATGTGTTATGTGTTGATACTGTGTTTTAATCCTTAAAACGCACTGTTAATGGACTTAGGATTAATAGATTTAAAGACCTAAAAATTGGTTAAAGATTCAGCCTCTGTTCCTGCCCAGAACAGCAATGTCGCGCGATGAGCATGACCGTGCTGAACAGAGAGCACGACCGTGCTCCCAGTTGAATTCTGGGTAAATGGCCGTGCTGTTCCGCACGGCCGTGCAGGACAAAGAGCACGACCGTGCTCATTAAGAAGCATGACCGTGCTTCACTTAAAGGGGAGCACGCCCCTCACGTGTTTAAGTACGACCGTGCTGGGTTACGAGCATGACCGTGCTCAACCCTCTTGGATAGAACAGAATTAAAGGACTTTAAGGGGTTTTAAACCCATTCCCCAATGATGATAAGTGGATTAGACAATTTGACTAAAGTTCACTAAAGATAATTAAGATGATGAGATGGTGAGACGTTGAGTTGATAAGTCGATACCCATTGGGTACCGCAAGCTACTGAGCTGTGCCTTGGTGCTTTTTTGGCCAAGGAAGTCTTGACCCCACGGTTTGGGTCTAAGGTGTTGTTGTTGTTGTACCTTGGTGGCCGAGAGTTTGCCCCAGGTACTGCGGTTGATTCCGCTTAAGTCCTCAGGTAGATTCCGCGAGGCAAGTTGTTGCGGTTGATTCCGCTGTTATCTTCGGTCGATTCTGTTGGTGGATGGAGTGGTGTTGCCGTTGTTGTTGTATTGCATATGCATAGCATCGGAGTTGTTGTTTAGGGATGTTCGACATAGGGGAGATCGTCCTAGAGTACGGCGATCTGGCCATCCACGGTCGGAGTAGATTCTCCTAGCGCCCCCGTGATGAGGCATTCGTTGGTTTGATGCGTTGGCTATCCAAGGAGTAGATTCTCCGGCGTTGAGTAGATTCTCAATGTGGATATTTAACTCCGAAGTCGTCCATCCCGAGTTTAGTGGATCCACATGCATTGATGGTTTAGCGGAGTAGGACTGCATTGCACTACATAACATAATGATGATGATGATGTTGATGTTTGATATAATATTGCTATGCTGCTGTTACTTTACTACCTATCTCCTTGCTAATATGTTTATACGATTCTTACTCCCTTTATATGTCTGTTTGTTTGTGTTTGGCCTGATTGGCACCTTGCAGAGGATTACGAGCAGTCCGGAGAGGAGTGACTCTGAGGAGCCGCCACTCATAGTTAGGGCTAGTTTATGTTATGTTAGTCTATTTCAGTTGTATTCCGAGGATATGTTTCCAGAACGGTTATACCAGCTCTGAGTTGTGACATCGGGGTTAGGTTATTTATTTGTTATGTTTTAAACTTATTTGATTTTCTGCGTTGTAACTGGTTCATGTGGGACTTTTCTACCCATGGAAATATTTTATATTGTTTCGGTAAAATGCATGTTTTCTATTTAATTGATTTTATGTTAAATGTTTTATAACATGCGAGGTAGAAGGGTGTCACAGACTTCTTTTCTGGGACGCGCAATGGTTCAACTTTTCTTCTGTGAGAAAGTCATTCTTGGGATTAAAATAGATAAAATCATTATCCCTACTTTTTCTTAGATGCAAAACTTATGTTGAGGTGAGGCGATATATATATATATATATATATATATATATATATATATATATATATATAAATATAATACACTTATTAAGGCTCAACCAACAAATTTGCTGTAGTGCTGACGTGGCGGACTCACAGATTTTTGGGATTATTATATTGCAATTTGTTTTAATTTTTTATTCGTTATTTTATTATTTTCTGTTGTTTTTCATTTTTTAATTTTATTTTACACTTTTTCTTTATTGGTCGATATGCATTTATTATGATTAGAGATTCTGGGCATCATTTCATGGTGGGACCCGCTCTATTTATTGATCAAACAATTTTTTAAATAAAATACTACCTACTGGTTTCTATGCGGATGGAGCTACATAATTTTTTTTTTTTTTGGGATAAATGATGAAACTACATTAACGAGGATAACTGTTCATTTCACATCGTTGCCTATATTTTTTTTAAAGCAGAAGTGCGGGTTCCTCTCCCCTACTGACACAATTAGAGGTACCCTGTTCCCTTGAGTAAGTTTTTTTTGCAAGCAACTCGAATTTCATTTTTTCTCTCCCTGAATCTTTCTCTTCTCTTCCCAAAACCTTTATTTTTCTCTCCCTTTCTCGTCTTTCATGATGGCAGCAGAAGACGGGTGTGAGGCATGACTGGTGAAAGCGAACGGGTTGCGGTGAGGGTCGAGGAGGAGGGCGAGGCGGCGGTACTGGGTGACGACGTGGTTGATGTTGGTGGGGTAATAGAGGTTCGGGTCTCTCTCTCTCTCGCTGCTTGCTTTGGGAGCTTCACTCATCTCACATGTCATTGCTTGTGGATCGAAGCAGACACTCACCTGGGAAAGTTGAGGTTTGATAGGGTTTTTGTGATTTAACATCGGTTTTAACTTTTAATGATATATGTTTATGGTTTATGTTGGTTTATGTTTATGGTTTTTGTCGATGTTTGATTTTGATAGGGTTCCTTGATAAGTATATTATGTTATGAGTTTTTGAAGAAGATTAATTGAATTTTAGGTATTTTGTTTTATAGAAAGTGGATGGAAATTGTAGATGAATGGGTGAAGTTGAAGACACCGGGAGAAGCTGTTACTGATGTCATGGGTAATCTTTTTTTTTTTTTTATAATAATAATGTCATGGGTAATCTTTAACTTAATCTTCATTTGAGGTGTTAAATTGATATAATCATAATGGTTTAATATTATTGTTTTGCACAGGTGTTTTGCCTTGATTGTAACAATTTTATAGTTCTCTGCTAGGCGCCACTCTGTTTTGGATATCTGGTTGGGGTCTAGGGATGTCTTTTTGTTACACTGCCCCTTTTGTTCATGTTACAGCACCTCTGGTGCTTATAATCATATATATAAATATATTTGTTCATAAAAAAAAAGGGATTCATGTTTGTGAAACACTCATTAAATCTTGTTCATTTCTGAATTTGAGGCATTAAACAATTTTGTCCTTTTTTATTTTTTGCAGGATACCCTTTTGGGATTATTATATTGCAATTTGTTTTAATTTTTTATTCGTTATTTTATTATTTTCTGTTGTTTTTCATTTTTTAATTTTATTTTACACTTTTTCTTTATTGGTCGATATGCATTTATTATGATTAGAGATTCTGGGCATCATTTCATGGTGGGACCCGCTCTATTTATTGATCAAACAATTTTTTAAATAAAATACTACCTACTGGTTTCTATGCGGATGGAGCTACATAATTTTTTTTTTTTTGGGATAAATGATGAAACTACATTAACGAGGATAACTGTTCATTTCACATCGTTGCCTATATTTTTTTTAAAGCAGAAGTGCGGGTTCCTCTCCCCTACTGACACAATTAGAGGTACCCTGTTCCCTTGAGTAAGTTTTTTTTGCAAGCAACTCGAATTTCATTTTTTCTCTCCCTGAATCTTTCTCTTCTCTTCCCAAAACCTTTATTTTTCTCTCCCTTTCTCGTCTTTCATGATGGCAGCAGAAGACGGGTGTGAGGCATGACTGGTGAAAGCGAACGGGTTGCGGTGAGGGTCGAGGAGGAGGGCGAGGCGGCGGTACTGGGTGACGACGTGGTTGATGTTGGTGGGGTAACAGAGGTTCGGGTCTCTCTCTCTCTCGCTGCTTGCTTTGGGAGCTTCACTCATCTCACATGTCATTGCTTGTGGATCGAAGCAGACACTCACCTGGGAAAGTTGAGGTTTGATAGGGTTTTTGTGATTT
This sequence comes from Echinosophora koreensis, assembly GCA_035048595.1. Taxonomy (NCBI): domain Eukaryota; kingdom Viridiplantae; phylum Streptophyta; class Magnoliopsida; order Fabales; family Fabaceae; genus Echinosophora; species Echinosophora koreensis. Next base: position 349,504 of record JAPCYP010000137.1, read on the forward strand.
AACATCGGTTTTAACTTTTAATGATATATGTTTATGGTTTATGTTGGTTTATGTTTATGGTTTTTGTCGATGTTTGATTTTGATAGGGTTCCTTGATAAGTATATTATGTTATGAGTTTTTGAAGAAGATTAATTGAATTTTAGGTATTTTGTTTTATAGAAAGTGGATGGAAATTGTAGATGAATGGGTGAAGTTGAAGACACCGGGAGAAGCTGTTACTGATGTCATGGGTAATCTTTTTTTTTTTTTTTTATAATAATAATGTCATGGGTAATCTTTAACTTAATCTTCATTTGAGGTGTTAAATTGATATAATCATAATGGTTTAATATTATTGTTTTGCACAGGTGTTTTGCCTTGATTGTAACAATTTTATAGTTCTCTGCTAGGCGCCACTCTGTTTTGGATATCTGGTTGGGGTCTAGGGATGTCTTTTTGTTACACTGCCCCTTTTGTTCATGTTACAGCACCTCTGGTGCTTATAATCATATATATAAATATATTTGTTCATAAAAAAAAAGGGATTCATGTTTGTGAAACACTCATTAAATCTTGTTCATTTCTGAATTTGAGGCATTAAACAATTTTGTCCTTTTTTATTTTTTGCAGGATACCCTTTTGGGATTATTATATTGCAATTTGTTTTAATTTTTTATTCGTTATTTTATTATTTTCTGTTGTTTTTCATTTTTTAATTTTATTTTACACTTTTTCTTTATTGGTCGATATGCATTTATTATGATTAGAGATTCTGGGCATCATTTCATGGTGGGACCCGCTCTATTTATTGATCAAACAATTTTTTAAATAAAATACTACCTACTGGTTTCTATGCGGATGGAGCTACATAATTTTTTTTTTTTTGGGATAAATGATGAAACTACATTAACGAGGATAACTGTTCATTTCACATCGTTGCCTATATTTTTTTTAAAGCAGAAGTGCGGGTTCCTCTCCCCTACTGACACAATTAGAGGTACCCTGTTCCCTTGAGTAAGTTTTTTTTGCAAGCAACTCGAATTTCATTTTTTCTCTCCCTGAATCTTTCTCTTCTCTTCCCAAAACCTTTATTTTTCTCTCCCTTTCTCGTCTTTCATGATGGCAGCAGAAGACGGGTGTGAGGCATGACTGGTGAAAGCGAACGGGTTGCGGTGAGGGTCGAGGAGGAGGGCGAGGCGGCGGTACTGGGTGACGACGTGGTTGATGTTGGTGGGGTAACAGAGGTTCGGGTCTCTCTCTCTCTCGCTGCTTGCTTTGGGAGCTTCACTCATCTCACATGTCATTGCTTGTGGATCGAAGCAGACACTCACCTGGGAAAGTTGAGGTTTGATAGGGTTTTTGTGATTTAACATCGGTTTTAACTTTTAATGATATATGTTTATGGTTTATGTTGGTTTATGTTTATGGTTTTTGTCGATGTTTGATTTTGATAGGGTTCCTTGATAAGTATATTATGTTATGAGTTTTTGAAGAAGATTAATTGAATTTTAGGTATTTTGTTTTATAGAAAGTGGATGGAAATTGTAGATGAATGGGTGAAGTTGAAGACACCGGGAGAAGCTGTTACTGATGTCATGGGTAATCTTTTTTTTTTTTTTATAATAATAATGTCATGGGTAATCTTTAACTTAATCTTCATTTGAGGTGTTAAATTGATATAATCATAATGGTTTAATATTATTGTTTTGCACAGGTGTTTTGCCTTGATTGTAACAATTTTATAGTTCTCTGCTAGGCGCCACTCTGTTTTGGATATCTGGTGGGGTCTAGGGATGTCTTTTTGTTACACTGCCCCTTTTGTTCATGTTACAGCACCTCTGGTGCTTATAATCATATATATAAATATATTTGTTCATAAAAAAAAAGGGATTCATGTTTGTGAAACACTCATTAAATCTTGTTCATTTCTGAATTTGAGGCATTAAACAATTTTGTCCTTTTTTATTTTTTGCAGGATACCCTTTTGGGATTATTATATTGCAATTTGTTTTAATTTTTTATTCGTTATTTTATTATTTTCTGTTGTTTTTCATTTTTTAATTTTATTTTACCCTTTTTCTTTATTGGTCGATATGCATTTATTATGATTAGAGATTCTGGGCATCATTTCATGGTGGGACCCGCTCTATTTATTGATCAAACAATTTTTTAAATAAAATACTACCTACTGGTTTCTATGCGGATGGAGCTACATAATTTTTTTTTTTTTGGGATAAATGATGAAACTACATTAACGAGGATAACTGTTCATTTCACATCGTTGCCTATATTTTTTTTAAAGCAGAAGTGCGGGTTCCTCTCCCCTACTGACACAATTAGAGGTACCCTGTTCCCTTGAGTAAGTTTTTTTTGCAAGCAACTCGAATTTCATTTTTTCTCTCCCTGAATCTTTCTCTTCTCTTCCCAAAACCTTTATTTTTCTCTCCCTTTCTCGTCTTTCATGATGGCAGCAGAAGACGGGTGTGAGGCATGACTGGTGAAAGCGAACGGGTTGCGGTGAGGGTCGAGGAGGAGGGCGAGGCGGCGGTACTGGGTGACGACGTGGTTGATGTTGGTGGGGTAATAGAGGTTCGGGTCTCTCTCTCTCTCGCTGCTTGCTTTGGGAGCTTCACTCATCTCACATGTCATTGCTTGTGGATCGAAGCAGGACACTCACCTGGGAAAGTTGAGGTTTGATAGGGTTTTTGTGATTTAACATCGGTTTTAACTTTTAATGATATATGTTTATGGTTTATGTTGGTTTATGTTTATGGTTTTTGTCGATGTTTGATTTTGATAGGGTTCCTTGATAAGTATATTATGTTATGAGTTTTTGAAGAAGATTAATTGAATTTTAGGTATTTTGTTTTATAGAAAGTGGATGGAAATTGTAGATGAATGGGTGAAGTTGAAGACACCGGAGAAGCTGTTACTGATGTCATGGGTAATCTTTTTTTTTTTTTTTTATAATAATAATGTCATGGGTAATCTTTAACTTAATCTTCATTTGAGGTGTTAAATTGATATAATCATAATGGTTTAATATTATTGTTTTGCACAGGTGTTTTGCCTTGATTGTAACAATTTTATAGTTCTCTGCTAGGCGTCACTCTGTTTTGGATATCTGGTTGGGGTCTAGGGATGTCTTTTTGTTACACTGCCCCTTTTGTTCATGTTACAGCACCTCTGGTGCTTATAATCATATATATAAATATATTTGTTCATAAAAAAAAAGGGATTCATGTTTGTGAAACACTCATTAAATCTTGTTCATTTCTGAATTTGAGGCATTAAACAATTTTGTCCTTTTTTATTTTTTGCAGGATACCCTTTTGGGATTATTATATTGCAATTTGTTTTAATTTTTTATTCGTTATTTTATTATTTTCTGTTGTTTTTCATTTTTTAATTTTATTTTACCCTTTTTCTTTATTGGTCGATATGCATTTATTATGATTAGAGATTCTGGGCATCATTTCATGGTGGGACCCGCTCTATTTATTGATCAAACAATTTTTTAAATAAAATACTACCTACTGGTTTCTATGCGGATGGAGCTTACATAATTTTTTTTTTTTGGGATAAATGATGAAACTACATTAACGAGGATAACTGTTCATTTCACATCGTTGCCTATATTTTTTTTAAAGCAGAAGTGCGGGTTCCTCTCCCCTACTGACACAATTAGAGGTACCCTGTTCCCTTGAGTAAGTTTTTTTTGCAAGCAACTCGAATTTCATTTTTTCTCTCCCTGAATCTTTCTCTTCTCTTCCCAAAACCTTTATTTTTCTCTCCCTTTCTCGTCTTTCATGATGGCAGCAGAAGACGGGTGTGAGGCATGACTGGTGAAAGCGAACGGGTTGCGGTGAGGGTCGAGGAGGAGGGCGAGGCTGCGGTACTGGGTGACGACGTGGTTGATGTTGGTGGGGTAACAGAGGTTCGGGTCTCTCTCTCTCTCGCTGCTTGCTTTGGGAGCTTCACTCATCTCACATGTCATTGCTTGTGGATCGAAGCAGACACTCACCTGGGAAAGTTGAGGTTTGATAGGGTTTTTGTGATTTAACATCGGTTTTAACTTTTAATGATATATGTTTATGGTTTATGTTGGTTTATGTTTATGGTTTTTGTCGATGTTTGATTTTGATAGGGTTCCTTGATAAGTATATTATGTTATGAGTTTTTGAAGAAGATTAATTGAATTTTAGGTATTTTGTTTTATAGAAAGTGGATGGAAATTGTAGATGAATGGGTGAAGTTGAAGACACCGGGAGAAGCTGTTACTGATGTCATGGGTAATCTTTTTTTTTTTTTTATAATAATAATGTCATGGGTAATCTTTAACTTAATCTTCATTTGAGGTGTTAAATTGATATAATCATAATGGTTTAATATTATTGTTTTGCACAGGTGTTTTGCCTTGATTGTAACAATTTTATAGTTCTCTGCTAGGCGCCACTCTGTTTTGGATATCTGGTTGGGGTCTAGGGATGTCTTTTTGTTACACTGCCCCTTTTGTTCATGTTACAGCACCTCTGGTGCTTATAATCATATATATAAATATATTTGTTCATAAAAAAAAAGGGATTCATGTTTGTGAAACACTCATTAAATCTTGTTCATTTCTGAATTTGAGGCATTAAACAATTTTGTCCTTTTTTATTTTTTGCAGGATACCCTTTTGGGATTATTATATTGCAATTTGTTTTAATTTTTTATTCGTTATTTTATTATTTTCTGTTGTTTTCATTTTTTAATTTTATTTTACCCTTTTTCTTTATTGGTCGATATGCATTTATTATGATTAGAGATTCTGGGCATCATTTCATGGTGGGACCCGCTCTATTTATTGATCAAACAATTTTTTAAATAAAATACTACCTACTGGTTTCTATGCGGATGGAGCTACATAATTTTTTTTTTTTTGGGATAAATGATGAAACTACATTAACGAGGATAACTGTTCATTTCACATCGTTGCCTATATTTTTTTTAAAGCAGAAGTGCGGGTTCCTCTCCCCTACTGACACAATTAGAGGTACCCTGTTCCCTTGAGTAAGTTTTTTTTGCAAGCAACTCGAATTTCATTTTTTCTCTCCCTGAATCTTTCTCTTCTCTTCCCAAAACCTTTATTTTTCTCTCCCTTTCTCGTCTTTCATGATGGCAGCAGAAGACGGGTGTGAGGCATGACTGGTGAAAGCGAACGGGTTGCGGTGAGGGTCGAGGAGGAGGGCGAGGCGGCGGTACTGGGTGACGACGTGGTTGATGTTGGTGGGGTAACAGAGGTTCGGGTCTCTCTCTCTCGCTGCTTGCTTTAGGAGCTTCACTCATCTCACATGTCATTGCTTGTGGATCGAAGCAGACACTCACCTGGGAAAGTTGAGGTTTGATAGGGTTTTTGTGATTTAACATCGGTTTTAACTTTTAATGATATATGTTTATGGTTTATGTTGGTTTATGTTTATGGTTTTTGTCGATGTTTGATTTTGATAGGGTTCCTTGATAAGTATATTATGTTATGAGTTTTTGAAGAAGATTAATTGAATTTTAGGTATTTTGTTTATAGAAAGTGGATGGAAATTGTAGATGAATGGGTGAAGTTGAAGACACGGGAGAAGCTGTTACTGATGTCATGGGTAATCTTTTTTTTTTTTTTATAATAATAATGTCATGGGTAATCTTTAACTTAATCTTCATTTGAGGTGTTAAGTTGATATAATCATAATGGTTTAATATTATTGTTTTGCACAGGTGTTTTGCCTTGATTGTAACAATTTTATAGTTCTCTGCTAGGCGCCACTCTGTTTTGGATATCTGGTTGGGGTCTAGGGATGTCTTTTTGTTACACTGCCCTTTTGTTCATGTTACAGCACCTCTGGTGCTTATAATCATATATATAAATATATTTGTTCATAAAAAAAAAAGGGATTCATGTTTGTGAAACACTCATTAAATCTTGTTCATTTCTGAATTTGAGGCATTAAACAATTTTGTCCTTTTTTATTTTTTGCAGGATACCCTTTTGGGATTATTATATTGCAATTTGTTTTAATTTTTTATTCGTTATTTTATTATTTTCTGTTGTTTTTCATTTTTTAATTTTATTTTACACTTTTTCTTTATTGGTCGATATGCATTTATTATGATTAGAGATTCTGGGCATCATTTCATGGTGGGACCCGCTCTATTTATTGATCAAACAATTTTTTAAATAAAATACTACCTACTGGTTTCTATGCGGATGGAGCTACATAATTTTTTTTTTTTGGGATAAATGATGAAACTACATTAACGAGGATAACTGTTCATTTCACATCGTTGCCTATATTTTTTTTAAAGCAGAAGTGCGGGTTCCTCTCCCCTACTGACACAATTAGAGGTACCCTATTCCCTTGAGTAAGTTTTTTTTGCAAGCAACTCGAATTTATTTTTTCTCTCCCTGAATCTTTCTCTTCTCTTCCCAAAACCTTTATTTTTCTCTCCCTTTCTCGTCTTTCATGATGGCAGCAGAAGACGGGTGTGAGGCATGACTGGTGAAAGCGAACGGGTTGCGGTGAGGGTCGAGGAGGAGGGCGAGGCGGCGGTACTGGGTGACGACGTGGTTGATGTTGGTGGGGTAACAGAGGTTCGGGTCTCTCTCTCTCTCGCTGCTTGCTTTGGGAGCTTCACTCATCTCACATGTCATTGCTTGTGGATCGAAGCAGACACTCACCTGGGAAAGTTGAGGTTTGATAGGGTTTTTGTGATTTAACATCGGTTTTAACTTTTAATGATATATGTTTATGGTTTATGTTGGTTTATGTTTATGGTTTTTGTCGATGTTTGATTTTGATAGGGTTCCTTGATAAGTATATTATGTTATGAGTTTTTGAAGAAGATTAATTGAATTTTAGGTATTTTGTTTTATAGAAAGTGGATGGAAATTGTAGATGAATGGGTGAAGTTGAAGACACCGGGAGAAGCTGTTACTGATGTCATGGGTAATCTTTTTTTTTTTTTTTATAATAATAATGTCATGGGTAATCTTTAACTTAATCTTCATTTGAGGTGTTAAATTGATATAATCATAATGGTTTAATATTATTGTTTTGCACAGGTGTTTTGCCTTGATTGTAACAATTTTATAGTTCTCTGCTAGGCGCCACTCTGTTTTGGATATCTGGTTGGGGTCTAGGATGTCTTTTTGTTACACTGCCCCTTTTGTTCATGTTACAGCACCTCTGGTGCTTATAATCATATATATAAATATATTTGTTCATAAAAAAAAGGGATTCATGTTTGTGAAACACTCATTAAATCTTGTTCATTTCTGAATTTGAGGCATTAAACAATTTTGTCCTTTTTTATTTTTTGCAGGATACCCTTTTGGGATTATTATATTGCAATTTGTTTTAATTTTTTATTCGTTATTTTATTATTTTCTGTTGTTTTTCATTTTTTAATTTTATTTTACCCTTTTTCTTTATTGGTCGATATGCATTTATTATGATTAGAGATTCTGGGCATCATTTCATGGTGGGACCCGCTCTATTTATTGATCAAACAATTTTTTAAATAAAATACTACCTACTGGTTTCTATGCGGATGGAGCTACATAATTTTTTTTTTTTGGGATAAATGATGAAACTACATTAACGAGGATAACTGTTCATTTCACATCGTTGCCTATATTTTTTTTTAAAGCAGAAGTGCGGGTTCCTCTCCCCTACTGACACAATTAGAGGTACCCTGTTCCCTTGAGTAAGTTTTTTTTGCAAGCAACTCGAATTTCATTTTTTCTCTCCCTGAATCTTTCTCTTCTCTTCCCAAAACCTTTATTTTTCTCTCCCTTTCTCGTCTTTCATGATGGCAGCAGAAGACGGGTGTGAGGCATGACTGGTGAAAGCGAACGGGTTGCGGTGAGGGTCGAGGAGGAGGGCGAGGCGGCGGTACTGGGTGACGACGTGGTTGATGTTGGTGGGGTAACAGAGGTTCGGGTCTCTCTCTCTCTCGCTGCTTGCTTTGGGAGCTTCACTCATCTCACATGTCATTGCTTGTGGATCGAAGCAGACACTCACCTGGGAAAGTTGAGGTTTGATAGGGTTTTTGTGATTTAACATCGGTTTTAACTTTTAATGATATATGTTTATGGTTTATGTTGGTTTATGTTTATGGTTTTTGTCGATGTTTGATTTTGATAGGGTTCCTTGATAAGTATATTATGTTATGAGTTTTGAAGAAGATTAATTGAATTTTAGGTATTTTGTTTTATAGAAAGTGGATGGAAATTGTAGATGAATGGGTGAAGTTGAAGACACCGGGAGAAGCTGTTACTGATGTCATGGGTAATCTTTTTTTTTTTTTTTATAATAATAATGTCATGGGTAATCTTTAACTTAATCTTCATTTGAGGTGTTAAAATTGATATAATCATAATGGTTTAATATTATTGTTTTGCACAGGTGTTTTGCCTTGATTGTAACAATTTTATAGTTCTCTGCTAGGCGCCACTCTGTTTTGGATATCTGGTTGGGGTCTAGGGATGTCTTTTTGTTACACTGCCCCTTTTGTTCATGTTACAGCACCTCTGGTGCTTATAATCATATATATAAATATATTTGTTCATAAAAAAAAGGGATTCATGTTTGTGAAACACTCATTAAATCTTGTTCATTTCTGAATTTGAGGCATTAAACAATTTTGTCCTTTTTTATTTTTTGCAGGATACCCTTTTGGGATTATTATATTGCAATTTGTTTTAATTTTTTATTCGTTATTTTATTATTTTCTGTTGTTTTTCATTTTTTAATTTTATTTTACCCTTTTTCTTTATTGGTCGATATGCATTTATTATGATTAGAGATTCTGGGCATCATTTCATGGTGGGACCCGCTCTATTTATTGATCAAACAATTTTTTAAATAAAATACTACCTACTGGTTTCTATGCGGATGGAGCTACATAAATTTTTTTTTTTTTGGGATAAATGATGAAACTACATTAACGAGGATAACTGTTCATTTCACATCGTTGCCTATATTTTTTTAAAGCAGAAGTGCGGTTCCTCTCCCCTACTGACACAATTAGAGGTACCCTGTTTCCCTTGAGTAAGTTTTTTTTGCAAGCAACTCGAATTTCATTTTTTCTCTCCCTGAATCTTTCTCTTCTCTTCCCAAAACCTTTATTTTTCTCTCCCTTTCTCGTCTTTCATGATGGCAGCAGAAGACGGGTGTGAGGCATGACTGGTGAAAGCGAACGGGTTGCGGTGAGGGTCGAGGAGGAGGGCGAGGCGGCGGTACTGGGTGACGACGTGGTTGATGTTGGTGGGGTAACAGAGGTTCGGGTCTCTCTCTCTCTCGCTGCTTGCTTTAGGAGCTTCACTCATCTCACATGTCATTGCTTGTGGATCGAAGCAGACACTCACCTGGGAAAGTTGAGGTTTGATAGGGTTTTTGTGATTTAACATCGGTTTTAACTTTTAATGATATATGTTTATGGTTTATGTTGGTTTATGTTTATGGTTTTTGTCGATGTTTGATTTTGATAGGGTTCCTTGATAAGTATATTATGTTATGAGTTTTGAAGAAGATTAATTGAATTTTAGGTATTTTGTTTTATAGAAAGTGGATGGAAATTGTAGATGAATGGGTGAAGTTGAAGACACCGGGAGAAGCTGTTACTGATGTCATGGGTAATCTTTTTTTTTTTTTTATAATAATAATGTCATGGGTAATCTTTAACTTAATCTTCATTTGAGGTGTTAAGTTGATATAATCATAATGGTTTAATATTATTGTTTTGCACAGGTGTTTTGCCTTGATTGTAACAATTTTATAGTTCTCTGCTAGGCGCCACTCTGTTTTGGATATCTGGTTGGGGTCTAGGGATGTCTTTTTGTTACACTGCCCCTTTTGTTCATGTTACAGCACCTCTGGTGCTTATAATCATATATATAAATATATTTGTTCATAAAAAAAAAAGGGATTCATGTTTGTGAAACACTCATTAAATCTTGTTCATTTCTGAATTTGAGGCATTAAACAATTTTGTCCTTTTTTATTTTTTGTAGGATACCCTTTTGGGATTATTATATTGCAATTTGTTTTAATTTTTTATTCGTTATTTTATTATTTTCTGTTGTTTTTCATTTTTTAATTTTATTTTACACTTTTTCTTTATTGGTCGATATGCATTTATTATGATTAGAGATTCTGGGCATCATTTCATGGTGGGACCCGCTCTATTTATTGATCAAACAATTTTTTAAATAAAATACTACCTACTGGTTTCTATGCGGATGGAGCTACATAATTTTTTTTTTTTGGGATAAATGATGAAACTACATTAACGAGGATAACTGTTCATTTCACATCGTTGCCTATATTTTTTTTAAAGCAGAAGTGCGGGTTCCTCTCCCCTACTGACACAATTAGAGGTACCCTATTCCCTTGAGTAAGTTTTTTTTGCAAGCAACTCGAATTTATTTTTTCTCTCCCTGAATCTTTCTCTTCTCTTCCCAAAACCTTTATTTTTCTCTCCCTTTCTCGTCTTTCATGATGGCAGCAGAAGACGGGTGTGAGGCATGACTGGTGAAAGCGAACGGGTTGCGGTGAGGGTCGAGGAGGAGGGCGAGGCGGCGGTACTGGGTGACGACGTGGTTGATGTTGGTGGGGTAACAGAGGTTCGGGTCTCTCTCTCTCTCGCTGCTTGCTTTAGGAGCTTCACTCATCTCACATGTCATTGCTTGTGGATCGAAGCAGACACTCACCTGGGAAAGTTGAGGTTTGATAGGGTTTTTGTGATTTAACATCGGTTTTAACTTTTAATGATATATGTTTATGGTTTATGTTGGTTTATGTTTATGGTTTTTGTCGATGTTTGATTTTGATAGGGTTCCTTGATAAGTATATTATGTTATGAGTTTTTGAAGAAGATTAATTGAATTTTAGGTATTTTGTTTTATAGAAAGTGGATGGAAATTGTAGATGAATGGGTGAAGTTGAAGACACCGGGAGAAGCTGTTACTGATGTCATGGGTAATCTTTTTTTTTTTTTATAATAATAATGTCATGGGTAATCTTTAACTTAATCTTCATTTGAGGTGTTAAATTGATATAATCATAATGGTTTAATATTATTGTTTTGCACAGGTGTTTTGCCTTGATTGTAACAATTTTATAGTTCTCTGCTAGGCGCCACTCTGTTTTGGATATCTGGTTGGGGTCTAGGGATGTCTTTTTGTTACACTGCCCCTTTTGTTCATGTTACAGCACCTCTGGTGCTTATAATCATATATATAAATATATTTGTTCATAAAAAAAAAGGGATTCATGTTTGTGAAACACTCGTTAAATCTTGTTCATTTCTGAATTTGAGGCATTAAACAATTTTGTCCTTTTTTATTTTTTGCAGGATACCCTTTTGGAAGAAGATTTAGAAAGAGCGACCCACAAAGTGTATTTTGATGTACAAATTAATGAAAACTTAGTGGGTATGCCTTATTCATTACAAAGTTGATATTTTTGATTTATTTGATTCCAGTTCCACCCAAATTTTGCTTCAGTTTTGTTATTTCGTGAATATGGTTTGATTATCAAAATTAGCTTTTGACAGTGATTTGGAACGAAATTGCAAATTAAGTGTAACAAGAAATTTTAGATGCATTGATTTGATACATCAGACACTGATTTGTGCCTTGAGGAACTTATCTAGGGATCATTCAAACCTTGTGTTTTTATTTTTTTGGTGTAGATGATCACTAAATGCAACTGTCAGGGCCTTTGGACAAAAGCCTTGTGCTGTCACTGCTGTGTGCCATTTCCACTCATGTCAAAGTTACTAATTTTTATTTTTTGTTTTAGTTTTCGCTTAACAAAGTTCTGTTTTTATAAAACAAATTTCTATTCTCTATTTTCAAATGATACTGTGATTAATCAGATATGGATTTTGAACCAACTTCCCATGTTGGGTTGCCACTTCAACTTTCTTTTTTATTGTTGGTTAGAGATTTTTAGGAAGGAGAGCTCATTCATGGAGATAATTCAATCTCTTTGCTGCTATGTCCGCTGCGTAGGTATTCTTTCATCTTGCTCACTGCACTTTTAGTGGGAGATTTTGTATTCTTCTTTTATATGATTAAAGCTGCATTTGACCGGAGGAAATGTTTAGTTTCACAATCACAATTTTAATTATTTCAATCATTTTGCATCTACAAGATTCCTTTTACATGTTTTAGCATTTAGTTCTGAACTATCTGAAACCTTCCATGGTTCACATGTAAGGTATAATTACAAAAGCATCTACCCGGATTATTATATATTTTGAGTAATGAAGCACATTTTATGACTGGTAGAGATGAAAGTAAAATGTAATGGACTTGGGCCAAAATAAGAAGGTTTTTATTATATTTTTTCTCTATACTTGATTAAATCATTGTGTCAATGTCTTTGTTGTTTAGGTGCTGGAGAGTTTGGGAAGTCTACAATATTTAAGAAGGCAAGAAAGTGTATTGTCCTCAACTTCTATGGGCAGTATGCATTGCTAGATTATTACTATTCATTTATTTGTTTATAATATGCAGATAAAACTTTTATTTCAAACTGGCTTTGACGAGACAGCTAAAAGGCTACATGCCAGTCATTCATTCTAATGTGTATCAGAAAATAAAAGTATGCAATACTTGAAAGGGTGGGTTGATTATTTTTCTGTTAAAAATATATAGAGATTACAATGTTCACTGTTTATAGTTGAAAGCAATTAAAAAAATTTATTTGAGTTGAGTATTAATATGCTAGCCAAGAAAATTGTAACTCGTAATTCATACTTGATGTGCTTGAACAGTTACTGCATGATGGGTCAAAGGAGTTGGCTCAGGATGGTCCTGATTCTTCAAAGTATGTTCTACCTTATGAAAATAAGGTAGTTCACTATTACCACTTCTTTTATGCCCTCCTAATAGATTAGTTGAGCATATTACCAAATTTTTTTTTTTGAGCTATAGAATAACAAATTTTATATAGGCTTCTTTCATCTGAAGCATGCACAAGAAATAGAGACTCTGTGGGAGGATGCTAAAATTCGGGTGGCCACATTGAACCATTTGTTTACTTGAATATATATATGTATCAGTTTCTTAATATTAATATTTATGTCCCACATTTTACTTGCTCTAGGAAACATATGCATGTGGCAATGAACTCTAACCTCTAGATTGTCCCCGTTATTTTATGGAAATTTTGCAAAGGTTGTTTGATGCAAATTATGTTCCAACAATGGCATACAAGTTCTATCATACTTTTGTTGTTCTGAGAATCTGAGATACAAATTAAGTTATCCCCAATATCTGTTTTATTTTCTATTTGTATATTACAAACCAGACTTATTTCTTTTGGTGGGTGTGATATTTTGTATTTTTTTTTTTAAATCTTTCAACTTCAAATCTGAGGGTGCAAATCATTTCCTACATGCATAGGTTACAACCCATCACACTTCTATTTTGTTGCTTATCATCAAAATTGAAAGTACATGCATGCATAGGTTACTTAGAACCTGTCGCACTTCTATTTTGTTCCTATAATACACGGGCAAGTTAGTTTTGCTGAGGTGGTTAACATTCAAATGCTTCATTGTCTAATGCATATTATGTCTGAGTAAGGTTGTTTTGTTTTTCTCTGAAAGTAATATAGAACAATTGAGCATGCAAGCACGGGTAATCCAACTCACCTCACCCGCTATTACCCAAATGTATTATGTAGTTAGACATCTATTAAAACTAAACATGCAAATAACTGATTGGGTTATTTCTAAATTAAACCGTTCTTGCAAATCATTTTTCAGTGTTACTGCAAATAATTAAGATTAAGGTTGCAAATGATGATGATTGAGTTGTATTTGTGCTGTTTGATGGAGATGTGAATTTGCTAATTGGTCATGTGAAGAATTGCTTTGTCAGTCACATAAGGTAGTGATGATTTTTTATGGTTTTTTTTTTTCTTTTAATAAACATGTGCAGCAGGATGTTAGTGAGGGCACTTATAAAATGGAGGGGACTTGGATTAGGTGTGTGTAAAACTGATGAAAGGTTAAAAACAGATTTGCTGTCATTTTTTGTTAATATTCTTTACATGAACAGCTCTGTTTTTGTTGTATTTTGCAGATCTTGGCTCTGTGATGCCATCTCATGACTATGGCAAAATTCCATGAAGCATGGGCTTTCTTTTCAATACTCTACAGGTGCTGATACTGTGTGTTTTTAAGCAATAACAGCTAGAACGCTAATGCAATTATCACAACAAGTTATAGCAAAAAAGCTCCATGATGATCTATTTTGGTGGCTGCAAGTGCATGTCCTGCAACAGGAAGTCAATGCTATATTTTAGCAGCTATGTTTGCATTTCTTTGAGGATTGTATATATAAGATATCTTTTTCTTCTTGTTGTTTTATTGTCCGAGTATTATGAATGTATTAAACAGGAGCTATTTACTTTGAAGGGGGTTGATGATGCCTGTGTGGTGGGGGGATCTATTGTAAATGTACAGGGAAAGTAGTAGCCAAAAGTTAGAAAAAGAATGTGGATGCCTTATTGTACATGTGTCTTGAACATTGATGCAGCACATGTTATTTTGCTATCTAGCTTGGAGCACATGATTGAGTGCTTGCTCTTCAACCTTTCTTGGAAGGTGGGGAGAATAATCACTATGATGCTTAAGCTGGATCATATTAATGAATTACTCTACTTATCATAAAAAAGGAACATGTGTTATTTATGTTATTAAACAAATATTATTTATGTTATTAAATTATAATGGTGTTAATAGAATGTTCAATTCGTGACATTGAAACCCACTAAGACCACACATGAAAGGGAAAGAAAACAATGTTCGAATGGAGTCAAACAAGGATGAAGAAAGTTACATGCACGTATTAGTAGAAGTTTGAAGGCAAGGTTTGAAACAATAAAAGTAAGAAAATATGTGGTTAAAGACTTAATATTATTACTTCGATAAATATATAATACTTTCGTTAATTACTTGGGAGACGTTACACATTTCAATGCAGTAAAACAAAGATGAAGGAAAATTAGACAATACAACATTTTTTGCATACAATCTAGTGTAGTGAATGATCCAAAGTAAAACAAAATAATGATTTTGCAGGGGAAACATTCTTTGGTCGTAGTTATCCATATCTGGATATGAAGCTGTGTTGTCTCTCTTTGATAGTGTTGGAACGGAGTGTTGTAGGCGTATGAAGATAGTTGATGGTTGCTTTTCCAACTCTTTGATAAAGATGAAAGTAAAATGCGTGCATTTTATTTAATGGACTTGAGCCAAAATTATAAGATTTATATTTTTCGTTTACATAATAAAAAGGATACATGTATAAGCCCAAACCACTTCTTAAATAATTACTTACATTATAATGAAATGCCCGTGCATTGCACGGGCTCTGACACTAGTATATATATATATATTTGCTTGAAATGAATCTTTTTTTCTCAAAATATTTTCAATTGAGCTTCTTGTTTTTTTTTTCAAATTTTTTTTTAAGAAATAAAAAGAATAAAAATAATGCATGGCATGTTTGGAAATAAAAATGCATGTTTATGCATGTGGTGAGTCTTTTTTTTTTAATTCAAAGTTTAACAATGCATGAGATACATGAAACAATTTTTTAATGAGGGGAAAATTTAAGGGGGAAAAAAGAAACATGAAATCAAATTGTTTTTTTTTTTTTTAAAGTTGAACATACATCCTTTTTTTTATTTTTTTCTTACAGGTGCAAGAACATGTACGATAGAGGGAAAAAATGCTCGCTGTGTCCTATAATGGTATAGCATGCCGTAAAAGGTCCTTAGGTCTTGACTGTAAGGGGATTGGCCACTAAGTTGAACATTTAGTGAAGATTTCAGGGTGGATCTAGAATTCTAAAGGTCGTGATCCCCAGATTGCCCCTGTCTCGAAAGGCAAGGACCCGGCTCATGACCCTAGCAACAAGTAGGGATAAACCCTCATAGGATGACTAGTCCATGATACCAGTAACAATCCGAGTGATGACTCAACAAATATCAGAGAGGCACCAGGCCGATCAATGACAATGTTGAGGCACTGCCTAGTCCTAAGTTAACCACAAGCTCGAGTATAGAGCTAAAAAGTGTGTGCAGCAAGTGACAGTGCAGTGTGTGGAAAGAGCATCCAAACTTGTACAGCCCTAAAAACTAGGACATACCTTACAAAACCAAGCCACACATATATCCATCAAATAGAGAACATCTACCCTGGAGTTGAGGTAACAAGCCAAATTATCATCAATGATGTATACCAAATAACAAAAATAAAGCAGAATACGAATATTAGGGAATATCAAATATAGATAAAACAAACAAAAAGAAAATGTTTTCTTTTTCTTTTTCTTCCTTTAAAAAAAATTAAATAAAAAAAAGGGTAAAACAAATAAGTTAAAATATCCTAAAAATTTGCACAATCAATTATAAGAGGCTTGACTCTCTGAAAAAATATCCCCAGTGGAGTCGCCATCTATCACGACCAGAAATTGCGGCAGGGACGGTGATAAAAAGAGATTTTAAGAAAAAAGTAGAGTCGCCACCAATTTTATTTAATTTAGGGAAAAATTGGCAAACCTTTAAAAAATGGTCTTTGAAACCAAGTTGAGTTCGGGAGTCGGTTACGAGTAGGGAAGGTGTTAAGCACCCGACATCGCCCATCCTATAAATGGTACCTTAAATTAATTGTGCAAAATTAATAACTTTTAAATTATTTATTTTACCCCAAAAGTTATTTAACGAATAAATAGATTAGTAATTAATATTTACACTAAAGAGGTTGAACATGGCACATATGTCCATAGGGGAACCTTAATTCTAAGGGATTGAACATGACACTCAAGTCCACGGGAATCCCTAAATAACACAATTTTATTATTTTAATTAACTATACAAACAAATTAAAAAGAGAACAAAAAAAATAAGAAAAAATTAATTTTGGCTTGACGAGATGATCAATCCCGCTCCTACGTATTCCCTGCTGCAATGGGAAACTCAAAGCCACGTAGTTCTTGTGGAAAATATTTTATTTGTTGGTTGATTTTAATTTTTATGAATTTTTTATTTCATTTAAAAAAGGTTTTTTTATATATTTCATTTTTTGCTTTTTATTTTATATATAGAAAAATCCTAAGCAAGATAAAACATGGCATGTACGTCCACAGAGCTATCCCGCATCTAAGGAATGAGTGTGAAACCTCTCACACAACAATCCCAAAATTATTTTTAGTAATTCCCTTTTTACATCATTTCACTTTATTTATTTTAACTTAAAATTTAAAAAAATAAATAAAACAAACAGCAAAGAAATAAATGAAAAAAAGGATCAGACTTATATAATGCAAGGCAAATACCCAAAACCTTTTACCAGCAAAGTAAAATGAAAAAAAGAAAAGGGTTTGGCAATGGCGAGCGGGTCAACCACGGAAGCGGATGCGGAGGCGGTAGCGGTTCGGGACGGCGACGCGGTGGTTCTGACTCGAGATGGTGGTGCGGCTTGCGGAAGTTGGCGGCAGTGGTGCGTGAGAATGACTCTCTCTGGTTGCCGCTATGCGCGATCTGTACAGGGGCGTGACAGCGGTCACAGCGTTCACGGCGGAGCAGGGCGAGGAAGGTGACGCCGCGCGAGGAGGTTCTGGTCACGGTCGTCCGGGGCTGCGCTGCAATGGCTTGGGCGTGCGACTGGTATGAGGGACAGTGGGTGTTTGTGACAAACTCTTACTGATAGTTGTTGTTGTTAAGGTTGGAGTCAAGTTAAATGGAGGAGATTGGTGGCTACTGTGTGATAGAGAAGAATGAGTAGGTTTTTTTTTTACCTGAAGGCTTAATGGAGGCCTCCTTTTTGTGTAAGCTCTCTTGTGATTTTATAACGCCAAATTCGCTCTGATTTTGATCCGAAAAATCTACAAGGATTAAAATTTCTATCTCTGATTTGAAATAGAATCAAAACTTGTGAGCCTCAGCTGCAAAAATCAAGGGATTTGCCAACTGGATTCAATTTCAAAATAATGTTGGAGGGAAGAAAAAGGTGGCTGCTAGGGTTTGTTGAAGGAGGATGAAGGAAGGAAGTGGGTTTGAGTAATGGGTTTGGCTTGTTTGGCCCGAATAATGAACAAGAATAAACCCCAAGTGTTTAACATAAAATTAAAAATTAAAATCATTTTGTTATTTTTTGTCTTTATATATTTTTTGGATTTTGGGATAAATAAAAGCAAACAACAAAATAAGATGGCAAAATATAATTAAATTTTATTTTCTTTGCATTTTTTTATTTTTTTGAAATTTTTAGCGAAAACTAAAAAGACCCGGTCAAAATAGGGTGTTCACACAACTCATTTGTAGCATCAAAGTTATCCCTGTCAAAAGTTCCTTACAATCTTTGATCATCATCAACAATTGTTCATCCCTCCCTCTCCATGGTGATAATGTCCAAGAGCTAATGTATTACTAATAATATCTATATGATATTATTAATAAAATTTTCACCATATATATCTACATTCATTAATAACATTGATGAAATTATAATTAAATTCTTCTATTTCCTTTTTCATACTAAAATGACATAATCAGTATCAATTTGTTTCATTCATGAAATTTCAAAATTCAAATTGATTTCATTATTGCTTTTGTTAATGACATTTTGACCATCATTATATTTTTTTCTTCAAAACAATATGAGCGAGACAAATCAGCGAAATTTGGAAGGTTATAATTAGAAGGTTATATTTTGAAAACATTATTGGAAGGTTATGAAACAGATTTGAATTTCAACTCATTGGTATCAAATTGATATTATCTCAATCAATAATCATAATTACATATATTTTTATGTCTGATTATAGTTTGTAAATTTTTTTTGGAAGGTTATAATTGTATTAATTAAATGGTATATTATAATCATTATTATCAATAATTTCATTGCAAATTATATCAATTATCAATAAATTGATTCTAATGCAAATCTGATCAAATTATAACCATTACTATAATTACTTCAAATCAACCACAACACGACACATAAGCAAAAAATGGAGGGAATGCTTCTGGTGTTGCCACGTGTGATAAGTGAAGGCTCCAGAGATTGACATGTGGAGGTTTCCACTTTGAGTTTGTTCGCAAATATTTTATATATATATATATATATGAGACAGGATCCGTTGACACCAGGTGTCAAACTTTTCTCTTACACCAATTTTCAACCGTTGATTTTAATTTGATCTAACGGCTTAAACTTATCAACTTTATTATAGAGAGAATAATTAAGAGTATCATTAATATGAAGAGAAAAAATAGAATATGTTTAATTAGGCCGGATTTTAAGTATCTTGAATTTAATAAAAATTATAATATTTATTAATTAAATATTTTAGATTTTAATTTATAGGTTGTCATTATTTAACGATCAAAAAGATAATTATTATTTTATTAACTAAAAATGGATAGAAGAATAGTTTTCAAAAACGCATGTCTATTTTTTTTAAGTACAAGAGTGCTTTGCTTAAAATTACAGTATTTATATCCTATTTTCGTTAAAACTATATAGCACTTTTTGTGCTCTTCTTTTCTTTTTCATGGTGTAAATTATAATGTTTTATATAAAAATTTCTAGATATTAGGTATCATTAATTAAGTATTTTTACAATTGTTAAATATTAAATATATTAATAATTTAAATTTAAATTTTTTTATTTTCAGATTATTTTTATTATTAAAATTAGTTTTAGTTAATTTTTATTTGTGTTATATCTGCAGATAAAACTATAATTAATTTTATTATATATCAAAATAAAAAATAATTGATAAAAATAAAAAATTAAGCAAGTTATTATTAAATTTTAAATTCGGAAAATTATTATAAAGAGATAGGATAAGGATTTTTTAAAACTATTCTTCTATCCATTTTTATTTAATAAATACTATAATTTTAATTAAATTTAAGATACTGAAAATCCCTCCTCATTAAATATATTATATTCTTTCACTTCACATTAATGCTACTCTTAATTATTCTCTCTCTTCAATAAAGTTGATAAGTTTAAGTCGTTAGATCAAATTAAAATCAACGATTGAAAATTGGTGTAAGAGAAAAGTTTGACACCTGGTGTCAACGGATCCTCTCTCTCTCTCTCTATATATATATATATATATATATACCCTCCAACATATTACATGCCTCCATAGATCTATGATAAAAAATATTCATGTAAAGTATGTTATAAATTTCAGAGTTGTAATACATATATATATCACAAAGCAAATGTATTAAAAATTAAATAAAAGCTTACGTGTCAACTATAAACTTGATATCTTTCATCAAGCTTCCTTCCCAACGAATACAGGAAGATGACACCATTCTGACGAGGACAAAAGATTAACAATCGCCAATGTTTCCTACATTTGGGAACAATTAGTGACAAGTCACACATAATTTTAAATCACTTGTAAACTTGTACTTACGAACTGAGGTAAGGTGCTAATAACACTCTTTTCTGCCATCATAAGCATTTTTAGCATGTAGGCCTGAATCTCTTTTGCCCTAAGCGTTTCACCCTGAATGAGGCCATCGTCAAAGAATCCATAAAGATGGAGGTTGTCCTTTGAGACACAGAAGCAATGTATAACATGATCCTGACATGTAAGTGACTTTCAAATGAGTGATGTAAAACACAAAAGGCTACCTTGATTATACATGAATAAGTTTAGCAACTTTCACCAAACACATGTTGTGCAATCAAGGAAACACATATTGGGAGCAACTAAGAGTGGAGTGCAAACACTCAAGCCAGAACCAAATGAGAGCATGTTAGAAAACTTCAACAACAAATGTTAACCAATCAGAAACTTAAGCCACTATAAAGTCATTCCATTTCCAAATCAATACAAGAAATAATCAACCTTGTCCAATACAAATTGTGTGAACGTAAAGCCATTTTGTTGTGGCATGAAAGTCAAAATAATTTGCTGCAAGTTGGAAAATGGTATGGGCAGAAGTGAAGTAGTTGGACGATGGGGTGATGAAGCATTTATTGCATTGCTTCAATCCTTCCCTATAAATAGTTGCCTCAGTTATTCATTTTGTGTATCCCAGCCGAGAGATAACAAAGAGAGCAAGAGAGGAAAAATATTGAGAGAGATATAGTTTCTCCTGTGAGGTTTCTCCTTGTGTGTATTCTCCTATATACAAGAGAGAGTGTTATTGTTCTCTCCTTGTATTTAGAGAGAGGTGTTGTAATTTCTTCCACTTAGTGAAAATCCTTTATTATTGCCCCGTGGTTTTTCCCTTATTTGTTGAGGGTTTTCCACGTAAATATTGTGTGTTCAGTTCCTCTTTTCTCATCTCTTATTTTAGCTGCGTGATATTATTCTGTCACTCTGGTACCCAACAGTGGTATCAGAGCCTTGGTTCGTGGTCAGTATTCCGCTGCAACAAAGTGATAAGGTGCCGGGTTCATAAGAAAATTCTTAGTATGCTCTGTGGTTGCAGTATTGTCTGATCTTCCACATCAGAAAAGAATTATTCTTGTTGCTGGAAATAAAGTGTGGTAGTGTGAAAGTGCATGTCTAGGAAAGTTCTGGCTAGGAAAGACTTGGTATTTAAGTGTGTCTATTAGTGACCCACCTCTCTTTCCTGGGAACTTACCTGGTGTACTATTTACGGACTACGGTCACTGTTCCAGTATTCGGTACTGTTCACGGGAGTAATTTGGTGTAAAACCATGGCAGCAAAATTTGAGATTGAGAAGTTCAATGGGAGTAATTTCTCCTTGTGGAAATTGAAGATAAGGGCAGTTCTGAGGAAGGATAATTGCCTAGACGCAATTGATGGTAGACCCTCAGATATCACCGATCAAAAGTGGAAAGAAATGGATGACAACGCTGTTGCCAATTTGCACCTAGCAATGGCAGACTCGGTATTGTCAAGTATTGCAGAAAAAAAGACTGCAAAGGAGATCTGGGATACTCTCAATAAATTGTACGAGGTCAAATCTTTTCACACGAGAATATTCTTAAAGAGGAGGCTCTACACTCTTCGAATGAGTGAATCCACGTCGGTGACGGATCACATCAACACTCTAAATACGCTATTTGCTCAGCTCACAGCATCAGATTTCAAAATAGCGGAAAATGAACGTGCAGAACTTCTACTTCAGAGTTTACCAGATTCGTATGATCAACTCATCATCAACATCACAAATAATAATGTGATGGATTCTCTGCGCTTTGATGATGTTGCCGGTGCTATTCTTGAAGAAGAGTCCAGGCGCAAGAATAAGGAAGAAAGGACAGAAAGTTCAAAGCAAGCAGAGGCATTAACGGTGACGAGAGGCAGATCAACGGAACGTGGCCCTAGTGGGAGTCAAAATCATGGTAGATCAAAATCTCGAAGAAGGAAGAATCTTAAATGCTACAATTGTGGCATGAAAGGGCACTTGAAGAAGGAGTGTTGGCATAACAAGAAGAATGGAGAGAAAGCTTCTGAAGCAGCAACATCTCAAGGATGTGTTGCAAGTACCTCAGATGATGGAGAAATCCTATATAGCGAAGCAGCAACCGGTTCTAAAGGCGGAAAACAACTTAATGATGTCTGGATAATGGATTCGGGCGCAACATGGCACATGACTCCACATCGAGATTGGTTTTGCACTTACGAGCCTGTCTCGGAAGGATCTGTGTTCATGGGAAATGATCATGCCTTAGAAATTGCTGGAGTTGGTACTGTCAGATTAAAGATGCATGATGGTACTGTTCGCAAAATACAAGGGGTACGGCATGTGAAGGGATTGAAGAAGAACTTATTGTCCATTGGGCAATTGGATGACCTTGGGTGTAAGATCCATACTGAAGGTGGGATCTTAAAAGTAGTTAAAGGCAATCTTGTGGTGATGAAAGCTGAGAAGATCACAAGTAATCTATACATGCTTTTGGGAGATACGTTGCAAGAGGCAGATGCATCAGTTGCAGCAGCGAGCCAAGAAGAAACAACAATGATGTGGCATCGCAGATTAGGCCATATGTCGGAACGTGGCTTGAAAGTCCTTGCGGAACGCAATCTCCTATCCGGGCTCAAGACGGTGAATTTATCGTTCTGTGAGCACTGTGTGATGAGTAAGCAGCATAGATTGAAGTTTGCTAGAGTAACTACTAAAAGCAAACACATACTAGACTTGATCCATTCTGATGTGTGGGAATCACCGGAAATATCTCTGGGAGGAGCAAAATATTTCGTGTCATTCATTGATGACTATTCCAGAAGTTTATGGGTGTACCCAATCAAGAAGAAGTCAGATGTGTTTCCAGTATTCAAGGAGTTCAAAGCACAAGTAGAGCTTGAAACTGGGAAAAGAATTAAGTGCTTGAGGACAGACAATGGAGGAGAATATGTAGATGGCGATTTTCTAGCATTTTGCAAACAAGAAGGTGTTGTAAGACAATTCACAGTTGCACATACACCTCAGCAGAATGGTGTAGCAGAGCGGATGAATAGAACTCTCCTAGATAGAACAAGAGCCATGCTGAGAACAGCGGGAGTGGCCAAATCTTTCTGGGCAGAAGCAGTTAAAACTGCCTGTTACGTGATAAATCGATCACCATCAACAGCGATTGGCTTGAAGACACCAATGGAGATGTGGAGAGGAAAGCCAGCTGATTATTCTTCTTTACATGTGTTCGGATGTCCTGTGTACGTGATGTACAACTCCCAAGAAAGAACGAAGTTGGATCCAAAATCCAGGAAATGTATATTCTTGGGGTATGCTGACAACGTGAAGGGGTATCGCCTGTGGGATCCCACTGCCCGCAAGGTTGTTGTTAGCAGGGATGTAGTCTTTGCAGAAAATGAACTGCAAAGTGAGCAGAAAAATGAGAGCACTACCAAAGAAACTACTGTAGTTGAGATAGAAAGAAAGTTTGGAGAAGATGATTCTTTTGAGGCAGAACCAGAGCACGAAGAACAGGAACCATATGAGGCTAATGAAGAAGAAGTTCGACGATCAACACGTCAGGGCAGAACACCATCATGGTACTCAGATTATGTTATGGCAAGCCACGATGCATATTGTCTTCTAACAGAAGAAGGGGAGCCATCAACCTTTCAGGAGGCTGTAAGCAGTTCAGATGCTTCTCTGTGGATGGCAGCAATGCATGAAGAAATGGAAGCCTTGCATAGGAACAACACATGGGAACTTGTTGAACTTCCAAAGGGTCGAAAAGCCAT
The DNA here is from genome assembly GCA_035048595.1 of Echinosophora koreensis. Lineage (NCBI taxonomy): Eukaryota > Viridiplantae > Streptophyta > Magnoliopsida > Fabales > Fabaceae > Echinosophora > Echinosophora koreensis. Next base: position 373,739 of record JAPCYP010000137.1, read on the forward strand.
CGGGAACAAATGGGTTTACAAGATCAAACGAGATGGCAACGATCAAGTGGAGCGATATCGTGCAAGATTGGTGGTAAAAGGATATGCTCAGAAAGAAGGAATTGACTTCAACGAGATATTTTCTCCAGTTGTCAGACTTACTACTATCAGAGTAGTGTTGGCTATGTGTGCTGCATTTGATTTACATCTTGAACAGTTGGATGTAAAGACTGCTTTTCTTCATGGAGAACTTGAAGAAGAAATTTATATGCTCCAACCTGAAGGCTTTAAAGAACAAGGAAAAGAAAACTTGGTTTGTAGGTTGACCAAATCTCTGTACGGTCTAAAGCAGGCGCCCAGATGTTGGTACAAGAGATTTGATTCCTTCATTATTAGCCTTGGATACAACAGACTAAGTTCAGACCATTGTACATACTACAAGAGGTTTGATGATAATGATTTCATCATTTTGCTGTTGTATGTGGATGACATGTTGGTGGTAGGCCCCAACAAAGAACGAGTCCAAGAATTGAAGGCACAGTTGGCTAGGGAGTTCGATATGAAGGACTTGGGACCAGCAAACAAGATTTTAGGGATGCAAATTCACCGAGACAGAAAAGATAGGAAGATTTGGCTTTCTCAAAAGAATTATCTAAGGAAGGTCTTGCGGCGCTTCAACATGCAAGATTGTAAGCCAATTTCAACCCCACTTCCTGTCGGTTATAAATTATCCTCAGGTATGAGCCCTAGCAGTGAAGCGGAGAGGATGGAAATGTCTCGAGTACCGTATGCATCGGCGGTGGGAAGCCTTATGTATGCCATGATATGTACAAGACCAGACATTACGCAAGCAGTGGGAGCGGTTAGTCGGTTTATGGCAGATCCTGGTAGAGAGCATTGGAATACTGTTAAGAGGATCCTGAGATATATAAAAGGAACCTCAGATGTTGCATTATGTTTTGGAGGATCAGAATTCATTGTCAGGGGTTATGTCGACTCAGATTTTGCAGGTGATCTTGATAAGAGAAAATCTACTACTGGCTATGTGTTCACACTTGCAGGAGGAGCGGTAAGCTGGTTATCCAAGTTACAGACTGTTGTAGCTTTGTCTACTACAGAAGCTGAGTACATGGCAGCTACGCAAGCTTGCAAGGAAGCTATATGGATTCAAAGGTTAATGGAAGAACTCGGGCACAAGCAGCAGCAAATTACTGTGAATTGTGACAGTCAGAGTGCCTTGCACATTGCAAGGAATCCAGCTTTTCATTCCAGGACAAAGCACATAGGTGTTCAATATCACTTTGTTCGAGAAGTAGTGGAGGAAGGGACTGTGGATATGCAGAAGATTCACACCAAAGATAACCTAGCAGATGTTATGACGAAGCCAATCAATGCTGACAAGTTTACATGGTGCCGATCCTCCTATGGCCTATCAGAAACATAAGCAACAGGGAGCTGGCAAGGTAGAGAGATTTTGAAAGCTCACCAAAAGTGACTTTAAGTGGGAGATTGTGAACGTAAAGCCATTTTGTTGTGGCATGAAAGTCAAAATAATTTGCTGCAAGTTGGAAAATGGTATGGGCAGAAGTGAAGTAGTTGGACGATGGGGTGATGAAGCATTTATTGCATTGCTTCAATCCTTCCCTATAAATAGTTGCCTCAGTTATTCATTTTGTGTATCCCAGCCGAGAGATAACAAAGAGAGCAAGAGAGGAAAAATATTGAGAGAGATATAGTTTCTCCTGTGAGGTTTCTCCTTGTGTGTATTCTCCTATATACAAGAGAGAGTGTTATTGTTCTCTCCTTGTATTTAGAGAGAGGTGTTGTAATTTCTTCCACTTAGTGAAAATCCTTTATTATTGCCCCGTGGTTTTTCCCTTATTTGTTGAGGGTTTTCCACGTAAATATTGTGTGTTCAGTTCCTCTTTTCTCATCTCTTATTTTAGCTGCGTGATATTATTCTGTCACTCTGGTACCCAACAAATTGTCGAATATTTATCAAGAGAGACTATCCTTTCCAATATGGGTGAGAAGTGTGTTCTGCCTTCTGCAACATTTATTGCCGCTACGTGAGAGGGAGAGGTGGAGTGGAGGCTGCCCTAGGAGTGCTTGTGTAGAGGAAACGAAGAAGGCAGAGAGGGAATGTGATTTCTGTCAGCAAAAATGTTTGAGAAAAATCAAATGAAAAAGGGAAGAGAAAATGAAGAGGGTTAGGGAATAGAAAAGAAAGGCATAAATGTTTGAAGAAGAACAAGAAGAGAAAGGTTACTTGGTGGAGCTTCACGTTGTGGCGGCCGAAGGTGAGGCTTCGTGGTGGTGGTGGCCATTCACAGTGAGGGATTTGAGAGAGGGTTCAAAGCAAAGAGAGGCTTTTGTTTTTTAACATTAAGAAAATGAGAGAGGAGATCTCTCCGCATGCGTATCAAATGTTTGGTAAAAAACCTTTACTTAATTTATTGATGCTCATAAAACTATAAAATTTACATATGAGGTTAATTATAATCATATTCATAAAAAAATGTAAACTCACCAGCAAAATATTTATAAAAAAATAAAAAAAATTCAAATTTTAATTCTTCATAACTTAAAAATATATTAGAGATTATAATTAAATTATAGAAATATACGAGTATAACACTTCTCATGTTCCACATGTTTCATCTCCTACTCAATCCGTGTCTCCCTTGTTACCCTCTCTTCATTCTGGTTTAACCCCTCCTAACACTTCTCCTATCTTACCATCTCATAATGTTCATCCTATGGTCACTCAATCAAAGTCCAACATACTATAACTACATTCTCCCACTATCCTATTAACACATGCAGAGCCTACTAATCCAAAAAAGGCATTAGCTATTCCTCATTGGCAGGAAGTGAATATAATGCATTAATGGCAAATGGACTTGGACATTGGTTGATTTACCTCCCATCTAAACAACAATATGTTATAAATGAGTTTTTCACATTAAAGAAAATCCCGATGGCACTATCAACAAGTGCAAAGCTAGATTTGTTGCAAAAGGATTTCATCAGCAGTTCAACAATGACTATATTTAGTAGTTTTCTAACTTCTAGGGAGTGACATCTTCCACTATGCTGCTCTTTCTTTCAATTTGATTTCTTGAAAGATCAACATCACATAATTCAGCTAACGTGAAATCTTCTTATTTCTTATACAATAAATCCAGATTAGTGGTTTCAGATTTCTGTGTGTCTCTACTATAAGTACAAGACCAAATGATTGAAAAAGTTAAGAAGAGTCAAATAAAATAATATTAAATATGTACACACCATTTAAGTGAAGAGAGAGAAAACCTTCTAGTGTAGAGATAAAAAACCATCGGCGACAATGAGCAAAACAATTCCACTATAAAATGGAAAGTACAACAAATCTTCTAATAAGGATGAAGAGCAAAAAAAATTTCTTCACAAATTCTCTCTCAAAATGGAATTTAGTTGTTGTTGGGCGGCTAGTAATCAGCCTTGGCGAGGCCCAGGTGGGGCTGCAGTCGGGTGTGACGATGCCGAATGAGGCCGTATTCAGATCAAAACATGATGCTGACTGCTACTAGGCTTAAGGAAATAAGTTGCGCCATGACTAACAGCTATAGCTTTTAGCCTAGTGGTAAACGCTTGATCCTACACTTGGTATTAGAGCAGGTCATGGGTTCGATTCTCATGTAACGCACTGTTGGCCCTGGGAGGGGGATTATTGGTAAAAGGCCAATATCCTGCTTGGCAAGGCCTAGGTGTGGTCGGAGTTAGATCGAGGTCCTTTCCCAGTAAGTTGCGGCCGGTGTTGGGAGGGGGATTGTTGGTGGTGGACCAACATCCTAGCCTGGCAAGGCCCAGGGGGCTGCAGTCAGGTGGGGACGTAGTCAGATCAAAACATGACGCTAATTGCTACTAGGCTTAAGGAATAAAGTTGTGTCGTGCCTAACAACTATAGCTTTTAGCCTAGTGGTAAGCGCTTGATCCTACATTAATGAGTTGGCGATCTCATAAACTATCTGTTCCGGACCATCAATACCACCAAAACATGGGTCGAGTCGCAATTGAGGCCCAGTAAGGGAGACCCTATTAAGACAACAAGCAGCCCAAGGGAAAAGCCATGTGATGCCTGCGCAGGCTGGGCACCCGACCAAAAAGTTCCACGCATGCCACCAGACATGATTGCTGCCCACTCGGCCTGCACTAAGCAAATAACCACGCACCATCTGTAACGCCTCCAGCAGTTGCCAATGGCCATCAATAAAGCATAAAGAATGAAATCATAGAGGCCACGCCCAGCTGGCGGCATACTAATGTCCAAACTTGTCGAGAGAGGCCCCAAGGCCCATCAATTTCCTTAGTAATTCTCTTTCTATAAATACTAGTGAGTATCTTCATACCCTCATAATCTCATTTTTACACTATCACTACACTCTTAAGATCTACATCCCTTATGTTGTAACATCCAAAAAATTGGCTACCAGATAATTTAAAAGGAATTGGATCATTAGAATGAGGACATTTCAAGTTTAGAAGTGGTTAAAAGCTCTTAAGTGACTTAAAAGAAGTTAAATAGATAGTTTTGAGTGTTTTAGGCCCAATTTTACCTAATATAGACCTCGTACAACCTGGGATCCATCTCAATTGGGCTTTTACCAATCCAAACAATCTTTTTCGACCTTGATGTCTTCATACAAATTGTAGCTATATCTCTTTGATTTCCATACGCACCAAATCCGTCCACATTGGATTCTTCTAGCTCGAGTTATGACCAAATTCATAAACTTTGTTCAGGTTCGAGCGCCAGCACCGTCTTTTTAACTTCTAGTCATGTGTTTACGCTCTAAATGTATGTTCCAGATTTTGTGACCTTCATGAAAGTTGTAGATATTTCATTTAGATTTCCAACGATACAAAGATCATGATTTTTGGATATCTATAACTCGATACATGTGTGAAATACCGCACTGAGCTCTGAATGAGCGGGAATTGAGAGCCCAGAGCTTAAGCATCAGTGTGCTTGGAGAAGCACGGCCATGCTGGATTCCTTGACGATGTTATTACTTATTTTACGTGTTTCGACCTATATGGACCATACAAATGAGCTTCTAATAACTCTATAACGTCGTTTTGAACCCTAATAGTATCTAAGAACTCAAAGGAGAATTGTGGAAGAGAAATTCAAGGTTTGGGAAGAAGGAATTATGAAAGAAGTCTAGCAAGAGGAAGAACGGGGAAAATTTCGTCTGCCACCAGTGATTTGTTCCTTCAGATTAACCACCACCACCACAACGACGGCACCTCTGATTCTAGGAAAAGTTGAAGAAGAAGGCCTTTATTGATGATAAAAAAAGAAAAATAAGAAGAGGCAAATAAGGGGAAGAACAAATTTGGGTTTAGATCTATTCAATATGTTATTCCAATTGTGTTGGGGTCTTCGATCTGTGTTCCTTAGATCAAATAATTCATCGTCAATTTTTAAATCGATCTGCTTATTATTCAGGAATTTTTATGTTCGTTTTCGCTGGATTATGGCCTTTGGTTTTGAATCAATTTTTATGTACGATTATCGGTTCAATAACAATCCGAGGAGGACGTTGGTCGGGTTGACGTGGAGGAGGAGGACGCCATCTCTACCGTACAACGGAGGCGCTCTCGTCGGAGGGTGGAAGTGAGTGTGGCGGCGACGGTTGTGGAGGGTTGGATGGCAGATGTTGGAAGAGGGAGAAAAGATGAGAATATGAAGGATATTTTCAAAATATCACAAATTAAATATAAAAAAAACTGATAATTAACTTGGAAATTGGTGATTCATGGTGACCCGCCTATTTAGGTGCTTTACATAAGACAACACCATCCTTATATTCATTGAGTTGTAAAACTTACTCTATTATATTTTATATTTTTAAAGCTTAATTATACATTTTATATGCCTCTAGTAAAAAAACTTGGTCACTTTCATTCTTATGTTTCACCAAATTCCTATATAGGGTATATGTTAAAATTCAATCCACTAGTTTAGACTTCTAAGAAACATGTTATCAAATCATATTCAACTACTAAATATCAAATTGTATCTGAAGATGTCAATTGCCATGGTTGAATGTCCTCAAAGCACATAAAAGAAATTGAACGAAGATGGTGACGAACAACTTTGCCACCACTGGACTTGGTATTTGGTGTCAAAGCAAATGCGAGCAGCCTCAACAATGAATGGACCTCCATTGCGAACACAAGCAACTCCGCCTGGTCAAAACATGAGAGTTAGGACTAGTGGATATTTTGGAAAATTCTGAAAGTAGGATTAAAAAGAAGATTTTTAAATGTCAAATTTTATTTTGCAAAAGAATTCTATTAGGTGTTAAATTTTGAAAAAAGTTATGAAAACTTTTATTAAAATAAGATGTAAGTTCACCTAAACATGTATATAATTTTAATTGAGTTGACACCTTTAGATTCATTAAGCTCAGAACAATTGGTAGGTAGTTATGTTCCTTAAGCATGTAATCAACGGTTCTATTCCTATCATGTGTGTGGAAAATATTTTATTAGGAAACAAAAATTCATTTCAGTGATCTCTCGCCTCAAAGGGGATTAGACTTGGGACATCGACCCGTTATACACTTGGTGAAACCAAAATAAATCCTCTCATCCATGCCAACCATGAAATTCACCGGAGGTAAAAAGTCTAAAAAGTAAAAGATTAAATGTCTAATTTGGTCCCTAAATTAATTATGTAGGACTTGTTAGGCCCTTTGTCTATTTTCAATGTCCATTTATTTGTTATACGCGTCTCGTTAACCATCCTGCCTGGGTCGCCAATGGTCTTGCGTGACCAATGACAAATTTCCACCGTGGGAAGCGAAGAAAAGTGAAAAAAAAGTCCACAATTTAAAACCCATATACCTACAAACTAAGCATATATTTTTCACATTTGGTTAATTTTCCATGAAGGAAATTTATCAAAAGCCACACAGGACCACCATCGGGTCAGACATAATGATTAACAATACACATAAATGAGTAAACCCACGTTGAAACTAATCTTTAATATTAAAAGGAAGGTTGTGGTTGGGGTATATCTGTAAAATCTCTGATCAAAGTTTTAAGGTGATGACTGGAGTATATCTGTAAAATCACTTGATCAAATTTTTTAAAAAAAAAACATGTCTGGGGCATATCTATAAAATCACTTGGCTAAAGGTTCTGTTTAGGAAAAAAAAAACTCTGCCTCTTGGTTTTCTTCGGTGACGAGGAGCACATCATGAGAGAAAGAGAGACGGACTAGGAGGACAAGCGGCGCGGGCCGGCGGATGAAGGGTCGTGTATGGCGGTATATTCCTCCAAGACTATTGAAGATAAGAGGCCTCCTTCCATGGCTACAGATGAATTAGTCAGAGAACGACAAACAGTCTCTGGTTTAAGGTATGCTATTCAAATACTTCCAACGTTGTTCTTTTCACTTTTCTTTTTTACTAATTTTCTTATGATGCTAATATTTTCCCTTCTTTCCAGAATACATACTGATATTATGTGAAACAACTTTAAATTGATCGCTTGGGTATAAAACTTTCGTGCCATTATATAATTAAAATAAAAACTGGATTTTATCTCCACCCAAATTGCCGGCATCTCTTACAGTACTATAAAAGATAAGTTTGAGTTAGTAGAGATGCAGTTTTATCACAACCAATTTAGGTAATTTGATAGTAAAACTTCAGAGAACATTTTCAGAATTTATGCTTTTTGCCTATATATTGTTAAGAATTAGATTATATTTGCTTTCCTTTTGTAGTGTGTACTCTTGATGAATATTTCTATTTGCTTAGGACATGCTTGATAGAAGTTTAAATTAGAGGAATGGAAAGTGCAGTGAAAATAATCAGTGCACTGAGCCATCATTCATATTCTCCAAATACTGACACAAATTCTCAACAAGGGCCACCAAGTCCAATATTTGCAAAGAATGCAAGGAGAAGCAGGTAAATTTAGATTTGAATCAGTACTGCATGCTTAACTCCTGAAAGAGATACAGTTTCTCCAATTCTGGTAATTTGATAGTAAAACTTTTAATACAAATACATATCCATCTGAATTTGATTCTGCAATGGTGCTTTAAGAGACAACACTCCATGCATTAAGTTTATATAGTGAATAAATTGTTTAATTACATAGTTTATAATTATTGAAAACCTTCATAAGATTAATTGATTAACATTGTAAAACTATTAAATTTGATAGGCTTATGAGCTAGGCGATGAAGTAGACTTCAGGACTACTCTTTCTCCTCAATCATGTCCATATGTATTAAGCCCCAACTCCGAATGATGTTGTAGGATTCTTGCCGCCCTTTTGGAAGCATCTATCTTCAACCACCGTACTCACTGTTCTCTCCCCTCCATCCTCCATCCTCGGAGGAATTGAGTTCAGTAAAAAATTTGCACATGATCTGATGTTCAGTGTTTGGCTGCAGATCATGAGAAATCCTGAGACAGGAAAAATCATTTTGGGCATCTGATTCAGCTATTGAGGTATGCATCCTTTGTAGGAGTGTTTGACTAAACCTTTCATTCTTTTTGTAACACTTATTCAGCACTTGCAGATCATAAATAGAATCAGTAATTGCCATTTCAGCTTCAGTTACTTTTTCTAATAGTCTATACGCAAATGTCCACAAAATCTATTCCCATTATATATTTTGTAGGCAAAAATTACACTTTTGGTCCCTTAAGTTATTTGTTTTGTTCAAATTGGTCCCTTAAGTTTTTTTTTGACAAACTAGACCCTTAAGTTAGGTTCAGGTTTCAAATTGGTCCCTTAGGTTTTTTTTTGTAACAACCCTTAAGTTATGTTTGGGTGACAAATTGGTCCCTTAAGTTATTAAAAAATAATAAATTAAGGGTCTAATTTATTGGTCCCTTTGACAAATTAAGGGACCAATTTGTCACCCGAACATAACTTAAGGGTCTAGTTTGTCAACAAAAAAAACTTAAGGGACCAATTTGAAACCTGAACCTACTTAGGGGTCTAGTTTGTCACAAAAAAAACTTAAGGGACCAATTTGAACAAAACAAATAACTTAAGGGACCAAAAGTATAATTTTGCCTATTTTGTATTACCCTTACCAATCATTATGGGTTTCCATTATGTTGTTGCCTGGGTATCCACATCACTGGGAATGAGTTTTTCTATATTTCTTAGGCAATGAATGGACAATATCTTTGCAATCGTCAAATTACTGTGTCGTATGCTTATAACAAAGACACTAAAGGGGAAAAGCAGGGTACTCCAGCAGGTAATTTCTTGCAACTACCTATCCTTTGTTTTTTTGGGGGGATTAATTCATGGATATTGTTTCGGTACTATCTGCTTATATTTCATCTATCATGCAGAAAGAGTTTTGGCTGCAAGCAATCCAAGTGCACAGAAGAGTAGGCCTCATACGTTAGATGAGCATATACTTTAACCACTAGATAAGCTTAGATGGGCCACTGGCCTGATGTAAATGTTGATACAATATTAACAATTATTTTTAAATACAAATTTTGGTTCAACATCTAATTTTGAAAGTGAGCATGGGAGGGAGGATAGGATAAAGGAGAGGGAGAGGGTTCTAGCTGACAAAGGATTTGACTATTTATATGTTTTGGGTTCCATTTCCATGGTTGGATAAAAATTTAAAACTCATTCAAGTGTGGGCGTTAAGGAAAAAGGTAACAGTTGTGTAGACTTATATTTAAATTTGAGATTTATGTCTAATTTTCATGGAATCATAAAATTTAGATAGTTTCAATTCAAACATTTTTTTTTTTGAGACAATTCAATTCAAACATTAGTCTTCCCTATTTATACCATTTCTTTCTAATGTATGTTTTTAACTTTCGAACCAAAACTATTTCTGAAATTAACAAATTAACTTTCGCACCGCTATTTAAGGACAAATTGTTCAGGCTCTACCCGAGGTCGATCCTTGGATATGCAACAACCCTTAGCCAGGTTTTACTAATCGCTCGGCCAACCAGGAATTTAGTCCCATAAGCGGGTCCAAAGAATCTAAGCCGTAGGTACTTAGAGGACTCACTCGGTCCCAAGGATTAATTAGAGTGTATACCAAAGCGAAAAAAAAGGCCGCTCTCAAGATGGGCCAAAAATTATGAAGCTTCAAGGTGTGTTGCTGGTTAAAAACATAAAAACAAATTATAGTTTGCCAACATAAAAATATATTTAGAAGTCCAAACACAAAATCATTAAAAATAACTATCCAAACAAAATAGTATAAAAAGTTAAAAACGTACAATAGGCCCATGCATCGCACGGGTACAATATCCAGTATGATATGAACTGACATATCTTGTGTTTTTTTTTTTTTTGACAAAATCTCGTGTTTATAAATTTGATGATCCTACTAATATCCTACTAGTACGAATAATGATTATTATTTTCCAAAAACAAAAAATGTCCCAATGATTTTTTTAGGGCCCAAAAATTGGACCTTTAGGTTAGGAAATCCACGTGGCAATTCACAAATCCAAAGCCCTATTTTAGGTTAGGATCCAGTGTCAAGGGTTTTAGCAGCTTCACACCGTCACAATTCGCAGCAACCGAATTGGGGAAGCTGAGACAAGAGAACAACAAAGCGCTTTTCAAGTCTGGTAACATCTCAAGAACAAAACTTGCTTTCATCCCATTTCTCCTCTTTCCATTACGATTTCACTGTTGGTCTCTGAAGGGTTTGTTTGTCTATTGAGTTTTCTTTTTCCTTTCATTTTCTCGTTAATTAGGGTTTCTAACAGTTGCATCATTTGACCTAATTGATGGTTAATAATATTGTACAATATCTGCTTTTACGGCCTGCGAGCCTTCTGTTATGTGCAAATTGCAACTGGGTATTCGAGAAAGAGAGAATCAAATGAAAGAAATAAGAAAAGAATTAAAAAAATTGAGTCTTGTTTTCTTGCCTTCATGGGTTTTTTTTTATTTCAATTTTCTGACCCATTTACTGTATATATGAGTATTCATCATATATAAGAGTTTTCTGGTACATTATCAATTATCATAAGGATATTGGGAAGCCGTTGTAACTTTTGATTGATACTAAAAGCATATATTCTTTACTACTATGAGGTAATCACTGCCATTTTTTTTTATTTACTATTTTTCCCTTTTAATTTTGGGTTAGAGAAGGGGAGTGGGAAGGGACAGAAATCAGCTGAGAAAGGAGTAGATAGTCATTTGCTATTGCACACACAGTTGTGTTTGACTAATTTAGAGTACATGTTGTCACTTATAATTCTTTTTGCTGTGGCTAATATGAAATTAGATTGCAATTTCATTAAATTAGATTGCCATTGCATCTTTTTAATGTGTAGAAAGTGACCAAGTGGTGGAACTTTTTGTACACATAGCATAATTTGCCATGAAGTGTGATTAGACCATATAACGTTTGGCATTGTGTCACTTTTGTTAGGTTTGAACAATGGCGTTCCTCAATAAAATTGGAAACCTACTCAAGCATTCTGCTGTCAAGAACATCAATCAAGATTTGTCTGCGTCTACTCCTTCAATTTTCCAGGCAATTAGATCCATGTCATCTGGAAAGCTTTTTGTTGGAGGTACATTAGTTTATCATCCTGAATGTTTTTTCCTAATAGAGCATAGTGATTAACAATTAATTTTCAAATTTCAATTGCATTGCAGGAATTTCATATAGCACAGATGATATGAGTCTGCGAGAAGCTTTTGCTCGCTACGGAGAAGTACTTGATGGTATTTATTTTTCTTTCGGACTTAGTCTACTAGTTTTTCATTATTATAGGTAGAGCCAACATCAAACCAAAAGAAATAAGTTTCCACTTTTAAATTTGTGTGCTGTGAATTACACACATAGTGAACCAAATCAAACTAATATAATGCTCATTATTGATATTGTGATTTTTCCTTTTGATAAATGACAATATCTGTTAACAGTAGAGGCTACTTATTTATACTTGTGCCATTGTTTCATTTGTGGGTGTACTTTACTTTGTTTTTTATTCCTTTGCTATGTTAGAATGAGTTTACAGTTGTTGTTAGTCATGATAGATTGGTTTAATTGTCACCATCTGTAATCTGTAATGTACGACAATCTAGCAGTCAACAATCAAATGTTTATACTTTATACAAAAACAACAAAAAATGGTGGCTATACCTATGTCAAGCATACATTTTGTTTCATGTTATGGTGCTCATTGATTTCATCACTGAACTGGTTATTCTTAATATTCTTCCAGCAAGAGTTATCATGGATCGTGAAACTGGCAGATCCAGAGGTTTTGGCTTCATAACTTTTGCAACAAGTGAGGATGCATCTTCTGCCATTCAGGCCATGGATGGCCAGGTCAGTTTCCTGTGGTGATTTATCTTGCTGAACTTTTAACACTAACAATCCTGACACTTATTCACATGGTAAGCATGATTTTAAAGTCTCATTTATAAAGAAATTATCAGGTTGGTTTTACTCCATATTATATATGAAATAGTGAAACACCTTATATACTTACTGGAGTAAGCAATTCCTGTTATTTGGCTGATGCAAGGCTCAGGATCACAACAAAAATTATTTCTTCTATAATGGCTGAAGTTTGTTGAAGTAGATCTTAAATAAATTTTGCTACCTGAATGATAGTATTCTTATTGCCAAGATTGCTTTGCACTAAATGATTGTTACATTTTTTTTTATTTAATCCAAGAGTCAGTTCAATAAAAATATTTAGATAAACCATGCAAATTCTTACAATATGGAGTTTGAGTATAAAACCAAAACTGTGAAATTGAAAGATAAGAATTAGTGGAATATTATGATCCATACCGGCATTAGGTAGAGGTCATTAGATACTCTCTTATGGTCTGATGTTAGCCTTTTATAAGGAGGGGGAATCCGAGTGAGGGAGGCGTGACCTCACCTCTTGATTAGTAATCATAAGGCTGATACGGAATTCTTGAATGTGAGTGTGCCACATGTGGCCACTCATTTTGTTTCATGTAATTACGTTCGTGCTTCTTTGCATGCATGGGTGAGCAGTGACCTTTAGTGGAGCACTGGAGCCCCATTGATGGACTTCTCATTGTATTGGGCTTATACATAATGAAGCCTAAGTACACTCCCATATTCCCCAGCTCAGAGCGATGACAGCAAACTAGCTAGATAGGCCTGAAGTTAAACGAAGTTGAAATATGATCCACTGCTATTGGAAAAACTTTTATCTTGTACCCAAAAAAAAAGCTCTCATCTTGTCTGCTCAATTATAGAAAGAAGGAATGAGGAAATAGTTATTCATTTTACAGTTATACTTAAATTTTAACATCAATTAACGGTTACTGTTATTTTCAATAGACTAAGCTAGCTAATGTTCTCAAATTTTTAAAGGTTGGCTATATTTCTTGTATCATCTCAAATTATAGTGTCACAGGATCTCCATGGCCGGAGGATACGAGTGAATTATGCTACAGAAAGGTCGCGTCCAGGGTTTGGTGGTGGTGGTGGCGGTGGCTATGGTGGAGGCGGCTATGGAGGCGGTGGTGGCTATGGTGGTAGTGGTGGCTATGGTGGTGGCAGCAACTATGGTGGCGGTGTTGGTGGCAGCACCTATGGTGGCGGCAGCGGCTATGGTGGCGGCAGCGGTTATGGTGGCAGTGCTAATTATGGAGGTGATGGCGGCACTGGCAGCTATGGCAGCGGCAATGCTGCGACTAGTTATGCTGGTGGTAGCACTGTGAACTCGGGTGTGGATCTTGGCTCTGCTGGTGGCGAACTCAACAGCATAGACGATAGTGAATCTATTGAGCCATTGGAAGACAATCACCTGAGAGAGAACAATGATGAACCTAATGAGGCTCAGAACCGAGGCTAAGTATTTTTGCCCTCGAAAAAAATCCTTGCAAGTATCTTGAAGATGATAATCGAATGTGTTTCAAACATTCCCATCCCTCTCCCCCAAGCTTTCGAAACTTAATTGTTTGTCTTGAATTTGGTAGTTTGTCAGCTGAACGACTGATGTAAAATAAGATTTTTCCAGGAGTGTATTGCAACTATTTGGAATTTTATTTTTGGATCGTTCTAGCATTTTTTAATTATATACAAAATTTACTAAATGATTTGTAGTCAACAATGTGGAGTCATGTTTTTAGAATGTCAACAGGAGCAGAAAATTGGGAGTTGGTGCAATAATTTACAATCTATTCAAATAGATCTTGCCTAAATGATTAGTTCAAATATATCTCAAAACAGCTGGTTTTGGTAAAGCATTTGGGCAGTCAAAGTGTCTCACCAACTGAAAATATTTTAGTGTTTCAGTCGTAGTGGTTCAGCCTAAGCAGAATTATGATACAGAATTACTACATCCATAATTTGGTTAAGTATCAACTGTGAGGATAACTATAATGATTATTTCTAGAGTGAAGTTCCAAATTGATTCCCGAAAAATTTGGGGGACCTACTATTGGTCCTTTGAAAAAAATAAATTAATCATTTAGTCCCTCAAATTTACAAACGCGGGACATATTGGTCCCTCATTCCACTTTTAATATACGTTTACTTGCCTATGTGTCTTATTAATCATCATGCCGGACTCTTTAGTAGTCTGCATAGCCTATGACAAATTTTCATCAAGAAAAATAAATAAAAAGTGAAAGCGTGCATTTTTAGGTACTTGGGTTTTAAAATTTTGCATATTTTTTTATAGGGTAAAGGCCTATTTTGGTCCCTGACAAAAAGTGCGTGGATCATTTTAGTCCCCGACAAAAAAAAAAAAACTACTCCGTTAGTTTATGACAATTACTAACTAGGACAAGTTAGTCCCTACGTTCACTCCGTTAGTCAACGTCCGTTACTAAATTGTCTCACGATATTAATTGTCAGGGACTAATGAGTCTTACTTTAAATTTTGTTAGGGACTATAATGCCCCATAGTAATTGTCAGGGACTAACTTGTCCCACTTAGTTATTGTCAGGGACTAGCGGAGTAGTTTTTTTTTGTCAGGAACTAAAATGACTCCAGCAATTTTTGTCGGGCACCAAAATGTACCTTTACCCTTTTTTATACTTTTATTCATTTTTCACGATTGAAATTTGTCATAGTCCACGCAGGACCACTAACGAGTCAGGCATGATGGTTAACGGCACACATAGGCAAGTAAACGGACATTGGAAGTGGAGAACTAATGTGCCCCACGTTTATAAATTTGAGGGACTAAATGTTTAATTTATTTTTTCGGTGACCAAAATTGGGTCTCATTTTTTAGGGACCAATTTGGGCCTTTACTCTTATTTCTAATAGCCATCATGATCCCATGGTCCATAATGTGCTTTATATATTCGTGACGAGGACCGTGTTTCCTTGTCACATTTAGCCATCAAAACCTTTTGATCATGGAATGTTTTATTCTCAAATAAATTATTTTATCTAAAATTTCATTTTCGTGAGAATATAATTTTCAGGTTTTATTCAAAAAATTTATGCGAATAGTTTTTTATATCTTGTATCGAATATAGGAAATTTCATTCTCATTTCAATTTCTCAGGAATTTCAAAATATATCTGATATCAAACATCACCTTTAAATACCTAAAATCATGCACCAATGAAGCACGTCACGCTTGGTAAGGGCATCTAATTCTTTTGAAAATAACATGGGTATCATTTGGAATGGGAAGACCTCCTCACCCTAAATTTTTATATACCATAGAGTCAGTAGTGAGATTTAAAATGCTCTAACAAGAATTAGAACAGCCTTGGAAAACATCGAACCTGAAAATGGGCCAATTACTCCATCTACCTTCTAGGTTAGGCTGTAGCATGCACCTTGAAAGGAAGCTGGCCTTTGATATAATATAAAATATTATGACTATTTACCTAAAATAAGTTCCCTGCTAGTTGAGACTAAAATATGTACATGTTCTCAAGATGATTGCAGAGTAAATCACCATGGCATGAAGAAACTCTTGGATAAACCTGATCTACCCAAATTTGGTGCATTAAGGTTGATAAATTATTAATACATTTTAATAGTCGACTACCATAGTTAATGATTAGCTACCATAATTGTGTCAACAGTTTGCTGCCTAGTATACTCGGAAGTTATACATGAATTTCTCATGTCTTACATTATTACTTCTAAACATGTGACTTGATTTTTGAGGTTCGATTTATGGGTATATCATAGCCTGTTGCAAACTACTAATTATGCAGATGGGAAAAGGCTAGTTGCTGCAGCTGCGTCAGTTTGGCAATGACACCTTAAGTGGTAGGTAGTTTATCCCTTGACTCCTAACCTATGACCAAATCTTTAAACTGTAACTTCTAGTCTCGCTACCATCGGTTGGGAAGCTACGTCAATGTTAAAATCAATTTTATTTTGAACGTTATCTTTTAGGCACATGCATTTAGAACTTCAAATGAAACAAACATTGCCACTGCCAAAATTGTTGCAGAATGACAAACTAGAAACTCATACGAAAATTCACTAATATAAAGCAATTCTTCAGGGTGGTTATTTTTGGGTGAGTACTACCAACATACTCTCTAACACTCTTTTCAACACTCTCTCCTGTTAGTTGAAATTCATGTGGACCCCACTAATTTGGGAATGGGTCCCGCTAATTTATGTGATTCACATTTGAATTTTACAGGACACACATGAATTTCAACCAATAAGAAAGAGTGTTGAAAAGAGTGTGCGTTGCTAGCATTTCTCTTATATCCAATACAGTTTTTTTTTTAAACCATTTTTAAGAAAAGTATGACGTCAAACAGACCGGAGTGTCTTTTCACTATTAATTTGTAGGCTAAATTACACTTTTGATCCCCAAATTATTTTTCAATGTTCATTTTGGCCCCTAAGTTCCTAAAACTTATTCAATCGAATCATTCAATCAAGTTGACTAACGGACATGGATATTGACCCCAAAATAGTGGTCCCCAAATTGTTTTTCAATTTGTTGGTCCCCAAATTGTTTTTCAATATTCAATTTGGTTCCCAAATCCGACGAACCAGACGGGATCAACGTCCATGTCCATTAGTCAACATGACGGAAGGATTTCATTGAATAAGTTTTAGGAACTTAGGGACCAAAATGAACATTTTAAAAGCTTGGGGACCAAATTGAATATTGGAAAACAATTTGGGGACCAAAAGTATAATTTAGCCTTAATTTGTATGAAAAGGTTAACCTGTAGGAGAATGGGGAAAGAATAACAAGTTTTGCAATTGCATGTTCTTTACTAGGAACCAAAGTTTCATTCATCTGTCGGGATAAGTTCCTCTCAGGATACCAACTATGAAAAGGGGAAGAACAAAAACCTGTATTCAATCCCTTGAAGAGCATTGTTACATCAAATTACTGGCCAACTAAACTACTCCTAAAATAGACCGCCAGTGTACATGTATACTTAAAATAGGGCAAAAAATTACAACAACTATCTGGTTTCAAAAGGCTGATGAAAATGTGCAATTACGACGACCATTAAAGTTCAAATAGTACTCAACAACCTACTAGTTTGCTCCAAAAATCATGCTTAGTATTTCCACTCAGCAACGGGAAAGAGTAACCACAATCAGCAATCAACAAGCACTAACAAGCAATGGCTCCATCCCAATCCAAATAACTACATATTTACATCTCTTGTTTCCAACATCTATACTTTATAGCTCATAAAGCCCAAAATGGTTTTTGAACTCCAATTGCACGGGTGGCATGAGGAAGTGATTCCTCGCTAGAATCGTCTAGATCATCATCATCCTCTCCATATTCCATCAGTTTGACCAAAGTATCTGAAATAAATAAATTAGTTACACAAAAAACCATCTAATAGCTGGCCAATAAAGAAAGCGCTGCAAAGTAAAAGTACAGGGTCACAAATAGCAGATAAACGCTCCGTGCCACAAAGTACAGAGAAAACAAAATGACACATCAAAGCAACATTAAAGTTGCTCAAACATGATAATCAACCCCTGAAGTAAAAGCGGGTTTAATTCTAACCAGGAACTGCATTAGATTTTGTCTTCAATAAAATCTTGCTCTTGTCTTCTACTTTAACTTCAGGTGGAGTAGGAAATTTAGGTGGGGGTGGTGGGGGCATGGTTCGTGTTGGAGGTGGTGGTATTCCAGATGATGGCTGGATCAACTTCTTGGGCGCTGGCATAGTTGATATATTCCTCACCACCAGACCATCAGATTGTTCATTAAATTTTTGAGGTTCCAGTTGCTGCAATTGAGTTAGAGTGGGAGAAAAAAAAATCCAAACACAACTTTTGAATCAGATATTTTACAAAATGTTCCAACACACAAAACTACAAGTCAATTAAGACTCTAGATTGCATAGGAGAAAAACAAAATACAGAAAAAAAGATAAAACACTCTAAGGTAGGATAAAGAGGGAATGACTTGTTAGTAGTGGACCATTCTAACATGATCTATTGTCACATAACATGGTAACAGCCAGAAAAGTACAGATACTACACTGCCAATTGTGAAGACAATTAACATAATTAAAATAAAAGGTGTCCAGGAATCTGTTGTGGTAACCCATGCTTCCAATATATAGTTTGATTGGCAATGGGACTATGAATCAGCAGCTGAAAGCTGAAATATTCCCCATAAAAAGATTTGAGCACCAATACCAAATGAAGGTTTTACACACAAGACTGAGTTTGGTGAGTGATGGGTTTATTGGCAGCACCCAGAACAGACTTTACTGGGTGAGTGATGGATCTATAGGTAGAACACATACTTGGGTATACGTCTTATTTAAGCGCTTATGCAATAAGCTCTTTTGAAAATAAGCCAATATATATATATATATATATATATATATATATATATATATATATATAAGCTTCTCTGGCAAGCTTATGGATATAAAGCTAAACAGAGCTTATGAAAAGATCATAAACTATTCTAGTATAACTATTTGCTCAAGTTTATTATCATAATCTATTTTCATAAGCTCTCTATAAGCTCTTCCACACAAATGGAAAAGCAGGAAAATGAGAGCTTTATCATTTTAATGTACTTTGCTCACAAAACTAATTTTTACTTCATTTCCGATTATGCCTTACGATGATATCTCATTCTCTACTCTTATATTTTCTCCTATCTCTAATTGTTTTTTCCCTATAACAGATTACATAATTTTGGTGCTGGTAAACCCTTCAGTAAATTGGCGGTCCATTATTGCAGGACTAGAGGAGGGCATGGACGCAAGCATGCCACAACATCTTTTGCAGTAATTTTACCAACGAAGAGAAAAATTAGAATAACATCTTGGATTAACAAGGGCAAATGCTATGAAGCCACAAGCACCCTCCTAATTCCTCCAAAATTGAACCCTGCCAAACATACAAACCAACGGCCCAACAGACAGGTCCAGTGTCAGCATATAAGCTTCATAGAAGGTCAGAGAAAATACCTGGAATATCAAGCATTAACAGTCAGGACAAGATAATAAGTATACGCCGAACACAGCTAGAGATGAAGAGCATTAGAGAAATATTATTTCATACTTTTTTTATTTTATTTTGATAAAGAAATCAAATTACGAAGAGGATAAGAAGAATTAAAACTTCAATTTAGGAAGGTATAAGCTATCCCCAGATTGTTATACATTAGTTAAAAAAGAAAACATGAAAGATAACAAGGCCCTCTCAAGTTGTTTGTTTCATTATCTCTTTGTCAAATGGCAAGTTCAGCTAAACATACAAGCTGAAAATGAATATACAAAATGCAAGCAACAGGTAAGTATAACAACCACTCCCCAGGGTGTGACCAGATGAAAGAAGAGGGGGAAAGAAATAGGAATAATAAAGACTAAGAAATCATTGCTTCTATCCTGCAAAAAAAGATGAATTCTTATCAAAGCAGCCAATTTGGAGACATTTAGCTTACTCCAAATTTATTTACATATACTAGGCACCTGACCTTCCTTTACTGAATTACAATCTTATGAATTTTCTTCCTTTCAGTTGGGAAACAAGAAATCATTAAGCTAACTACGTTATTTATACAAAATAAAAATCGATAGTCTAGTCTCAGTTTTCAATAGCACTGTGGGTATAGAATCTTTATAAAAAAGAACAACAATCATTCCTGTAATACATTATCTGGATCATTTAAGGAAAAGCTGGTCAATTTTGAAAGAAAGGAGAACAATTTCTTGGGTGGTGTGGCCTGTTTGCAATAATATGTTCTTGTTCATGATTGTTTAAAATCTTTTGTTCATTTAGAATGACAAAAAGAACTGTTTTTCTTTGCATCATGGTGCTCCTCATTTACAGCCTTCCAGAGGAACTTCTATGACATTCAACTAGATGGCCGGTCACTCTCGCTTTGATGCTTTATAAAAAATTCAAATTTCCAAATCAAATCAATAGATTATCAGAATCCATTGAGCACGGTAGAATCATATCTGACTTCCCATAAACCATGCTCATTTATTCATTTGCAAGCTTACTAAAAAATACAATTAAACAAAAGAGATTGAATGATATTTTCCTTGATACATGAGATGCTGTAATTAAAGATTCTAGCAATGGCAAGGCAATGACCTGATTGAGTTTTGTTGTGCCCTTAGAACCTACTTCTTGAAATTTCCGCTTCTGAGGTGGCCGCTTCTCTTTTTCAAGATCAGAGCTTGTGGTTGACTTGGATTCTCCATTTGATGCTGATGTTGTGGGAGCAACTGTTGAAGCGACAGGAGGCGAGTGTCTCAGAGCAAGGGCAACTTGTTGCAAAGCTGTAGCTTGAGGATATATCCCGCCATATCCGATATAGCTAGTGCCACCTGATACTAAAGGAGGAGTATAACCAATGACGTTTGCTTTAGGCCCAGAGCTTAAGTATCCAGCAGATTGTGGTATAGTCCCTGGGATGTGGGCAGTGGTGACACCGGGCACTCCAACCAAAGAAGCTGGAGGAACTTGTGTAGAGACTACCGTTGACGACATTGAACTAGTGGTTAGGCCTGTACTTGCCTCTAGATCAATCCCAGAACTCTGAACTTGCTGCAACAACTGTTGTGGGGGTGGAACAGCAGTATAAACTTGTGGGGTTGAAATGGCAGTGGGAATCTGCTTTGACAATAAAGGGGCACTATAAACCTGCTGGGGAGGTGGAACAGCACTAAATACCTGCTGGGGAGGTGGAACAGCACTATATACCTGCTGTGGAGGTGGAACAGCACTATAAACCTTACATGATGAAACCCTATGACAGTTAAACGGTAGGTTATTTCCTAAAACTTATAAAAATCCAACTTAAAGTAATTTATCATGGTACCAACATTTAAAAAGCAACCAAATAAAACAAAGTTTAAAGAATTGCCATGGCAGTAGGAAGGGGAAATTTTCTCTGCTACCTATCAAATTTACCAGACCTCTACTTCCCACCCACAAACTGCCTTCTCAAACTCAATCCCAGTTGCATAGAAAAATTAAATTTAAATTCAATACAAACCAAATGAAGTTCAAAATTTATTATTTTAATAAACCAAGAAATTCCAGAGTTCAAATTGTCAAATAAAATAAGGATCTGCAACATGAAGTGCTCAAATTGTAAACTAAAATAACTGGTAATAGCAAAGTAAATTATAAGTGTCGGTGAGAGAAACAGAAAGGGAAAACATAAATTGATGAAAATAATATAGGTGGTCGTTCATGAGATTTAGTCATGGAAGTTAGTGGAGGGCAGAAGCTGTTAGGCATCTGCCAGAAACCCAACAATTGAAGGGGATACAGTGCTAGCCTTCATTGTAAGGATATACACAAAACCCAGAGCATTCATTTACTACTTCTGTCTCATCCTAATGTACCCCAATCTCTGCAAATTACCCTTAACTTTTAGAATTTTAGTTTCTCAAAAAAAAAGAGCACATTAAAGCAATTATTTATAGAGGTGACCTATGCGTTTAACTATTCTGGTCTAATTTAAAATGAGATCAAATATCTTATATTAAGGAGAGGATCCATGTTTTTCCAGGATGGGTGGATAAAAAGTTACTACTATTTAGCCCCCTTTTCCTGAATGGCATGGCCCCAAAAAAAATAGTCCAAAAATCACTGCAAATACGCAAGGAATAGTAATAATTCCATGAATGAAAAAGTTATGTTGTCGTGTTGGCATTAGCATGCAGTACAAGAAAGAATAACCAAATACTAGAAATTTGGACTTTCTAGAAAAAGATTTCTTTCTACAGCATAAGACCTAATTTCTAAGAAAGACACAAAATGCTCTGTAACTATTCCACTCCAAGGGAGAAACAAATCATGACCCACAGACCCTACACCCCATCACAGTATAAAATTAAATACCTGGAAGCACCACACTCTACACAGATTGTATCCAAAAGATTTTCAGCCAAGAGCTTAGCATCTTCAAGACTTTTTGCATTAGTACTAGACAAAAATAGATGCAGGGGCTGCTGTCCATCTGCAACCAGCGAAGGAATCAAATTGAAAAGTGGAAACCATATATATCATATGATATGCTGAAATAACATTCCTTAAAAAGTTCAGATAACACAAATGAAGTACCTTCTCCATTTGAGCATTCGTTGCTTCCTGAACCACATCCTCTAAGTTTAACTGTTGCTCCTGTTTCATTCATAATGTGATTTATATACTGGTCCTGCACGTTCAAATCCAAACCACCAGCAACGCCAAAACAATTTCTCCCAATTGTATGGAGATGTCAGAAAAAACATGAAACATTAGATTATCTCGACTTTGTCATACACAATGTAAACTACAGAAAATATTAAAATAAAGAAAGCTATCCAGCAAACCGAATTAAATATAATGATGCAGAGCATCGGCAAAGTAATAAAAGCCTAAGCAGGATTACTAATTCTGTTAGATGAGGTTATTAATTTGCATAAGTTCAGATTTAGTTTCATTCATGTGCAAACCACTGAATGTTCAGTATCTACTATCTACCTTGTATTCTGCTAATTTAGTTTCTACTTCGTTGTTATTTAGTAAACATCCTTCTTTCTATGAGTATTAGTAACCATATATAGATAAACTTGTGCCCCCATCTCCTGAAGTTTTGTTCCATACAGCAAAGGTCCTTCTAAAGTCATCAGAAGAATTGTTTGATATCTATCTGAAGATCACTTTCACCACTTGACTAATACTTTTACGCCATATTTAACCATAAACTGCTACAATTTTCTTCTATTCCCCCAGTCAACTCTTGCCCACTCAACTCCTGTAAAATCAGATCTCCTAGTCATACCTAAGTATTTTGACACCATCAGCCCATCTAATCAGAAGTTCAGCCCCAATAACAATTAGTCCTAGTGAAAGGCTAGAATAGCAAAAGTACGAAAGCAAATACAGCAGATGACTATATAGTCACATCAAAACCATCAAATGAGACTCAATGTCGACAGATTACAGAAATGAAACTTCTACCAGTCCTCAGAAAAACTTTTGGCAGACAATAAGTACAAATAAGTGTTGATGGACTCACATTTGGTCCACGTATACGGGCAACAATGTTCAATGATGGGTCAGCATCAAAGCCCAAAAACACACATGTACTTAGCACCTGATTCAGCCAGAAATTTCTGTAGTCAACACCTCACATTGCAACAATACACATAAGCTAGTAATGGATGAATGTGTACCTTCGTTCCATTAGACAAACCAGAAGATGAGGCAAGAGAAATTGACTGTGAATTTTGCCCTGGTCTCAGCATTTCTTCAATCATTGCAGCAGCACGATCAACGACTAAGATACGTTCTGCAGTCTCTTTTATCTACAATATTATTTGATGTCACCAAAAGCAAATCAAATTATGGACTCATTCTTGTGTGCCAACATCATTACTGGGTCATGACTCATGAGTGATGATACATAGAAGCCATGTAATTTATTTTCAAGAATAAGAAAAACATTTTAAGCTACAAACAAATTTGTCTATCTCTTTCACATGACATTAATTTATTTCTTCAATTAGACTTTATTCTTCCAACTTCTCAAAGCTATTCAATTTTCCAATCTATACATCTGACTGCAGTACTTTAAAAAGTAAAAAACATTTTCCATCATATTAAAATAAAGAAACACACAAAAATATCTAATCAAGTTTTTATTCTTTAACCCAATCATTATGCTATATAAAAAAACAAGTAGCAGCTGTTACATGAGCTCCCGCAGAGATATGAAGATACAGTGGCTTCTCTCCATCAAGTGGTGCATTAGGTGGCCGATACTTACCCCTGTAGGAAAATTCAGCAAATGCATTAATGCAAGGGTAAAGGACACTAAATGGACTTCACAGATTCCTTAAATAACCTACAAACCTAGTTATAACTATAGCACCAGTACACCTCTGAATCTGCATGAAGAACCAACTTGATCATTAACAAAGAAAGTTAAGAGAAGCTTGCAGTTAAAAAGATGTGGAATTGATTGTATGCAAGTCACCTCCTCTTGTGTCTGGCGTTTTGTCAACTTGTAGCGAACAGAAGACTCCGCATCATTTATGACAATTTCACGTGCAATTATTAATTCATCTTGGATCTTTGGCTACATGAAATTCATCACACAATCAAGATACGGAACTTGAAATATATTAAAAACTAAATACACAAAAAAATAATAATAATAATAAAAAGAATAATGTAAAAAGTTCAGAGGAAAAAAAGGCTTCAGCAGCAAACTGCAAAATATTAATTTATATAAACGCTTACCAATTATACATGTTGCACAGCATCAATGTAAACTTAGAGCAATTATTCTATGGAAATTTGAATGAAAGAAAATACGGAATAAAATAGAACAATTTGTCAAAATACTCACCATCACAGAAAATGAAACAAAAATTAACAAAACCACTGAGACAGGCTACTAATGACAACCTAAAGTTCCTCTTCCTTCAGAATGAATTCCGTTTTCTATGGGGGCAAAAAAAAAAAGGCAACCTCAAGCACAAAAATCAAAGTCATGCACCTGATCCCAAAACCCATTCTGCAAACTTATGGGTAACAGTTCTGAAAAGGATAAATGGAGCAATCTAAATTTTAATATTATGATGTGAAAATATACTGGATCTTAAATAGAACATATCTAGAAATGTATATCACTTGAAGTGTGTCTCAATAGGACTAATTTCATATTCTACTCATCAGTTCCATAAGATTGACATGCAGTACTGGTGAAGCAAAGCAAGCTCCCCAGCACACATGCATAGGCAAGGGTGTACAAGGTTCAGTGAAAAAACGTTGTACTGCACTACAAGACATTACAAATTAAAAAGCTCTATAAAAGTGAGGTTGAAAACCCAATAGTGCATAACCTGAATGGTAGAAATGTGGGGGGTCATTCTCTGACTCTGAGAAATACTCTTTTCACCATATATTTATATCATACTACATTTTTTGTGCTTCAAAGGGAAAAAACATTGTTACATTAGTATAGAAACAGACTGGCTTTGATTTGTATTGTACAATACGCTTTTTGATAAATTTGTGAGTGGAGAGATTACTCTGAAAAATAGATTGCATATCTAGCTTAAAAAAAGGTTGAAGAAATACTATTCACTTATGTAAATTCTCAGGTTTTCACTTGGAGACCGGACATAGGCTCAATTATGACAAAACCAATATAAACTAGCTTGCTCAAGCTCTTCTCTTTATTTATTATTTCAGCTCGCATACTTGCATCTTTGCATCATATCTTCATTTTAGTTTTAGGTTTATGCAAATTTGCTTCAGTGGGTATCTCAAACTCCTCAGAAAATTCACATTCCTGGGACTACTCTGTTCTGCTATGATTTTTGTCCTCTCTCTAACAATAATGTTTTGTTTATACAGCTTGCTAAACTAATTTGGGCATTCTCTGTTTACACTTTACTAGGCCTTCTAAATAGACTTATGAGTAGGTTATAACTGGAAAATTCCTTTTGGCTATGTTAAAAGAGAGATTCTTGTTTCTGCATAATCGTAGCTTATTCCTATAAACTTTTCTGCAGCTGCAGTGTTTCTTACTGGGCTAAAGGTTCGGTTTGGTGAGAACACAATTCATCCCCCTTTACTGTGTTTCTTACACCTTCAAAAATCTCCTGAACATTCCCATATCATTCAACCAACAAACTTCACAAATCCACTTCCCCAAAACAATAAAACGTTGATACAGGAGTTTGATAAAAAAAGTGAATCTGCGAACATCATATAAACATTCTAAGGATTACATATCTCACTTGATTTAATTTTTGGACAGCAGCAGCAGCGTGTTGCTGCACTGAAGCTGCCAATGGATTCGTAAACAGAGCACCGGATATCGGAGCCACGCTCGGGAATGAAATCCCGCCAATGGGTGCAGAATTGCTCAAAGGAAGGACTCCAGGGACTGCAATCCCAACTGGCACCAATGACTCTGCTGGTTGATCCCACTTTCTCTTCCTTCTAAAAAACAAAAACAAAGACTCAACAGAAAAATACACAAAACAAAATATGCATCAAATCCAAAAGTGTAATTTCTCTTGTAGCATTTCTACTACTTCTCAATGTAACCCTAAAACCTAAAACAGTATGTTATTGAAATAATTCAAATTCCACATAAAAATATGACTAATTGATGAAATCAACACCGAACAAAAACACATAAAACCTAAGGAAACTGTGTGATCTTCTAGTGAAACACACACGCGTATATATAATATATAGATAGATTCTGGAACCGGTAGGGTTACCTCTGCCTTGTTTGCGATGCATCGTTAGGCACCGACGCTTCATCGAAAGAAGAAACCCTAACGTTGCTATCCTCTGTCATTATGTAATCGATTTTGGACTTGCTTTGCAAATCGAAATCAAAGAAATTGCAGACAATTTCTTCTGTGGTTTTCCTTTCTCTTTATTTGGTTTGCTTGGCTTCTTCGTTTTCGATACAAAATTGATTGACTCACGTGACGCTCTGTTTGTTACTTTGTTATGGGAGGGAGAGATTGAAAAGAGAAATAAATGAGAAGAGAAATTGGGAGAAAAAGTGCTATTATGCCGTATGGTAGAAGAGAAAAAAAGTGGGACCCATCCGAAAGTAACTTTCTCATGGGATGTTTGGTAGGCAAATTCTAGGGTGGGGGGAACTTAGTATGTCTCTCACCATGAGCAAGGGTTTTAATGTAAAATTTATTATTATTTTATAATCCTCAAACTTTTTAAATTAACAAAATTTACTCCATCTTATTCTTTGTCACTTCTCTCTCCTCCTTCTTCAATCTCTCACCTCCTCTCTCAAACTCTCTCATCCATCTCAATATCCATGTCCGATGAACACGATTTCAATGTCTTAGTAACAGCTCCAATCACTTTCTGCAACATAACATGCACTCCAAAAATCTGTCCTTCAATTTTGGAATTTCAAAAAAACTTAATAGATTATATGTATTAGAAGAAGAAAGTGAGGCAGATTTAAGTAACATTGTCTCATCCCGAGGAAATCGATGGTGGCCAGAAACTCAGCTCCTCCCTTTCGCCGCTGCCGCCACTTGCGGAGACGCAACTTTCGTGTGACCTTTTCACAGAAGCCGTAGAAACACATCAAACAGAGAAGAACAGAGAAAATAATGGAACAAATCAAAAAGTAAAAAAACAAATGAAATAAAGGGATGACGTCGTATTGGGCGGAGGTAGACGACTATTGGTGGAACACATTAGAGATGAAGAAGCTCATCGCCACGATGGAGGAAAGAGTAATTTAGACATCAAGTTTGCGCTTGGAGAAGTTCTGGCGAATGCAATCGACGATGGGAAGGAGAGAAATGGCGGAGGAGAGAGAAAACATGAAAGAGGGGTAAAAAGCAAATTTTATTTTTTGCAAACAAGGGCCTATTAGGTCTCTCATGGTGGGAGACATCACACAGTCTCCCACCCTAGAAGCTGTCGTGTTTGGTATATGAATGGTGTTCATCGGGTGTTAAATACTTCTGAAATATTATTTGGGAATCTCATTTGGGTTATGTTGTTGTACGAAATTGTGACTCAACCCAATAGTAAGCTAGCCGAGCTGCACGTTGTGATTCTCCTTATAATCAGCGAATAAGCATCAAGGGGTGAAATCTGACCCTCGACAAAGATTCTCAATCTACTAAAGAAAGCGCTTGGTTGAAAAGCGAACTAAAAAGCTAAGAACTAAAGTCTAAGTAAGTAAACGGCTACTTGAATAAAAAGATAAAGCAAAGTAAACTGAAATAAAGCAATAAGCTGAAACAGAGAAAGTAAGCATAAAAAGCTTAAGTCGTATTTATTGATTGTGTCCTATACAAATCTTTACAAGCAGTATTTATTGGCTGAAACCAACCCTCATTATAGTCATCCCAATTGGCTGAAGCTCCTAAATTAAAACACCTACCCACGACTTCCAACATCTCATCCCACAACGGTCACATCCAAAGAACTGTGCTCCTACTTTTAGGCATGTCCCTTGGTATCCGTTAACAATTGATCTCCACACCTGAGTTCTTCGATCGCGAGCTGTAATCGACTTATACATTATCCACGTTTTTAAGAAGCACTTTATGGCAATCCATAAGACCGTCTTCTAATCTTCGGATGAATACAACAATATAATCCAACCAGGCCCAATGACCTAAAGCCCAGTCCAATATTTTCCTAATCGAAACTTCACCTTTCTATATCGACTACACATAACATCGGCTACTTCTCCAAGCTAATTAATTGTCAGCCATTTTCTGCTATCACCATTTTTTTAGGGAGATAATAATTGCCCTTTTGCATCTTCCAACTAAGTGGAATAAAGCTGGAATGATGTAATAAGATTCTCCCACAATATTTGAGCTCAGCAGTTAATTGCCAAACAATTTTCTTTATGAGGAGAAGAGTTCGGCCAATCCACGATTTTTGCTAACGGTCAATAAGCTAAAGGGATAAGTCAAATCTACCTATTTTACCCTTTTTCAAATTTCTATCCATTCTTCCCTTTAAATTAGCCAAACTTGTTTCATGGCGAGTTCTAGCGTGAGCGAGGAAGGGATGTCACTCACGGTGAGAGGGCACTAATAGTCGTCAGATTCAGGGGGAAAAATAATTCATGGTTGAGATTACTCAAGGCAACCGGTTTTGCCAGTTTCAATTTGCTGGAACTCCTCCTCCCTCAGCGACCTTTCTCCTTCGCTGTTCACGACCCTTCTTCGTGATACCACCGAGGAGGAGCACAAGGGAGATCAACTCGCTACTGCAGTTTCGGGTTTGTGCGGCAGTGATAGCGAAGTCTAGTCTGAGCGTCGCGCACGGGTCTTCACATCTGGAGGTAGGTTCGCGATCTGATGTGGCTGGAACGCAAGCTCATGACGGCGGTGCGGTGGCGTGGTGTAGATCTGTTTGCTACGCTGTGCGACTGGATGTAGCTGCACGGGGCGAAGGTGGAGAATACGGTGGAGCTGCGTCTGGGACTAGGTGACTGCACAGCGGTACTTCTTGCTTGACGGGAGGAGCTGGACCGTGCGGTGCTGAGGCGGAGGACGTCTCACCCTCTGATTCTTCTATGTTGTCGTCATCGTCTCTTCTTCTTCTCGGCTATGGTGGTCAGAGCTGTTGTTGCTGCTACTGTGGTTGGCTTTTGGCTCTTTGGAATCATCTGCTTCATTAGGTACAGGGCTGTCATCATTGTGGTCTCGTTGATGTCAGTTTCACTTTGAGTTTGGGGCAGGGCGGGGCGGGGCGGTGAGGGTGGAAGCGGTCATGGGAGGAGGAGTCCGGCACCGGCACCAACACCGGAGCAGCACCGCCTCCTCTATAGTATTTGAGCATGAAAGCTTCCATGGTTAGCCAGTCACTACAGATTTCCCACACTTGACAAAGGGGATGGGTAACCGGCAATAGGAGGTAAAATATGGTCTCTCACGGTGAGCGACGTGAGCGACTTCCCAAGGTCGCTCACCCTAGAATTTGCCCTTATTTCATAGCCGATTTTACCTTCAACCTTTAGCTTCCGTGTGATAAAAAAACCTTAGGCTTGACAATCATGTCTTCTCAATATGACTCCCAAAACAAAACCTACTCTTATGGAGATGATTCCTCCCCATCCTCTTCTTTATCTTCTCCAAGTGCCACATCCACTCCAGAGCAAGAGCCGGACTTATCGTTACCTTACTTGATTCCCACCATGCATTCCAATACTTTGAAATATATTCATTATCCACGTTTTTAGGAAGCACTTTATGGCAATCCATAAGTCTGTCTTCTAATCTTTGGTTGAATACAAAAATATAATCCAACCAGGCCCGATTACCTAAAGCCCAGTCCAATATTTTCCTAGCCGAAACCTCACCTTTCTATACTGACTACACATAGCCTCGGCTATTAGCTAAGTTAATTTATTTTGGGATATAACAGGTTTAAAAGTAAGAAGAAAATTAGAAAAGATGAGAATATTTATGTGAAATTACTTTTCTCTCACTTATATTTCTTTCTCTTCACGTGTTTGCTACTATATTTCTTTTTCGGTGACATTTCTTTCCCTCATCTTATTTTTTATTTTATTTTTTATTCTTCATATTATATACTATATTTTATACATTATCATAGGCAATATGTCTTTACAAGAAAAACTCATTTTTACACTTTTCTATTTAACCAAACGAGTAGAGGGAAAACTCAACTTTTTTTCTCTTCTATTTCTTTTATGCTTCTTTCAATCCAAATAACTTGAAATTCTACTAATTGTCTTCTCTCATACTCTATTTTATCCTACTTCTTTCCTAATCCAAACAAAGGCTCAATGTTGGAAGGCGTTTTGATGAGGCGAAATGAGGGTTGTTTTGTGCCTATCTCACTTTGTTTTTCTATTCACCCCAGGGAAGGTTGCCACACGTCATTCCCTTTGTACGACGTGAGATGGAAATTAAGCAACAACATGCAACTACACGACGATATCTATATCTACCTATATCTATATCTATCTACATAACTATACAACTAAAAATCCTAATTGCTATTGGTCACTCTACAAGATTGGGACACGTGTCATTATCTGCTTAAGCAGGACACATGCCATCTTCTACTTAAAGCTATGGGTTTTGATACAATATAGTTGTTGCACATGAAACTCTCAAAAGTCTAACCTCTAAGGTAGATAGATAGATTATATTTCACTAAAGTGAGCTTGACTAAGCATGTAAGGGTGCATTCATTCTTGATCAGTCCAGTTTAGCTAAGCAGCCTTATTTGTTTACTTTACACACTTGTTTTAAGGAGCTTTATCCCAGGGTGTCTTTTTGGCATGTGTAGTTGCAGGCTGCAGCTTTCCTCTAGTAGATTCGTCGTGTTTCTAGGAAAAGCATTTTCTCATATAAAGGGACTGGTCTAGATGTGGGAGGGATATTTAAAGTAGGTTTTGGGAGATGAATGAAAAACTTTTCTCAGGGATATACGCTAACGCGCATGTACAGGCGCTGTAACAGGATTTCAGAAAGGGGAGGAAATATTTATAAACCTCCAGTTTCTAAACAATGCTTTTCTTTCCTATATTTTTTTCTTTAAAAAAAAAATCTTTCCTCATTCTCTTTGCTTCAAATCGATTTTCTCTTTATCTTTAATCTTCAACGTTAACAATTTGGCTAGTCGTGTGGGTTTGGGTGGCACCTGCTCCATGCGTGAGGTTGGTTTTGGGGGTATTTGGCATAGCATCATTCATGGCCATCTTGGAGAGTCATACTCCATCAGCAACTCCATCCCTTTTTCCCGATCCATTTTCTCTCGACCCTTCACTGATTTGTTTCTTTAACTATTTTTGTTTGGTTTTTTTTGGCCGACGATGGTGGTTCCATGAGTTTGGTGATACGGATTAGCCGTGGCAGTTTGGATTTGGGGCTATTGTTTTGGGGTTCAGTGTGAGTTCAGTATTTGTGTCCTCGAGGCATTGTGGGTCAACCATGATGGTGGCGATTTTGATCTGAATTGTTTATGGATGACTGAAGTGAGGGATTTGCAATCTCTGCGTGTGTACTCTCTCTTTCATCGTCTTGATTTCTATTGCTTAACTTTCATAAAGCAAATCATGTAGTACTCTCTACATTTAGGGATGAAAATAAGACAGACAGCATCAAAAGCCTGTGGTCTGGCCTGTTTAAAGAAAAGGTAAAGTCTAAGCTTTTCAGGAAAAAAAAAACTTTTTAGTTAAACAGGGCAGACTTAGACTTATGAAAAAAAAAATTTCAAGTTTGATAGGTAGACCCATTTATAAGTAAATGTTATTTTTTATGTTAAATTATTATTTTGGTCCCTTATTTGTTTTAAAATATTCAATTTGGTCCCTCAAATGTTCAAACTGGTCCCTTATTTTTTTTAAAATATTCAATTTGGTCCCTCAATTTTTAAAATGTTCAAATTGATCCCTCATTTGTTTTAATTTATTCAACTTGGTCCCTCATTTGTTGTAATTTATTCAACTTGGCTCCAATATTTTATTTTATTTGGTCCCTCATTTGTTTTAATTTATTCAACTTGTGATATGAACATGGATTCACAAAGCAAAGGACCAAGCATTGAAGACTCACATGGACCCATGACAAGGTCAAAGCTAAGTAAAGTCCAAAATACTCTAAAAGAGAGTCCAAGATACCTAGTTATGGATAGGGCCTAGGACCTTTGTATAGAGTAGACTTCATGTAATAAATATAGGAATTAGGACCTTGTATAGACTAGACTTCATGTAATAGAAGTGCTTATTCATAAAAGCACTTAAGACTAGTTTAGGAATTGGGCCTATTGGGTCATAAGCATAGGAGTAGGAAACATTGGGCCAAAATCAAGCCCACACTTGGGTTTATGATGTAGGAGGCGCCATTTGCATCCTGAAAGTGGATGAGCACTCTGCTCATCTATAAATAGGCTCCTTATAATTTATTTCATAAGTTTGAATTCATTTGGAAAGCTTTCTCATACTTGAGATTTCTAGAGAGAGAGAAAGTTCTCCTTTTCTTGGTTCAAGAATTGAACCATTGATTCTTATCTTGAATTTCCATATTCAAGTGGTGAATCCTCCTTTGGCTTATCAAATTCAATCTTCTTCTCCAAGAAGAATGCATTT
This sequence comes from Echinosophora koreensis, assembly GCA_035048595.1. Classification (NCBI taxonomy): domain Eukaryota; kingdom Viridiplantae; phylum Streptophyta; class Magnoliopsida; order Fabales; family Fabaceae; genus Echinosophora; species Echinosophora koreensis. Next base: position 406,793 of record JAPCYP010000137.1, read on the forward strand.
GTTGCGCCTTCCCCTTCATCTTCTTCCTATTCCATTTTCTACTTTGTTCTTTAATTCTTGCACTTTAATTCTTGTAATTTACTTCTTGCAATTTACTTTCTAGTCATATACCAATTGTTATTCTCTTCTACTCCTTTTGTTTTCTCTTGATTCTTCACTTGAAGAACAAGTTTCATATCAATTGTGCTTGAGTTGCGTTTGATCTCAAACTTTGAAACAATTAGATCAAAGAAGATCATAAAATGCTTCGTGATCAATCCTTGATCACATCAACTTGATCCCTTATTTGTTTCAGTTTATTCAACTTAACGGTAAAACTTAATGGAAATGACCTTTTTGCTTAACATTTGACAATCGATGGACCAAATTGAATATTTTAAAACAAATAAGGGACCAATTTGAACATTATAAAAATTGAGGGACCAAATTGAATATTTTTAAAAAAAATAAGAGACTAAAATAGTAAATTAGCCTATTTTTTAATAAAATATACAATATATAATGTTGTTTTTTAATTATAATATATAATATATATTTTTAAGAAAAAATATCCATATTTAAGGTAAACTCCATTAGTCTACCAACCTTTTTAAAAGTAGGCCTGTTGGCCTATTTAAAGGCCTTACTTATTGTTGTTTTGGCTTCAAAGACTCAAGAGGGGGGAGGGGGGTGAATTGAGTTTTCAAAAATTCTCCATTTTCAAAAACTTACTTTTCAAATCAGATTTGCCACAAGATCTTTAACAGATCAAGAAAGGGCTTTTTAAGATTCAGAATACGTAATACAGGTATTAGATACAGGCCTTAATCAGTCAGCAACTGAAGTTATAATATATCAGTTTCAGTTTCAGTGATCAAGAACAGTTTTATCAACTCAGTTTTGAACAATTAATAACTCAAGATTGATTGCAATAATATTTCTGGTTTCAAATCAAATTAAACAGATCAAGTTCTTAACTTTAACAATCAGGTTCTATAGCATACAATTCAATCTTTAAGAAACAAGAACAGTTTGCATATGATTGAGTTTTAAGCCTTGCAATTCAAGAACAGGTTATGCGCAATTCAGTTCAGAGAGTAAGCCTTTAAGATTAGATTTGAACAACACAGATTAGATTGCAGTTTGCACAAAGTTCAATCAGGTATTTCAGATCATTACAGAACCAATATTGAACAATGAATATCAAGAACTCAGTTATATGCGCAAGACAGAAATTAAAGAGCTTTGAGTTTAGAAATACCACACAACCAGATTTATCCTGGTTCAGTCACCACCACTGTGACCTGCATCCAGTCCCCACTCCACATGTGGGATTTCACACACTAACACAGCAAGCTTTAGCCAGGTAGCTTGAAAAACATTTACACCACAGAGCACTTCTTTCACTTCTAGGATACCACACCTCTTGTGAAAAAGCCTCAATGTTCTTCCTTAGGATTCCTCACCCTAATCACACAAAGAGACTCCCTCTCTCTTACAATCAAATAAAAACAGAAAGATTGATTTCTAACTCTCAAAAGTTGAATACACAAATTGAAGCTCTAACAAGATGAAACACTCTTTTCACAATAAGCTCAAGAAAGATGATGAATGATTTTCACAATTGATCTCTCAAATTAATTTCGTGTGTTTCTAATATGATATCAGTATTCTATTGATCCCACTTTATATAGAAAATAAGTTGTAACCGTTTGGGATCAGTCCAAATAGATTTGGGTATGATATCAGAATCAGTTGAACTGATTCAAGTTCTTGGACAGGGGTTGAGTACAGGGATGTATTAACCATTTTACATACTGAAGGTTTCTGTACACCTGTGTAATACATGGCTGTACGAGTTCTTTTAAAAACTTGATCTTGGTTAATCCACCAGTACCACCAGTACACCCATTCAGTACATCTATGTATTAATGAACATCAGATTTTTCCAGAAACTTGAATACATGCGTACATAGCATATGTACAGGCTTGTATTCAGTTAACCATTTATAACTGATCTGATTTCATGTTATTCATAGGTGTAGTACATCTATGTACTGAATATTAAGAACTTTATATTCACTTGTCAGTTACAGGAAATTGGTATAAATCCATTTAATACATGGCTGTACTGACAGAGAATTTACTTAACTTCCAAAAATCATTTTCATTAAAACTTATTCCTTTTTAATGCAGGTTATGAAAAATGATTTTCTTCATGCATCATTTCAACTGAGCTATTTGTGAATAAGAGATTTCTTCTCTTACAAATCATCTAAGACTTAAATCTATTTCTTCTTTAAGCTCTTGTCTTGATGACTCCTTGATATTTGTCCTTGCTTATTGCTCCTTGAGCTCTTCAAGTTCTTCTTTGGATATTCTCCTTTAATTGCTTACAGAACTTGATATATTCAGCTTGATACCTGTCTTTGCAATTTAATACTAAAAACACTTGCACACACATTAAATTGTATATTTGTCATATATCAAAATCTCTATATCATTGAGTCTTACACTTATTAGCATATTTAAAGGCCTTATCATTTAGTTTGTTGCCTTTTAGTTTTGCCACCGACCTGCCTTCATCTTCCCACCTCTCACTATTCCCTAACCCCCACAAACCCCACCTTATTTATTATGAGTAATGATATTTGCACACCCAAAGTTGATACCTAGAGTTGACACCTTGGTTAATCGGTACAAATATTTGGTTAATTCAGTTTATTATATGGTTAATCAAGTGTAAATATTTGGTTAATTCATGATGGCCCATTAATCATATAAAAAACTGAATTAACTAGATATTTGCATGTGATTAACCAAATATTTACATGATTATGGAAAATAAGCTTCATATAACCCATTAACCATATAATGAACTGAATTAACCAAAAATTTACACATGATTAACCAAGGTGCCAACTTTGGGTGTCAAACCCAGGTGTTCAAATATCATTACTCATTTATTATCCCTCTGACAACAACCATTCCTTTACACTTAGGGATAATATAGACCCTTTTCACTAGGTACCCGCAAAAAGTACCTACGATGGATAGGGTAAATACCCTTCTTATGGGTGGGTGCAAGTATTGGTAAATACCGGCAAACAAGAAAGGGTATGGCTGCGGGTAATCTAATACCCACCCACCCCTCCCCGCACCCGCTATATATATATATAAAAGGAGGGATCAACTCATACCAAAGTAAATTTACACCTCTTACACTTAATATTAACCCTTGATGATATTTAAATCTAATGGTTATAATATGTTTTAAATTAGTGAATCACGTGACCGAAGGAAGATAGAGAAAGTCATTTTCCATCACAGTCCTCACTCTATCACTTCTCTTTACCTTTCACGCAAAACATGCGGCGGTGGAAATCTCCTTGTTGAAGCTCGCTGGAGAGGAACCAGAGAAGATGACCGCCCCGGGATGAATTTAATTGGACCAAGATTAAGTATTACTTATAGCTCTTTGTATGCCCAAAAGCATGGTGCAAAATGTAACTGGGAAAATAATGTAGCCACACCCATTCATTATATAATGGAGAAAGAAATAATGGCATAATTAATGGAAAATTGATTTAAAGGCATTTTAGTAGCAACATGACTCAGGTTGATGAGTATCCCTGCAACCCTTTGGTTCTGAAAAAATATGCCCAATTTTACAAGTGTCAAGTGTGGGAGGACCACCGTCACATGAGGATAATGAATTTCATATCCAAGTCAAAAGCGCCGACCTAAAAAATGCTTAACATCTGAGATTTTCATAGAGGAATAAAAACAGGAGTAAAACGAAAAGGATTAAAGAACTGCAACAAATCCATAGCGTGTTAATTTGTGGCCGTCGTTCTGCGAGTATGAGGAATTTGATGAGGTGTCGTTTAAGATTACCATCTCTAATTAATTTCCCTCACATGACTCACTAATTAAAAGTATGTTTATTGTGATATTTACTCATTTTGTATGTGTTAGATGTTTTTATTTATTTTAATACTTTGGTTTGCATTGTTTCATAAGTAGATTTGGAAGATCATTGGATGGTTCATTAATTGAGTTATAATGTCCTTTTTGTTATTTATTTACTTTTCTTGGTTAAAGTACGGGTAACGAGTGCGGATATGGGTACTAAAGTTGCTACCCATGCGGATACTGGTCCGGATACGGGTATTTTTTTAAAAATGCGGGTATGGAGACGAGTACTATAGTACCCTATCCAGACCCTACCCATTGTGATCCCCAGTTACACTCTCCACCCCATTTTCTTATGTTGCGGTTTGATAAGGCGTCGTTGCCCGTGGAAGTGGTTCAACATGTGAAACAAAAGAGGAAAGAGGCTGATGAAGTGGTAAACAGAGACGCTAAGCCGTGGCTGTTTCTGGAGGAGTCCGACGAGGCGACGCTAAGCTATTGCAATGATGGTGATGAAGGAGAAGCGAAGCAGATGAAAGTCACACTGTGCTGCGAGGACTGACTCGGACCAAATAGGGATCTGATGCAAGCGGAAACTTATGAAAATTAACACACTGAAACATAAATTGTTAAAAAAAAATAAACTTTAAACACACGGAAACTATAAGTTAAAATTTTTTAAACTGAAATTTTCGTGTGACACTAAAATCATAAATGAAAATAAAAAAAGATACCAATTTTCTAACAAAGAAAACGAGATCATCATCTTGGTGTCCTCGTGACTCCTTACCACGGACGAAATACAAATCAAAGACATCATGGCAGAATCTCATATCCATTTCTACATCAGAAGCATCTTGCTCCTCGATCATCGTTTTACGAATTAAGTTGGAGTGCTTCTTCACCATGCTCAACAATTCACACATTAGCAACATAAATCGAATGATACTATTAGCACAACCAAATCATACAAAAAATAAAATAAAGTTGAGTCAGTTAAAAAGAAGGAGAAGAATATACGATGACCAGAGGTTCCCAAGGGATGGTTAACTTTTTTCCTGGGATTGTGGTGTAGTGAGAGGTGGGAGGTAGGAGAAGGCTATTTAGGGAATAAAGAAAAGTTAAAGAGGAAAGAGAGATAGGAAAATGAATTTGTGGGGTGCCAAAATTAAGAGCCTAGTTTGTTAGCCTATTGGCCTACTTAGAGATAGGCATGTTTGTGACACCCTTCTACCCCGCATGTTAATATAAAACATTTACTTAAAAGAGGAATTATAAAAACATGCATTTATTTGAATAAAATAAAAACTTGGATAAAAAGGTTTCCCATCTCACACAAACAATGCAGAAATAACATAGTTTTAAAAAGATAAACATAAACAAAACAACTAATAAACATAACCCAACCCCGATGTCACATACAGAGCTAATATGACAGTTCCGGAATAAAAACCACGGAATACAACAAAACCAGAAATAAACTAACAACTAACAATAAAGCATCCTAACTAGAGAGTCGCGGCTCCTCAGAGTCACTCCTTCACTGGTTGCTCACCGTCCTCTACATAAAGAGATACATGCAACAACAGAAACAGGAAAACAGGGAGTAAGAAATCATGTAAACTTAACGGCACGGGAATAGGGAATAAGATGAACATACATCATATCAGGCATAGCAACAACATCATATAACATCATTTACATAATACAAGTCAACAGTCAATAGATGCTATCCGGTGCAACACTACTCCGCTACTCCATTATGCATGTGGATCCAACTACCTTAGGAAGTCAACTTCGGAGTTACATATCCACATTGGCCATAAAAGCACCAACGTCGGCAGTTCACCAAACCATGGGTGAACCCCTTGGTTAGCCAACATATCATAACTGGATACGCCACCTTGGGGGCGCACGGTTCACCAAACCTTAGGTGAACAACCCAAGACTTGGGCCAGATCATCATAACTTGGACGACCTCCCCTATGTTGAACATCCCCCACTAATCAACTTCGACGTATAAATGCATGAGCAAACGTCACACAAGGCAACCACCTCCTTTGCTTGGGTCAATAAGCACCCAAGACTTATCACCATCATCAACATCAACGTCTTGGCCAAAAAGTACCAAGGTTCAACTCATCAACGTCTCGACCAAAAAGAATCGAGGGCACTTTGGCCAAAAAGCACCAAAGTGTAACAACGTGCGGTAACCCAACGGGTACCAGCTTAACCAACTTATTATTCCTTATTATCTTAGTTACCCTTTAATTAAGTTATCTAACTCATCATTATTCGATTGGTGTTTTATCACATTATTGGGGGGTGAAACACCCCTTAATTCCTTTAATCTCAGATTCTGACCAGTAAGGGGAGCAAGGGCGTGCTCGCCCCAGCACGGTCGTGCTCACTGTCCTGCACGGCCGTGCTCAATGAGCGGCCTGCCTTCCAGAATGCAACTTGGAGCACGGGCATGCTTCCTGTTTAGCACGACCGTGCTCCTGGAGCGGGTCGTACTGTTCTGGGCAGATTCAAACTTGTTATTCTTGGAGCCTAAACTCCATAACATTCTCAAATCAGATCCTAGGGTCCTTGACTAATCCAGTTGGCATTGAACCTCACTCTCACTAACAGTTCATGTCTTATGAAACTTTAGGAAATTAACCCATTAATTCTTATGTTAACTAAGGGTTCTAATTAAATCTGTTTAGGGTCTTATTAACATATTCAACACAACGACAACATAACTCAGCCAATCAACATTCAGCCAATCAATACATAGCAACATCAACATAACAGTCATATTCATATCATGAACAGATTCAACTATTTATACATCATTGGCATATAACATGTAATTATAAACCATAGGCATACCATTAACCAACTAGAAATTATAGTAATTAATTCATAAAACCCAAACAGATCATGGCATCAACAACAGTTTAAACATATTCAAAGGTAGCATTCAATCGTTCATAACAGCTATCAATATACAACGGGGTTATGAGAACCCCTCATCTTACGCTACCCCCTAGCCTAGTGTAAATACTATTCTTCTCCCATACTTGATATGAAGAATCCGGTAGCGATCACTCAAACGGTAACCTACGTGTTCCTCGAGCGACTCAGTTAACTCTCCAAGCCTTGGTCAAACAAGAACATTAACCAATTAGTTTCCCAACTCTAAAAATAGAAAAAGGAAACTCTAAGGGAAGAAACCGTTACCTATAGTGACCAACACTGACGAACTAGACTCTCCCAAGGGTCTCCACTATTCCAATAACGAAAGGAGTTTAGAGAAAATAGGGAACGAAAGGGTTGCAGCCGCACTGGGGAAGCTACTACTGACAAAATAGGGTTCTGACATAACCCTCGGTCACTGTTCTATATTTAAAGGCACAAACTTGAGCACGGTCGTGTTCCTCCTTGAGCACGTCCTTGCTCAATTTAGCGCTTGCCAAGCGCGTCCTGCCATTGAGCACGAGCGTGCTCAACTCAGCGTCAGCGAGACGCTCACTCACAACGAGCACGGTCGTGCTCCTTAACAAGCACGATCATGCTTGTGACTCATAAAGTCACAAGGCACAAGCCTAAGAGAAGGGATTTCAAGCCTAGAAGTTCCACTTAGCCCTCAAGCTAAGTTTTAAGGCTTAACCAACCAAACAAGCATACAAAAGCACTTAACGGAAAAACAGGGTGTTACAATTCCACCCCCTTATAGAAATTTCGTCCTCAAAATTTCTACTCACCTCGGTTGAAAAGGTGCGGATACGACTCCATCATCTTGCTTTCCAGCTCCCACGTAGCACTTTCCTCAGTAGCCCCACTCCAAACGACTTTGACCAAAGGAATTTCCTTGCCTCTTAGCTGCTTCACCCTCCTATCCTCGACTCGAAGGGGCAGTACCTCAAAAGTCAAGTTCTCTTTTAACTGTATGGCATCGGGGATTATCACGTGAATAGGGTCATGAACGTACTTTCTGAGTTGAGACACATGAAAGACACTATGAAGGTTCGACAAGAACGGTGGTAAGGCTATTTGGTAGGCGACTTCGCCGACTCTTTTTAAAATTTGGTAAGGACCGATGAATCTCGGAGTAAGTTTCCTCGCCTTCAGTACTCTACCAACCCCAATTGTCGGGGTAACTCTCAAAAACACGTGGTCACCTTCCTGGAATTCGAGCTCCTTCCTCCTTTTGTCATGGTAGCTCTTTTGCCTACTCTGTGCCACTTTCATCTTTTCCTGAATCATCCTCACTTTTTCCGTGGTTTCTTGCACCACTTCAGATCCTAGTACAACACTATCACCTGGTTCACTCCAACACAAGGGTGTCCTACATCTCCTCCCATAAAGAGCTTCATAAGGTGCCATCCCAATGCTGGGATGGAAGCTATTATTATAGGTAAACTCTATCAGGGGCAAAAACTTGTCCCAACTACCTGACTGTCCTAGCACACAAGCTCTAAGCAAGTCCTCTAAGGACTGGATGATTCTCTCAGACTGGCCATCAGTCTGTGGGTGATAAGCTGAACTAAGCCTAAGCTTGGTACCTAAAGCCTCTTGTAAACTATTCCAAAACCTAGAGGTAAACCTCGGGTCTCTATCTGAAACTATACTAGAAGGTACACCATGTAGCCTAACTATCTCCTTCATGTACAACTGGGCCAACTTCTCCAAAGGATATTCCATGTTCATAGGGATGAAATGGGCGGACTTAGTCAGTCTATCCACGACAACCCAGATAGCCTCAAAACCAGCCGGAGTCCTAGGGAGTCCAGACACAAAATCCATGGAAATGCTATCCCATTTCCATGGAAATACGATCCCATTTCCATTCTGCTGGGGTAGACACAACTAAGGGACATGGTAAGGAAGATAAGTACAATTTTAGACGCACGGCACACTCACATGAAATAAAAGAGTGAGTGGCACCAGAATCAAAAAGTACTACTAAGGGTTCTTAATTAAGAAAACACGTACCGGTAATCAAGCTGTCTGTACCTTTAGCCTTCTTACCACTGAGTGTGAAGACTCTCCCTGTAGTCGGCTGACCCGGAATGACCACTCCTTTTTGTTTTCGAGCTGGGCAATTGGGAGACATGTGTCCAGCCTATCCACAGTGATAACATACAATCTGGCCCATACGGCATTCCCCTCTATGATTCTTGCCACATTTTGAATATCCAGTTCCCTTGGGTGATTCCGGAACTTGCACTTGTTTTCCTTTTCCAAGACTTCCTTTCACTCTCAACTATTGAGAATGTTTTCCTTCCTCCCTTTTCTTTTGCCACTTCAGTTGGCGATCCTCTTGCATAACCGTAAGGTTGGCTTCAATGATTTGACATTTTTCCACCAATGTGGCATACTCAGTTATTCCCAGTTGTCCCACATAGCATCCGATCTCAGGTCGTAACCCCAATTCATACTGGGTTATCTTCCACTCCTCATCCGGGGCATATCCCAAGTGTGGGGAGTATTTAGCTAATTCTTCAAACTTAGATGTGTATTCAGCAATGGACATGTCACCTTGCACAAGGCGAGTGAACTCTAACTCTTTCTGCTTCCTCACACTTCTAGGAAAATACTTCCCAAGAAAAACAGTTTGGAAGTTTTCCCAGGTCAGAGGTGTTGTAGTTGATATCATTCGCTCCCTGGCACCTCTCCACCAATTCTCTGCTTCTCCCTTCAAGTAATGAGAGGCAAAAGCAGTCTTTTGTTCTTTTGTGCATACCACCACACTAAAAATCTTTTCCATTTCTCTTAACCAATATTGTGCTTCTACGGGATCTGGTCCTCTTGCAAAGGGCGGTGGATGATTCTTTCTAAACTCATTCCAGCTGTGGTTTGGATCTTCAGGAGGTTGTGCTTGACCTGCCCCCAAATTTCCAAGTCCTCCTTGGGCCAGCTGATTGATAAGATGGGTGGTGGCATTAGCTTGTTCCTTCATGGCATTTACCATAGCCATCCATTGAGCGTTATCAGGTTCGGGTTGATACTCATGATGCTCATTCATAGGTGCTCTACCACGGCCTCTTCTTCCAGCTCCTCTTCCACGGCATCTTCTTCCAGCTTCACGTTCCATTTTCTGCATACATTGTACAATTGGATTGAACTGCTCTGATACTATAATTGTAATACCCTATGTCATATTGTCATGTATTACATAAAGTATCACATGTAGGTTAGACATAACTAAATAATAACAGAGTGGCGGAAGCTATACAGTTTATAGTTAATACAAATTATGTCCGCTACACTAAAAATAAAAGAAACTGAGTTTCAAACTAAGGCATTAACCAGTTAATATTACATACTAAATCTGGTATGAATAAGGAATTTTACAAAAGTCCTCAATGCCAGAAGTCCTTGGAGTACAGAGATGCACTACTCCTTCTCAGGGTCGGCCCAACACCAATTGAGGCCTAAAGCGGACTCTCAAATGAGGCTTTTTTAAAACTAATAATAATATTTTATAATTAAGCAATTTTTATAAATTTAAAAAAGTGAGTTTTAAAATTATAAATAATCACAAATTAACTTTTAATTTAAATTTAAAAATAATCTTTTATATAATATAAACGTCACTTTAAATCTTAAACAAATAGATATTTCTTTCAATTATGCTAAAAGACATAAAAAAAAATGGCAGTGGTAGGACTCGAACACGAAACAAGAGAATAACAATCAACGAAGTTGACTGCTTGTTCCATGGGACCACATTGTTGAATTATAGCATAATATACAATAATATATAAAGTTTCAGGTAAGGCCTAAAGCAAGGGCTTTAGTGGCCTCACCCTTGGGCCGGGCCTGCTCCTTCTTGTCTGAAACAACAAATATGAGTAGTGAGACGACTAATCTCAGTGAAATTCCTGCAATAAACTCAGTTATATATACATATATATAATAACAATAAACATTTATACATAATATATGAGGGTAAACTTCACACACTTGGATATCCCTTTAGTTTTTATCAGTGAAAAACGTCGTTGTCCCCTCCTTGTACACTAAGGTACTTAAGAGGAACCAGTTTTATGATGTAAGGCAGGACATACGTCTATGACCACAAGCGGCATCCCACTTGCTTTGCACTTACTTGCTTGCCTTCCAAACAGAAAGGACTCTATACTTGCCTTCCAAACTGAAAGGACTCTATACTTGACATCTGAAATGTCTTTGATAACCATTCTAATTCGAATCATGTCGGATATAGGATGGTTACCGTTATTAGATGGCAAGTGGTGGTTTACTTTTATCTATCATTCTACTGCAAAAACACATTAAATCAGCCAAAGTAGCCCTCAATCAAGTATTTAACAAGAAATAATGCATCAGCAACATATGTGGAATTTCTGCAGTTTTTAGTCAACTTTGATGATTTTATTAAAATACCAAACAAAGTCTGATTTAGGAATATGACCCCCTCTATGGGGATCTAAACAAGTTTAGTTTACCAGCATAATTTTAGTTTTAGGAAAATGCTGTCCAAAAAGTACAGTTTTAACCAACAAGCTACTGCATTCGAAAAACAGGACAGCAACTATCCTCTAACTTGCAACAAGTTTTTCTTTATCAATACTCAATGAAAAACAGCAAAATCAGTCCCTCAACTGTAGAAAATCGAGTCTAGTTTCTAATAAAACAAGAATCATAAACAAAAGAATCCTACAGAAACAATTATAAGCAAAACACTGAACCTATATCAATACGGGTTTCAGGACAGCAACCAAAACATTTCCTAATAAGCAATATAACAAACACATATCAAGCAAGGTCCTTTAACATAACTATTCTCACATGTTGGCAGATCAACACCACCCTAATATCAAAGCCAAATTTCAAAATTACACATGCAACACAAGAACATCACAACATCTTTAAAAAATAGAACCTATGCTTGGGTTTATGGTTACCAAGCTCTAAGATTCAGGAAACACACCTGCTCTCAAGGACCTAAGACACCAAATTCGTCCAGCCCCTTTCCTCTCCCTTAGATTCAGTTTCCCCCTCTTTCTTATACTATATTAGGTGCTGTAGTTAGGGTTTAGGGTAGAGAAATTGAAGGTTAACAAGTTCTAGTGTGGTGGAGTGAGAGATTGGTGGAGGAAAAGAAAAGAAGAAGAAGAAGAAGAAGAAGAAAGAAGAAGAAGAAGAAGAAGAAGAAGAAGAAGAAGAAGAAGAAGAAGAAGAAGAAAGAAGAAGACGAAGAAATGATGAAGAGAGGTGGAAGTTGGTTCTAAAATCTAGAGCCGTCAATTTGGCCCACTCCACCCCATTAAGCCCTGGCCCACATAGGCCAGGGCCAAAAAGCCCACACTTAAAAAAGCCCACAGGGCCAAAAATCCCCCAAAGCCCTGTAGGCCAGGGACAGCCCATGGGCCTTAAATATTTTTTAAAAAATATTAAAAACTTCTTAATCCTTGTATCAGTTAAACATATTATATTTCATTTGTTATATATTTCTTATGAGTTTAATAGCTATATATTGTCAGTGTACAAAATTTTACACTATCAACCAATCAAAAATTATGATATGAATGACTTTTAATTTATTAGGATAAGAGTCGACCATTTTTAATCATGTGTCAGTTTCTGATTGGTTGATAATATAAAAAAATCTTTACACTTCAGTGCATATAAAAAAAAAGTATTTTGATTAAAAAATAACACTACAAACACATACAAAATATCACCTAAGTTTTATCCTTTTTCCCTTCAAAAAATAGTTTTATCCTTTAAAATATTGATCACATATGATCCTGTAGTGTACTTGTTTTAGGATAAATTTAGATAAAAATAATTTAAGTATTTGCGGTGTTGTTTATAAAAAACATATTTATTTTTTGTGTAGCTTATTAACAAGATGACAAAAAAATAAAGTTACCTAAAAGCCTATACCTACCTTTTCTTCCTAATTGTTTTAGCATAAAAGCCTATAATAGCATCGCATATCACTGCAAACTTCAGTACTTTTCATTTACTAAAAAAAACTCCAGCATCACGTCTTCACCACACCTATGTTTTGTGGTTGTTTTATTATATCGCATATCAATTATTATCGTGTAATAAGGTGCTATGATCGGACGGCTACGAAAAGATGATCACATCACCATCTTCATGATCGAGTGATGGATCTAGTCAATAGAATCTGCCGACCCTTGCGCCACTCACTCCTGGTTTCAGCCTTTTCTTCACATTTGAACTCTAGACGTGTTGTTGTGTTATTAATTGATGGAAAATAATAGATAGTGGGCTAACCCACAGAAGCCCCAGCCCTAACCCAAAAAAAAAAAAACAAAATTCATGGGTCAGGGCTAAAAGTAACCCACTCAGAAGGGGGCTGTAAAATAAGTGGGTTGTGTAGAGGTCAAATGGGGTGGGTTTGGGGGCTATGGGCCATATTAACAGCTCTACTGAAATCTGAAGAGAGGAAGAAGGTGAGTGTGAGAATTTCTCTTCTCCCCCCCTTTGTATAATATGTTTGCTGGTGACAAGGTGTGGGGGTGGTCCTGTTCAGCTTTTGCATATATTTCAATTGGGTGATAAAAGGGAGTATGGTAAGGATGCAAGTGTGGGTGATGCATCATAGTGATGAATATGACTGTGTTTTATTTATTTAATTGTAAGGGAGTGTGTGTGATGAAATAAAAAGTGTTATAATTGCTACTCATACCCTCTTCCTGTACTACCCAAAGATAATATGCAAATAAAAATTACAACGCATCAACGATTAGTTAACACTAACAATACTAACGAATAGTTAATTAATAAAGAAATAAAAATACTGATTTGAGGCTGAGATATTACAAAAAGAAGAAAGAACTTTCAAAAGGAATCTCCAATCCAAGGTGTAAAAGGCCTTTTTTTATATCAAACTTCAAAGCCATGTTTCCACCAAAGTTCCTATTACTCAACATGTTTACTGCTTCATATGCTATGCAAACACAGTCAGCAATGTGTCTTCCTCTAATAAATCATCTTTGTTTAGTTGAGACAATTTTAGGCACAATTACAGCAAGTCTATCTGCTAAGACCTTGGTTATAACCTTGAATTGAAAGTTGGCAAGGGCTATTGGTCTGTAATTCTCAATTATATCAGCACCGGCAAACTTTGGAATTAACACCAATATGTTAGAATTGAGATGTGGATAAATCCTTCCCTCCTTGAAAAACTATAAAACAGAGTTATGAACATCTGCTCCAATAATATCCCAGTAAGAATGGTAAAAACTTCCCCCAGATCCATCAGGACCAGGTGCACTGTTTCTATCAAGAGAAAAGACAACACTCTTAACCTCTTCTAATGTAGGAATGTTAGTCAGCATGATGTTATTAGAAGAGGAAACCAAAGAAGGAATTACTGATTCAATAAGGCCATTGTCCACACATGAATTATCAGAAGCATAAAACTTTGTGTAGAAGTCTAAAACATGATTTTCAATATCTGTTTGCTTATCCAAAACAGAATTCCCCATCTTTAGAATAGACATTTGCTTTGTAGCATTTCTAATTTTAGTTACCTTGTGGAAGAAAGCTGTGTTTCTATCTCCTTCTAAATACTAGCTCATTCTAGCCTTTTCCTTCCAAAAGGATTCTTGAAAGGAAAGAGCTTGGTTCAAATCAATATGTGCAACAAGCTCCTGATTGTGCAAAGAGTCTGAAAAGCCTTGAGAATCAATTTGAGCTTGAATAGAATCTAGCTTAGCCATGGCCTCTTCAACGTTAAGATGAATATTACCAAAAATTTGCTTATTCCACACTTTCAACTCAGATTTCAAGCATTTAAGCTTTTGAGCCAGGATATACATGGGGCAGCCCCAAAAAAACCTTTTCCAGACCTTAGAAATCAATCTTCTGCAGTCCACATGATTAGTCCACATATTATGAAATTTAAAAGATGAAGGGTGAGAGATGAATTCCTTTTTCAAAACCAAGAGGATAGGGAAATGATCAGATTGAATTCTAGGTAGAATGCAGCATACCACATTTTTCCAAGCAGCTAACCATTCATCATTACACACAGATCTGTCTAATCTCAGTTTTGTATGATCATTGAAGCCTCTCATGTTGGACCATGTAAAAGCAGCCCCTCGGGTAGTAATGTGAGTCAAATTGCAAGAATCACACCATGCTTTAAATTCTTCACAAGAGGCAATAGATGGAAGCCTTCCTCCTCTCTTCTCATGTGCACCAAGGATAGCATTGAAGTCACATATAAAGCACCATGGCCCCTAATTAGCCTGCTGCAATGAAGCTAATTTCATCCAAAGACTTCTCCTTCCAATGTGAGAAGTTGAAGCACAAACTACAGAAATAAATAGCCTATGAGAATTATGGACTAAAGATAAAGATATATGCTAATGAGAGGATGCCAGAATTGAAGGAGTCAGATTAGATGCACATATCCCCATAAGTTTGGGATTAGTGAATCCCTATTGTTCACTACAAATCAACAAACACTTTAAGGTTCAGTCTATTCCAGAAATTAACAGGAAAGTTATCCAAGCCTATCTTTGGTTCTGACACAAAAACCAAATCAGGCTTATGCTCTATGCAAAATTTTGACAGGACCAATCAGGTGCTAGGATTGCCAATTCCTCGAGCATTCCAATAAAACACTTTCATTAAAATTCCAATGAAATATAATATGTCCCATATTGGGCTTGATCCCTAGCCTTCTAGCTCTTCTTTGCTTCTTTTTTTGTGATTTAGACTGAACTTTTGAAAAGTTTTCCTCCAAATTTTCTGCTTGAACTGGAGTAGAAGAAACTTCTTGGTCTTCAACATCATCACACATCATCACTCCAAAGTCTCCCAACCACTTTCAGATCATGAGCAACAACTTCATTAACCTCTACAGACTGATGACCTTTCTTAGAAGTTGATGAGTTTGGGGCATAATTCATATCAGCAGTAAACTGCTCATTCATGGATGGAGTGTGAAAACTATAATTATGAACATCATTATCTACCTGAGTACCTTTCATAGATGAATTAGAAATAGAAGCTATATAAGAGCCAGGATCACCTGAAACAATGTGATTAGATACAAAATAAGGAACAAAAGATGGGGATCTAATATGTGAAGCTGTAGCAGGAATTTCTGTACTATCTGAAAGAACCTGATCTAAACCTGAAACCACAATCATAGGACTACCCGATTCCTGAACTTGATTTTTATCCAAAGCAGCATGGATGATAGGATCTAAATTAGAAATCTCCTCCACCACATATGGGACATTATTAGGAAAAAAATTAGAGCTATCCACCCCTTCAATAGGGACATCTTCAACAATCACACCAACATCAGAATTAAGAACAGTGGGAACTACCTTACTACATTCTCCATTACCAAAATTATGCTCTGCATAAGGGGTTGGATCCTCAAATTAAATCCCTTTTCCTTTATTCGCAGCCATATTGTTTTTATCTTTTCCCAAAGTTTCCTATGCAGGATTAACTACCTGCTTTGGAACGTATTGCATATTCATCTTTTTCTTGCACTTTTGGAGCAGCATTATCATTAAACTCACTATTCTTTGATTTATGCCTACAGTCCTCAAGAGAGTGCCCTATTGCTTGGCAAAAAAGAACAGAAGGGAGGCAACCATTCATACTCCACTTCCACACAAAAAAGCGAAGTCCTCCCTCTCCACCAATATTTTATCCCTGAGCAATCCAGAAAGATCCATGTTAATCAAAATCCTAGAAAAATGACCAAAATCCCTCTTTCTTGTTGGCTCATCCAAAGCTATTGGAACACCTAGAGCACTATCACTTTCGAAAAGAATTTTAGGATGCCAATATTCCCTGGATCAGCCATGCAATCGAACCCAACACTGATAATTGGTCTGCTTAATCGTTCGAGGATTGAAGTCCAGAGTCCAAGCAAAGACCCTTAATACCCCAGGGCTTATATTCCATGATCCAATAGATCTAAGGCTGTGCATATCATCCACTGAATCAAAACAGAACTCATAGAAGCCGCTTCCAAGAGACACCATCGTCCAAAAACCTGAAAGTTTTCCAACTCTTGTATAACTTGATGTGCAAGTCAACTACCTTTAAAGGTGAATCTCCTTTAGAAAGAATCAACCTACCATGAAGCACGTTTTTTACAATCATCAATACCAGCATGATATTCTTCTTCCGAAATCTTGATTGAAATAGCATCACCCTTCAAGATTGGGCATGGCAATTGATTCACAGGAATGTCACATGAGTTTTTTAGCGCCTGGGCAAAAGACTTATGATGCGCCAGTGGAGGAACTATTCTAGGCGAAGAACAAGGTTGAGGTGGGGGAGGAGGATCAGAACGGGTAGAATTAGAGTCGGGGAAAAGTAAAAACCAAGGGCAATCCGAGAGGATTGCCATGGTGCAACAAGGAAGATAACCTAGAATTTTATGCAAACCCTAGCAGAGAGTAATTTCTCTTTGTTCATTTATAAAGAACAAGAATATCATCAGCATTCAAGATATAATTGCTTAAATTCTATCTAAGATTAAATTTGTTGCACGATAGATTGAATGGATTAGCCATCTTATCTATTGAGAGTATAATGTTAGAATTACTTGATTATAAAACTTTGATAAATGATTTTATTGTTCAAAAGGCTAGAAAATTATAATGAAAATTGATAATTTACATTACATTAAGTTTCTTTAAAAATTTTGCCTTGGGCCTCGAAATTTCTTGACACGGTCCTGGGTGAGGGGATGGTGCCCCAAAATACCTTCGGGCTCTATGAACACTTACAAAGTGATTTACATTTACCTCACCCCAAGGAGACTAGTGGGGGCTCGACCCTGCAACCTGACCCTCACCCTACATTTTTCTTATCAAAAAAAATTTGTTGCAATGTTTCCTTAAACAAACACGCATATTGCTTGTATAAATACACATTGTACATTAATAAAAAAATATATTCATTATTAGAGTGAATATACATTAATATTTTCATAAATATAAAAAATGTTCTTCTATATAAATAAGATAGCCCAAAAAATATACATTATACGTTGTTTGATGTTTAATATACATTTTATGTTCTTCTTGTAGAAAAATTCTTCATTAATAAACATACATTGTTTTTTCGTACAAAAAAAAAGTTGCTTCTTATATATTACTTTGATTATTCTCACCAGCAAATTAAAACATTCCATCAATACAATAAATAGTCCAAAACTTTTCTCCTAAATAAATTGTAGGCTGATTGCAGATTTCCACCAGTAAATTAAAACATTCCGTAAATTCCTTAAATGCAAACAACAAAAAAATTTCCCCCCTAAAAAATGGTAGGCGATTTTGTAGGTTTCTTGAAAGCTAACACATGTCCTTTTGCATTTGAAAATCAATTAGATATCGGTTCGACCACAGGTTCAACCGGTTGTACTGGTTAAACATGAACCACTCTCTTTTTCAGTCATCAAGTTGGAACGATTTTTAAAACATTGGTTTGAAGACACTAACCTCGATGCCATTCAAACTAAGAGAGTTACCATTATGCCCGAGGATATTCAGCTTGCTCGCATGATTAGGAGTGAGAGGGCTTAGATTGGAAGAAGATGAAGGAGTGAGAGGGCTTAGTGTGTCTGCTTACAAGATAAACCTGACTTCCTATTGTAAGATAAATTCATCCTTCTTCTTGGGTGCTTTTGAATTTTATTGTTTATCTGTTGATTTTGGTGCAGTTTCATAGTTGATAATTTCCTGACTTTTGTTCAGCTTTTGTATGAAAAAGGTTACATGGCACTTCCCCATTAGACCAGTTGCTGTTTGACTCGGTTGAAAACAACCACTTAAGAACATGTCTTCTTGGAGAAAGTGAAAATTGTATGCTCTCGGACAAAGATTTTGATTCTTATTTCATCTTCTCGTGGAAAAAGATTTAACTTCGTCGACATACAATGGAACAATCGGAGATCTAAGAATGGGAATGCTGACACATGTCCACACGCTTTTCAACAACATAGTTCAAAACATAAAGATTGCTTTGAATTGTATGTGAGATGTGCTTTTGCAATGATCTTGCTCGAAGACATGGAACATATGAATGGTGTTTATCGTTTGTAGGCAGTTAGTAGACTCACTTCTTTGCCATTATGCAAACTTATTGCAAATAAAACACGAGTTTAAAAGTACTGACAATATAACGTTTTTTACACTGTCAACCAACATAGAAATTATGTTATGTATGACTTTTAAGGTAGTTAGGATAAGAATCAAACATTCTTTATGATGTGTCAATTTATGATTAAATGATAATGTAACAAATATTTACACTAATAGTGCATACAAATTAAATCTACAAAACAATTATGTTATAAAGTTTATGTATTAATGAATAATACGTGGCAGAGATATATTTTAATATATTGTGTTTTATTTGACCTTTAATTTTAATTCTATATAGTTTTAAATAATTATAATAATATAGGTTTTTATTTTGTAAAATAATCAACTATAGTTTTTAATTATTTGATCATTGCAAAGTGTTTAGTATTAGAGGTTAAATAAATTACATTGAAAAATTATTGATCATCTTAAATTGCTTTGAAAACACACACACATATAGTATTAAAAGTTATTGAAAATATAGCTTTTATCTTTATAACAATACGCAACCCACAATTATTTAAAAAAAGATATTTACCGAAAAATAATATATATACTTATAATAATATTGTTTTTATGTTAAAAAAAAGTATAGCTTTTATCTTCATCATAATATATAAGATATTTTTATTTTTTATTTGTATGATTCAAACTTAGATGATTGGAAAGGAATTACATCATAATTTTAATAAGGGCCCAATTGTCACATATTTAAAAAACTGATTTTTATATAAAATAATCAAAGAGATTATTTTTTTATAGATTTTTAAATAAAATAGTAGCTAATTTGTATTTATTTATCATCATAAAAATCACTTTTATAGAAAAAATAATTTTTAACTTGTTTAGATAGAACCATATAATAGCGATTTTTTGTTATAAGGTTTACATTAGAGGACGTAAAAAAAATCATTTTCAACTATGCAAATTGTAATATATAAAATTTTACAAGGTTAGTTTTGTCCATAGAACAGTTCCTTTTTTTAGGTTCAAATTTTCTTCACATTAATTAATTTTTCATATTCTCATTATTTTCTTCACATTAATTATTTTTTCAGATTCTCATTATTTTCTTTTTTCAGATTCGCAGTATTTTCAAAAGCTAAAAAACACATTTAAAATCCTCATAAGTCATAATTGATTATTTTTTAAAGATAATTGATTTGTCTAAAATAATCTATAACAAATAGCTCTAAATTACATTGAAAAATGCTTCATTATCTTGAAATGTTTAGTTGCTTTGAAACATAATTATACTATTAAATTAGAGAATATAATATCAAGTAAGTGGGAGAATAAATGCTTGATAATTGTATAAATAATTTTCTACAAATGAAATGTTTTACCAATTGTTAAAAGAATTTTAAAGTAACTCTAAAAATGATACATGATATCACTTTCCATCCATGATTTTTTGCTTTAGAATATTTATATTATTTCTGTTCAAAAGAAATATTTATATTATTATTATTATTATTATTATTATTATTATTATTATTATTATGATCGTTGCCCCATTGCCTCTAGAAATAAAAAAAAAAATATTATAGATATTGAGTACATAATTATAGAAAGAATAACCAATACGTGGTTGGTCCAAGTGGTAACGGCCTCGAGCCCTTTAAACAAGTGGTTAGGGATTTGACTCCTAACTTTTGTATATAGAGAAAACCTGGTTGAGAGAAAATAACCCTTATATACCATTTATGGATTTCACCATAGAATAATCATTATTTACATTGGTTGATACTTCATATTAATGGTAAGGTAAAAAACAAATATGAATACGTAATAGAAGACATGTTTCCACGATCCTATTGGTTACTTCGTTATCTCACATATCATGATTGCTGAGACTACAACCGTTGATAGCCCATCCAATCGACGGTCACTTTCTATCCATCTCTTATTTCACCAAATCTCCACCAAAATTTTCACGTGCCTCTGTCTCCCCACAAATCCTAAATCCCTCACTATATATTATTACCCTACACCCACCCCCTTTCCCACACACACAATTTCAATCAATTTTCCTTCACTTTCTCGAGAACCAAACAAACTAACACTCAATCTTTCTTCATCGAAATCGAAATGGTTCGTACCAAGCAGACCGCTCGCAAGCCCACAGGAGGCAAGGCACCGAGAAAGCAGCTGGCGAAAAAAGTCACCCAGAAATCAGCTCCGGCGACCGGAGGAATGAAGAAGATTTACCGTTTTCAGCCAGGGACATTGGAGCTGCGGGAGATAAGGAAGTACCAGAAGAGCACAGAGCTTCTGATTCGAAAGCTTCCGTTCCAGAGATTGGTGAGGGAAATCGTGCAGAACTTCAAGATGGATCTAAGGTTCCAAAGCAGTGCGGTTTCGGTGTTGCAAGAGGCGGCGGAAGCTTACTTGGTTGGGTTGTTTGAGGATACTAATCTCTGTGCTATTCATGCTAAGAGAGTTACTATTATGCCCAAGGATATTCAGCTTGCTCGCAGGATTAGGGGTGACAGGGCTTAGATTAGAAAAAAGAAGAATGAATGAATGAATGAATGAATGAGTGGAATAGATTTAGGTGTGATGGTTTCCTTATTTTTGATGCATTTATATCCTATTTGGCTTCATGTCTTGTAACAACAATGCTCCTCTGTCTTTGATGGACATAAATTTGATGTGTTACTATGAATATAAACTGATTTGAGTTACATCTTAAATTTTTTCTTCCAATTTATTTTTAAAACTTGGTTTCCTTGTGGAAGTTAATTGAATGTTATGATGATGTTTTTTATTTTGTGTTACCATCCTATTTAAGGATTATTCTCTTTTAATCAGTTTTTTTTTTATTATACAAGAGTCATGAGTCGAATTCTGGATCACTTATTTAGGGGTCTGACTTCGTTACAGGACCATGTGAATGTTATAAGGGTATAACTATTGGCAACTGGAGTACATTTCAGAGTTTATTTATGCAGAAGCCAAATTTAAAAATATTTCTCTTGTGATAAAATTATGATGCTGAAGCACACGTATGGACTATTGAGCTCGGTGCCCATTATATTGTGAAACAAAATTTGTGTTTCGATTGCTTCTGTTCCATCGACTTTTAATTCAATATTTGAACTCATGTTTTCAATCATAAGGCATTATATCTTTTATTGTATCCTATCAATTATTTCCTCCATTTATACTATCCTAATTACTAACAACAATAAAAACATAGGCAGTCTACAAAGTCAATTAACCAAATTAAAGCAACTTAAACCTCTAATGACAAGCTCAATCTTGTATTTTATATCTCACATGGGGCACATCCAATATTTTTGAAGAATCTAAGAAATACAAGGATAGTGTTTCAAATTCTCAAAAGCATCAATATCCTTTAGTTAATATTGTGGATTAATATCTCGACAATAGAATATCCATAACCAATTGGAGCATCCACAAAATTATGGCTTTCTTGAGGTAAGGGGAGGAGAGGCGCGTTGAGCTCCGGGGCCTCCGTGATTGTCGTCTGTGATGACATGGCTAGAATCCTAGAGAAAGAAGGAAATGGAGTTATTAAAATCGTTGTGCCACTCACTGAATGTGAATGGCAGAAGAAACAATGATTGAAGATGAGAAGTTGTTTGAAAAAAAAAAAGAGTTAAGAAGGAAGTGATACTTGGTGGATAGAAGGTGAAATGGTTGTTGGAACTCTGGAACTTAAAACTTGAAAACAATTATTACAATGGAATGAATCAAGTATATATTGAATAATACTTTTGTGTATTGAATAAAGAGAGATTACATGCTATATATAGAGTTATCTTGGCTCTATGTTGACTTAGTCTTGAAACAGAATAACTGAACCTAAAAACAGAAATTATCCTAACAAACTTAACAGATTCTAAACACTCATCTTACTTAACTGAATAGGAAGATAAGATATGGTGTTAATACCCTCCCTCAAGCTGGAGAGTGTATGTTAATAACACCCAGCTTGGATACAAAAGTTGTAAAAGGGGTTGGATCTAATGGTTTAGTAAAAACATCCGCAAGTTGGTTGGAGCTTTTGATAGGTAGTAAATGAAAAAGCTTGGCTTGCAATTTTTCTCGGACTATATGACAGTCTAGCTCGATGTGTTTGGTCCTTTCATGAAATGAGGGATTCATTGCAATATGTCGAGCCGATTGATTATCACAATATAGCAGTGCCGGAGAAGTGTATGGAATTTGGAAGTCTTGAAGGAGATATGTAATCCATTGGAGCTCACACACTGTGGAAGCTAAAGCACGATATTCAGCTTCTGAGGATGAGCGTGAGACTGTTGCTTGTTTCTTGGATTTCCAAGAGATGAGGGAGCTTCCAGTGAATATGCAAAAGCCTGTGATGGATTTGCGGGAATCAGTGCAGCTAGCCCAGTCTGAGTCACTGAAACTCTTTACTTGAATAGGGGAATTAGAATGGTAAAAGAGGCCTTGTGCAGGGGCTGTTTTGACATATTTCAGGACCCTTATTGCAGCTTCATAGTGCAAATCGGTTGGTTGAGCCATGAACTGACTTAATTGCTGCACAGAAAAAGAAAGGTCAGGTCTTGTGGTAGTTAAATAAATGAGTTTGCCTACAAGTCTTCTATAGGAAGAAGGATCTTGTAATGGTGTGCCTGCAGTAGTATGCAGTTTAGTGCCTTTAGCCATAGGTGTAGATGCTGGTTTGCAGCCCAATAATCCACACTCAGAGAGTATGTCTAGAGCATATTTCCTCTGACATATATGAATTCCAGCCTTGGATCTTGCAATTTCAAGACCTAAAAAATATTTTAAGACCCCTAAGTCTTTGATTTTGAACTGTTGGTGCAATTTGTCCTTAATAGCAGTGAGTTCAGTTAAAGAATCTCCTGCAAGAATTAGATCATCAACATATACAAGGAGAACAGTAAAGGAATGTGTGGTCTTCTTGATGAATAAGGAAGAATCATATGTGGATTGTTTGTAACCATCAGAAATCAGAAAAGTAGAAAGTCTAGCAAACCATTGCCTACTTGATTGTTTGAGGCCATATATGGATTTGAGTAGTTTGCAAACTTGATTAGGTTTAGAAATAGGGAAACCAGGAGGGGGAGACATATATACTTCCTCATCTAAAGATCCATGCAAAAATGCATTGTGAACATCAAGTTGATGTAAAATCCAATTTTGACAAGAAGCAATGGAAAGTAATAGTCTTATTGTAGTCAATTTTGCAACAGGTGAGTATGTATCAAAATAATCAAGACCCTCAATTTGATTAAACCCTTTTGCAACTAAACGAGCTTTATATCTTTCAATAGTGCCATCTGCTTTATATTTAGTTCTAAAAACCCATTTACAGCCAATAGGGACCTTGCCTTGAGGCAATTCAACAATGGTCCATGTATTGTTTAAGTGGAGAGCTGAGAGTTCATTTTGCATAGCCTCAATCCAATGAGAATTTTTGATGGCTTGTTTGTAAGTGGTTGGATCATCATTAGTGGTAATAGCTAGAGTATAATGCAGATGAGAAGGAGAGAGTCTAGAATATGACAGAACAGAAGATAGAGGATATGGAGTGTTACTGGAATATAAAGGAGTAGAGGCAGTGATGTTACAATGGAAATCCTTAAGATAAGAAGGAGGATGAGACTGTCTAGAGGATCTTCTGATAGCAGTAGGTTCTGATTCTGGTACTGCAGCAGAAGCAGGAATATCGGCATGATGAGAAGAAGTGGTGTCAAGAATTGGAGGAGGCGAAGCTGGACTGGAAGCAGGAATGGGAAGAAGAGAGCCAGATGCATCACTTTGTGGTAACTGATAAGAAAAGTCAAAAAGAAAGGGAGAATTAGCATCAGAAGAAGATGAATCATGATGAGGATCAGAAAGAGAATAAGAGGTAGAGGAGTAGGGGAAAACAGATTCATAAAAAACTGCATGTCTTGATACAAAAGTGGATCTAGTTTGCAGATCATAAAACAAATATCCCTTGGTTCCTGGTTTAAAGCCTAAGAAAATACATTTCCTAGCCCTAGGATCTAATTTGTGTCTGTTTTGTAATAAAGTAGTGGCAAAAGCAAGACAGCCAAAAATCTTTAAGTCAAGAAAGGTTGGTGGTTGTTTATGCAGTAATTCAAAAGGAGAAAAATGATGCAGAACAGGTGTAGACAATTTGTTAATGAGATGCACAGCATGACATAATGCATATGACCAGAAGATTTTAGGAAGTTTAGCTTGAAATAGCAATGATCTAGTGACATTCAAAAGGTGCCTATGCTTTCTCTCAACTACAGAGTTTTGTTGAGGGGTTTCTACACAAGAAGTTTGGTGCAAAATACCATGTGAAGCATAAAAAGAAGGCATATGAAATTCCATTCCATTATCTGATCTTAATGTTTTAATTTTAGCAGAAAATTGGGTAGCAATCATATTAATAAAGGCAGAAATACAGATTCTAGTATCAGACTTGGTCTTCATAAGAAAGATCCAAGTGAACCTAGTGTAGTCATCTACAATTGTTAGAAAGTAATGGTGTCCTTGAAAAGAGGAAACACTAAGAGGACCCCAAATATCCATATGCACAAGATCAAAAGATTGTAAGCTAGTAGTGGTACTGTCAGGGAAGGGAAGTTTGCATTGTTTTGTATAGTGACAACAATCACAAATCATGTGTTTATTAAAAGAAATATAAGGAAAAGCAATACACATTTTATTCAAAACATTAGAAGATGGATGTCCTAGTCTATAATGCCACAAGTCAATGGAATTAGAATCCATGGTTTTAGACTTGGCAGAAGTAATCAAAACAGTATCTGCAGTGTGATAAACACTGTTATTACAAGAAACAAAAGGAGATGACAGTTTTAATATGTAAAGATTGTGATGAATATCAGCATGCCCAATCATCTTCTGGGTAGTGAGATCCTGTATAACACAAGAAGATGAATTAAAGATCAATTGGCAATTAAGAGATGAAGTGAGCCTGTGGACAGATATGAGATTATATGCAAAGTGAGGGATGTGTAAGACATTTTTCAAAGATAGTTGAGGGCTGAGAATTATAGAGCCAGAAAATCTAGCAGTGACCATGGTGCCATTAGGTAAAGTGACAGCAATTGGTGTGATGGGTTTGTATGTGGAAAAGAATTTAATATCAGGGCAAACATGATCACTTGCTCCTGAATCTAAAATCCAAAAAGAATGTGAAGGGTGAAGATTACCTGTCTTAGTGATACTGCTGACTATATGAGGAGCAGAATCATTGGTAGAAAGCTTACTGTTGGGGGTTCCAAGGATGGATTTGTCATTCTTGGAAGCATGTAGCAAGGAGATGAGATACTGATAATCATCTTTAGTAATGTGAATGGAAGATTCTGAAACAGAATTTGGATGTTGAGAAACCTCAGAAGATCCTGCAGAAATGCCTGATGCAGTAGTTGAAACTTGCATGGAAGTGCTGTTTGAATTATTGGTCCTATATAGCCAGGTGGGAAACCATGCTTGAAGTAGCATGTTTCAATGGTATGGTTGGTTCTTTTGCAGTATGTACACAGCATCTGCTGTCTGGAATTAGACCTTCCACGACCTCTCCCTTGTGTAAAGGAATTCTTGCCAGATTGGTTGAAATTGTTGGTATTGGAAGCAAGAATTGTAGAATCTATAGAAGGAATGTTGTGAAGAGGGCGTTCTTGCTGGACAACCATTGAGAAAGCTTGGCTAATGGATGGTAATGGTTTTATGAGGAGAATTTGGGATCTCACAGATCCATAAGAATCATTCAGGCCTTTAAGGAAGCAAAGAACATGCTCCTTATCTTTATAATATTGAACAGATTGGCTTAATTCACAGGTACAAGTGACCTCACAAGAACAAGTTGGTGTAGGTCTAAGGAATTCTAGTTCATCCCATAAGATTTGCATGTCAGTGAAGAATGTAGAAAGAGATCTATCACCTTGCCTCATGGAATGAATTTCTTGGAGTAAGTCTGACATCCGAAAGTGGTTTTCTTTGGTGAATCTTGTTTCAAGATTGATCCACAGCGTTCTTGCATTGTCGAATGAGGCTGTGCTTTGAGAGATGTGGGGAGTTAAGGTACGTGTGATCCAAGAAACCACCATATCGTTGCATCTTTGCCAAGCATCAAACAAGGGATCAGTTGCAGCAGGTTTAAGAATGCTGCCATTGATGAATTTGAGTTTATTTTTGGAGGATAAGGCTCTCTTGATGGCTCGGCTCCAATTGTAGAAGTTGTCTCCATTAAGAGCTGGAGAAACCAAAACAAATCCTGGGTTTTCACCAGGATGAAGGTAATAGGGACTAGCAGGGTTTTGGGATTGATCAATTGGAGGTGGAGATGGTGGTATTTCACCATTTTTAGCTGAAGATTCAGGGCTGGTTTTTGTTTCAGCCATGAGCAAGAAAGAAAAAGAAGAAATGCGGAAGCAATTTTATCAAACTGATACCATATTACAATGGAATGAATCAAGTATATATTGAATAATACTTTTGTGTATTGAATAAAGAGAGATTACATGCTATATATAGAGTTATCTTGGCTCTATGTTGACTTAGTCTTGAAACAGAATAACTGAACCTAAAAACAGAAATTATCCTAACAAACTTAACAGATTCTAAACACTCATCTTACTTAACTGAATAGGAAGATAAGATATGGTGTTAATAACAATGGTGAGATCAAGGTGGTGATTTTCCAAGAAACTTCTAAAGATCTCCTGGGATCGTATGTTGTGCTTACCCCGATAGATGAATAAAAAATGGATGAGGTTGTAAGGGGACAAGACTCTTCACATTTATCCATTTTCCCTCAGGTTTCACGATCATTGGGGATGCTTGTGCAATTTTTAAGCATTTAACACTGAAAATGTTGCTAGAACAGGAGGCTTGTTTTTATGGCTTTTCAGATTCTGGTTTGCGGTGGGTTGATCAACAATGGGAGAGCTAAGAATGGGAATGTTGACTTCCGTCCACATGCATTTCAGCAACACAGTCCAAAACATAAAGACTGATTTGAATTGTATGTGAAATTTGTTTTTGCAATGATCTTGCTCAAAGACATGGAACATATGAATGTTGTTTATCGTTTGTAAGCGGTTAATGGACTCACTTCTTTGCCATTATGTAAACTCATTGCAAAAAAAGAGAGTTTAAAAGTATTGACGGTGTAAAGTTTTTACACTTTCAACCAACTAGAAATCATGACATGTATAATTTTTAAGGTAGTTAGGATAAGAGTCAAACATTCTTTATGATGTGTCATTGTGTCAATTTATGATTAATTAATTGTATACAAAATATTTACACTAATAATACATACAAATTAAAACAATAAAACAATTATGTCATAAAGTTTATGTATTGAATACGTGACAGACATATATTGTAATATATTGTGTTTTGTTTGACCTTTAACTTTATTTGTATATAATTTTGTATTTTGTATAATTGTAATTATAATAATATAGGATTTTAGTTGTAAAATAATCAATTACATTTTTTATTTAATCATTGGGAAGTGTTTACCATTAGCGTTTAAATAGTTTGCATTGAAAAATTGCTGATTATCTTAAAATATATATTTTTGGTCCGGGATGGAATCCAGGGTATCTGAGACACCCCGTTGTGCCCCGTTATGTTATCAGATTAAAAAACTTATTAATTAATTTCTTAATCGCACGTTTAGCATGACAATATGTAAAAATCAAAACTTAAGTTAAATAACATACAACTTTACTTAATCAACAACAACACACCATTTTTAGGTTATAAATACACACATATGTCTCATAAACATATTACAAAACACTGTTGAGGGTATCATCTCAGTAGGATACCTCACAGGCATAAACTTCACACAAGTCATACTTAGCTGAAAATAGAAAAATACTTCTTAGACACACTGGCCATACTATCTATACTCTATTCATCATGGATCACAGCTCGTTCTTCGGCCTCTGGTTCATAAGGAGTTCCATCTAACTCCTCAGCAACCTCCGCTTCATACAGAGCTCCGTCCAGCTCCCCAGCAACATATTCCTCCATTGGGTCTTCTAACATAAACACAATAGACACACAAAAATACAAAATATAGGAGATAAGAAGCAATTCTATCATCAAAAACGGAAAAGAATCATAGTATATAATATAACAAAAGTCACAGACAATCATCACTCCAAAACCACCTAAATCCTCAATTAACAATATCATTCTCTACCCTCAACTCATGCGATCTAAGCCTTTATGCTGACGTGGCCACTAATCCCCCATTACCGTTAGGGATATTAGTCCGTCGTCCAAGTGATGCGTCCCCAAAACCGGTGCACATTCTCATCCATGGTGAGAATGCTCATGCAAGGCAATGACACTATAGCTGCACAGCACAGTCGGTGCACACCCTGTTCCTCTCTCTTGAGGGTGCTCAAGCAAAGCATTGACACTATAGCTGCACAAACTAAATCTAACATAGGAAGGTCCCACAAGGACTTCAGACCTCGTATGTATCAAACATACGGTAACACAATGCAACACATGAACCTCACCGAATTACATCAATAACAACCTAGTGCCTCAAGCTTCCATCATAGCCTCGGCTCATATTCTATGACACATTTCATCCTTAAAGTAATCAATTTAAGTTAGGCACTTCTAAGTCCCATATACTTTCTCACTCAAGCCAAATCTTCCGAACAACATATATCCTCACTTAAAATCAACTAAGCGTAGTACTAAATCCGGCAGATCATACATAACACAATATCATGAAATATTCAAACACCAAAAATAATACGTCACATGCAATGGAATACCTCAACCAGCGTATCACAATAAATTCAACAAGTAATAAATTTAGATATTCTCAAATTATAAAATCAACCTAATGTCGATAAACCTACAATCTTCGAATCACCATTGGTTTTACAGAAAAGATTTCCAATGCGATTTTGGTCTTGTCGATTACTCGACTACTAGTAGGGTTTAGGTCACCCTACACAATTATTATATAATATACTACTTATCGATTCCGACGACAGAGTGATCCTTTCCCCCACCTGAGTTAACACCGAAATCTCGAATCCGAAGTGGCTCGTTATCACACCCCAAAATACCAAGTTCACCTTCAATAAAACAACACAACAACAAAATTAATCAAACAAAATCACCCTTAACTCTAATAGGCTAGATTCGGCCTAGGGGTTTTTTTGTGGGGTTTGGGTTTTATTTTCATTCAATCTCCTAGATACAAAGTGCTAAGATCATGGAAAGATAATAGGAGTGATCATTGAACAAGAATCAAATCATACAAATCAAGTTGATTCCAATTTCATGAACATAGGCAAAAATGGATTTCAACTAAAAGTGATCATGAGAACTTATGATTCATGTTCATGGGAGATATAAAATGGGTTTCCAACAAAATGAACATGAAAAGAAATAGATGGACTCAAGAGGAAGAACATGAATCAAGTTACCTCAAACTAGTAGAGAAAATGAAGAAAAGTTGATGACTCCTTTGCAAGCTCTTCAATGGAAAGGAAGAAGAGCATTGGAGAAGATGAAGTTCTAGGAAGATGAAGATGAAAGTGTATGATTGATGTATATGATCAAACTTTAATGGTAGTGAGGTTTAGAGTGATTAACTTTGAGGTTTTCTCTAAAAAATATGAGGTTTTTGCCTTAGAACTCTAGTTTTTCACTTTTGGGGTCGGTCAAGGGGGGTATATATAGATGTTTCAGTAGATAATCGATTATCTACGATATATAATCGATTACGAAAATCATAATCGATTATGACACCCCTCATAATCGATTATGGAGGTTCTGATTTTCAGGTTTTCAGTTCCAGACAGCTCATAATCGATTATGAGATACATATAATCGATTATGATGATTCTGAACTTCAGGAACTCAGTCCAAAAACCTTGTAATTGATTATGATGATTCAAATAATCGGTTATTGGGCCAAAACAAAGAAGGAACCTCACAATTGATTGTTTAGAAAGGATCAATAAGTTTATTAAAACACTTAATAGGTTTTAGCTTAAAAACAGGCTGTTGCAGTATCCCATCCCCCGAGGATATAGAGTACCAGTTAAGGGGCAACTCATCTACCCACAGATGCCGCTTTATTCCTATTACCAGGATTCAAACCTTGGACATATGGTTAAAGGGCTCAAGTTACTAGCCACTTGGACTGATTATCTTAAAATACTTTAGTTGCTTTAAAAACATACACACACAAAATCTTAACTGTTATTAAAAGATATAACTTTTATCTTCATATTTACATATAACCCTCAATTATTAAAAAAATATTTACCGAAAAAGTATACTGTATACTTATAATAATATAATTTTCATATAAAAAAATATAGCTTTTATCTTTATCATAATATATATGATTTTTTTATTTTTTATTTGTATGATCCAAACATAGGGGATTGAGTTCAGAGAGGAAAAAAAAAAAAAGAGATCGAAAAAAAATTAGCATCATCAATACACTTTAACAATACAGGCTATGGATTATTTGAGATTATTATAATTATTTTATTTATTTATTTATTTATTAAAATTACTGTAACAATAATTTTGATTTGTCTTTCTCTTGTTTTACACGTATCACACATTAAGTTCTAGGCTTTTTTAATTTTTTAAAAAAATTATTAATCTCACCCATTTCAGTATTTCACGGTGAAACCCACACGAAAAACTTGGAAATGTGCTCAGAGCATTAATGAAAAATTGGAAAGCACATGACCATTTCGGTAACTGTGCCTTGGCTTCACTAAAAACTTCCGAAGGAAAAAGGACATGTCCATTCTGCTCTACTTTCATCTCATCATTTATTTACTTTTATTGAAATTGTCATCTCATAATTTAATATTTTAAATTCACAACACAAATACCAAAAATCAATAATTTAAACATTGTTTGACTTGGTTATACGTAATTTTTTTTTTATTAGACTTGGTTATATGTATGGTTTTGAATATCATATATTATGACATTGATAAGTAATGTGTAATTTTTAATGTTTTAAAATTATAAATATTATGTATTTTTGTCATTATTAGTATATATATTACTTTATTCATTATATTAAAAAATTTAAAAAATTATTATTTAATTATTACCAGTTTAACCACATTTAGATCATTGAAACTTGAATCAGGGACTTCATCGGTTCATTGACCGGTCTGATTTTAAAAATATTGGTTTTTTGTTATTTTTTAATGTAGAATAGGCTAAAGTAGCCCAACTTTAGTTTTGAAATTTTTCGTAATAGGCTCTTGAAATAGATTTATATTTTAAACTTTTGGGATCAAATAAAGAAATATTTGTATAAATTTATTAACATAAAATGTAAAAAAACTTTTGAAATTTGTTAAAAAAATTATGAGAATTGAAAACATTGTGAAAAAATATAAATGGTTGGTTCCAGAATGAAGAAGGTTTGTATATTTATTTTTTAAGTTAAAATATATATGAAATTATATTTTATTTGGAAATAAAAATAACTAAGTAAAAGTATAAAGATATAGGATTCATTGTGGGACCCGCTGAAATTAGGTTAAGAACCCAAATATGATTTTTACAGTCGACTAAAAAATGGTAGGTGTTCCTTAAATCTTAGGTGGCACGTTTGGGCTTACTTAGAAGGTGTTAAGAACCAAAATATGGTTTTTGCATTGGAGATGCTCTTAGTTATCCAAGGTTCTTTTAGTTAGGTCAGTTCCTTATAAATTTATTATTTGATTTTGGGTGCTTCATTTCATCTAATTTTTCACTTCACATATTCATGTTGTGATGTAAAGTATATATTTTATTACTCTATTATATTTAACTTTTGAATGTTTTTGAGGTGTTGTTGATATAATTTGATTGAATGCCAAGTGTATTTATATATATATATATATATATATTATTATTTTTAGAAGATTAGTTATTATACTTATGTGTTCAGTTTACTTTATTTTGATTTTTGTATTTTTCAATTGGTCACTGTAACGCCCCGATTTCTATATCTTTCGGTAACGGTAAATACATGTGTATATGTGTTTGTTTTTAATAAAATCCAGAGAATGATTTTAGATAAACTAAAATCGTTATCTTGTTATACCTTACCTTAGAAAGTCACGGTTAAATTTTCGGTTGAAAATTCAGACGAAAACCGGCCTGCGTTTTCACTGACAGTAAAAGTTTACTGAGCAGAAAACCTAATTTTGACCCGTGAACGAAACAGTTAGTGTTTTTGTCGTGTTTCCAATGATTTTGGTATTTTTTAAAATTTTCGTTCGAAAATAAATATAATATTTTATCCGGGTGAAATCTTCGGAAGTTACGATTAGGAACTTAAATCGGGTAAACAACGAAGCAGAATAGAGAGTTGAGAAGACTGAGGTGACTTGTTGGAAAAAGAGTGACATGTTGATGTGAGTCATATGTCACATCATAAAGTAACCATCATTACACTTTTTGAATATAATGTATTATAATCCAAAAACCCATTTTCCTCACTTTTTCCAGCCAAACACCTCCCTAAACCAAACTTGCTCTCGAAGCCTACTCTTCATCTCCTCTTCACGCAACTCTCACCCTTCCCCTCTATATAAACACTTCTTTCTTTCATTTTCACACTTTACACTCACATAACCAAGTTCAAGCTCCATTGTTTCTACTCCTTCAAGTGTTCATTCTCATCATTTTCTTCAAGCTTCAAGGGTAATGCTCTATAATCTTACTCATCTAAGTATTCTTTTCATTCATTTTGAGAGTTATGCCATATTCACTCATTTTTTTCATTCTTAGATCTAGAAACTTCAAAAATCTCTAGAAATTAGTAGAAAAATCCATTTGAGTTGAAACTAATTTCTATGGACTCCTAATGACTTCTATATTGTCTATCTAAGAGCTTACATCAAACAAAAATTTCCTTTCCTATTTTTCTATGGAGGCCGAACCTATGTTGTTGTTGGACAAGGAAGTTTTGTTTCAACTTTTGTTAAATGATCATTGATTTGAACTCTTTTGTACCTTTAGTTGTTAAATCCAAGAGCTTGGAAAGTTTGAAAATTTCTAGCCTACTTTGGAGGTCAAGGCCTAAACCCTAAGCTAATAGCTTAGAGGAGTTTTTGTTCAATCCTTGTTAAGTGATCATTGTTATTGAATCTCTAATACTTAAGGATCATTAATCCATGAGTTTGAGAAATTTGGAAATCCCTAACCCTATTTTTATACTATGGTCGAACCTAGACCTTAGGTAGATGTGATGTTTTGGTTGTTTTTAACTGGCGATTATGTGTTGGAATCTTTAGACTTCCGTCGTGAAGCAGGCAAGGAAGATCGTGGTACCCGACAAAGGACGAGAAACATTTCTACTTTGAACTAAGGTAAGAGGGGACTGCCTGAGGGATGTTTCAATAACTGTATGCAATTGTCTGTGGATTGTGATGTTGTCTTAAGTCCTGTTGTGATTATCTGAAATGATTATGTGATTGACTTGTCCATGCTAAAATGTCTGAACTTGATGATTTGTTTGGTGATGCACTGAGAATTTGATATATGGCATGAACTGTATTAACTGTCATGATATTGATGTGGAAATTTTACTGTTGATTGATTGATGTCTGAGAAGCCCGACACTCGTCGGTGCTCAATTAATTATGATGGTAAAAGCCTTAAAAAGCCTTATGAGAATTTTGGAACAAAAATATTTATTTGATGACTTCTTGATAAAAGAATGAATATAAAGGTGAAATATTTTAGAGTGAGAGGAAAATCATTTTTCTTAAAATAATTTTTGTATAGGTGAAAATAATTTTAAAAGTATGTTTTATGACGGAAAACTTTTGGAAATGTTTGGCAATATTTTAGAAAAGAATTCGAAAGGATTTGACAACGTTCTAAAGATGGTTTGGAAGAAAAAGATGGATTTCGAAAGAAGATGGATTTCTTTATCACTTAATATTTTATAAATGAATTTCCAATGAAAAGGATTCTTGGTAAAATACTTTGAAAATATTCCAGCAAGCTTGGATGAGTTGCTGAGGTTTCGTTTTGTATTTGTGTTTCACGGAACGAAAAAGAATAATCACGTTGGGATGTGAACCTAGTATACGAGACGTCGGAATACTAGTGTTCTGTAATATACACGTAGATCTTGGATCCGTGTCACGTTGTTGTGGACTTGTGTCCTAATCATGTTGTTGTGGACTTTGTGTCCTAATCATGTTGTGAATAACGTTGTCAAAGGTGAATGTTGTTTTCTATGACCGCAAGCCTAAGACTGGTGCATCGGTCTAAGGTGTTGTGATTGAGCACTCGGACTGCGTGTCCCGTGTTGATGTTGATGATTTCAAAACGTTAAAATTTATGAAAAGTCGGTAGCTTTTAAGCTTCGACAGTGAAAGAGAATGAACACAAAGAAAACGTTGAGAACAATTGTTTTACATGCATTTAGGCAGACGTGCCTCACGTTGATAGGAGTGATGCCTTGATGATCAGGTATTCACAATACGATGTATCACTGCATCCTGGGATGAGACAGTGTGTTATTAAATCCATGAGCATGGAATACTGCATCCTGGGATGGGATAGTACGCTATGGATGTTTAGTCACTTAACGTGATGCCAAAGTGGTGGCGATTTGAGTTTGATCAACTCTTAGAGTGATGAAGGGATCTCATGAGATTAAGTTTAGAGCCTGAATATTGAAGTGTCATGCATACTTTCATCAAAACTGACCGTGCGGGCATGAGACCCCTTGACTTTATACATGTTTATTTCTGATAAATTATGTGGAAATATCTGATATATGCTTATGTGATGTATGTATCATGCATTTGGTTATTGTGTCCAATCCATATATTGGTATCTCACTCTTGCATGTTTTCTTGTTGTTCCTTCTCCCTATGGAATTGTTGTGTATATATATATATATTTGGGTTTATATGGATCCCAACGTGCCTCTGGCACCCGATGAGAATGAGGACACTAACTTTTGATGATGCGGGAGATCCGGGGGCATGGAACATACTCCCCGGATCCCATGCGGCCATCTATCGCGGGCCGGTTATTGAACTGAAAGGAAACGGGGAAGAGGGACCACAGCAGCGAGTGCAAACAGTAGAAATGGTCCGGGTGTCACTACCACCCCCTTGGTACTATCTACAAGTGTTGGTGCAGAGGGGACAGCTTCACGAGCACCCACCCTTAGGAGTGCCACTTCCGGGAGTTGAGCCAGCTTCACCTATTGAAGAGGATCCGGAGGAAGATCCTGAGGAGTACCCTGAAGGCGAGCCGGAGGATCATGTCCATTACAACGACGACATTGACGATGTGCCGGAGTATGTGCCTAACAACGATCCTGATTTTGATGATTCTGACTCCCCCGATGAGGGCGGAGAAGTGGTGGATGCCTCGCCGGGGAACTCCTCAGGGAGCGTCTAACACCCCGATTTTTTTCTGTTTCTTAATGATCTGTGATTATGTATGTATAATTATTAATTTAATTTAGAGAAAATTACTTTGATAAATAAAAATTTATTCTCGTAGCTTATTTATATTTTTATCCTTATTCTTATTTTATAAAACTGTAGTTAAATTTCCGGTTGAAATTTCAGACGAAAACGGTCTACGTTTTCGTTGTCAGCAAAAACTTTACTAAAACAGAAAACAAATTTCGATACGAAAAATAAATTTTTTTGGATTTCCTAAAATATTTACAACAATTCCCATGATTTTAAATATTTTTATTTATAAATATTACAAAAAACTAATTCTTCCGGCTGAATTTTTGTTTAGAAAATACATCGGTGTTCATCGTCGGGAAATTAATGGAACCGGAACGAAACAAATTAATTTAAAATATATTAAATGCTGATTTGAAGAGACTTGATTTGATTTGAATAGTGTTTTCATTTATTACACAACATCATGCTTTTTCATCAAATCATTTCTTCAATTTTTCTGCTTGTCTGTAAATTGTAATTATCTGAATATTTAAGATTTTATTTTCATAAATGGTGATGAATTATTTGATAGACCAAATTAATTCATCTTTATTTATTTTATATTATAAATGTACAGTTGGATTTTCGGTAGAAAATTTCAGACGTTTACGGTTTGAGTTTTCGCTGTCAGTTAAGCTCTACTGACCCGAAAATAATTTTAAAAATTTCGAAAATTAAAAATTTTATTTTTCTAACCCAGTTATATTTTTTTATGATTTTAGAAATTATTTATTTTTATATGAATTTTTCGGGTGAAATTTTGTGAATAAAAATACGATCGATTTTTACCGTTACGTAACAATCGGTACCACTATTTATCCTATTCATGACATAGTGTAATTATTGATTTCAATTTACTAGAAAATACATCATTTTAATTGAATTAAAAATTGTTAGAATTTTAAAATATCCTAGATTTTTTTTATGAGGCAGCAGCCCCCTCCCCTATAAATACCCCTCATCACCTCTTCCATTCATTTTGGTTTTTGCTCCCAAACTCTTGCCAAATTTCCAATTTTACTATTCATCATCTTCAACCTCTAGCCACTTGAGTATGGAAGCTAAAAACCACCTCCATCTTCATCTTATGCTCATCATCATCATCATCATTTAGAGGGTATAAATTCTAAACCCTTGCTCTTTTCTTACAAGTTTCTAATATCAACATACATGATAATTATTTTAGTTGCAAGTATTGCAGACAGAATTAAGAGCAAACTTGCTTCTTGGAAGGGTTCTCTTCTCTCAATTATGGGGAGAGTTCAGTTAGTTAAATCGGTTGCTATTGGTATGTTAGTTTACAGCTTTCATTTATATGCTTGGCCTGTAAATTTAATCAACACAGTGGATAAATGGCTGAGAAATTTTATTTGGAGTGGTGATGTTAATGTCAAAAAAACAGTCACTGTTTCTTGGAGGAAGGTGTGCAAACCCTTCCAGGAAGGTGGCCTTGGAATCAGGTCTATCAAAGCTATTAACAAAGCTGGCCTCTTGAAGCTGGGTTGGGACTTTGTTTCATCAAACTGCCAATGGTCTACTATGTTAAAAGCCAGGTCTATCAGGAACAATCTTCCAATTAACCATCATATATCTTCATCTTTATGGCCTGGAATAAGAAATTGCTTATCTGTTATTCTGGAGAATGCTACTTGGTCCTTAGGAAATGGTTTGAAACGTTCACTTCTGGAAAGATAAATGGCTATCCACTGTAATTTTGGATATGCTTTCTGTCCAGTCTAATACTCAGTTAGACTCAACTAACTTATTTGCCAAGGTAGCTGATTTTATTGTTGATGGTAAGTGGTGTATTCCTCATGATCTACTTATTAATTGTCCTGCTCTTAAAGATGAACTTGAGCAGATCACTGTCCCTAGATATCCTGGTGCAGATCAACTAATGTGGTCATTATCCCATTCTGGCACTCTTACATTTAAGGAAGCTTACTCTTTTATCTCTCCATCTAATCCAGGTTTACCTTGGAACAAGCTAATTTGGAATATCAATATTCCTCCTTCTAAATCCTTTATTTTTTGGAGAATTATGGACAATAAAATGCCTACTGATGAGAACTTGCATTGTAGAGGTTGCATAGTAGTCTCTATGTGTAGCCTTTGTGGGAATGCCTATGAAACTACACAGCATCTTTTCTTGGACTGTTTATTTGCTCAGTCAATTTGGCAGTGGTTTATGAGCTGTTTACAATGTGGTATTGACTGCTCTAGCTTTGTTTCATTGCTTGATGTTTGCTCTCGGGGATGGAGCAGCCAAGCACATGACATGATTATTGCATGTGTTCTCAATATTATTTATGTTATTTGGCACTGCAGGAACCAGTTGAGGTTCAATAACCAGAAGGTTGCTCTCAGTTCAGCTATTGCATTGATCTCCTCAAACATTTCCTTGGCTGGTTTTTACTCCAAAGGTACCACATCTAATTCAATTTCGGATTTCTCCTTTATCAAGGCTTTCAAAGTTGATTGTCACCCGCCTGCCGCAAGTAGAATTACTGAAGTTAGATGGCAGCCTCCTATTAGAAATATGGTGAAATGTAACACCGATGGTTGTGCTAAAGGCTGCCCTGGCCCTGCTGCCTGTGGGGGTATTTTTAGGGATGATAATTCAAATTTTATTGGTGGTTTCTCGGTGAACCTTGGTCCTCAATGCTCTCTCCAAGTTGAGTTATTTGGTGCAATGAATGCCATTGAGATTGCTTTCTTGAAAGGTTGGAATTACTTATGGCTAGAGTGTGACTCTCAATTTGTAGTGGCTACTTTTGCTAACAACAAAATTGTTCCTTGGAGATTAAGGAACAGGTGGAATAACTGTGTCTTGCTCACGAAACAAATGAATTTCTTTGTGTCTCATATTTACAGAGAAGGAAACCATTGCGCTGATAAGTTAGCCATATATGGTCTATCCATCTCTGGTTTAGTTTGGTTAGATTTCATCCCTAATACCATAAAGGAGGATTTTTTTAGGAATAAGGTTGGGCTTCCTAATTTTAGATTCCATTAACTCTCATTTGGTCTATGTCCCCCCATGCTTTTTGTACTTCTTTTTTCCTTTTAATAAAATGGGCACTCTTTTTCCTTGATGATGCTTTTATCCCTAAGGAGGGTTTTGCATCATAAGGTTTTAATGAGGCCCCTTTTGGTAAAAAAATAATAATTTTATTTTAGTTGCAAGTTGAGTTTCTCTTAATGCATGTCCTCCAAATTAAATTTTTTCACTCATCTTCATCCTTGCCATCAACTTCTATACTTGCATGTTACAAAGAAATTTTCTAAACCTAATTTAGAGGGTGTGGTCGAAACCCTATAAAGAGAAAAAGTGGAGTTTTGTTTTCAACTTGTATGTCACACTCTATGATTTCATGTTTATGTTTTGAACAAGAAATGAATTTTCAAACTCATCATCATCTTTACTTTTATTTCTATGGATTTCATGTGGTAAAGAAATCTTCCAAGTCAAATTTTTTATGATGGCCAAAAATCATATGTAAAGGAAAGTTGGTGTTTTATCCAAAATTTTTCATATTTGATTTAAAGATTTTTTTTCCAACTCTTTGTTTGAACCATTATTTGATAATAATGGTTACTAATTTTAGTTTATATATGTTTGCATGTATGATTTTGAAGGTCTAGGACCCTTGAATGTTGGTTCTATGGCTTGTGGATGATGCTAGAGTGAAGATAATAACTTGGTATGGATAAACATGGGTAAAATGTAATTCTGGCTGCATGATGTATCTTTATTCGTAAGCCGATAAGTTTTTACACAGAACGGATTTCTGGAAAATAAATACATATTTGGAAAGAAGACTTTTGGGGCTTTAATTTGATATATAATATGTAGATATTTGGATAATATTTGCTGGGTTGAAACACCTATCAAATTAGAATCAAATTCTGACTGCGAAAATAAGAACATAGTTGGTTGCATGATGATTTTAAATATGATTTTGAAAGTTAAAAACTTTAAAAAAAATTCTGGGATTATTACTAAAGCATAACTAAAGTTTCGTTGAAGTTTTAGAATTTTTACAGATGTATATAAAGAGAAATAATTTCATAAAGTTACAAGTTAGTTAAACTGGATTTCTAGAAGAATCCTGTGCAAACAGAGGCAGTGTTTGTTTTTTAATGAATTAATGTCTTTGAA
The DNA here is from genome assembly GCA_035048595.1 of Echinosophora koreensis. Classification (NCBI taxonomy): domain Eukaryota; kingdom Viridiplantae; phylum Streptophyta; class Magnoliopsida; order Fabales; family Fabaceae; genus Echinosophora; species Echinosophora koreensis. Next base: position 447,466 of record JAPCYP010000137.1, read on the forward strand.
TTTTTACACGGGACCAACTGCACTAATTTGATGTGTGAGTTGGGTACCTTCCATTAAATTTTTAAAAATTTTAAAGGTCTTTTGAGTGGTCATTCACATTTTAAAACCACTGTTGTCCTGACAATGCTTTTATAAAAAGAGTTCATCATAATTTTTGAATGAAAAATATGATTTTGAAAATAATATCTTTTAATATGATTAAGTGAAGATTTTTGGTATAAAATGGACTATTAACAAGTGTTAATGTAAAGATATAAAAATATGGGATTAAAGTGTGTGTGTGTATATATATATATATATATATATGTAAAAGTAAGTCTTGAACAAAATACAATCCAAGAATTTGTAAAAGATTGGACATCTCTAGCATCATTTTTCCAGCCATGGCCAAAACCTAAACTTAGAAAGATAAGACAACTTTGTTGTTTTAATTTAAGTCGTTCGCTTAATTCTTAGACTTGCGGCACGCTGTGGGCAAAGGAAGTTCGCTCTGGGCAACACGGAAACAAAGATTTTGTCTACCTGTCGAATCAGGTAAGGGGAGAAAGCCTGAGGGATGCTCTTTATGATAACTACATGTTGTTGTGATTGATTTTATGTGTGTTTTACTGAGTTTGATTGGTGACTTAAGTTGTTGCTTGGCCTGATAATTATATGTTGTTTGATGATGTTGTTGTTGTGACTGTTTTAGAATGATCTGGAAATCTTCTTGCTTTGATGATATGTTTGACTGATAAACATGCTCTTATGCTTAGTTAATGTTTTATGAATATATGAATGTTGCTTATATATGTTGGAATGATTGTGTATGTGTTGTTGCATGGAAGCCTAACCATTGGTTAGAGCTCAAATAATAAGGATAAAAGCTTTAAGAAAATATTTACAAAGAAAATTATAAATAAAGGTTTCTTTTTAACAAGGTTTTGATAAAAAGGGGAAGTTAAATAATTTTAATGATTTGTTGAAAATTTTAGAGAGTAAAACAATTTTTTTGAAAACTAATTGGAAAAATTTGAGTGATTTTATACAAAAAGGACAATTAATTTCCTTGAAAATGTTTTGAAGACTATTAATTTCCTATTTTTGTTGTTGTGGACTGTGTATCCTACATACGTTGTGATAAAACGTGGTGAAAGTAGTAAAAAGGTGAAAGTTGTTTTCTACGACCACAAAGTCTAAGACTAGTGCACAGGTCTAGGACTGTTGTGATTGGACATTCGGGCTAAAACGTCTTTTGTCGACAATGAAACTTTTAAAACATTGAAAAATTTATGGATGGTCATGATCCTTGAGCCTCGACGAAGGAAAGAATGAAACACAGAAAAGCTGCGAAAACAAAGATGTTTTTACATGCATTTGGCAGACGTGCCCATGTTGTTTTGTATGAATGCCTTGAAGGGTAAGGTATTTCATGCTACGTTGTATCATTGTGCCTTGATGGATAATGAAGTCTATATGCCTTGGTTACTGTGCCTAGAGTTGGACAGTATGCTATGGACATCCACACACGTTGATTACTGTGCCAGGAGTTTTGGGCAGTGCTGTGGAAAAACACGTTGTGCCTTATTTGGCAATCGAGCCTGATCAGCTCATTTTTAAAAAATAAGTTGGGGTCTCCGGAGATTAGGACAGAAAGTTGAAATATAGAAATGCCATATGTTTTCAAAAACAACATTGATGCTTTGATATTATGCCTCTATTTGATGATTTTGTTGAATATGAATATTTATCTGTAGCTGTTGTTTTGTGTTTGGGCATGCAGTCGTCAAACTACATCCATATATTGGTATCTCACCCTTACAACATATCAGGTGTTCCTGGCCATTTGCTGCGGTGCTTTGTTACATGAGGACAAGTGGTGTCGAGAAGTTCCTAACCTCACTTGAGGATAGTACTCCCGATCCTTTCAAAAGGTTGGTGAGAATTTTTATGGTGAGAACTACATAGTTCTTTCCAGTAATTGTCTTTTAGAACGACCAGCTTAAGAGGTTTCCTTTGGGACGGGCGTTTTAAGAAAATTATTTGTAAGTGATTTGAAGAACCTTGCAATGAATTTATCAACTTCAATTATTTCATGAAAGTTTATATGTTGAAGTGCTTTGAGTCATAAATGAACCTAGATTTTGTGTGCTATTAAGCATGGTATGATATTATGTCTGAGTCGTGTGCACTGTTCCTTTTTGAAAACACTCCGTACAAAAGGAAAAAAAAAAATTACCCCTATATTTTTCAGACTTCTGAAAAAAATAATAGAAGTTTTCCGAAAGTAACCAGTAAACTTTCCTTTTTATTTGTTTCCGTATGTGATTAGGAGGTAATGCCCAAGGGGGGTGTTACAGAGCAGGAGTGTTCAGACTGGTCCTTTTCACGGCTATTATTTGTAAGCTTAGGGGTGTCTTGTTTGGTAATAGTGTATCCTAGTTCGACTGTATTTTTGGCATCATAGAACCACAGTATTTTTATATGTGGTTCCGGACCTTCCACCATTTTGCTTTATCTTGCTTTTTTTTTTGTTTAGTGTTATCAATGGCCGGTACTGTAAGGCCCTGACCTTTTGTAATATATATATCAAGTTGCAACTGCCACTACTTGGATATTTATGTTGTTCATGTATCATGTTATATATATATATATAATCACAATTTTGAAAATATTTAATTGTTAAGAGAATGTTATTTTCCGAAACTAACCAGCATTTTAATCAGTTTTAATATTTCCTCAATGGGTAACCATGTGACTCCCAAGTTGGGGTGTTACATTAGTGGTATCAGAGCTGATCGAGTCTTTCGGGAATCTTTGGGTTTAGGTCTATTATGTTAATGTTGTGTGTTCTCTAACTAAGACTTGATTGAATCACTTCTTAGAAGTAATGTGTGATAACCGGCAGGCTATTTTCTTCTCTGGTTGCCATCTTCTTGATTGTGCATTACAGGTCAGTATGGAACCAGGAGGTGCACACGGACGTGGTGGTCGTGGAAGAGGCAATGGCAGGATGGATTTCGCCGCCCAGGCAATGGCTGATGTGGCTGCGGCAATTGCTTTTCAACTACTACGATGGCTGCCGAGAACCAACAGGAGCAGCTGAGGGCTGAGCAAGCTACTGAGGGAAAGCATCTGAATACTTTCAGATGTCAGAATCCGTCTCAGTTTGATGAAGACATGGATCCTACGAAAGCAGATCTGTGGATCCAGGAGTTGGAAAAGATCTTTGAGCTCGTTCATACACCGGAAGGAGTGAAGGTGTCTTATGCAACATTTCAACTGGTAGGAGATGCCGAATACTGGTGGAAAGGCACCAGGCAACTGTTAGAGGCTGAACACCAAGCGATCACCTGGGAGGTATTTCGTAACAAGTTTCTGGATAAATACTTTCCCCAGAGTGCTCGGACTGAGAAAGAACAAGAGTTTCTGAGTCTACGCCAGCGAGACTTGACTGTAGGGGAGTATGCGGCAAGATTTGAATCACTTGCCAAATATTTCCGCTTCTTCCAAAACAACCCAAGTGAAGAATGGAAGTGTGAAAAATTCGAAGGCGGACTACGCTTCGAAATTAAGGAGTCGGTGCTACCATTAGAGATCAGGAACTTCCAGGCCTTAGTGGAAAAGTGCAAAAAGGTGGAGATAATGCAGAAAGGATGAGACACCAAAGGGAATGATGGAGGACCCTCTAGTCCTAAGAGTCAATTTCAAGGACAGAACCAAAGATGGAAACAGAACCAGAGAAAACCATACTACCAATCACCCAACAACAATCAAAGACAACAGCAACCTCGTTCCGGTACTTCTGGAGCTGGAACTGGAGGCCAGAGGAACCAAAATCAAGGCCAAGAAGGGAAATGTTACAAATGTGGTGACCCAGGCCACTTTGCCAATACTTGCCCAAAGAGGGGAATGAAGTGTTTCAACTGCGATCGTACTGGACACTTAGCCAAAGATTGCAGAGCACCAAAGCGGGAACCAGCTGTTAATCACGCCAGAACCAACAAGCCAACTACCACCGGAAGGGTTTACACTATGAGCAGAGCTGAGGCTTTGAACTCTGACGATCTCGTACAGGGTAAGTGTGATATAGCTGGTAATCTTTTAACCGTACTTTTCGATTCGGGTGCAATGCATTCTTTCATTTCAATGGATCGTGTGAAACTTCTAAATTTGCCTATTTCTTCTTTGCCATATAATCTGATTGTTTCAACCCCAACTGCTGAGTCAGTTACTGTCAATTGTTTGTTTAAACTGTCCCATCATTATTCAGGATAGACATTTTCTTATAGATCTGATCTATTTGCCTTTAATACAGTTAGATGTAATTCTAGGCATGGATTGGTTATCTTCCAACCATATCTTAATAGACTTGCCCAGAAAACCTTAGTTTTTAGGGACGAGATTTCTGGATTGTTATCTGCTAGTCAGGTAAGAGCTTATTTGAAAGAGGGAGCTCAAGGATACATGCTGTTGTTTTCCGTAGAAGTTGAGAGTGAGTTAGACTTAGAATCCATACCTGTCGTCAATGAGTTTCTGAAAGTTTTTCCTGAAGATGTACCTGGACTACCGCCTGTTAGAGACATCGAGTTCGTGATTGATCTGGTTCCAGGCACTAGGCCAATCTCTATGGCACCCTATCGTATGTCACCATCGGAGCTAGAGAACTTGAAGGAGCAACTGGAGGAGTTAATGAAGAAGGAATTCATTAGACCGAGTGTGTCACCATGAGGAGCCCCAGTCTTGCTAGTGAAGAAGAAAGATAGAACTTCTCGGTTATGCGTGGATTTTCGTCAGTTGAACAAAATGACGATTAAGAACAAGTATCCGATTCCAAGGATAAATGATTTAAAGGACCAATTACGTGGAGCGGCCATTTTCTCGAAGATAGATTTACGGTCGAGATAGTATAAGATCCGTGTGAAGGCAGAGGATGTCCCTAAGACAGCGTTTCGAACACGCTATGGACATTATGAGTATCTAGTGATGCCATTTGGAGTGACGAATGCTCCCGTGATATTCATGGATTACATGAATAGGATTTTTCGTCCTTACTTAGATCAGTTTGTCGTTGTCTTTATCGATGACATTCTAATCTATTCTCCAAACAAGGAAAAACATGCTGAACATCTCAGAGTGATTCTTCGAACCTCAAGAGAGAAGCAACTTTACGCGAAGCCGGAAAAGTGTGAATTTTGGTTGGACCAAGTTCAGTTCTTGGGTCATGTCATATCGCATGAAGGAATTGCAGTAGACCCGTCGAAAGTTGAAGCTATTTTGGAATGGGAAAGGGCAAAGTCGGTAATAGAGATCCGTATTTTCGTAGGTTTGGCAGGATACTATAGGAGATTCATCGAGGGATTCTCCAAGATAATGGGACCTCTTACCCAGTTAACACGGAAGGACCAAGCGTTTACATGGACTGAAGCGTGTGAAGAAAGTTTCCAAGAGTTAAAGAGGTGGTTGACTACTTCACCAGTGTTAGTACTCCCTGATCCTAAGGAAACTTTTGAGGTTTATTGTGATGCTTCACATCAGGGGTTAGGTTGTGTACTGATGCAGAATCGGAAGATTGTGGTGTATGCTTCAAGGCAACTGAAGATTCATGAAAGGAATTACCCTACCCATGACTTGGAGTTAGCAGCGGTGATATTTGCTTTGCAAATCTGGAGACATCATTTGTATGGGGCTACATTCAATGTTTTCAGTGACGTCAAAAGTTTGAAGTACCTATTCGACCAGAAGGAGTTGAACATGCGGAAGAGACGTTGGTTGGAATCCTTGAAGGATTATGATTTTCAACTACAGTACCACCCTGGAAAAGCGAATGTGGTAGCAGATGCCTTGAGCAGAAAGTCAATACATGCATCTGTAATGATGGTCAGAGAGCAAGAGTCATTGGTGAAGATGCAAGATGAAAATGCATATGCTTCAAAGATGCGACATTCAAAGTATTTTGATGATGAAGAGCCAAACACATATGGCACTCCTATGTAATAATTAGTTATAGGAATATTTGTAAAGGTTTCTCTTTAAGTTTAGCTTAAATGGCTCAAATGTTTTTAAAAGGATAAAATAAGTTTTTCCTAAAAAGAAAAACTAAGAAATATGTTTTGAAAAACAATTCAAGATTTGACAAGATTGAAAAGTGTTTCCAGAACAAGTTTTGTGAAGAAACTAATCACTTTTAAGTTTTTAAGAAAAGTAGTCTACTACCTTGAAAATGTAGTCTACTACTTTGTTCTTGTAAATTCCAGAAACCTTCTTAAAATCAAAGTAATCGACTACTTAGTTTAGTAATTGACAACTTTGTTTGAAACTTGAAATCTTGCCTTCTGTTGAGCAAAGTAATCGACTACCAGTGCAAGTAATCGACTACTTGGAAATGTAATCGACTACTTTGGTAGTTAGGCACAAACGGTTGCAATCTTGATCAAAGTAGTTGACTACTCATAAAAGTAATCGACTACCTTCAGTTTTTCAAACATAATTTCAAATTTAAAACTTATTTTTTTCACACTTTCTCTTCTATAAATAAGAGGGATTTTGACACAAAAATTAAGAACTTTTTTCATTTATTGTTACTCTGTCAAAATCACACCAAAAACATTCTTGAGTCATTTGCTATTATTTTGAGAGAAATCATTGAGCTTTCTTAGAAAAAGTACATTTCTTTAGTGTTACAATTTTATGTGTACAAATCAATTGTAATTATTGTTTCTTTGATTTGGTGAGGCATCCAAATCATATTCAAGGTGGGGAATCCTTTAATCTAAGCTGAGGCACCCTTAGGAGGTAAGGATTATTTTGAGTGGGGCATCTCAAAATAATCAAAGGTAAAAGGTGGGGTATCCTTTAGTTTTATTTGATAATTGTAATCTTGTAAACAATTTTCAAATAGTGGAATCTCTCATGGGTTCTTGAGAACTGGATGCAGATCACTCAGGTTGTGATCGAACCAGTAAAATCGTTTGTGTGATCTTCTCTTTCCCTCACTCTTCTAGTTCTTGCAATTATAGCTTAAATGTTGTTCGTGATTATATTTGGTTAATTGTGGTGGATTTAATTCTCTGATTTTTTTAATTGATGTCATTCATTCATAATCACTCTCTTCTTCTACTCAATTTCTTTGCATCATACATAGTCTTTCTTGAACAATTTTTTAAAGAAACCAAAGTTTCCAAGAAAGTGATTAATCCTCAATTCACCCCCCCTCTTGAGGTGCCATATTGATTAACAGTTGGAGTAGTTCCGAGATATGCGTTTAACAGTGGAGATGTCACCAGGAACGCTTCGTTTAGGAAGAATCACTGTTTCAAATGGATTGATGGACCAGATAAGAGAGAAACAAGAGGGTGATCAATACCTACAAGGAGAAAGGGAATTAGTGCGTCACGGAGCAATGTCGGAATTCAAAAAAGGAACAAATGGGATCTTGAGATTCGGCGAAAGGATTTGTGTTCCAGATGATGCCGAACTTAGGAAGTTGATTCTAGAAGAGGCTCACAAGAGTAAGTTAAGTTTGCACCCAAGAGCCACAAAGATGTACCAAGATCTCAAAAAGTTATACTGGTGGTATGGAATGAAGAGGGACATAATGGAATACGTTGCTTCGTGTTTAGTGTGTCAGAAGGCAAAAGTTGAACACCAAAAGCCAGCGGGAATGCTACAATCTTTAGACATTCCGGAATGGAAATGGGATGGAATTTCAATGGACTTTGTAACCGGTTTACCAAGGACTCGGAAGGGACATGAGGCTATATGGGTAATAGTGGATCGACTGACCAAGTCAGCTCACTTTTTTGCCTATCAACATGAAGTATCCAATAAAGAAGATAACTCAGTTTTACATTGATGAGATTGTCAGATTGCACGGTATACCTTCGAGTATCATTTCGGATCGTGATCCGAGGTTTACGTCAAAGTTCTGGCAAGGACTACAAAACTCATTAGGAACAAGATTCAGATTGAGTTCTTCTTACCATCCCCAAATAGATGGACAATCAGAGAGAATGATTCAGTCACTAGAAGATTTGCTGAGAGCTTGTGTGTTGGAAAACACTGGGAACTGAGATGAATTTCTATCGTTGATAGAATTCACTTATAACAACAGCTTCCACTCAAGCATAGGAATGGCACCCTACGAAGCTCTATATGGTCGACGGTGCAGAACACCTCTATGTTGGTACCAGGATGGAGAAAGTTTGTTATTGGGACCGAAAATCGTGCAGCAGACAACAAAAAAGGTGAAATTGATTCAGGAGAAAATGCAGACAACTCAGAGTCGATAGAAGAGTTATGCTGACAAGAGATGACGGCCTCTCGAGTTTGAGGAAGGCGAGCATGTGTTTTGAGAGTCACGCCTACGACTGGGATTGGCAGAGTAATTAAATCCAGAAAGCGCACTCCCAAATTCATTGGACCTTACCAAATTCTTCGTCGCGTAGGTCCTGTAGCCTATAAAATTTCTTTACCACTTTTTCTTACCAATATTCACGATGTTTTCCATGTTTCACAATTGAGAAAGTATGTTCATGATCCATAACATATAATTGAGCCCGATAATGTACAATTAAAGAGAACTTGTCTTTTGAGAATTCGCCTGTACGAATCGCGGATAAGATGACAAAGCAGCTCAAAGGTAAACAAATTTCCTTAGTTAAGGTCATTTGGAGTGATGCAACCGGAGAAGCTACGTGGGAAGTCGAGGACAAAATGAGATTGCAATATCCTGACCTATTTCCAGGTGCATAATTTCGAGGATGAAATTCTTTTTAGTGGGGTGGTAATGTAACGCCCCGATTTCTATATCTTTCTGTAACGGTATATGTATGTGTTTATTTTTAATAAAATGCAGAGAATGATTTTAGATAAAATAAAATCATTATCTTGTTATACCTTACCTTAGAAAGTCAAGGTTAAATTTTCTGTTGAAAATTCAGACGAAAGCCGATCTGCGTTTTCACTGACAGTAAGAGTTTACTGAGCAGAAAACCTAATTTTGACCCGTGAACGAAACGGTTAGTGTTTTTGTCGTGTTTCCAATGATTTTGGTTATTTTTGAAAATTTTCGTTCGAAAATAAAATAAAATATTTTATCCGGGTGAAATCTTCAGAAGTTACGATCAGGAACTTGAATCGGGTAAACAACGAAGCAGAATAGAGAACTGAGAAGACTGAGATGACTTGTTTGAAAAGGAGTGACATGTTGATGTGAGTCATACGTCACATCATAGAGTAACCATCATTACACTTTTTGAATATAATGTATTCTAATCCAAAAACCTATTTTTCCTCACTTTTTCCAACCAAACACCACCCTAAACCAAACTTGCTCTCCAAGCCCACTCTTCCCTCCTCTTCACGCCACTCTCACCCTTCCCCTCTATATAAACACTTCTTTCTTTCATTTTCACACTTTACACTCACATAACCAAGTTCAAGCTCCATTGTTTCTACTCCTTCAAGTGTTCATTCTCATCATTTTCTTCAAGCTTCAAGGGTAATGCTCTATAATCTTACTCATCTAAGTATTATTTTCATTCATTTTGAGAGTTATGCCATATTCACTCATTTTTTTCATTCTTAGATCTAGAAACTTCAAAAATCTCTAGAAATTAGTAGAAAAATCCATTTGAGTTGAAACTAATTTCTATGGACTCCTAATGACTTCTATATAGTCTATCTAAGAGATTGCATCAAACAAAAATTTCCTTCCCTATTTTTCTATGGAGGCCGAACCTATGTTGTTGTTGGACAAGGAAGTTTTGTTTCAACTTTTGTTAAATGATCATTAATTTGAACTCTTTTGTACCTTTAGTTATTAAATCCAAGAGCTTGAAAAGTTTGAAAATTTCTAGCCTACTTTGGAGGTCAAGGCCGAAACCCTAAGCTAATAGCTTAGAGGAGTTTTTTTTTCAATCCTTGTTAAGTGATCATTGTTATTGAATCTCTAATACTTAAGGATCATTAATCCATGAGTTTGAGAAATTTGGAAATCCCTAAACCTATTTTTATATTATGGCCGAACCTAGACCTTAGGTAGATGAGATGTTTTGGTTGTTTTTAACTTGCGATTATGTGTTGGAATCTTTAGAATTCTGTCGTGAAGCAAGCGAGGAAGATCGTGGTACCCGACAAAGGACGAGAAACATTTCTACTTTGAACTCAGGTAAGAGTGGACTGCCTGAGGGATGTTTCAATAACTGTATGCAATTGTCTGTGGATTGTGATGCTGTCTTAAGTCCTGTTGTGATTATCTGAAATGATTATGTGATTGACTTGTCCATGCTAAAATGTCTGAACTTGATGATTTGTTTGGTGATGCACTGAGAATTTGATATATGGCATACTGTATTAACTGTCATGATATTGATGTGGAAATTTTACTGTTGATTGATTGATGTCTGAGAAGCCCAACACTCGTCGGTGCTCAATTAATTATGATGGTAAAAGCCTTAAAAAGCCTTATGAGAATTTTGGAACAAAAATATTTATTTGATGACTTCTTGATAAAAGAATGAATATAAAGGTGAAATATTTTAGAGTGAGAGGAAAATCATTTTTCTTAAAATAATTTTTGTATAGGTGAAAATAATTTTAAGAGTATGTTTTATGAGGGAAAACTTTTGGAAATGTTTGGCAATATTTTAGAAAAGGATTTGAAAGGATTTCACAATTTTTAAAGATTGTTTGGAAGAAAAAGAAGGATTTCGAAAGAAGATGGATTTCTTTATAACTTAATATTTTATAAATGAATTTCCAATGAAAATGATTCTTGGTAAAATACTTCGAAAATATTCTGGCAAGCTTGGATGAGTTGCTGAGGTTTCGTTTTGTATTTGTGTTTCACGGAACGAAAAAGAATAATCACGTTGGGATGTGAACCTAGTATACGAGACGTCGGAATACTAGTGTTCTGTAATATACACGTAGATCTTGGATCCGTGTCATGTTGTTGTGGACTTGTGTCCTAATCAAGTTGTTGTGGACTTTGTGTCCTAATCACGTTGTGAATAACGTTGTTAAAGGAGAATGTTGTTTTCTATGACCACAAGCCTAAGACTGGTGCATCGGTCTAAGGTGTTGTGATTGAACACTCGGACTGCGTGTCCAGTGTTGATGTTGATGATTTCAAAACGTTAAAATTTATGAAAAGTCGTTAGCTTTTGAGCTTCGACAACGAAAGAGAATGAACACAAAGAAAATGTTGAGAACAATTGTTTTACATGCATTTAGGCAGACGTGCCTCACGTTGATAGGAGTGATGCCTTGATGATCAGGTATTCACAATACGATGTATCACTGCATCCTGGGATGGGACAGTGTGTTATTAAATCCATGAGCATGGAATACTGCATCCTGGGATGGGACAGTATGCTATGGATGTTTAGTCACTTAACGTGATGCCAAAGTGGTGGCGATTTGAGTTTGATCAACTCTTAGAGTGACGAAGGGATCTCATGAGATTAAGTTTAGAGCCTGAATATTGAAGTGTCATGCATACTTTCATCAAAACTGACCGTGCGGGCATGAGACCCCTTGACTTTATACATGTTCATTTATGATAAATTATGTGGAAATATCTGATATATGCTTATGTGATGTATGTATCATGCATTTGGTTATTGTGTCCAATCCATATATTGGTATCTCACTCTTGCGTGTTTTCTTGTTGTTCCTTCTCCCTATGGAATTGTTGTATGTATATATATATATATATTCGGGTTTAGATGGATCCCGACGCGCCTCTGGAACCGACGGGAATGAGGACACTAACTTTTGATGATGCGGGAGATCCGGGGGCGTGGAACATACTCCCCGGATCCCATGCGGCCATCTATCGCGGGCCGATTACTGAACTGAAAGGAAATGGGGTAAAGGGACCACAGCATCGAGTGCAGACAGTAGAAATGATCCGGGTGTCACTACCACCCCCTTGGTACTATCTACAAGTGTTGGCGCAGAGGGGACAGCTTCACGAGCACCCACCCTTAGGAGTGCCACTTCTGGGAGTTGAGCCAGCTTCACCTATTGAAGAGGATCCGGAGGAAGATCCTGAGGAGTACCCTGAAGGCGAGCCGGAGGATCACGTCCATTACAACGACGACATTGACGATGTGCCGGAGTATGTGCCTGACGACGATCCTGATTTTGATGATTCTGACTCCCCCGATGAGGGCGGAGAAGTGGTGGATGCGTCGTCGGGGAATTCCTCAGGGAGCGGGAGTGTTCAGACTGGTCCTTTTCACGGCTATTAGTTGTAGACCAGCTTAGGGGTGTCTTGTTTGGTAATAGTGTATCCTAGTTCGACTGTATTTTTGGCATCATAGAACCATGGTATTTTGATATATGGTTCCGGACCATCCCCCATTTTGCTTTATCTTGATTTTTTTTTTGTTTAGGGTTATCAATGGCCGGTACTGTAAGGACCTGACCTTTTGTTAATATATATATCAAGTTGCAACTGCCACTGCTTGGATATTTATGTTGTTCATGTATCATGTTCTATATATATATATATATATATATATCACAATTTTGAGAATATTTAATTATTAAGAGAATGTTATTTTCCGAAAGTAACCAGCATTTTAATCAGTTTTAATATTTCCGCAACGGGTAACCATGTGACTCCCAAGTTGGGGTGTTACGTTAGTGGTATCAGAGCTGGTCGAGTCTTTCGGGAATCTTTAGGTTTAGGTCTGTTATGTTAATGTTGTGTGTTCTCTGACTAAGACTTGATTGAATAACTTCTTAGAAGTAATGTGTGATAACCGGTAGGCTATATTTTCTTTTCTGGTTACCATCTTCCTGATTGTGCGTTACAGGTCAGTATGGAACCAGAAGGTGCACGCAGGCGTGGTGGTCGTGGAAGAGGCAATGGCGGGATGGACTTCACCGCCCAAGCAATGGCTGATGTGGCTGCGGCAATTGCTTTTCAGACTGCTACGATGGCTGCCCAGAACCAACAGGAGCAGCTGAGGGCTGAGCAAGCTACTAAGGGAAAGCATCTGAATACTTTCAAATGTCAGAATTCGTCTCAGTTTGATGGAGACGTGGATCCTACGAAAGTTGATCTGTGGATCCAGGAGTTGGAAAATATCTTTGAGCTCGTTCATACACCGGAAGGAGTGAAGGTGTCTTATGCAACATTTCAACTGGTAGGAGATGCCGAATACTGGTGGAAAGGCACCAGGCAACTGTTAGAGGCTGAACACCAAGCGATCACCTGGGAGGTATTTCGTAACAAGTTTCTGGATAAATACTTTCCCTAGAGTGCTCGGACTAAGAAAGAACAAGAGTTTCTGAGTCTGCATCAGCGAGACTTGACTGTAGGGGAGTATGCGGCAAGATTTGAATCACTTGCCAAATATTTCTGCTTCTTCCAGAACAACCCAAGCAAAGAATGGAAGTGTGAAAATTTTGAAGGCGGACTGCGCTTCGAAATTAAGGAGTCGGTGTTACCACTGGAGATTAGGAACTTCCAGGCCTTAGTGGAAAAGTGCAGAAAGGTGGAGATAATGCGGAAAGAACGAGACACCAAAGGGAATGCTGGAGGACCCTCTCATCCTAAGAGTCAATTTCAAGGACAGAACCAAAGATGGAAACAGAACCAGAGAAAACCATACTACCAATCACCCAACAACAATCAAAGACAACAGCAACCTCGTTCCGGTACTTCAAGAGCGGGAACTGGAGGCCAGAGAAACCAAAATCAAGGCCAAGAAGGGAAATGTTACAAGTGTGGCGACCCAGGGCACTTTACCAATACTTGCCCAAAGAGGGGAATAAAGTGTTTCAACTGCGATCGTACTGGACACTTAGCCAAAGATTCCAGAGCACCAAGAGAGCGAACCAGCTGTTAATCACACCAGAGCCAACAAGCCAACTACCACCGGAAGGGTTTACACTATGAGTGGAGCTGAGGCTTCGAACTCTGACGATCTCATACAAGATAAGTGTGATATAACTGGTAATCTTTTAACTGTACTTTTCGATTCGGGTGCAACGCATTCTTTCATTTCAATGGATCGTGTGAAACTTCTAAATTTGCCTATTTCTTCTTTGCCATATAATCTGATTGTTTCAACCCCAACTGCTGAGCCAGTTACTGTTAATTCTGTTTGTTTGAACTGTCCCATCATTGTTCAGGATAGACATTTTCTTATAGATCTGATCTATTTGCCTTTAATACAGTTAGATGTAATTCTAGGCATGGATTGGTTATCTTCCAACCATATCTTAATAGACTTGCCCAGAAAACCTTAGTTTTTAGGGACGAGATTTCTGGATTGTTATCTGCTAGTCAGGTAAGAGCTTCTTTGAAAGAGGGAGCTCAAGGATACATGCTGTTGTTTTCCGTAGAAGTTGAGAGTGAGTTAGACTTAGAATCCATACCTGTCGTCAATGAGTTTCTGAAAGTTTTTCCTGAAGATGTACCTGGACTACCGCCTGTTAGAGACATCGAGTTCGTGATTGATCTGGTTCCAGGCACTAGGCCAATCTCTATGGCACCCTATCGTATGTCGCCATCGGAGCTAGAGAACTTGAAGGAGCAACTGGAGGAGTTAATGAAGAAGGAATTCATTAGACCGAGTGTGTCACCATGAGGAGCCCCAGTCTTGCTAGTGAAGAAGAAAGATAGAACTTCTCGGTTATGCATGGATTTCCGTCAGTTGAACAAGGTGATGATTAAGAACAAGTATCCGCTTCCAAGGTTAGATGATTTAATGGACCAATTACGTGGAGCGGCCATTTTCTTGAAGATAGATTTACGGTCGGGATACCATCAGATCGGTGTGAAGGCAGAGGATGTCCCTAAGACAGTGTTTCGAACACGCTATGGACATTATGAGTATCTGGTGATGCCGTTTGGAGTGACGAATGCTCCCGCGATATTCATGGATTACATGAATAGAATTTTTCGTCCTTACTTAGATCAGTTTGTCGTTGTCTTTATCAATGACATTCTAATCTATTCTCCAAACAAGGAAAAACATGTTGAACATCTCAGAGAAGTTCGTTCTTTGAACCTTAAGAGAGAAGCAATTTTACGCGAAGATGGAAAAGTGTGAATTTTGGTTGGACCAAGTTCAGTTATTGGGTCATGTCATATCGCGTGAAGTAATTGCAGTAGACCCGTCGAAAGTTGAAGCTGTTTTGGAATGGGAAAGGCCAAAGACGGCAACAGAGATCCGTAGTTTCGTAGGTTTGGTAGGATACTATAGGGGATTCACGAGGGATTCTCCAAGATAGTGGGACCTCTTACCCAGTTAACACGGAAGGACCAAGCGTTTACATGGACAAAAGCGTGTGAAGAAAGTTTCCAAGAGTTAAAGAGGAGGTTGACTACTTCACCAGTGTTAGTACTCCCTGATCCTAAGGAAACTTTTGAGGTTTATTGTGATGCTTCACATCAGGGGTTAGGTTGTGTACTGATGCAGAATCGGAAGGTTGTGGCGTATGCTTCTAGGCAACTGAAGATTCATGAAAAGAATTACCCTACCCATGACTTGGAGTTAGCAGCGGTGGTTTTTGCTTTGAAAATCTGGAGACATCATTTGTATGGGGCTACATTCAATGTTTTCAGTGACCACAAAAAGTTTGAAGTACCTATTCGACCAGAAGGAGTTGAACATGCGGCAGAGACGTTGGTTGGAATCCTTGAAGGATTATGATTTTCAACTACAGTACCACCCTGGAAAAGCGAATGTGGTAGCAGATGCCTTGAGCAGAAAGTCAATACATGCATCTGTAATGATGGTCAGAGAGCAAGAGTTGTTGGTGAAGATGCAAGATGAAAATGCATATGCTTCAAAGATGCGACATTCAAACTATTTTGATGATGAAGAGCCAAACACATATGGCACTCCTATGTAATAATTAGTTATAGGAATATTTGTAAAAGTTTCTCTTTAAATTTAGCTTAAATGGCTCAAATGTTTTTAAAAGGATAAAATAAGTTTTTCCTAAAAAGAAAAAGTAAGAAATATGTTTTGAAAAACAATTCAAGATTTGACAAGATTGAAAAGTGTTTCTGGAACAAATTTTGTAAAGAAAATAATCACTTTTAAGTTTTTAAGAAAAGTAGTCTACTACCTTGAAAAAGTAGTCTACTACTTTGTTCTTGTAAATTCCAGAAACCTTCTTAGAATCAAAGTAATCGACTACTTAGTTTAGTAATCGACTACTTTGTTTGAAACTTGAAATCTTGTCTTCTGTTGAGAGTAATCAAAGTAATCAACTACCAGTGTAAGTAATCAACTACTTGGAAAAGTATTCGACTACTTTGGTAGTTAGGCACGGTTGCAATCTTGATCAAAGTAGTCGACTACTCATAAAAGTAATCGACTATCTTCAGTTTTTCAAACAGAATTTCAAATTTAGAACTTATTTTTTTTCACCCTTTTTCTTCTATAAATAAGAGGGATTTTGACACGAAAATTAAGAACTCTTTTCATCTATTGTTACTCTGTCAAAATCACTCCAAAAACATTCTTGAGTCATTTGCTATTATTTTGAGAGAAATCATTGAGCTTTCTTAGAAAAAGTACACTTCTTTAGTGTTACAATTTTCTGTGTACAAATCAATTGTAATTGTTGTTTCTTTGATTTGGTGAGGCATCCAAATCATATTCAAGGTGGGGAATCCTTTAATCTAAGGTGAGGCATCCTTAGGAGGTAAGGATTATTTTGAGTGGGACATCTCAAAATAATCAAAGGTAAAAGGTGGGGTATCCTTTAGTTTTATTTGATAATTGTAATCTTGTAAACAATTTTCAAATAGTGGAATCTCTCAAGGGTTCTTGAGAGCTGGATGTAGATCACTCAGGTTGTTATCGAACCAGTAAAATCGTTTGTGATCTTCTCTTTCCCTCACTCTTCTAGTTCTTGCAATTATTACTTAATTGTTGTTCTTGATTATATTTGGTTAATTGTGGTGGATTTAATTCTCTGATTTTTAATTGAGGTCATTCATTCATAATCATATCTTCTTCTACTCAATTTCTTTGCATCATACATAGTCTTTCTTGAACAATTTTTTAAAGAAACCAAAGCTTCCAAGAAAGTGATTAATCCTCAATTCACAAACCCCCCCCCCCCCCCCCCCTCTTGAGGTGCCATATTGATTAACAATTGGTATCTAGAGCTAGGGTCTTGAATTAGGCTTAATAGCTATCAAGATTTTTTGAAAATGGCACTTGAATCAAGTAGGAAGCATAAACACATTTCTACCACTTCTCCTCCAATCTTTGATGGTGAAGGATATCCTTATTGGAAGGTAAGGATGAAAATTTTTATTGAAGGAATAGACATAGACTTATGGGAAACTATTGAAAATGGTCCCTTCATCCCCAAACATGGTGTTGGAGATGAAGAAAGAAACAAACCCAAAAGTCTATGGACTAAAGAAGAAAAGCAAAAAGTTCAACTTGACTTTGAAGCTAAGAATATCCTCACCACCGCTTTGTCAATTGATGAATTCTTTCGAATCTCAAATTGCAAGAATGCAAAAGAGATTTGGGACACCTTAGAAGTGACCCATGAAGGAACAAGTGAGGTTAAAAGATCAAAAATTAACACCTTGATGCATCAATATGAGTTGTTTAGAATGAAACATGATGAATCCATAAATGATGTGCAAAATCGTTTTCAACTTATTGTTAATCAATTGCTTTCTTTTGATAAAACTTTCACTAATGAAGATATTGTGACTAAGGTACTTAGGTGTCATAGTAGAGAATGGCAACCCAAGGTAATGACCATCATGGAGTCTAGGGATCTTACAACAATGTCTCTAGCAACTTTGTTTGGAAAGCTCAAGGAGCATGAGTTGGAGTTGACAAGACTCAAGGAGAATGAAGAAGTCGATAAAAAGGGCAAAGGAATATCACTTATGGCTTCTTCTTCCAAGAAAGTTGAAGGTGACAAAGAAAGCAATGATTCTAGTGAAGATGACAAGGAAGATGAGCAAATCAATCTACTAGTAAGAAGATTTGGGAAGTTTCTCAAGAATAAAAGTAAGTGGAAAAGATTCAACAATGCCAAGAAACCTACCAAGAAAGATGCACCATCATCAACACCTCTATGCTACGAATATGGAAAGCCCGGACACATCAAATTCGAATGTCCTACTCTTCAAAAGAAAGATAAAGGTGACAATAGGCCTAAGAAGGAAAAGAAGGGGAGAAGGGCAAACATAGCATGGGAGGACAACGATCTAAGTTCATCATGTGGTGATAGTTTGCTTGATGGCAAGTCAAATAGATGACCAAGAGGTAAGTGATGATGAATATGCATTATCTTTCAATTATGATGAATTGCAATTAGCCTTTGAAGAATTGCATGAGGAATCTATAGAACTTGCTAGAAAGGTAACCAAACAAAAGTCAATAATCTCTATGCATGAAAATGATAAAACAAAATTAACTAAGGAGATAAATGACTTGAAGTTAGAAATTAATTCTATGACCTTGAAGCATGCTAGTTCTAGAAATGATATACCTAGTTCCTCAAAATGTGATCAATGCATGTATCTTGAAAATGAGAATAAGGACTTAAAGAATACTCTTGCTAAATTTACAAATGGTAGAAGGAATTTGAATAATTTGCTTGGTAATCAGTAATCTCCTTTTGTAAAAACCGGCTTAGGGTATAATTCTTATGATAAGAAGGAAACACATTCAACAATATTTGTTCCATCCATTAAAAATGCTAGAAATAGAGTAACATGTCATTATTGTTGTAAACATGGTCATATTTCTCCTAGATGCTATATTAAAAGAATTGGTCTTGAAAAGGCCAAGATGATGTAGGTTCCAAAAAATATGGTACCTAAGACTAATATTCAAGGACCCAATCAAGATTGGGTACCTAAGATCTAGACTTGCTTTGTAGGATTGCTTGAGGACCCATGGAAAGGAATGGTATCTTGATGGCGGGTGCTCAAAGCATATGACGGGAAACATATCAAAGTTCATTCATCTCTCCCCAAAGCAAAGTGGTCATGTAACCGATGGTGATAACAATAGAGGTAAAATTCTTGGTATTGATAAAATAGGAAATGAGTCTATTACCATTGAAAATGTTCTTTTAGTAGATGGTTTAAAGCATAATTTACTTAGCATAAGCCAACTTTGTGATAAGGGTAATAGGGTTGTGTTTGATAGTAAATGTTGCATGGTTGAATGTTTGCATGACAATGAAATTAAATTTGTTGGAAAAAGAATTAACAACATTTATATGCTAGACCTAGGTGACATCAATAATAATATTCAATGCTTTTTGAGTAAAAATTATGAGGCTTGGTTATGGCATAGAAGGGTAGCACACATTCATACGGAACACCTTAACAAACTAATTTCTAAAGACTTAGTTATAGGTCTCCCTAAAATCAAATTTAAAAAAGAAGGCTTATGTGATGCTTGCCAAAATGGTAAGCAAGTTAAAACTAGCTTTAAATCCAAGAATATAGTCTCTACTAATAGACCACTACAACTTTTGCATATGGACTTATTTGGACCATCTAGAACTATAAGTTTAGGTGGAAATTATTATGCACTTGTTATTGTTGATGATTTTTCAAGGTTTACATGGACTCTTTTTCTTGCACATAAAAATAATGCTTTTCATGCCTTTAGAAAATTAGCTAAACAAATTCAAAATGAAAAGGATCTAAAAATTGGATGTATTAGAAGTGACCATGGAGGTGAGTTTGAAAATCATGATTTTGAAAAAATTTGTGATAAGCAATGTATTACTCATAATTTTTCAGCACCTAGGACCCCTCAACAAAATGGGGTTGTTGAGAGGAAAAATAGGTCTCTAGAAGAATTAGCTAGAACCATGTTAAGTGAATCAAATTTACCAAAGTATTTTTGGGCCGATGCGATCAATACCGCTTGTTATGTAACTAATAGGGTTCTAATTAGACAAATAATTAAAAAGACTCCCTATGAGTCATATAAAGGAAGAAAGCCCAACATAGCTCACTTGCATGTTTTTGGTTGTAAATGTTTCATTATGAATAATGGAAAAGACAATCTTGGCAAGTTTGATGCCAAGGCGGACGAAGGAATTTTCTTAGGCTATGCATCATCTAGTAAATCTTTTAGAGTGTTTAATAAAAGAACTATGATTGTTGAAGAGTCTATTCATGTTACTTTTGATGAGACTAACCCCCAAAAGGATGGGAAAGGTATTTTTGATGAATTTGTAGAGATCCCTCATAATCCTTGTGGAGGGCAACAATCCGATGATGATGAAGCACCAAACCAAGAATCAAAAATTGAAGAAACAAATGAAGGACTACCTAAAGAATGGAGAATTTCCAAAGGCCATCCAATTGATAACATAATTGGAGATATATCAAAGGGAGTTACTACAAGGTCTTCCTTAAGGGAATTTTGCAATTATATGTCTTTTGTTTCTCAATTTGAGCCTAAATCCATAGACGGTGCTATTCTAGATGAGCACTGGTTAGTAGCTATGAATGAAGAATTAAACCAATTCACTAGAAATCAAGTTTGGGAATTAGTCCCAAGACCCAATAATAAGCAAATTATTGGAACTAAATGGGTCTTTCGCAATAAACTTGATGAAAATGACATAATAGTTAGAAACAAAGCTAGGTTAGGGGGCTAAAGGCTACAATCAAGAAGAAGGAATTGACTATGATGAAACCTATGCCCCGGTTGCTAGGTTGGAAGCTATTCGTCTTTTACTTTCATTTGCATGCTTTATGGATTTTCAATTATTTCAAATTGATGTTAAAAGCGCTTTTTTAAATGGCTTAATTAATTAAGAGGTGTTTGTTGCTCAACCTCCCGGATTTGAGAATTTTGAAAACCCAAATCATGTTTATAAACTCAAAAAGGCTCTCTATGATTTAAAACAAGCTCTAAGAGCTTGGTATGAGAGACTTAGTAAATTTTTACTTGAAAAGGGTTTTAATAGAGGGAAGGTTGACACTACACTCTTCATTAAAAAGAAAAGCAAAGATATCTTGATTGTACAAATATGTTGATGATATTATCTTTGGTGCCACTAACGATAGTTTGTGTAGAGAATTTTCCAAATTAATGCAAAGCGAATTCGAAATGTCAATGATGGGGGAGTTAACGTTCTTCCTCGGATTACAAATAAAGCAAACTCCTAGTGGGATATTCATCAATCAAGCAAAATATTACAAGGAGTTGCTTAAATGCTTTGGAATGGAAAATGCAAATCATGCTGCAACACCAATGGGAACATCATGCTATCTAGATAAAGATGAAGGTGGTAAGGCCGTAGAACTAACCAAGTATCGAGGTATGATCGGATCACTTTTATATTTGACCGCAAGTAGACCTGATATTATGTTTAGCGTTTATATGTGTGCACGTTATCAAGCAAACCCCAAGGAATCACATTTAACCGCAATTAAAAGAATTTTAAAATATTTAGCTGGAAAAAATTAATGTGGGGTTATGGTATCCTAAAGGTTCTAGTTGTACTTTAATTGGATATTCCGATGCCGATTTTACCGAATGTAAATTAGATAAGAAAAGCACAAGCGGCACTTGTCACATTTTTGGTCACTCGCTTGTTTCTTGGTTTAGCAAAAAAACAAGTTAGTGTAGCCTTATCAATCGCTGAGGCCGAGTATGTAGCCGCCAGTAGTTGTTGCGCTCAAATTCTTTGGATGCAACAACAACTTCTAGACTATAGTATTAAATTGACAAATATACCTATAAGATGTGATAATACAAGTGCAATAAATATTTCTAAAAATCCTATCCAACATTCTAGGACCAAACACATAGAAATTCTGCACCACTTCATTAGAGATCACATACAAAAAGGAGATTGCATAATGAAATTTGTAGAGACTAGCAAACAATTAGCGGATATTTTTACTAAACCCTTAGCTAGGGAAAATTTCTTTTATATCCGTAGAGAACTTGGCATAATTGATGATCCTAGTCTTCATTAATTTCTTTGTTCCTTTCTTATTATTTAAATATGAAATATGCCTGATTTGTATGTATTTTATAGGTGAAAAATGCATGTTTTCTTTTATTTTTAGTACAGTAGTCGACTACTTACCAAGTAGTAATCGACTACTTACACAGGTAGTCGACTACCTGTGTTAGCAGAAGCATTACCTCTTTAACTGGTTAAAGTAATCGACTACTACCCTAAGTAGTGGACTACTTTTCGTGTTCTGCCTCTTTAACCCACGTGCAACAACACAGTTGAACAAACCCTTCATCTTCAACCTCGCGACGGCGCCCTATACCAGAAATACCCACCTCCACAAACCTCCTTTCTAGCCATCTAAATCACCATTTCACATCAAAAACCTTCTTTTCCTCAACAAACCTTCATCAAACCATGGTTCTTTCTCTCCATTTCCCCCTAAATCCGAAAACCCTTTTTCAAACCTCCATGAACCCTAACTTCATTTTCTCTTATTTTGGTTGATTTCTGTGTGTTTTTCGGATCCAACCTTCCAAATCCTTCATCTACATGACGGATCCATCATCTTTATTCCATCTTTCTCACGAAATAGGTGCGAATCCAAACCTGTGAACTCTGACACTGTTCATTCGTGATTTCTCAGCTCTTTCATTTGTTCGTGGCTCTTCAATCCAGTTGGTGGTTCCTTGATTCTGCTTCAGTTCGTGGTTCCTTGTTCATCCGCTTCTGAATAGTTGTTGTTCTGGGTTCGTATTCATCTGGTTCTCTGTTCTGGATTTTTGGTTCCAGACTCAACCATGCCTCCCAAGAGACAGAGACGTGGTGCTCCTGCTCCTATTGCTCCTGCTGCTGCTGGTGCCCCTGATGTTGACCCACAGGTTGTGCCTCCTCAGCCTGCTGCAGATGCTGCTGCCTAAGCACCTAATGTTGCTCCATTCGACGTCTCACGTTGGTTTTCTGATGTGAATGAGCATAGAGCTTTTACGAATGAGTTTGGATTGCGCAGAGTCGTCAAACCCCGTTGGTTGGACTGTCAATTCTTCACCAACGAAGGTTTCCACTTTCATGAGCTACTTGAAGCTCAAGGCCTAAAACAATTTGTGGAGCTGAATAACAGTTTCAGTCCTGACTTAGCCCGAGCATATATCTGTAACATGAAGGTTACCACTGATGGATGGCTGCAGAGCACCTTGGCCAATCGCGTGCTCACCTTCACACCTGATGCTTGGCTTGCGATCACTGGACTTCAGCATCGGGGTCGTCAGCTGAAGTTCAATGATCCTGATTGCATTTCTGACTTTAACAGGGCTGATACACTCCGTCCATATCTGAAAAACCCTGAAGTGATCCCTGGTTCCAAAGCCAAAACCAGCTTGCTCAACATGGAGGGAGGTTTGCTACACTATATTATAGTGCGCATACTTAATGTCGGCGAAGGTAACTATGCAACTATTCTTGAATCTGATATAATTCTGATGTGGGTGCTGCACAATAGGGTGCGTGTAAACTGGCCTTGGTTCTTTACTTAGCGCCTCTTACATTGCAAGAGAAAGAAAAATGAACACATACCCTATGCCATAGTGATCACTCATTTCTTCACCTACTTTGATTTTCCTGAGCATATTATTACCACTCCTTTAGATCATAATCATGTAGTTAGAAAAGACATTATGGCACAAATGGGTATACAAAAGGTCAAGGGCGCTTGGTGCTATAGGACTGTTACACCACCCTCTCCTGTTCCGATGGATTATGCTTCAATGGCTGCTGTTGTGCAACAACTTCATGCATCCTCGGCTCCTCCTTCAGATGGTGCATCCTCTAGTACATCTACCGCTCCTCGGTTCACAGATCCGTTCCAGATGTTTGTGGTACAGCAGTTTCAAAATCTGAACATTCGGGTTCACAACATGGAGAACATGCTCCAAACTTTGCTGGTTCATCAAATGCCTGAGGAAACCGATGATGATGATGAGGAACAGGGACACTAAGACTCTTTTGATTAGGCCTAGTTTATGTTGTTATTATGGACTGTTTATGATGATTATGCTTATTCTGGACTATTTCTATTATGTTATCATGGACTGTTTGTGATGATGTGGATTATTGTTTCTGGATTATTATCAGCAATGATGTATGCTTTATGGATTTTGTTGCAAATAGACCATGTTTTCTTATGTTATGATGTTATTTGCACTTACGGACTCTATTTTGTCTATGTTGCATCATAGTTCATTGTTATTACTCTTCTGTTCTATTTATATATCATGATCCTATCAATGTTGCAATGTTATATCATTTCTTTTTTATCATGACAAAAGGGGGAGAAAGGTGTGTTTTCCATTATTTTTACAGTGCATAAATTGAGGGGGAGTTTTCAAACCTCCAAGCACACCGTTCATTTCAAATATTCCAACAAACAGGAGTTTAAACACGAAAAGAATTCAAAGTGTTTGTCATCATCAAAAAGGGGGGAGACTGAAGATGCAAGATGAAAATGCATATGCTTCAAAGATGCGACATTCAAAGTATTTTGAGGATGAAGAGCTAAACACATATGACACTCCTATGTAATAATTAGTTATAGGAATATTATAAAGGTTTCTCTTTAAATTTAGCTTAAATGGCTCAAATGTTTTTAAAAGGATAAAATAAGTTTTTCCTAAAAAGAAAAAGTAAGAAATATGTTTTGAAAAACAATTCAAGATTTGACAAGATTGAAAAGTGTTTTTGGAACAAATTTTGTGAAGAAAATAATCACTTTTAAGTTTTTAAGAAAAGTAGTCTACTACCTTGAAAAAGTAGTCTACTACTTTGTTCTTGTAAATTCCAGAAACCTTCTTAGAATCAAAGTAATCGACTACTTAGTTTAGTAATCGACTACTTTGTTTGAAACTTGAAATCTTGTCTTCTGTTGAGCAAAGTAATCAACTACCAGTGTAAGTAATCAACTACTTGGAAAAGTAATCGACTACTTTAGTAGTTAGGCACAAACGGTTGCAATCTTGATCAAAGTAGTCGACTACTCATAAAAGTAATCGACTACCTTCAGTTTTTCAAAACAGAATTTCAAATTTAAAACTTATTTTTTTCACACTTTTTCTTCTATAAATAAGAGGGATTTTGACACGAAAATTAAGAACTCTTTTCATCTATTGTTACTCTGTCAAAATCACTCCAAAAACATTCTTGAGTCATTGGCTATTATTTTGAGAGAAATCATTGAGCTATCTTAGAAAAAGTACACTTCTTTAGTGTTACAATTTTCTGTGTACAAATCATTTGTAATTGTTATTTCTTTGATTTGGTGAGGCATCCAAATCATATTCAAGGTGGGGAATCCTTTAATCTAAGGTGAGGCATCCTTAGGAGGTAAGGATTATTTTGAGTGGGGCATCTCAAAATAATCAAAGGTAAAAGGTGGGGTATCCTTTAGTTTTATTTGATAATTGTAATCTTGTAAACAATTATCAAATAGTGGAATCTCTCAAGAGTTCTTGAGAGCTGGATGTAGATCACTCAGGTTGTGATCGAACCAGTAAAATCGTTTGTGTGATCTTCTCTTTCCCTCACTCTTCTAGTTCTTGCAATTATTACTTAATTGTTGTTCTTGATTATATTTGGTTAATTGTGGTGGATTTAATTCTCTGATTTTTTAATTGAGGTCATTCATTTATAATCACTCTCTTCTTCTACTCAATTTCTTTGCATCATACATAGTCTTTCTTGAACAATTTTTTAAAGAAAACCAAAGTTTCCAAGAAAGTGATTAATCCTCAATTCACCCCCCCCCCCCCCCCCCCCCCCCCCTCTTAAGGTGCCATATTGATTAACAGTTGGAGCAGTTCCGAGATATGCGTTTAACGGTGGAGATGTCACCAGGAAAGCTTCGTTTAGGAAGAATCACTGTTTCAAATGGATTGATGGACCAGATAAGAGAGAAACAAGAGGGTGATCAATACCTACAAGGAGAAAGGGAATTAGTGCGTCAAGGAGCAATGTCGGAAGTCAAAAAAGGAACAGATGGGATCTTGAGATTCGGCGAAAGGATTTGTGTGCCAGATGATGCCGAACTTAGGAAGTTGATTCTAGAAGAGGCTCACAAGAGTAAGTTAAGTTTGCACCCAGGAGCCACAAAGATGTACCAAGATCTCAAAAAGTTATACTGGTGGTATGGAATGAAGAGGGACGTAATGGAATACGTTGCTTCGTTTTAGTGTGTCAGAAGGCAAAAGTTGAACACCAAAAGCCAGCGGGAATGCTACAATCTTTAGACATTCCGGAATGAAAATGGGATGGAATTTCAATGGACTTTGTAACCGGTTTACCAAGGACTCGGAAGGGACATGAGGCTATATGGGTAATAGTGGATCGACTGACCAAGTCAGCTCACTTTTTGCCTATTGATCCGTGGTCGTACACGGGTCAAAATAATAATAATAATTAAAAAACTGTAGTACAAGGCAAAACAACCTTGGTCGTCTCACGAGGATCTTTGAAATTATTAGCCAATCAAGAATGTTAGAGAAAGGGGATTGTTGAATTTTTCAAGGAGAAAACAGTTTGCAATAAACAAAGAAATTCAATTAATTAAAAACATCAATCCAAGACATCAAGTTCTTTAGTAGAATTCGTCATTGTTCCAAAAGATATAAATTCGTTTGCCCTCCTTCTCTGTTAATTCGAATCTACTACATAATCATGTAGGGTTTAATCAACAAAATTGAAATCACAATCGCAATCCCTAAAAATGTTGATTTATGCACAAATTCGATTAACTTAGGTTACCAATCGGTTCCCTAATCTCTATTAGATATTTAGGTTAATCAACCCTAGTCTCTAATTTCAATTCAATTACGAAAACTGAATCCACATCTAATCAGACATAGATCAAGCATAATCATACTCACAACACAGAAATCATAATTGAAAGAAGAGAAGAGAAGAAGAAGAAGAAGAAATTGAAAAACAATTAAAAGTAAGGAACTCGGAATTCAAACCAAATTACTTGAATGTCTAGGATTGATAAAAGATTTAGCCTTCCATAGTCATCACCATTGGAGAAGCTTTAACAACAAACAACCACCAAAGTGTGGAAAACTAAAAAGGAGAGAAGAGAACACAAGAATTCCAAAACTGGCAAAAAACAAGGATTGCAAAAGTGTCTAATTTCCGTCTCTGGCTTGTGCGGCACTAAACTGCTAATTATACTTGTTAATCCTTCTCTAACCCTAGCCCAGATTAAGGCCCTCTGAATAAGCTTTCCAACAAGGTATCATATGCCTTAATTGGGCTTAAGATGAGTAAGTTATGCCCATTTAAGTGAAGGAACATCATGGATTGCGGATTGATACGCATCAGAGAATTCGGGACCCAGTTTCGCCTTGAATTTGGCCGAATTTGACAATTCTTGTGAAATTTAAAATTGTATATCTCTCTCTTAGCTTTCTAGCGACACCAAGATCACCCAAATCCGATATCTGTAGCTCAAGTTATGCTCTGCGCAAGACAACAAGGTCAGGATGAGTGAAAAATCCGAAAATTAACAATGTTTAACAATTAAGCCCAATTAAGCCCAATAATGCAAAACTCAGCCAAATCACCAATATTAAACACATATATAAATTAATTAGGTTAAGTATACAACACTAAAAGGTGACTCAAAATGATTTATCACCTATCAACACGAAGTATCCAATAGAAAAGATAACTCGGTTGTACATTGATGAGATTGTCAGATTGCACGGTATACCTTCGAGTATCATTTCGGATCGTGATCCGAGGTTTACGTCAAAGTTCTGGCAAGGACTACAAAACTCATTAGGAACGAGACTCAGATTGAGTTCTGCTTACCATCCCCAAACAGATGGACAATCAGAGAGAACGATTCAGTCACTGGAAGATTTGCTGAGAGCTTGTGTGTTGGAAAACATTGGGAACTGGGATGAATTTCTACCGTTGATAGAATTCACTTATAACAACAGCTTCCACTCAAGCATAGGAATGGCACCCTACGAAGCTCTATATGGTCGACGGTGCAGAACACCTCTATGTTGGTACCAGGATGGAGAAAGTTTGTTATTGGGACCGGAAATCGTGCAGCAGACAACAGAAAAGGTGAAATCGATTCAGAAGAAAATGCGAACAACTCAGAGTCGACAGAAGAGTTATGCTGACAAGAGACGATGGCCTCTTGAGTTTGAGGAAGGCGAGCATGTGTTTTTGAGAGTCACGCCTACGACTGGGATTGGCCGAGTAATTAAATCCAGAAAGCTCACTCCCAAATTCATTGGACCTTACCAAATTCTTCGTCGCGTAGGTCTAGTAGCCTATAAAATTTCTTTACCACCTTTTCTTTCCAATATTCACGATGTTTTCCATGTTTCACAATTGAGAAAGTATGTTCATGATCCATCTCATATAATTGAGCCCGATAATGTACAATTAAAAGAGAACTTGTCTTTTGAGACTTCGCCTGTACGAATCGTGGATAAGATAACAAAGCAGCTTAGAGGTAAACAAATTTCCTTAGTTAAGGTCATTTGGAGTGATGCAACCGGAGAAGCTACGTGGGAAGTCGAGGACAAAATGAGATTGCAATATCCTGATCTATTTCCAGGTGCGTAATTTCGAGGACGAAATTCTTTTTTAGTGGGGTGGTAATGTAATGCCCCGATTTCTATATCTTTCTGTAACGGTAAATACATGTGTATATGTGTTTATTTTTAATAAAATCCAGAGAATGATTTTAGATATAATAAAATCATTATCTTGTTATACCTTACCTTAGAAAGTTACGGTTAAATTTTCGGTTGAAAATTAAGCCGAAAGTCAGTCTGCGTTTTCACTAACAGTAAGAGTTTACTGAGCAGAAAACCTAATTTTGACCCGTGAACGAAACGGTTAGTGTTTTTGCAGTGTTTCCAATGATTTTGGTTATTTTTAAAAATTTTTGTTCTGAAATAAAATATAATATTTTATCCGGGCGAAATCTTCGGAAGTTACGATCAGGAACTTGAATCGGGTAAACAACGAAGCAGAATAGATAGCTGAGAAGACTGAGGTGACTTGTTGGGAAAGGATGTGAGTCATAGGTCACATCATAGAGTAACCACCATTACATATAATGTATTATAATCCAAAAACCCATTTTTCCTCACTTTTTCCAACCAAACACCTCCATAAACCAAACTTGCTCTCCAAGCCCACTCTTCCTCTCCTCTTCACTCTCCCTCCCTCTATATAAACACTTCTTTCTTTCATTTTCACACTTTACACTCACATAACCAAGCACTTCAAGCTCCATTGTTTCTACTCCTTCAAGTGTTCATCCTCATCATTTTCTTCAAGCTTCAAGGGTAATGCTATATAATCTTACTCATCTAAGTATTCTTTTCATTCATTTTGAGAGTTATGCCATATTCACTCATTTTTTTTCTTTCTTAGATCTAGAAACTTCAAAAATCTCTAGAAATTAGTAGAAAAATCCATTTGAGTTGAAACTAATTTCTATGGACTCCTAATGACTTCTATATTGTGTATCTAAGAGCTTGCATCAAACAAAAATTTCGTTCCTTATTTTTCTATGGAGGCCGAACCTATGTTGTTGTTGGACAAGGAAGTTTTGTTTCAACTTTTGTTAAATGATCATTGATTTGAACTCTTTTGTACCTTTAGTTGTTAAATCCAAGAGCTTGAAAAGTTTGACAATGATTATCAAACTACTTCTTGCTCTTAAAACATAATTTGCCGAAATTTCTTGACACGGTCCTGGGTGAGGTGATGGTGCCCAGGTCCAAGGCAGGGAAAACCTTCGGGCTTTATGAGCACTTACAAAGGGATTTACATTTACCCCACTCCAAGGAGACTAGTGAGGGCTCGAACCTGCAACCTGACCTGCAAGCCCCACTAGTCTCCTTGGGGTAAGGTAAACGTAAATCTGTTTGTAAGTGCTCATAGAGCCCAAAGGTTTTCCCTGCCTTGGACTGGGGCACCATCCCCTCACCCTAAATTTTTCTTATCAAAAAAAAAATTTGTTGCAATGTTTCCTTAAACAGACACGTATATTGCTTGTATAAATACACACTGTACATTAATAAAAAAAATATTCATTATTAGAGTGAACATACATTAATATTTTCATAAATGTAAAAAATGTTCTGCTATATAAATAAGATAGCCCAAAAAATATACATTATACGTTGTTTGATGTTTAAAATACATTTTATGTTCTTCATTAATAAACATACAATGTTTTTTCGTACAAAAAAAAAAAAAAGGTTGTTTCTTATATATTACTTTGATTATTCTCACCAGCAAATTAAAACATTTCATCAATACAATAAATAGTCCAGAACTTTTCTCCTAAATAAATTGTAGGCTGATTGCAGATTTCCACCAGTAAATTAAAACATTCCGTAAATTCCTTAATTGCGAACAACAAAAAACTTCCCACCTAAAAAGTGGTAGGCGATTTTGTAGGTTTCTCGAAAGCTAACACATGTCCTTTTGCATTTGAAAATCAATTATATATCGGTTCGACCACAGGTTCAACCGGTTGTACTGGTTAAACATGAACCACTCTCTTTTTCAGTCATCAAGTTGGAACGATTTTTTAAAACATTGGTTTGAAGACACTAACCTCTATGCCATTCACACTAAGAGAGTTATCATTATGCCCGAGGATATTCAGCTTGCTCGCATGATTAGGAGTGAGAGGGCTTAGATTGGAAGAAGATGAAGGAGTTAGAGGGCTTGGTGTGTCTGCTTACAAGATAAACGTGACTTCCTATTGCAAGATAAATTCATCCTTCTTCTTGGGTGCTTTTGAATTTTATTGTTTATCTGTTGATTTTGGTGCAGTTTCATAGTTGATAATTTCTTCACTTTTGTTCAGCTTTTGCATGAAAAAGGTTACATGGCACTTTCCCATTAGACCAGTTGCTGATTGACTCGGTTGAAAACAACCACTTAAGAACATATCTTCTTGGAGAAAGTGAAAATTGTATGCTCTCGGACAAAGATTTTGATTCTTATTTCATCTTCTCGTGGAAAAAGATTTAACTTCTTCGACATACAATGGCACCAATGGGAGATCTAAGAATGGAAATGCTGACACATGTCCACACGCTTTTCAACAACATAGTTCAAAAACATAAAGATTGCTTTGAATTGTATGTGAGATGTGCTTTTGCAATGATCTTGCTCGAAGACATGGAACATATGAATGGTGTTTATCGTTTGTAGGCAGTTAGTGGACTCACTTCTTTGCCATTATGCACACTTATTGCAAATAAAATACGAGTTTAAAAGTACTGACAATGTAAAATTTTTTACACTGTCAACTAACATAGAAATTATGTTATGTATGACTTTTAAGGTAGTTAGGATAAGAGTCAGACATTCTTTATGATGTGTCAATTTATGATTAAATGGTAATGTAAC
The DNA here is from genome assembly GCA_035048595.1 of Echinosophora koreensis. Lineage (NCBI taxonomy): Eukaryota > Viridiplantae > Streptophyta > Magnoliopsida > Fabales > Fabaceae > Echinosophora > Echinosophora koreensis. The sequence continues at coordinate 478,852 of JAPCYP010000137.1, forward strand.
AAATATTTGCACTAATAGTGCATACAAATTAAATCCACAAAACAATTATGTTATAAAGTTTATGTATTAAAGAATAATACGTGGCAGAGATATATTTTAATATATTGTGTTTTATTTGACCTTTAATTTAATTCTATATAGTTTTAAATAATTATAATAATATAGGTTTTTATTTTGTAAAATAATCAACTATAATTTTTATTTATTTGATCATTGCAAAGTGTTTAGTATTAGAGGTTAAATAAATTACATTGAAAAATTATTGATCATCTTAAATTTCTTTGAAAACACACACACACATATAGTATTAAAAGTTATTGAAAATATAACTTTTATCTTTATAATAATACGCAACTCACAATTATTTTAAAAAAGATATTTACCGAAAAATAATATATATACTTATAATAATATTGTTTTTATATTAAAAAAAGTGTAGCTTTTATCTTCATCATAATATGTAAGATATTTTTATTTTTTATTTGTATGATTCAAACTTAGATGATTGGAAAGAAATTACATCATAATTTTAATAATGGCCCAATTGTCACATATTAAAAAAGTGATTTTTATATAAAATAATCAAAGAGATTATTTTTTTTATAGATTTTAAATAAAGTAGTAGCTAATTTGTATTTATTTATCATCATAAAAATCACTTTTATAGAAAAAATAATTTTTAACTTGTTTAGATAACACCATATAATAGCGATTTTTTGTTATAAACTTACAATAAAGAACGTAAAAAAATCATTTTCAACGATGCAAATTGTAATATATAAAATTTTATAAGGTTAGTTTTGTCCATAAAACAGTTCCTTTTTATAGGTTCAAATGTATATAAAATTTTATAAGGTTAGTTTTGTCTATAAAACAGTTCCTTTTTAAAGGTTCAAATTTTCTTCACATTAATTAATTTTTCATATTCTCATTATTTTATTCACAATAATTATTTTTTCAGATTCTCATTATTTTCTTTTTTCAGATTCGCAGTATTTTCAAAAGCTAAAAAACACATTTTAAAATCCTCATAAGTCATAATTGATTATTTTTTAAAGATAATTGATTTGTCTAAAATAATCTATAACAAATAGCTCTAAATTACATTGAAAAATGCTTCATTATCTTGAAATGTTTAGTTGCTTTAAAACATATATACTATTAAATTAGAGAATATAATATCAAGTAAGTGGGAGAATAAATGCTTGATAATTGTATAAATAATTTTCTACAAATGAAATGTTTTACCAATTGTTAAAAGAATTTTAAAGTGACTCTAAAAATGATACATGATATCACTTTCCATCCATGATTTTTTGCTTTAGAATATTTATATTATTATTCTGTTCAAAAAAATATTTATATTATTATTATTATTATTATTATTATTATTATTATTATTATTATTATTATTATCATTATTATCGTTGCCCCAATGCCTCTGGAAATCAAAAAATATATTATAGATATTGAGTACATAATTATAGAAAGAATAACCAATACGTGGTTGGTTTGAGTGGTAACGGCCTAGAGCCCTTTAAACAAGTGGTTAGGGATTTGACTCCTAACTTTTGTATATAGAGAGAACCTGGTTGAGAGAAAATAACCCTTATATACCATTTATGGATTTCACCATAGAATAATCATTATTTACATTGGTTGATACTTTATATTAATGGTAAGGTAAAAAAAAAATACGAATACATAATAGAAGGCATGTTTCCACGATCCTATTGGTTATTTCATTATCTCACGGATCATGATTGCTGCGACTACAACCGTTGATAGCCCATCCAATCGGCAGTCACTTTCTATCCATCTCTTCTTTCACCAAATCTCCACCAAAATTTTCACGTGCCTCTGTCTCCCCACAAATCTGAAATCCCTCACTATATATTATTACCCTACACCCACGCCCTTTCCCACACACACAGTTTCAGTCAATTTTCCTTCACTTTCTCAAGAACCAAACAAACTAACACTCAATCTTTCTTCATTGAAATCGAAATGGTTCGTACCAAGCAGACTGCCCGCAAGTCCACAGGAGGCAAGGCACCGAGAAAGCAGCTGGTGAAAAAAGTCACCCGGAAATCAGCTCCGGCGACCGGAGGAATGAAGAAGATTTACCGTTTTCAGCCAGGGACATTGGCGCTGAGGGAGATAAGGAAGTACCAGAAGAGCACGAAGCTTCTGATTCGGAAGCTTCCGTTCCAGAGATTGGTGAGGGAAATCGTGCAGGATTTCAAGACGGATCTAAGGTTCCAAAGCAGCGCCGTTTCGGTGTTGCAAGAGGCGGCGGAAGCTTACTTGGTTGGGTTGTTTGAGGATACTAATCTCTGTGCTATTCATGCTAAGAGAGTTACTATTATGCCCAAGGATATTCAGCTTGCTCGCAGGATTAGGGGTGACAGGGCTTAGATTAGAAAAAAAAAATGAATGAATGAATGAGTGGAATAGATTTAGGTGTTATGGTTTCCTTACTTTTGATGCATTTATATCCTATTTGGCTTCATGTCCTGTAACAACAATGCTCCTCTGTCTTTGATGGACATAAATTTGATGTGTTACTATGAATATAAACTGATTTGGGTTACATCTTAAATCTTTCTTCCAATTTATTTTTAAAACTTGGTTTCCTTGTGGAAGTTAATTGAATGTTATGATGATGTTTTTTATTTTGTGTTACCATTACCAAATCTATAAATCTTGTTGTCACTCATATTTATAGAAAATGTAATGTTTGTGCAGATAAACTAACATTCAGGGGTCCTTTTGGTGGGATTTAGGCCCCCCCACCCCTCCCCCTCCCCCTCCCCCCCTATTAGTGATGAATTTTTCAGAAATATGATGTGTCTTCCATCCTATAGATTTTGTTGATTTTCATTTCATGGGCAAGGTTTATGTCCCCCCATGTTTATTGTATTTCTTTTCTTTCCTTTTTATTCATATTTTAGGATATGCTACAGATGATGGGTAGGGGTTGGGGTGCCAACCTAGTTGGGATGCCTTCCCCTATTGTGATGCTTTTGCATGCTTTTTTTGCTTAAAAAAAGGATTATTCTCTTTTAATCAGTTTTTTTTTTTATTATACAAGAGTCATGAGTCGAATTCTTGATCACTTATTTAAGGGTCAGAGAAGGGGGAAAAAAGAGAGATCGGAAAGAAATTAGCATCATCAATCAATACACTTTAACAATACACAAGTTTTCTTCTACTGTTCTTGTAACAGTGAATGGGTTGTCAAGCTATGGATTATTTGAGATTATTATAATTATTTTATTTATTTATTTATTTATTAAAATTACTGATTTTGATTTGTCTTTCTCTTATTTTACATGTATCACACATTAAGTTCTAGGCTTTTTTAATATTTTTAAAAAATTATTAATCTCATCCATTTCACAGTGAAACCCACACGGAAAACTTGGAAATGTGCTCAGAGCATTAATGAAAAATTGGAAAGCAGATAACCATTTCAGTAACTGTGCCTTGGTTTCACGAAAAACTTCCGAAGGAAAAAGGACATGTCCATTCAGCTCTACTTTCATTTCATCATTTATTTACTTTTATTGAAATTATCATATCATAATTAATATTTTAATGGAGGGGAGGGGAGGGGAAGGGAGGGGAGGGATTTTAACTAGCTATTGTGTTTGGTTGGGAGGAGGGGAGGGGAGGGGAGGGGAGGCAACACTTTCATGTTTGGTTCAGGAGGGAAGGGGAGGGATTTTAAAACAAATTTACTCTTAAACCCTTATAATTATTTATTTTAAAATACATAAGTAGGGATATTTTAGTCAATACATAGGTTATATTTTAAAATCCCTCCCCTCCCCTCCAAATCCCCCCATTATTGGAGGGGAGGCAAAACTCACTTAAGGAGGGATTTTGCTCCCCTCCCCTCCCCTCTTAAAAGTGAACCAAACACACAAATTTTAAAAAAATCCCTCCCCTCCCCTCCAAATCCCTCCAACCAAACACTATGTTAGACTTGGTTATATGTATGGTTTTGAATATGATATATTAGGGTTTTTCTATCATGTGCAACTTTGTACAGGTTAAGAAATCTAAAATCAGCAATTATTTATTGGAAAAGTAAGCATTTCAGTATTGAAAGTATAAAATATACAACTTTCCATACAAATTTACTATTTTGAGATCATTCACCTGTGCAAAATTGCACAGGATAGAAAAATCCTATATATTATGACATTGATAAGTAATGTGTAATTTTTAATGTTTTGAAATTATAAATATTATATATTTTTGTCATTATTAGTATATATATTAATTTATTCATTATATTAAAAAATTTTAAAAAATATTATTTAATTACTATCAATTTAACCACAGTTAGACCATTGAACCTTGAATCAAGGACTTCATCGGTTCATTGATCGGTCTGATTTTAAAAATATTGGTTTTTTGTTATTTTTTAATGTAAAATGGGCTAAAGTAGCCCAACTTTAGTTTTGGACTTTTTCCTAATAGGCTCTTGAAATTGATTTATATTTTAAACTTTTTGGATCAAATAAAGAAATATTTGTATAAATTTATTAACATAAAATGTAAAAAATATTTTATATTGTTAAAAAAATTATGAGAATTGAAAATTTATGTTAATATTACTTAATATATTATATTAAAACTTTTAAAAACATTATTTAATTATTATCAGTTATATTATTGAACCTTCAATCGGTGCTTTGACCGGTTCAATGATCGGTTCAATTTTAAAAACATTGTGAAAAAATATAAATGGTTGGTTCCAAAATGAAGAAGGTTTGTGTATTTATTTTTTTAAGTTAAAATATATATGAAATTATATTTTATTTGGAAATAAAAACAACTAAGTCAAATTATAAAGATGTAGGGTTCATGGTGGGACACGCTGAAATTAGGTTAAGAACCCAAATATGATTTTTGAAGTCGACTAAAAAATGGTAGGTGTTCCTTAAATCTTAGGTGGCATTTTTGGACCCACTTAGAAGGAGTTAAGAACCAAAATATGGTTTTTGCATTGGAGATGCTCTTAGTTATCCAATGTTCTTTTAGTTGGGTCAGTTCCTTATTAATTTATTATTTGATTTTGGGTGCTTCATTTCATCTAATTTTTCACTTCACATATTCATGTTGTGATGTAAAGTATATATTTTATTACTCTATTATATTAACTTTTGAATGTTTTTGAGGTGTTGTTGATATAATTTGATTGACTGCCAACTGTATTTATATATATATTTTTTGGAAAATTAGTTATTAGACTTATGTGTTCAGTTTACTTTATTTTGATTATTGTATTTTTCAATTGGTTACTATGTTTTTATTGATTTTAAGATATTAAGTTTGAGGTTTTTGGTGCTTTTAGAGCTGATAAGAAAAACAACTTCACCATAAGTTGTGTTATTGCTTCCTGTTCAATTTTTGGGTTACGGAAATTGCTTTCTTATGTATGCAATTTTTTGTGTTGTTCCAAATTATGCATCCAATAAAAACACATGACACTCCTTATTTATTAAAAAAAATTGTTACCGAAACATGATGTATAAGTTCCTCTCACACTTATTAATATTATTAAATATTTATTCAATTTATTTTTAAAAAAATTGACGTATGCACGGGTTAAAAATACTAATTATGATTGATCTACAGATAAAATAATAAAGAAATTATCTTTTTAGAGATTTTTAAATAAAATAAAAAGCTTTGTCATCATAAAAATCATTTTTATAGAAAATTTTAATTTGATCCGATAGAATCATATAAAAGTGATTCTTTGTTATAAATTTACAATAAATGACATAAAAATCATTTTCAACGATGCAATCATGTCTTCCAAGTTCTAACATATCTCAGTAACTTGGGGTGTAAACGAGTCAAGTCGAGTCGAGTACTTAAAGCTTGAGCTTGGTTTATGAAACAAATAAGAAGCTCAAGCTAGGCTCATTTATTTAAACGAGCCTAACTATTGGGCCTAAAAGATATTTGAACTACAATCAGGTTGATTGAGACCCAACCATTAATTTTCAATGTTTTTAGTTATATGAAAGAGGAGTCTATCCATGGGCAACTCGTTAAGAAAGATGAAGCAAATAAAAAACGTGGTAGTATTAGTATATATAATATATTATTATATATAAATTTTTTTGTTCATATATATATATATATATATATATATATATATGAGCTATTTGTGAGCCCTTAATGTCGAGCCTATAGGGTTTGGGCTTGGCTCATTTAAAAAATTGAGCTCACTCTTAAGCTTGGGTTTGTTTATTTAATTAAACAAACGAGCTTCATCGAGCATTTAACAAGTCGAGCCCAAATAATTCACGAATAGCTCAGCTTATTTACACCCCTATCAATAACTGTTTATAATATTAGAATTTCGTACTAATAATATGGTAAAAAAAGGAAAGAATATATAATATCAGGCCTCTTCCTTTGACAAGAGAATTCTATTGGTTACTTCATTGTCCCACGGATTATAATTGCTGCGCTTACAACCGTCGATAGCCCCATCCAATCGACGGTCATTTTCTGCATCAAAATTTTCACAATTCGCGCCTCTTTCTTCCTCCCAAATCTGAAACCCCGCACTATATATCATTACCCTACACCCACCCCTTTTCCCACACTCACATTTTCATCAATATTCCTTCACTCTCTCGAGAACCAAACAAACATTCAAACCGAAATGGCTCGTACCAAGCAAACAGCCCGCAAGTCCACAGGAGGCAAGGCTCCGCGAAAGCAGCTGGCAACAAAAGCCGCCCGGAAATCAGCTCCGGCGACGGGAGGAGTGAAGAAGCCTCACCGTTTCCGGCCAGGGACGGTGGCGCTGAGGGAGATAAGGAAGTACCAGAAGAGCACCGAGCTTCTGATTCGGAAGCTTCCGTTCCAGAGGTTGGTGAGGGAAATCGCTCAGGACTTCAAGACCGATCTGAGGTTCCAGAGCAGCGCCGTTTCGGCGTTGCAAGAGGCGGCGGAAGCTTACTTGGTTGGGTTGTTTGAAGATACTAACCTCTGTGCCATTCATGCTAAGAGAGTTACCATTATGCCCAAGGATATTCAACTTGCTCGTAGGATTAGGGGTGAGAGGGCTTAGATTAGAAAAAAAGAAGAATGAATGAAATGAATGGATTTAGGTGTTAGGGTTTTCCTTACTTTTGAGGTCTTGTAACAATGCTCCTCTGTCTTTGATGGATATAAACTTGATGTGTTGCTATGAATATGAACTGATTTGGGTTACATCTAAATTCTTCTTTCAATTTATTTTTAAATCTTCTGTTCCTTGTTGAATTGTTCCTTGTTCCTTTCGATCAATTGTTAATTCAATACTTGAGCCCGTATTTTCTGTCACGTGGCATTGTATCTTTGATAGTAAAGATGATCGAAGTATGCAGTAATACTAAAATCACATCAAGTGTTCAATTTTGATTGAAGGATCAAGGCCAGAGCAAATTTAATAATTTATTGAAGGTGCTTTCACTTTTTTGTTCATGTTGCTCAGTTTCATCTGAAACTTCCTATCGGTGGTGGTTATATTGAAAATTCCTTTGATTGTAGCTGTTACTACTGGACTGGCTTAAAGATGCAGCTTATGACCCCTACCATTTATAAAATTTTAGTTCGGTCTCTTTAGTTAAGTAACTTTAGATTGCTTGTGTTAGGTTAAACCATTAGATGGTTGTGGCTCTGCTTATGTACTGATTTTTGACTATTGTAAGACTGTTGCATTGCCTATTTATTGGTTTTGTATGTCTATTTACTATTTAGTGTGTTTGTATGTGTGTGCATTGCCCTATCAATTTAGACTTATAGGATGCAGGGTATGTGACTTATAAGTCTCAGTTATTGGCAAGAGGAATTTATGTGATTTAAAGTCTCAGTTATGTGATTTATGTGATGTAGTCTCAGTTAATGCTGATCATGTTACTGCAATGAGTGACATGCCTAATTTACTGATTCCTCTCACCCATTACTAAAGCTTGTCTTTGATCTAATAACTGCAGCTTAGCATCATAGGGATACATGGATTTTCTTCCATGTACAATATACATTTTAGCATTTTTGACATGTTTTGGTATAGAGGTCACTTTTCAAAATATGTTGAAAACATCATATGGATTTATATCCCTATTTTGGCTTCTTGTCGTGTTAAAATGCTCCTCTGTCTTGCCTAAAAGATGAATCTGACCTCCTATTGTAAGATAAATAGGTCACTCGAAAGTCGAAACTATCATCCCCTTGGGTGGTTCTGAAATTTTATTGTTAATCTGCTTATTTAGGTGCAGTTTCATGGTTGATAATTTCCCTCTTGTTGAGCTCTTGTATGAAAACGGTTACATGCCACTTCCCCATTAGGGCAGTGGTTGTTTGACTCGGTGGAAAACAACCACTTAAGTGCATGTCCTGGAGCTGAAAGTGAAAATTGTACGGTGCTATTGGACATAAACCTGATGTGTTACTATGATTATGAACTGATTTGGGTTACATATTAAATCATTCTAATTCGAAGTATTTCTCGGATGTTAAAGTGTATATAGAATCCATTTTTGAAGGAATTATCTTTTTTGGCCTGATGCTCGAGAAGCTTATGCTCTTATTACTTTCTGATACTTCTGATCGAATACTAGTAATTAAGATTCTTGAAATCCAGGTAGCTATTATTATTATTGTCCTCTTACTTTCGCTGCTGGTGCGAAGAACATGTTTTTTGTGAACATGTTTTTTCCAGTGGCATTTCCAAAGAAAGTTTTATGATAGAAAATAATGACATTGTTTCGTACATGTAGTCAATCTTTTAGTGGAAAATTATTTTGTTGACCTACAGTGGCAACGAATGTGCCTTTCATTGAGGCATCACATGAAGGAGATAAATAATAGGATATGAAGGTTGGACCATATGGTTCAATTATACCATCTGCAATCTGCATGCATGATTTCTTTGATTTGTGGTGGATTGTGATGTGATTCAGTATCTTAAGCATCGAAGATCGAACTAAACAAATGTTTTCTTGAATATCCAATTTGTTAGAGTCAATTGTTCAGGTATCAAATTGTCGAAGCTTATGCTCTGTGGCTTTCATAGCCAATGCTTGAATGTTCTTATAAAGCATATTTCCTAAAAATGAAATTGTGATTAACTTCTTTTGAAACCTGCTCTTACCTTTACAAAAGTTTTTATTCAACGAGGACTATTGAGAGAATACAATTTGAGCCAGATCACTACTGTTTGAATTGTCTTATATTGTACATACATACAGAGTGAACTGTAAATGGTGGTCTATAATTTTTTTCTCATTCCTCACTTTCAGGTAATAAAAGGCTTAGTCAACTTTTTAGTCCCTACAAATATAGACATTTTTTGTTTTGGTCCTTATATATATATTTTTTAACTTTTAAAATTTTGGAATTAGTCCCTATCGTCAAAAAGTACCGTTAAGTGCTGACGTGGTTGCATTAAATATGTTTTTAATGCCACATGGCATTAAAAAATATAAAAATTCGTTTGGGTCCCTATACTTTCCCTCCCTACAAGTTTACAAACATTTGAATTACTCCTTCCCGTTAGTTCTTATCTGCTAAGTGCTAATGTGGCTAACAGTGTGCCAAATCAATACCGTCACATGGAATAAATTAATGATTTTGTATATCACGTTATTAAAAAATTGTTACTTATATTTTTTTTATATAATTTATAACTATTTATATTATGTAGATTGGTCTCTATGCTAAATTAAGTTGTTTTCTAAGTCGAGTTGATTTATATTCTGAATGTATTATTAGTTGAGCAAAACTGTATCGAAAATCAGCAATAGAGAGATTTGATAGGACAAAGTAATCTATGAGCTTTTGTGATAGCAGCAATTGAGGGTTAGAACTTGAGCATGTACCATATGGAGCCATTCCATGAAGCTTCAGACCATGCATTATAATAAACAAATAATACTATTATAATATATAAAAATAAATAATATTTAATAATTATATATAATAAATAATATTATTAATAATCATAAATCATAATAGTATTAAATGACAGTTTTGACTTGGCATTAAATGCTAGAGAACGTTGGAGGTCCTTTGTTTGATCACAGAGCATAGCAGACATGCTTTTCTACTCGTGCAATGTATCTTTCCTTATTTGTGCAACATTGAGAAAAACTCAAAAAAAAATGTGCTTTTCACTTATTGCATAAATGGAGAGTTGTAGCAGAGTCTTTCTTCTTTCACTCCTTTTTGTACTCATTCGAAGACAAGAGAAAACTATTATACTCATTTAAATATATGATTCATTTCTTCGATGATACTCTTCCATTCAGATTCTCAAGTAAGCAATATTTTATTTTCGAACGTTGCTTCAGTACGAGAAAATATATCCTTATGCAAATGCTTCTTTTATTATGTCTTCAATCAAGAGATATAGCTTTGGACGCATTCCATGTGCTTTGTTGGTTCTGACATGTGTCGAGTGACTTTCTGGTTCTGACAGAACTTCAGACGCATCTTTAGATCTTTAGATGCTTCTTTGTTTGAGATCTTGATCGATTCTTCCTTTTGATGATATACTGAAGATTTAGTCTGTAACTTGATCTTTCTTGAATTTTGGTCTTCCAACTTTCTTCAGGGTATTGCATACTTAACATTTTGCAATGTGGCTTAAAGAGTATTGATTGGTGTATAGCTTTTGGAAAATTTCTTGATTTTTTTCAATTGAGAGATAAGGTGAAGATCTTTGAGTAGGTTCACTCCTTATTCTTCAACCGAGTCTTCATTATGAGTAACTTGATGATCAGTTGTAGTTCTCATCTTCTTTCACTCTTCATCTTCTTCCACTCTTCAAGATTTTTGACAATGATTATCAAACTACTTCTTGCTCTTAGAACATAATTGCTTCCTTTATCTTCATGGAGTCTGAGATAAGAGAACTGCTTCAAGACATTAGTGTATGAGAGTCTTGTCAGACACATTGCTTTCATTTAGCTTCCAGAAGTTAGACGCATGAAGTATGAAATGATTCTTTTATTAGATTGACCTATTTAAATTTTGTCTTTCCTACACATCTCAAGTAGCAATATTTAGACAGATCAATTAAAATAATTTGCTCAATGTTTGGGCTCATCAAAACACATACGGGCTAACTGGAGAGTGAGTCAGATGCATGACAGAGTCAGACGTTTTATGACTCAACATTATGGTCCCAAGGATGGGACAATATATACTTTGACAGATGGTGTATATATTGTACATATATATGGTTGTTGTCTGTTGTACCTGTTTTAAATGTTTTTAGTTTCCAATTTTAATATTTTATTATATTCGACAGTAATAAGGCACGCTAACGATAATAACGAATTGTTGGTGTAAGCCCTAGAGGCCAATGTTTTTCCTTTGGACTTACATTTGTATCTTGCTATTATTTATGTTGTGAGGCATTTCAGCTTATTGTGTTATTTGTTTAAAACGTAATAAAGTCCTTAAAATAGAAAGTTTTATTTAATAGAATATCAAGTATACGACTTGATAGTGAGACACTATTAAACAATAGAACTCTATTCTTAAATATCCGTAGTCAAGTATTATTATTAATAAGGACAAAATACATCGAGACTAATATGTGTGTGGACTGATGACCACTTCTCACGGTCATGGATATGAGATATCAAGTCACACATTAGAGTAATGATGTATTGGATTGACCCGCCATGAGAACACTACATGGAACACTATGTGAGTGTCATAAGTAGTTCTCATAGTGGCAATGGTGTATGCAATCCTTCAACCTGAAATCACTACGGTCCTACATGAGGAGTTGTGTGCTTTAATACAGTTAAACATCATCTGTAACATGATGACTATAAAGTCGGTCATTGGGTACACCACGAGTCATGCAGAGGGGTGTGAGTGACTTAGATGAGATTTGTCCCTCCTACATAACAGGAGTAATATTTGTGGGCCCCTTGATAGAGTGAGACTGTAAAATGCATGGTCGTGCTGAAATGAGTCAATATGAAATATTGACCTCATTTATTATTAAGTCAACTCAGGTATCAAGGAACGTGATATTGAACTATACAAGGGTGACACATTCTAGGCCTTGTGTTCAATATAGATATCAGGACAAAGGGATAATAATACACATGAACATTGGTCACGGAAAGGTTACGTCAAATCACTGACTTTCTCATTACTTTGGTAGCAATGATGTGTTGCTAGACACCGCCCATTGTTTATAATATTAAATATAATTTAATATTATTGCCAACGTTATGCGAACCTATAGAGTCACACACTTAGAACAGATTAATCGGAACTAAAAGAAATTGAGTTAGACTCAATTTCTATTGGGCCACGCTCATGATAGATGGCCCATGAGGGCCAGGTCAAAACCCTTTTCACCCTAGTGGTGTGCCTACCTATATATGGTAGTGTTAGAGTGCTTGGCCGTAAAAAAAAAAAAAAAAAAAAATCCCTGGTCGCACTCTGTGCGTAGTTTGCGTGAAAAGGAATAACACCGCCTTCATCTCTTCTTGCACCTACCAGTAGCACAAAATCAGCGTAGGTCTAACAGGATACGTCACCAGCCTAAGAGATATGGATTTCTCATGACTCCACAAGGTGATGTATTACTCATGGATCAAGATGAGCCTGTGACTTACCAGGAGGCCATTACTGGCCCAGAATCTGAGAAATGGCTTGATGCCATGAGATCTAACGAGATGGAGTCCATGTACACTAACCAAGAATGGATCGGTAAAGCCACTTGCAGGGGTAAAACCCATAGGGTGCAAGTGGGTTTTCAAAAAAAAAAAAACTGACATGGATGGTAAAGTGCATATCTATAAAGCGTGATTGGTCGCTGAGGGTTTTAAGCAGATTCATGGTGTAGACTATGATGAAACCTTTTCACCTGTTGCAATGCTTAAATCCGTCCGGATCTTGCTTGCTATCGCTGCATACCATGATTATGAGATATGGCAGATGAATGTCAAGACTGCTTTCCATAATGGAAATCTCCTTGAGAATGTGTATATGACACAACCTGAGGGCCGTCCACGAGAAGAGGGGAAGGTCAATCGGCAATACCTTTCCGGTCAGGCCACGACCACCACCGAAGCCATCAGGCATGAACCCATTAATGGTGGTTGAAGCATCGTTTCCCGACGAGGCGGGAGGAACAACCGGTCAAACCAATGCCGGAACCGCCGGACCGAGATTAGATCCCTATGCGATGGTCGATGGGAAGTTGCTCACGTGTCGGCCATGGTTGAACGTGGGCGGAGAAGGAAGCCACTGGTTGCTACAGTTTACTATATATCGTGGAAGGGAAGATGAAGGGAGGGGCAATTTTGGAAGTCTGCCAGAAAGGCCCAATTACTTCAATAGAAACATTGGGTTCTCAACAGGTCTCTAGAGTGTGCACCGATGGACCAAAGTTCATGTCATATTAAGCCCAATTATGAGAATTATTTTCATATTGGGCTACAACTCAATACCTTGAAGAACATTACTCTTAGTGATAAGGCAACACTAAATCAAAAGGGGCTGAAGCATACAATTATAGCAGCTGGAGTGACAGGATTCAAACAGTGGGACTCGGAAAAATTTTCTATTCACCTTGAGGACAAGGTGAATGCTTAGGGGGAACATTGTTAGATATGGTCATATGGGTCTTAATGTGCCTTTGTTAGTAATAGAGCAGTTAATAGCAGTTAAAAGTGACAAATACAGTAGCAGCTAATGGTCTTTCTCTATGAACACCATGCTTCTTCCTTTGAAATTGGCCACCAAAGGAGCATTCATGCCAATTCTTCTAGGCATAAACTTCACTCTATATTATACCATATATATTCTGCATGCATGGTTTCTTTGATTTGTAGTGGACTATGATGTTATTATGCTATCTTAAGCATCAAAATAAACAAATGATTTCTTGAATATCCAATTTGTTAGAGTCATTCTTCTAGGTTTATGTTGGTTAGTTATTTCCTACATTTCTATTATCCCAATAACTAACAACAATAAAGATATAGACAGTCTACAGTGTCAATCAACTAAATTAAAGCAACTTAGACCTTTATGGCTCTAATGACAAGCTCAAAATTGTATTTTATCCCTCACTAGGGGGCACATCCAATATTCTTAAAGCATCTGAGAAAATACAAGCATCGTGTTTCAAATTCACAAAAGCGTCAATACACTTTCGTTAATGTTGTAGATTAAGATCCCGACAATAGAATATCCAGCCATAACCAACTGAAGCAAATGGCGAAATTATGGCTTTCTTGAGGTGAGGACCATTTATAAGTTTTCGCTAGGAGAAGTGTTGACAGGGCCTTAAGCATATCAATATTAATCTCAAATATCCCAACATTTTTAAAATTATAATGAAATGAATTAACTTGTGAGCCTTCCAAGAATAAAAAACATAAAAGTTTTGCCGACAATAGAATAATTGGGGGATGACTAGGGTGAATATTATGTAAATTTTATCCAATTTTCTAGAGGCTTTTTAATTGGATTTTGCTAGAAGCGCTGATGGGGTCTAATTTTCAAATACTAAAATAAATTATACACTCAATATAATTAAAATTATTAAAAAAATTTAAGATGACACAATAATTGGGGATGACCAGAATAATGGTTGTGTAATTTGTACCCAATTTTCTTGAGGCTAATGTGGTCTAATTTCTACACTTAAAAAAATAACATTTTTTAAAATAATAATAACAATAATAATAATAATAAACAAACATGAGCAAATTTGCTTATCCTTAACATTGTGATTGTGATGACATATTATTTTCTTACCATTCTAACAATAATTTTTTTTGGGAATTAAATCTCTTTTGTGTTTACAAAATATACTCTAAAATTTAAAGTTTCAATCATATTTAATAAGTAATGAGATTTAATTTTTTTTTTATAGAAGCAATGACTACCTAGCTACTCAATCATTCACTATCATAGTCATTTATCATTTTTGATAATATATCAATAAAACGGGACATTTAAAAAAAAATAAAAGGTTCAAAAATATTTTCTTTTAAAATAATAAACGACAAAGTAAATTTATTGAATTTAATAAGCAAAAACTTTAGATTAAATAGGTAGCCGTCCTTAGAACGAATAGCATACGGTGCTAATACATTCCTTAGTCGTAATCAACCCCTGAATTCAAACTCAGAATCATAGATCATTTTTAAGGTGTCCAATTGCACCATTCTAATTTTATAGATAAAACAATTGGTGATGACTTAAAATATCTCTCTCACTCTCTCTTCCCTCTAAATTTTTTTAATATAATTTTTTGTGGTGCCTTTTGGATAGTTGCGACATTCAAAATTGAAAACATTTTAAGTACTTCAAGCAGTTGTGTTGATAATTAAATATTTAACTTTTTATTCAACCAAAAAATGATAACATCATAAAATTACTATAAATAATACTTTGGATGTGACATGGACCACCACATCATGGTAAACTGTCTTTTAGATTATGATCTTATAATTAAGGAGAGAAATGTATTGGTTACTTTCTTCTCTCACAGATAGTGATCCTCGTACCCTTACTTTAAGAGACGCACAATCGTTGATAGCCCATCTAATCAACGGCTATATTCATTTTTCATATTATCTCCTTTTCACCAAAGATTTCACAATTTCGGCCTTTACATTCCCAGATCTCTCTTTGTAATTGGTTACTTTCTCGTCACACGGATTGTGATCCCTGTGCCGTTGATAGCCCATCCAATCAACAATTATTTTCATCTCATTTGTTATTCACCAAAATTTTCACATTTCTCGCCTTTACCTTCCCCGGAATCTCCATCTCTATATATTATTGTTGATCCATCCTTTTTCCACTCATCTACTCCTTAATCTCCTTCATTTTCTTGAGAAACAAATACCCATTTCCATTTCCTTTCTCTTGATCTTTGTTTTTTCTTCTATTGAAATGGCTCATATGAAGTACATCCCAGCTCGTGGAGAAAGTCCGGTAAATGGTCGTGTTTCAAATTAAGTCAACAATTCAATAATGTATTCTTGATTGATTGATTCATTTTGCATAAATAACAGATGTACTCCATTAGAGAATACAATTATGATGCAAATATCGCAAATGATGAGATGGATGATAACACTATGGAGAAGGTAAAATATTATTCTTATATATTTTGGTTCTTTTATGTTAGTTTGTCAAGGGTAATTGACAATTTTTATGGGATTTATATAGGACCAACAAATGGTTGACGAAGAACATGGAACTTCAAGCCAAATGCTAATGACCAACCAAGTCACTCATGAGACTACAGACCAACCAGAGACAATCACTCATGGGACTTTAGTTGTAATTCTATGTGACTAAAGTTACCTTCTGACATATTTTCTCCGATCCTTGTTACTTAGTCTTTATTAATCTGACATTCAGGTTCATTATTTATGTGTTCATAAATAAGTTATGTCATCCATTGTTTTCAGTGATCACTTCACGTCAAGGAAAAATGAGCTTGATCAATCATTCTCATCGAATGGTTCAGAGCTTCTATGGAGTTTTGAACAAGCCAAGTTATAAGCCAGAGCTCTCATGCTCTTCCAAGGTAAATAACAATGTAGTCAAACTGTACATTCACAAGAACACAACACAAAGCCAGACAAATGGCATTGTTGTTAGTGCTACATGCTCCATTTGTCTTCTTTTACCACTTGATAATGTTTTTGACTTACTTAGAAATGAGAATAGACGACATGAGGTTCATAAATTAAGCTAAATACTCTTTTTGTTTATTAGAATAACTTAATTTTATTTACCAATGAATTTAAACCTTGCATTACAAGATTGTAAATAGTTGTTATTTTTCTTGCAGTGGGATGTTCTTGTCTGTGGAAATCCAGTGTGCGAGGTCTCAAACATACCAATTGGAACTGATGTTCGCAATCGTATTTCAATTCTTAAGGTACTTTACCATCACTTCTTCATATATATATATATAATGATTCTCGATCATCATCTTTACATTCTTTTTTTGTTATATCTACTTTATTAAGCAAAAAAAAAATGGTTTTTTGGAAAGTATTTATCTTTTTTTATTATCTAAAAAAGAAATCAGTTTAAAAAAAATAGTGTGCTAATGTCATCACTTTAGTTTTATCAGTATTGTGTGTTGAATCACGGTTAAAACTAAGGGTAAAGGTCCAAAGTGATCCCTCAAATTTTTCGAGTATGCCAATTTGGTCCCTAAAAAAAATAAAATGACAATTTGGTCCTCGAAATTTTAAAACGGGTGACAATTTGGTCCTTACGGAGGGATTGGATTGTCCCCCATTTTTAAAATTTGGGGGACCAAATTGTCCCCCGTGGGGACCAAATTATCCTTGTTTTTTTAGCGACCAAACTGGGCTACTTGAAAAATTTGAGGGACTTCTTTGGACCTTTACTCTCAAACTAATTTAGTTTGAAATGGAAACAATGATTGCATGCAATCTCCATAGAGTGCAATTTCATATGCATAATTGCGAACTTATTTCAATGAAGGGTATTTAATGTCGAATTTAATTTTATTAGTGGTATCATGAGTTTGCAAGTACTATAATATTAAGATTTAGCTCATCTAAAATGATAAAATAAGAGTGTATCTATCCTTGGTTTATTTAGCTAGTCAGGATTTTATGTACTTTATTAGATAAGGGATAAAAACATCCATACTTTCTCACTTTACGTATAAACTCGCTTGAAAGGAGACAAATCGATAATATTAGATACCGATTTGTTATTTACTGCCATGTGAGCATTGGTTATGGAAGCTTTTATTGAAAATAATATATCATCAATAATGATATAGCATGACAACAAAATGATTTTAAATTGCTTTAAAATTAATAGTAGAATAAATATGCTTAACTGAATTTACTTTTCCTTTAAGAATCTAAAGTCCCAACTTTTGTTATAGCATCAAATATACTCGTTTAATAGGATTCATTTGATCGTTCATGTGGAGCAGCCTTCCGTTGGTAGTGAGACAAAGGTGCGATTCTTCAAGAAACTAGTAAAGATCCCCTAGGATCGTCTGTTGTGTTTACCCCGATAGTTGAATCAAACATGGATGAGGTTGTAAGGGGACAGGACTCTTCACAGTTATCCATTCCTCCCTCAGAGTTCACGGTCATTGGGGATGCTCGTGCAGTTTTTGAAGCATTTAGCACTGAAAATGCTGCTAGAATAAGAGCATTTTCAGTGTTAAATGCTTCAAGAACTGCACATGCTTTTCAGCAACATAGTTCAAATCATAAAGATTGCTTTGAATTGTATGTGAGATGTGCTTTTGCAATGATCTTCTCGAAGACATGGAACACATGAATGGTGTTTATCGTTTGTAGGCAGTTAATGGACTCACTTCTTTGCCATTATGCAAGCTCATTGCAAATAAAACATGAGTTTAAAAGTACGGACATTGTAAAGTTTTTTACTCTGTCAACCAATATAGAAATTATGTTATGTATGACTTTTAAGGTAGTTAGAATAAGAGTTAAACATTCTTTATGATGTGTCAGTTTATGATTGATTGATAATGTAAAAAATATTTACACTAATAGTGCATACAAATTAAATCCACAAAGCAATTATGTTATAAAGTTTGTGTATTGAATAATACGTGGCAGAGATATATTTTAATATATTGTGTTTTATTTGACCTTTAATTTTAATTCTATATAGTTTTAAATAATTATAATAATATAGGTTTTTATTTGTAAAATAATCAACTATAGTTTTTATTTGATCATTGCAAAGTGTTTAGTATTAGAGGTTAAATAAATTACATTGAAAAATTATTGATCATCTTAAATTGCTTTGAAAATTGGTGCTCAAATGAATTTAATTTTTACTCATATTTTCAGAGAGGATAATCATTGTGCCGATAAGTTAGCTTCTTTTGGTGCTAATGGTTCTAGTTACACTTGATGGGATACATTTCCAGATTTTGTTAAGTCTGATTTCTATCATGATAAGCTGGGGTTACCTCAGTTTAGGTTTAGATAATTCTTCCATGGGTCTTGGCCTTGTCCCCCCATGTTTTTTCCTTGTATTCTTTTATATATTATTAATATTATTTAGGTGTGCTCCAGATGATTGGTAGGGTCAGGATGCCAACCTAGTTGGGTTGCCTTTCTCTATTGTGATGTCTTTGCATGCCTACCCTTTTATTAAAAAAATATAGCTTTTATCTTTATAATAATACGTAACTCACAATTTTTTTAAAAATGATATTTACCGAAAAATAATATATATACTTATAATAATATTGTTTTTATATAAAAAAAAGTATAGCTTTTATCTTCATCATAATATATAAGATATTTTTATTTTTTATTTGTATGATTCAAACTTAGATGATTGGAAAAGAATTACATCATAATTTTAATAAGGGCCCAATTGTCACATATTAAAAAAGTGATTTTTATATAAAATAATCAAAGAGATTATTTTTTAGAGATTTTTAAATAAAATATTAGCTAATTTGTATTTATTTATCATCATAAAAATCACTTTTATTGAAAAAATAAATTTTAACTTGTTTAGATAGAACCATATAATAGCGATTTTTTGTTATAAATTTACAATGAAGGACGTCAAAAAATCATTTTCAACGATGCAAATTGTAATATCTAAAATTTTAAAAGGTTAGTTTTGTCCATAAAACAGTTCATTTTTTTAGGTTCAAATTTTCTTCACATTAATTGCAACACCCTCTTGAGCATTACATGACTAATTCGTTGTGGAAAAATAAAACTTTAAATAAAGGCTGATTGCTTTCGGAAAATATAATTTTCTAGTATCCTTAACTTTACTCGAAAATGGTTATGAATTTTTTCTTTCTTTCTTTCTCCATTCAAACAAACGACATAAATACATATATACATCATCAACTTTTACATCAACACCTTTATAATAACAGGTCATTTCCCAAAGTCACAACATAAGAATATAAATACATAACTATAACATAGCGGTAGTCTGGAACCACAACTCAACAAGGATGGATCTCAGTAGCCAAATACACAGACTAACAAAATACCACTACCTCAAAGAGATATTAAAAGTCCTACAGCTGGTCAATACTAATGATTACCGTTCAGATGACCACCATGGTCTTCCCTACCTGCTGGGGTATCCGGTGAGGATACCTCTACTCTCGGAACTATGGAAGTATCAGGATATATAAGTTCCTGATCTACAAGAAAACCAAGAAGTAACCAGAGAGGTGGTAAAGGGATCTCAACAGTCAAAATCTGATACGTACGTACGTAGGTCCTGAGTCGATACCCTCAATGGTACAAACTGATCCGGTGTAAGTGGCACTCCGATCTCCCGGATTGATCACCCAAGCACCACTGTCTTCAGCATGGTCAGATCCCAGGGACTGAAAACCAGAATGGGATAGATCCCCATGTGGTTCATCTGGACTCTAATATAAAAGTACCACAGTAGAAACCCAACAGGAAAAAATGCAAGGGTGAGATACCGACATATGAGTTTTATCATGATAACCACATGCACGACACACAAAACAACATATACATAATATTTACAACATATGGAAATTCTCCAAAACAACATAATAATTTGTCAAGGGGATTCATACCCGACAATCATTGCGATTTATAAAAAAATGCATGACACTTCAATACTCAAGCTCTAACTTTGATATCTAATCTCTGGAGATCCCAAACTTCTTTTCGTTTGAGCAGATCAAGCTCTTTACATGGCCCATTGTCAACAAAAGAAACAATGTCTAACAAAATACATGATACATTGGCCAACACACAGGACACAATGGTCATCACGATAAATGGAAAAATTGTCCATAAAGACACATTGGCCAGCACACAGGACACAATGGTCATCGCGATTAATGGAAACATTGTCCATAAAGATACATTGACCAGCACACAGGACACAATGATTAACAACTCATGACACAAATAATACATGTAAAAACTTTTATTCTCGTCTCATTTTCTTTTTCGTTTCATTCTTCCCTTGTCGAGGCTCAAAGGCTCACGACCATACTTAATTTAATATTAAGTCTTTTCAACTTCAACACAACACAGGACACACAACCCGAGTGTTCAACTCAACACAGGACACACAGTCCGAGTGCTCAATCACAAAGCCCTAAACCGATGCACCAGTCCTAGGCTCGTGGATATGGGATACAACATTCACCATATCAATTATAGGACACACAGTCCACAACCACTTTTACAGGACACATAGTCCACTAACACGGATCCATGATCCACGTGTTAACAGAACACTAGAATCCCGACGTCTCGGTTACTAGGTTTACTTTTCTTCTTTAACAACATTTTCGTTCTGTGAAACAACAAATACAAAACCAAACCTCCGAAAACTTATCCAAGTTTAACAGAATTATTTTCGCTGAGTAAAAACTCCTTTACAGAAATCTTTTCCGTTAAAAATCGTTTATAAAACGTTAAATCACAGAGAAATTCATTTTTTTTTCCAATTCCTTCATTCTTGAAGATCTCTTTTCTGAAACATCAACTTTTGAAAAGTCATTCCTAACTCATTTTCATTTCAAATAAATAAAATCATTTTTCGTAATTTTGTCGTAAAATTCTTTTATAACCTAAATGACTTTTCTGTTGCAAACAGTTTTTCAACATCAATATTACATTATTTTTTTGAAACTTAACTACCTGAAATAACTTTTTATTTTATTTTTGAATTTATTTGTGAAAAACTAATGACAGTGAAATTTTTTCACGGTTTCGCTCTTACTATCACTCATTGACTCATCTTTCACCGAAATCTCAATAAAATATTATTTTTCACTTTTTCTTCTAATTTCCAAAATTAAATCATTTTGATTTAATCTTCAAGATTCTCAAGATTTTATCTTTAATTCATATTGAGCACTGACCACTATCAGGCTTCTCAGGCAATCACTCAACAGCATATAATTCATACAACACAGTTATATCATGCTTCACAGTTATAGCAAGCATCACAGTTATAACACTAAAACACAGTTATAACACATCAATCAAATGAACCACATAAAACCACATAAAACAATACACAATAAATAATTAAAACCACAGAAACCACAACAGATAATTTACAGACAACACTAAGATATCATATGGCTATCTAAAACCCATCCAGCAAACTCCCCTTACCTCTTGAAGTTACAGATTCCGCTATGGAGTTTCTTCTTGGAATTATGTTTTCTCCACGAAACTCACTCAACCAACAAACAATTACCCTTCACAACAAACCATAACACAAATTAACAAAATGAAACAAAATCCATCTAGTTCAAATGAACTAGGATTTGGCCATCATGAGTAAATTTGGCTAGGGATGTCAAAATTTCATAAGCTTTTGGATTGATGATCCTTATGCATTAGAAAGACAAGATCAAAGTCTATAACTTAAAAGTTGAAACAAAATCATCTAGCTCTTCAAGAGCTAGGTTTCGGCCTTCATTAAAAAAAATAGACTAGGAATTTTATTTGGTTTCAATCTCTTGGATTCAACAAGCATGGGTAATTAGAAGATGAAATCAAGTGTTACTTTCCAAAAATTGAAACAAAATTCATCAAGTTTCCCTAGCTAGGGTTTTCGGCCACATAAGTAAAAATAGGAAAGAAATTTTATTTTGATTCATGCTCTTGGAGGATGAATATAGAGATCGTAGTGAGTTCATAGAAATTGGTTTCATGTCAAATGGATTTTTCTATGATTTTCTAGAAATTTTTGAATAAAAGCTCAAGAACTTGAAACATGATGATCATGGCATGAAACTCTTGAAATCAATGAAGAAGGGAACATGAACAAGCATGGAGATGAAGATTCACCTCTTGATAGATGAAAAAGTGAAGTAGAATGATCAAGTTCTTCAAGAAAATCAATGGAGTTCTTATGAGTGTTCTTGTATTTTTGAGAGAAAACTTAAGGAAGATGAAGTTGAAACTTGAAAAATGACTAAGTGTGGTGTGTGTAAGGGTGTGGCCGTCGAAAATGGAGGGCAATTGGATCCAAAATTTCTCATGGCACACTTGTAGTTTTCATGGAAAACCAAGGGCAAAAATGTCATTTCCTTTAACAAATATCTAGATATTTTAGTAAAGTCATCATTACAAATGTGTGGATAGGGATTAAGGAGAGAATTATGTGGTGGAGATGATGTTGAGGAGGTGTGGCTGGTTGTGCACCACAAGGAGGAAGGAGAAGCAAAATTGATGATGTCTTGGTTTTGACCATGGTTATCATTTAACTAGGATAGATTAGGTTAGTACATAAATATCTAGATATTTTGTTCTAGCATTTATGATGAAGGTGAGTCACCTTTCTCATCACATGGGTGGGTCCCACATGTGATATTAACCTCCCTGACACTGCATATCTCTACTAATCCATTTTCGGCTTCGACGCTTTATCCGATTAGGTTTTCCGCCCGTTTTCGGCTAGAATTTCATCCGATTAAATAAAATATTTTATTTGTGGGTAGAAATTCTTGAAATATATATTGTCCCTAACAAGTGGCAACATTTTGAAATTTTTCATTTTCGAGCCGAAAATTAGGCTTTTTCTTACGCGATTTTCTTCGAAACTTCGCCTTAAAAAAATATAATATTTTATTTTTGAGCGAAAGTTTTGAAATAGATTCATATCACTTGAAAGGTAATCAAAATCTATAACGTTTTGTATTCGGGTCAAAATTAGGTTTTCTGATCAGTAAAATCTTACTGTTAGTGAAAACGCAGACCGGGTTCTGTCTGAATTTTCAATCCAAAATTCAATCGTAGCCTTTTACTATCAAGTAGAGTCTAAATATGATTTTGTTTTAACCAAAATCATTTTCTATGTCTCGGATAAAAATATAAACAATTATATATTTACCGATATTGAGAAACAGTAAAAATGGGTGTTACATTAATTAATTTTTCAGATTCTCATTATTTTCTTTTTTCAGATTCACAGTATTTTCAAAAGCTAAAAAACACATTTAAAATCCTCATAATTGATTATTTTTTTTAAATAATTGAATTATCTAAAATAATCTATAACAAATAGCTCTAAATTACATTGAAAAATGCTTCATTATATTGAAATGTTTAGTTGCTTTAAAACATATATACAATTAAATTAGAGAATATAATATCAAGTAAGTGGGAGAATAAATGCTTGATAATTGTATAAATAATTTTCTAAAAATGAAATGTTTTGCCAATTGTTAAAAGAATTTTAAAGTGATTCTAAAAATGATACATTTTTTTTTAACTAAAGGCTATTGGCATGCAAAAGCATCACTATAGGAAAAGGCATCCCAACTAGGTTGGCACCCCAATCTTTAAAGTGACTCTAAAAATGATACATGATCTCACTTTCCATCCATAATTTTTTGCTTTAGAATATTTATTATTCGGTTCAAAAAATATATTTATATTTATATTATTATTATTATTGTAATTATTTATATTATTATTATCGTTGCCCCAATGCCTTAGGAAATCAAAAAATATTATTATAGATATTGAGTACATAATTATAGAAAGAATAACCAATACGTGGTTGGTCCAGGTGGTAACTGCCTCGAGCCCTTTAAACCAGTGGTTATAGATTTGACTCCTAACTTTTGTGTATATAGAAAACCTGGTTGAGAGAAAACAACCCTTATATACCATTCATGGATTTCACCATAGAATAATCACTATTTATGTTGGTTGATAGTTCATATTAATGATAAGGTAAAAAATAAATAAATATGAATATGTAATAGCAGGCTTCTTTCCACGTTCCTATTGGTTACTTCGTCACGGATCGTGATTGCTGCGACTACAACCGTTATAGCCCCATCCAATCGATGGTCACTTTCTATCCATCTCGTCTTTCACCAAATCTCCACCAAAATTTTCACAATTCGCGCCTCTGTCTCCCCACAAATCTGAAATCCCCCACTATATATTATTACCCTACACCCACCCCCTTTCCCACACACGGTTTCAGTCAATTTTCCTTCACTTTCTCGAGAACCAAACAAACCAATACTCAATCTTTCTCCCATTGAAATCGAAATGGTTCGTACCAAGCAGACCGCCCGCAAGTCCACAGGAGGCAAGGCACCGAGAAAGTAGCTGGCAACAAAAGCCGTCCGGAAATCAGCTCCGACGATGGGAGGAGTGAAGAAGACTCACTGTTTTCGGCCAGGGACAATGGCGTTGACGGAGATAAGTAAGTACCAGAAGAGCACCGAGCTTCTGATTCGGAAGCTTTAGTTCCAGAGATTGGTGAGGGAAATCGCACAGGACTTCAAGACGGATCTAAGGTTCCAAAGCAGCGCCGTTTCGGCGTTGCAAGAGGCGGTGGAAGCTTACTTGGTTGGGTTGTTTGAGGATACTAACCTCTGTGCTATTCATGCTAAGTTAGTTACTATTATGCCCAAGGATATTCAACTTGCTCGCAGGATTAGGGGTGAAAGGGCTTAGATTAGAAAAAAGAAGAATGAATGAATGAATGAATGAGTGGAATAGATTTAGGTGTTAGGGTTTCCTTACTTTTGATGCATTTATATCCTATTTGGCTTCATGTCTTGTAACAACAATGCTCCTCTATCTTTGATGGACATAAATTCGATGTGTTGCTATGATTATAAACTGATTTGGGTTACATCTTAAATCTTTCTTCCAATTTATTTTTAAAACTTGGTTTCCTTGTGGAAGTTAATTGAATGTTATAATGGTTTTTTATTTATTTATTTTGGGTAACCATCCTATTTAAGGATCATTCTCTTTAAATCAGTTTTTTTAATATAAGAGTCATGAGTCGAATTCTTGATCACTTATTTGAGGGCCTGAGTTCGTTACAAGACGATGTGAATGTTATAAGGGTATAACTATTGGCAACTGGAGTACATTTCAGAGTTTATTTATGCAGAAGCCAAATTTAAAGTATTTCTCTTGTGTTAAAATCATGATGCTGAAGTACACGTATGAACTGTTGAGCTCGATGTTATATTGTGAAACAAAATTTGTGTGTTCTATTGCTTTTGTTCCATCGACTTTTAATTCAATACTTGAACTCATGTATTCAGTCATAAGGCATTGTATCTTTTATTGTATCCTATCAATAATTTCGTACATTTATACTATCCTAATTACTAACAACAATAAAAACATAGGCCGTCTGCAAAGTAAATCCACCAAATTAAAGCAACTTAAACCTCTAATGACAAGCTCAATCTTGTATTTTATACCTCACATGGGGCACATCCAATATTCTTGAAGCATCTAAGAAATACAAGGATAGTGTTTCAAATTCTCAAAAGCAGCAATAGCCTTTAGTTAATATTTTGGATTAATATCTCGACAATAGAATATCCATAACCAACTGGAGCACCGGCAAAATTATGGCTTTCTTGAGGTGAGGACCATCTTTAACTTTCCGGTAGGAGAAGTGTTGATGGGACCTTATTACCTTAAGGATATCAGTATTGATCTCAATTCCAACACTTTTAAAATTATAATGTAATAAATTAATTTGTGAGCCAACCAAGAATAACAAAGATAAAAGCTTTGTCAACAACAGAGTAATTGGGAGATGACTAGAGTGACGATTACGTAAGTTTATCCAATTTTCTTGAGGCTTTTTAATTGGATTTTGCTAGGAGCGTTGATGGGGTCTAATTTTTAAAAAATACAAAAAAGTAAACATTCTGAATAAAAATAAAATTATTAAAAATTTGAAGACGACATACAAAATAATTGGGGGATGACTAGAATAATGATTGTGTAAATTGTACCCACTTTTTCTTGAGAATATTTTATTGGATTTCGTCAGAAGTGCTAATGTGGTCTAATTTCTACACTTAAAAAAATAACATTTTTTAAAAAATAATGTGAATAATAACAATAATAATAAACAAACATGAGTACATTTGCTTATCCTTAACTTCGTGATTGTGGAATATTATTTTCTTCAAACCTTATTTTGAAAGATGAGATATTATGTTAATAATTAAATATTTAGCATTTTATTCAACTAAAAAAATGATAACATCATAAAATTACTATAAAAATTATTTTGGGATGGGATATTGACCACATCATGATAGAAAACATCTATTAAATCATGCTCTTATAAAAAAGGAGAGAAATCTATTGGTTACTTTCTTCTCTCACGAATAGTGATCCTCCTGCCCTTGCTTTAAGAGACGCACAATCGTTGATAGCCCATCTAATCGATGGTCATACTCATGTTTCATCTTAACTCTTTTTCCCCAAAGTTTTGACAATTTCAGCCTTTACCTTCCCCAAATCTCTCTCCGTAATTGGTTACTTTCTCATCACACTGCGACACCCCGTTCCCAAGGGATCACATTTACGTAACGTGTTATAAAACTCAACTTTAATAAAATTATAAATTTGCTGGTTTCCTTCTGAAAAAGAAATAAGTTTACTACTAACTTATTTTTCGTCACAAAGGTGATAAATTTTTTTTCCTTTTTCTTTATTATACATACAACTAACACCCAGTAACATAATATACAACTATATATCATACATATGCCTCAAAGTTTTATACAAGACCTTTATCCTACCAGGTCACCATCTACTGTCACATCTATATCACAACAACTGAAAACAAACATAACTATGTCATAGTGGGAGTCTGAAAAACACTACTCAAAAAGGTTGGCTCTCAGTAGCCAAACAGTCAGACTATCTAAAAGTCCCACTCTACCCAAACAGACTACACCCTACAGCTGGTCATCATTACAGAAACCCATTGGAGAGTCAGTGTAAACTCCCCCACCTCCAGGAGGTGTATCAGGAGGGGATGCATCATCTCCCACTCCAACATCTGGGACAACTCCATCATCCTCAGGGACATAGTCCGGATCAGCTATCGGATCCTCCTCAGGATCCTCCTCCATCTCCTGCGGTGCATCCTCTGGAATCAATACTATAGGCCCTGGAGGAGACTCCGGGGCAACCTGCTGTAATGGCTGAACATGCGGAGGTGGCTGATGCTCCAAATCTCCGTGACGTACCAAGTGCTGTAAAATCATCCATATGGGAGGCAGTGAAACCTCTACCGTCTCCCTAGTATGTATAAACTGCTGGGGTCCATCAGCTACGGTACATCGAAGTGTCCGCATCAGACCCGTGTACATGGCACTCCGAGCTCCTGGGTTGATCACCCAGGCGTTCCCCTGATCAGCATTATCGAACAAGAGGGCTCAGACCCCCGAGTAATTCAGATCCACCGCATTCAGGTCCATCTGAACGTATATACATAGATTCCACATACATAGAAGAGAAACAACAAAACAGATATACAAGGGTGAGTTAACAATATATGAGTTTTACAAAGACAACCCCATGCACGACACACAAAACAACACATACCATATAATTATAGTATATAGAATTATCTAAACAGTAGAATAATTCAAAGGATTTCATATCCGACAGTCATCGTCATTTTATAAAAATGCATGACACTTCAATATCTCGGCTCTATTTTGATACCTATTCTCCGGAGATCCCACAACTTTCTGTTTCGTTTTGAGCAGATCAAGCCCGCACATGGCACATTGTAAAAACGAAATAAAACAATGCCCAAGAAACGAACACATTACACAATGGCAACTCTCCAACGTACCAAGGTTATTGTTCAAAAATGTAACTCATTGGTCTATACACAGAGAACCCAATGGTTACTGCGAATAATGGAGTTTATTGTCCATAACCTATTGCATCACTCAGAACCTCAATAGTTATCGCATAAAATTGGACACTCAGTCTAGTAAAATACATTGGTTCACACAGAAACCCAATGATTCATATGGAACCATAGTCCATAATAGATACATTGATCCACTCAGGACTCAATGATCACACGGCACGTCTGCCGACAATGCATGAGAAAAACTTTTATTCTCGTTTGTTTTCTTTGTCGTAATAATCTTTCCTTGTCGAAGCCCACAGCTTACGACCATGATTAATTTTATATTAAGACTTTTCACTTTTAACAAACACAAGACACACAGTCCAAATGTTTCAAACTCAACACAGGACACACAGTCCGAGTGCTCAATCGCAAAGCCCTAAACTGATGCACCAGTCTTAGGCTCGCGGATATGGAACTCACATTTTCCACATCAAATTTAGGACACACAGTCCACAAAAATCATTGCAGGACCCTCAGTCCAATGACACAGATCCCAGATCTACGTGTCCACAGAACACTGGAACCCTGACCTCTCGGTTCCTAGGTTCGTTTATCCTTTGTAAATTAGTTCGCTCAGTGAAAAACAAATACAAAACCAAATCTCCAAAAACTTATCCAAGTTTAACGGAATACTTTCACTGAATAAAACTTTTTACAGAAATTCTTTTATGTTAAAACGTTGATAAAACGTGAATTCGTAAATAAATTCTTTTCTGTTTGAATTATTCATTTCTAAATTTTGTTCTCAAGAAACATCAACTTTTAAAAAGTCTCACTTGAATAAAATTAATATTTCTAAAATATAAACCTTTTTCTCAAAATTTCCATAAAAATCTTTTAATAGCGTAAATAACTATTCTGCTTCGCGTAATTATTCTGAAACCTAAAATACGTTATATTCGTAACTTAAATTCCTTTAAATAAAATTTTATAATAAAATTGAATTTAATTTGGAAAAACTAGAGCCTGTGAAAATTTTCACAGTTTCGCCCTTACTGTCACTTTATTGACCCATTTTCCCCAAAAATATTATTAAAATAATATTTTTCCACTTTTTCTCAAAATTACTGAAATTAATCACTCTGATTAATTATTCAAGCTTATCAAGCTTTTATCCTCAAATTAACTTGTACACTAACCAATGTCAGGTTTCACAGTCCAACAGTCAATAGCAGATAATTTTCATCACAGAATAGTATGACAGATATCAATTCATGACATGCACCTCAATTATAACAAAATAGTTATAATCAGATAAATTCACTTGTCAGATGTCTCATATAGCTCAGTTACGCAAGTAAACAGATAATCAGCAGACAAGCAATTAAACCATTAACAGTAGATAATTTAAAACACAGTAAATTACTACAGTCAATACAGACGACTCTAACAAAGAAGCATGTGGTTATCTTAAACTCCTCAGGCTTACCCTCGTTACCTCTTAGAGAATCAAACTGACGTTTTCACAAAAACTCCTGATTCGATCCGGTTTTCTCTGTCGTCGTTAGTTTAACTCAATCTGATCGATTCCTTCATAACGAATTGCAACCAAAATAAATCAAATCAAACAACAACATACTTAGATCATGAAGGTTGGGTTTCGGCCTCTTTAAATTTCTAGGAAAGTTGAAAATTTGTTAACTTAGGGATTTATGATCCTTAAGTATCTTAAACATGATTAAGTACTTAAACCAAGATCATGAACTAAGAACATGGAATAAAACTCATCTAGTTCCAAGAACTAGGGTTTCGGTTTTTCTCAAGATCATAGGCTAAGGATTTTAGAATTTTCTCAACTCTTGGATTTAATCAACATACAAAACCTAGAGTTGGATTCAAATGGTTTAAGACATCTTTTGAATAAAAAATCCATCCAAAATTCATAGCTAGGGTTTCGGCCTTTATGAAACAAATAGGTTAGGGTTTGATTTTTGATTTTCTACTTTCTTACATACAAGAGCTATCAAGGTACTAAGAGATTGAA
This sequence comes from Echinosophora koreensis, assembly GCA_035048595.1. NCBI lineage: Eukaryota > Viridiplantae > Streptophyta > Magnoliopsida > Fabales > Fabaceae > Echinosophora > Echinosophora koreensis. The sequence continues at coordinate 509,606 of JAPCYP010000137.1, forward strand.
TCATGAATCAAGACTTGAAAATGAAACAAAATCCATGAACTCCACTTTTTCAAGGATTCGGCCCAGCTCAGAAAATTGGGAAGGAAATTTCTCATGATCATATGCTTCTAGATGATGAATATAGAGATGAGTATGAGATCATAGCAATTGGTTTCATGTCAAAAGGATATTTCTAGAATTAGTTATGGATTTTTGAAGTTAGCTTCATGAACTTTGAATGAAATAAAGAACATGATGAACACAAGCATGAATCCATAAAAGTTGTGAAGAGAAAGGCTTAAGATGACAAGATGAAGAGTTGTTACCTCTTGTTGATCTAAGAACTTGATGGATTTGGTGATGTTCTTCACAAAATCACCTTGATGTTCTTTGTGTTCTTAAGTAAAGTATATGAACTTTGGAGCAAAGGAAGACATGAAAATGAAAGAAATTTGCCTAAGTGAGCTAATGAAGAGGGGAGCCGTGAATGGAGGGGCTTTTTGGTCCAAAATTTCAATGGCAAACTTGTAATTATCATAACAAACTAGGGGTGAAATAGTCAATTCCTTTACAAAATATCCTAATGTCATAAATGCGCCATTATGACCATTATGATACGGATAGGATCGTCATTAATGCTAGTCACATCAGTCACATCAGTCATCTGAGCTCCGTTGCTGACCCTTTTAGTTTATCTGACGCGGATTTCCTAGAGACATTTTCAACGTATACGCCCGCAGCAAATATAATATTTTAATTTTTTGCTAAAATTTTCAAAACTTCCAATATCGAAGCAAATATAATAAAAATATTTTTCATCTCGTTCACGACTTAAAATTAGGTCTCCTGAGCAGTAAACTTTTACTGTCAGTGAAAACGCAGACCGGGCTCCGTCTGAATTTTCAACCCAAAATTTTATCGTAAGCTTATATTATTACGAATAACATGGAAATGACGTTGGTTTATCCAAAATCATTTTCTAAGTCTCGGATAAAAATATAATCATTCATATATTTATTACCGATATTAAAAAGTAGTAAAAATCGGGGTGTTACATTACTAACCCACTAAAAAAAAATTTCGTCCTCGAAATTACGCACCTTTAAAAAGTTCAGGGTATTGTAATATTATCTTGTCCTCAGCTTCCCACGTTGCTTCTCCAGTCACTTCATCCCAAATAACCTTGACTAAGGAAATTTGTTTACCCCTGAGCTGCTTAATCAACTTATCTTCGATTCATACATTCGAAGTCTCATAAGACAAGTTTTTTTTTAATTGTACTTCGTTAGGTTCGATTACGTGAGATGGATCAGGAATATACTCCCTTAATTGTGAGACATGGAAGACATCATGAATGTTTGAAAGAAAAGGCGGCAAAGAAATTTGATAGGCTACTGGACCAACACGGCGAAGAATTTGGTATGGTCCAATAAATTTAGGAGTGAGTTTTCTGGACTTTATAACCCTACCTACCCCAGTCGTTGGTGTGACTCTCAGAAATACATGTTCACCTTCTTGAAATTCGAGAGGTCGTCTCCTTTGATCCGAATAACTTTTATGCCTACTTTGTGCTGTCTTCATTCTTTCACGGATTTGTTTAACCTTTTCCATCGTCTGTTGCACGATTTCAGGACCTAAAATCATGCTTTCTCCATCTTGGTACCAACACAAAGGCGTTTGACACCTTCTTCCATACAAAGCCTCATAAGGAGCCATCCCTATGCTTGAATGGAAACTATTGTTATACGTGAATTCAATAAGTGGCAACAAGTCATCCCAACTTCCAGGATGGTCTAAAACACATGCTCTCAGCAAGTCTTCTAACGATTGAATCGTCCTCTCTGTTTGTCCATCAGTTTGAGGATGATATGCTGAACTTAACTGTAACTTGGTTCCTAGAGCTTGATGTAAGCTTCCCCAGAAACGTGAAGTAAACTTTGGATCTCAATCTGACACGATACTTGACGGTACTCCGTGAAGAGCGATCACTTCTTTGGTATAAACATCAATCAGCTTTTCCACGGTGTAATTGATCTTAACAGGTAAGAAATGTGCCGATTTGGTTAGCTTGTCAACAATCACCCAAATAGAATCAAAACCCTTGGAAGTTCGCGGTAAACTTACCACAAAATCCATGGATATGCTTTCCCATTTCCATTCTGGTATGTCCAATGACGTAAGCATACCTCTAGGTCTTTAATGTTCGACTTTCGCTTTCTGACAAGTCAGACATGATGCAATATATTCTGCTACTTGTCTTTTCATTCCTGGCCACTAAAATCGTTGTTTCAGATCCTGATACATCTTCTTTGATCCAGGATGAATACTTAACTTACTCTTGTGTGATTCGTCCAAAATCATCTTCTTCATCTTCGGATTATCAGGTACACATACTCGTCCATTGCACCTCAAGATTTGGTCTGGCCCCAAACTGAACTCTGCAACTTTTCCTTGTTTCATTAAATCCTTCTTTTCTTGAAGAAATGTATCCAGGATTTGTTGTTCTCGGATCTCATCCAGTAATCCACTAGAGATCTTGATCATTCCCACACTGATCTTTTCTTTACTTAATTCCATAACCAAATTAAGATCACGAAATTCCTCTACCAACTCAAATTCTCTTACCATCATAGCTGAGATATGAATGGCTTTCCGGCTAAGTGCATCAGCTACAACATTCGCCTTTCCAGGCTGATATTGTAACTTGAAGTCGTAATCTTTCAAAAATTCCATCCAACGTCTCTGTCTCATGTTGAGTTCCTTATGATCAAACAGATACTTTAAACTTTTGTGATCACTAAAGACGTCAAATCTTGCCCCGTACAAATAATGTCGCCATATCTTTAGTGCAAAAACCACCGCAGCTAACTCCAGATCATGCGTCGGATAATTTCTTTCATGATTCTTTAACTGCCGTGACGCGTAAGCTACGACCTTCCGATGTTGCATTAACACACAACCTAAACCTTGATGCGAAGCATCACAATATACCTCATAAGGTTCATTCGGTTCAGGTAGTCTTAATACTGGTGAGGTTGTCAACTGTTCTTTAATCTTTTGGAAACTCTCTTCACACTTGTCTGTCCACACAAAAGGTTGATCTTTTCTTGTAAGTAGAGTTAACGGCGCAACTATCTTGGAAAATCCTTCAATAAATCTTCTATAATAACCGGCTAGACCGACAAAACTTCTGATCTTCGTTACTGTCTTTGGTCTTTCCCAAGAAAGCACTGCTTCCACTTTTGTAGGATCGACAACAATTCCCTCTTCAGTAATCACATGTCCCAAAAACTTCACTTCTTCGAGCCAAATTCGCACTTAGAAAGTTTTGCATACAAAACTTTCTCACGCAAAATTTGTAAAACTTGTCGTAAGTGTTCTTCATGTTCCTCATTACTCTTAGAGTAAATAAGAATATCATCAATGAACACAACAACGAACTTATCAAGAAACGGACGAAAAATCCGATTCATGTAGTCCATGAAGATAGCAGGTGCATTCGTCACTCCTAATGGCATTACGAGATACTCATAATGTCCATAACGAGTTCTGAACGCAGTCTTTGGAATATCTTCCGTTTTTACCCTAATCTGATGATAACCCGTCCTCAAGTCAATTTTTGAGAACACGACAGCTCCTCGCAGTTGATCCATCAGATCGTCGATACGTGGGTAAAGGGTACTTATTCTTAATCGTCACTTTGTTAAGTTGTCGAAAATCCACGCAAAGTCTCGAACCTCCGTCTTTCTTTCTCACTAGAAGAACTGGTGCTCCCCAAGGAGAAACACTTGTTCGAATGAACTATTTTGACAAAAGGTCCTCCAGTTGAGCTTTCAATTCAACCAGCTCGGTAGGTGCCATTTGGTATGGAGCAATTGAAATTGGTCCAGCTCCTGGTACTAAGTCGATGGAGGATTCTATCTCTCTTGCAGGCGGCAAACCGGGAACATCATCAGGAAAAACATCCGGAAATTCCCTTACTACAGGCATTGTACTCAGATCAATCTCCCTCTCGATTTCTAAGTTAGTTAAAAGCAAGTATCCCTGATCTCTTTCTTTCGAAAAAGTTCTTGCTTGGTTGGCAGATATAAATTTAGAAATCTCAGGATTAGGAAAAATTAAAGTCTTATGAGCACAATCTAATAGAATATGGTTGGAAGACAACCAATCCATGCCTAGAATTACATCTAACTATATTAAAGGCAGGCATATCAGATTAACAAGAAAATGTCTATCCTGAATGATAATAGGACAGTTCAGACATATAGAATTGACGGTAACTGGCTCAGCAGTTGGAGTTGAAACAATTAAGTCATAGGATAAAGAAGAAACAGGTAATTTCAAATGTCTCACAGAATCCATCGCAATAAAAGAATGCGTTGCACCCGAATCAAAAAGTACAGTTAAGAGATTACCAGCTATGTCGCAACTACCTTGTATGAGATCGTCAGATTCAGAAGCCTCAGCACCACTCATGGTGTAAACTCTTCCCTTAGCTATCGGCTTATTGGTCTTTACAGTGTTAAAACTGGCGCAGTCCTTGGCATACCACAGTCTCTAGCTAGATGTCCTATCTGACCACAGTTGAAGCATTTTGGTCCTCTCACTGGACAATTGTTCGCCATATGACTTGGATCCCCACACTTGTAACATTTCTTGATTGAGCCTTGATTTTGATTCCTCTGGCCTCCAACACCTGATGCAGTAGCTACAGGATGATACGTTTGCTGATTCCGATTGTTCCCTGGTCGGTTATAAGGTTTGTTCTGGACTTGTTTCCCCTTCTGGTTCTGATATTGACTCTTGGATTTAGATAGTCCTCCTACATTTCCTCTGTTATCTCTTCCTCTCCTCATCTGTTCTATCTTCCTACACTTCTCAACCAAAGCTTAGAAATTCCTGATTTCCAATGGTAACACAGACTCTTTAATCTCAAATCGCAGTCCAGCTTCAAAACGTTCGCACTTCCACTCCACATCCGAGTTGTTCTGAAAGAAACGGAAATACTTGGCAAGTGACTCAAACTTAGCCGCATATTCTCCTACAGATAGATCCCTCTGGTACAGACATAGAAATTCTTACTCCTTCTCCGCTCGAGCACTCTGTGGAAAGTACTTGTTCAGAAACATGTTCTTAAAAATCACCCAAGTAGTCACTTGATTTTCTGCTTCCAGCAATTGTTTAGTGCCTCTCCACTAATACTCAGCATCTCCTAGTAGCAAGTGAGTAGCATAAGGTACTCTTACTCCTTCTGGACTGTTGATCAGTTCAAAAATCTTCTCTACTTCCTGAATCCATAAGTCAGCCTTTATAGGATCCACGTCTCCATGAAATTGTGGAGGATTCTGGCATCTAAAAGCAGTAAGACCCCTACCCTCAGTAGCCTGTTCAGCTCGAAGCTGTTCCTTTAAATTCTGAGCAGTCATTGTAGCAGTTTGCTGTGCAATAGCAGCGGCAACATCCGCCATTGCTTGTGCAGCAAAATCCATGCCACCATTTCCCTCATAGTTCTCCTCAAAATGTCCTCGACCATCAACACGACCACCTCTACGACCTCTTCCACGGCCGTGTCCACGTCCACATCCACGTACAAGACCAAGTCCAAGTACACCTTCTGGTTCCATAACTGACCTACAAGACACAATCAGTTAAATGGCAACCAAAAAATGAAACGTGAATTCACTAATTATCACACATTACTTCTGAGAAGTAATTCAAACAATCTCTTTTCAGAGGTCACACAACATCAACACAACAGACCTATTTCCCAAAGATTTCCCGAAAGACTCGACCAGCTCTGATACCACTAATGCGACACCCCGTTCCCAAGGGATCACATTTACGTAACGTGTTATAAAACTCAACTTTAATAAAATTATAAATTTGCTGGTTTCCTTCGGAAAAAGAAATAAGTTTACTACTTACTTATTTTTCGTCAAAAAGGTGATAAATTTTTTTTTCTTTTTCTTTATTATACATACAACTAACACCCAGTAACATAATATACAACTATATATCATACATATGCCTCAAAGTTTTATACAAGACCTTTATCCTACCAGGTCAGCATCTACTGTCACACCTATATCACAGCAACTGAAAACAAACATAACTATGTCATAGTGGGAGTCTAAAAACACTACTAAAAAAGGTTGGCTCTTAGTAGCCAAACAGTCAGACTATCTAAAAGTCCCACTCTACCCAAACAGACTACACCCTACAGCTGGTCATCACTACAGAAACCCTTTGGAGAGTCTAGTGTAAACTCCCCCACCTCCAGGAGGTGTATCAGGAAGGGATGCATCATCTCCCACTCCAACATCTGGGACAACTCCATCATCCTCAGGGACATAGTCCGGATCAGCTATCGGATCCTCCTCCATCTCCTGCGGTGCATCCTCTGGAATCAATACAATAGGCCCAGGAGGAGACTCCGGGGCAACCTGTTGTAACGGCTGAACATGCAGAGGTGGCTGATGCTCCAAATCTCCGTGACGTACCAAGTGCTGTAAAATCATTCCATATGGGAGGCAGTGAAACCTCTACCATCTCCCTAGTATGTATCAACTACTGGAGTCCATCAGCTACGGTCCCTCGAAGTGTCCGCATCGGACCCATGTACGTGGTACTCCGAGCTCTTGGGTTGATCACCCAGGCGTCCCCCTGATCAGCATTATCGAACATTAGGGCTCGGACCCCCGAGTAATTCAGATCCACCGCATTCGGGTCCATCTGAACGTATATACATAGATTCCACATACATAGAAGAGAAACAACAAAACAGATATGCAAGGGTGAGTTACCAATATATGAGTTTTACAAAGACAACCCTATGCACGACACACAAAACAACACATACCATATAATTACAGTATACAGAATTATCTAAACAGTAGAATAATTCCAAGGATTTCATATCCGACAGTCATCGTCATTTTATAAAAATGCATGACACTTCAATATCTCGGCTATATTTTGATACCTAATCTCCGGAGATCCCACAACTTTCTGTTTCGTTTTGAGCAGATCAAGCTCGCACATGGCACATTGTAAAAACGAAATAAAACAATGCCCAAGAAAAGAACACATAACACAATGGCAACTCTCCATCGTACCAAGGTTATTGTTCAAAAATGTAACTCATTGGTCTATACACAGAGAACCCAATGGTTACTGCGAATAATGGAGTTTATTGTCCATAACCTATTGCATCACTCAGAACCTCAATAGTTATCGCATAAAATTGGACACTCAGTCCAGTAAAATACATTGGTTCACACAGAAACCCAATGATTCATATGGAACCATAGTCCATAACAGATACATTGATCCACTCAGGACTCAATGATCACACGGCACGTCTGCCAACAATGCATGAGAAAAACTTTTATTCTCGTTTGTTTTCTTTGTCGTAATAATCTTTCCTTGTCGAAGCCCACAGCTTACGACCATGCTTAATTTTATATTAAGACTTTTCACTTTAAACAAATACAGGACACACAGTCCAAATGTTTCAAACTCAACACAGGACACACAGTCCGAGTGCTCAATCGTAAAGCCCTAAACTGATGCACCAGTCTTAGGCTCGCGGATATGGAACTCACATTTTCCACATCAAATTTAGGACACACAGTCCACAAAAATCATTGCAGGACCCTCAGTCCAATGACACAGATCCCAGATCGACGTGTCCACAGAACACTAGAACCCCGACATCTCGGTTCCTAGGTTCGTTTATCCTTTGTAAAATAGTTCGCTCAGTGAAAAACAAATACAAAACCAAATATCTCTAGGGTTCAATAATAGAAAACTACTATACACATCATAAGGATCTTAGAATCTATCATTCTCACATAAGAATACATGATAGTGATACTTACCTTGATCCATGATCAAGTTGTAAGATGAATCCTCTCCTTTGTCCCAATCTATCTCTTCTCTTCACTTCCTTCTCACACCCTTTCTTGATGGCAATGGTTCAGAGAACTTTCTAGGGAGAGACAGAACCCTTGGTTGTCATAATGTGTGTAACTCCCATCAAGTTACCACTATTTATAATGATTTCTTAACTTCTCATGTTAACCAATAGGTCCCTTTAGTTTCATTAATTTAAATATAGGCCCAAAACATTATTTCACATGAGTCACACATAATAATAAATTATTATTTTCTAACATCCTCCCACTTGACTCATGTGACTTAATAATACATCAATCATGATGCGCATCAAAAGACCTTACATACATTGGTTCCATCATTAGTCATAATCAAGAATACAAACTAATAAGAGTCATGGCGGTTACATGTTATTTGATCAACAAGTTTCCTTCCATGTACTACTATATTAGCCTTTCTCCTCAATATGTTCTTAAAATGAGAAGTCCATAATGGGTTCAAACATAATGTCATTATTAATAACATAATCTGTTTTCAACATCATCATTTGCATGCATATTCATAAATAGAAAACAAAAATTTCAGAAACTTATACATTAACAAGCTTAGAGTGTCAAACATAAATCATTAATGAACATAAAACATTACAATTTAGCATTCGCTAGCAGACATAATGCCCATATTCTTAACATGACCAGCAAACATTTTGGGCGATAACCCTGTTGTTAAAGGATCAGCAATCATAAGTTCGGTGCTAATATGATCAATTGACACTCTGTGTTTCTGAACTTCTTCTTTAACGGAAAAGTACTTTATTTCCATATGCTTAGCACCCTTAGAGTACTTCTCGTTTTTAGAAAAGAAGACAGCTGTAGAATTATCACAATAAATTTTCAGCGGCCTGGCAATGCTGTCGACTATTCCAAGTCCTGAAATAAAGTTCCGCAGCCAATTAGCCTGAATCGTGGCCTCAAAGCATGCCACAAATTCAGCTTCCATAGTGGATGCAGCAATGACAGACTGCTTCGCACTCTTCCATGATATTGCTCCTCCGGCTAAAAGATATACATAGCCAAACGTGGACTTTCTTGTATCCACACAACCAGCAAAGTCTGAATCTGAATATCCAATCACTTCAAGATGACTAGATCTCCTATAAGGAAGCATGTAATCCTTCGTTCCTTGCAAGTATCTTAGAACCTTCTTTGCAGCTTTCCAGTGATCCATTCCTGGATTACTCTGGTATCTACCCAGCATTCCAACTGCAAAACTTATATCTGGTCTCGTGCATGTCTGAGCATACATCAAACTCCCAACAATAGATGCATAAGGAATACTTTCCATCTGTTTCCGTTCCAAATCATTCTTTGGACATTGCATGAGACTAAACTTGTCTCCTTTCTGAATTGGAATGGGAGATGCTGAGCACTTGTCCATCCTAAATCTCTCTAAAACTTTATTAATATATGCTTTCTGAGACAAACCCAACAATCCAAGTGATCTATCCCGGAATATTTCTATTCCGATCACATAGCTTGCCTCACCCATATCCTTCATTTCAAAGTTGTTAGAGAGAAAATTCTTAGTCTCACTTAATAGACCAAGATCATTAGTTGCAAGCAAGATATCATCAACATACAGAATCAGGTATATAAACTTACTCCCACTGACCTTCAGATATATACACCGGTCAACGGTGTTTTCCTTAAATCCAAAGGAAACAACAGTATTATTGAACTTGAGATACCATTGTCGGGAAGCTTGTTTAAGTCCGTATATCGATCTCTTAAGTTTACATAACATGTGTTCCTTTCCTTTCTCTATGAATCCCATTGGTTGATCCATATAAACATCTTCCTCTAAATTCCCATTTAGAAAGGCAGTTTTCACATCCATTTGATGCAACTCTAAATCATAATGAGCTACCAATGCCATGATAATTCTGAAAGAATCTTTCTTGGAAACTGGCGAAAATGTTTCCTTGTAATCAATGCCATCTTTCTGAGTAAAACCCTTAGCAACAAGTCTGGCCTTATAATGTTCAAGGTTGCCATGAGAGTCACGCTTAGTCTTAAAGACCCATTTACACCCAACTCTCTTGCAACCTTCAGGCAATTCCACAAGGTCCCAAACATCATTCTGTTCCATGGATTTAAGCTCATCTTTCATGGCATCTAACCATTTTTCAGCATTATCACTATTCATGGCTTGTGAAAATGAAACTGGATCATCATTAATTCCTACGTCATTTTCTGACTCTTGTAGATATACCACATAATCATTCGGAATAGCTGATCTCCTTTCTCTTTGGGATCTTCTTAATGCTATTTCTTGTGGTTGTTCTACTATAGGTTCATTATTAACCTCAGGAACATTAATTTGTTTTTGTTCTTGATTATTATACGGTTCAATAACTTGAGGAACAACAACTTGAGTAGTAGGAACACAAGTCAAAGGAACTTGTATTCTAACTTCATTAATCTCCACATTTCGTGAAGCTTCACTCCCATTGGTTTCAACATTCTCAATGAACCTAGCATTCCCAGTTTCAACAATTCTTGTACTATGGGTAGGACAATAAAATCTAAACCCCTTAGACTTTTCTGGATAACCAATGAAATATCCACTGATTGTTCTTGCATCCAGTTTCTTTTCTTGTGGATTATAAATCCTTACTTCTGCCTGGCAACCCCAAACATGCAGGTGCCTTAAACTAGGTTTCCTTCCGGTCCACAGTTCAAATGGTGTCTTTGAAACTGCCTTACTAGGAACCCTGTTTAACAAATACATGGTAGTTTTTAAGGCATACATCCACAATGATAAGGGTAAAGATGCATTACTTAACATACTCCTAACCATATCCATTAAGGTTCGGTTACGCCTTTCTGATACACCATTTTGTTGTGGTGTACCTGGCATTGTGTATTGAGCACATATGCCACGCTTTTCTAGGAACTTAGCAAATGGACTAGGGTGTTGTCCATTTTCATCATACCTTCCGTAATACTCACCACCTCTATCAGACCTTATGATTTTCACCTTTCTGTCCAATTTCCTTTCAACTTCATTTACATAAATTTCTAAGGCATTCACTGCTTGAGACTTCTCATGCAGTAAATAGACATATCCATAACGTGAAAAATCATCAATAAAGGTGATAAAGTATCTTTCTTTACCGAAAGAATTAACATCAAAAGGTCCACATATATCAGTGCGAACTATCTCAAGAAGCTGAGTGCTTCTTGTGGCGCCTTTCTTTGTGTGTTTTGTTTGTTTTCCTTTAATACAATCCAGACAAATATTAAGGTCAGTAAAATCCAAATCTGGAAGGACTTCATTCTTTATGAGTCTTTCCATTCTTTCTTTGGAAATATGACCCAAACGCTTATGCCACAAATAAGCAGAACGTTCATTCACTAAACCACGTTTAGTGCCAACATTATGATGCAAGGTCATAAGTGTTTCAGCATATAGATTATCAAGATTCAATCTATATAAACCATCACTAAGTATACCAGATCCAATCATAAAGGTATGCTTATACAAACTGAAACATCCATTACCAAACTTAAAAGAGTATCCGGCAACATCAAGTTTAGACAAAGAAACTAAATTCCTAGAAATATTAGGTACATACAAAGTTTCAAATAAATCTAAATGATGTCCAGGGTCAAGGATCAAACGATAAGTCCCGACAGCTTCCACTGGAACTTTCACTCTATTCCCCATGAAGACGAACTTCTCATTTGGGCTTATGGTTTGGATTGTAAGAAATCCCTGCATCTTATTAGAAACATGAGTCGTACATCCAGAATCAATCCACCAAGTATTATGGGGAACTTCAGTTAAATATGATTCGAAACATACATAAGCATTATGCTCACCTTTCTTTTCGAACCAAGCCTTACGTTTGGGGCAATCCTTCTGGAAATGTCCAGATTTCCCACAGAAATGACATTTGTCATTCTTTTCTTTCTTTTGGATCTTAACGGAAGGACTCATTTATCTTTAGTGGTCCTTTCCCCTTTCCATGTTTCTTATCAGCATTCTTACCAGCTCCTTGATGGTTCACATAATGGATTGAGTGACTTCCTTGATTCTTAAGTCTCGTTTCCTCTTGAACCAACATACTGTGCAATTCATGCACATTCCATTTATCTTTCATGGTGTTGTAGTTCATTTGGAACGGGCCATAATCAGACGCTAATGAGTTCAAAATGAATTGCACAAGGAAACTCTCATCCACTTCCATTCCCAATGACTTAAGCCTTGCTGCAATATTTATCATTTCAATAACATGCTCATGCATAGTACGAGAACCATCAAACTTCATGGTGGTTAAAGTACTCATTAATGTCCCAGCAAGAGACTTGTCAGCAGTTTGGGAAGCGCTCTCTCACATTCTTCATAAATTCTTGTGCACTTTCAGTTTTAGGAAGAGCAGACTTAATGTTACTTGCTATGCTCATTCGCATAAACATCAAGCTTAGTCTGTTTGACCTTTCCCAAGCCTTATAATGAGCCTTCTCTTCATTGCTACTAGCATCAGTAATAGCAGCAGGCTTCTCAACTTGAAGAGCCAAATCAAGATCCATTACACCAAGGTGAAATTGGATTTGTTCACTCCATTCAGAGAAGTTCAGCCCATTAAATATTGGAACAGACATAGCATGCGAATGTAACGACATAGGAACAGATACTGCAATTAACACATGCTTGACATTAATGCTTTGAGTCATAAAATAACATACAATCAAATTCAGACAATAAAACATTAAACATTCAATGCACATCAATGTTCTCCTTTGAGTGATACATCAATGCACAACAAACATAATGATGCTAATATAACTAACATTATTAGGCAATGAAATATGCACTAACTAGAAAAATTTACTATCTTTGGACATATAAATAAAACTAATAGTGCATTCACATCACCAACAATCATGTCCATTAATTATAAGAACAACTAATCAACCTTTGGGTGATCCATAAATGCCTTATAACAATGAACTTCAAGTTACCCATAAACTAACAATCATCATATCATTTATAGCATCACATTCTATGGGCAATTGAAATAAATCATCATTCATTTGGAATTAAATCAAACTTTCAGACTTGACCACTTTGGTGATTAACAAATCTATCATACACTTAATTCCAAAATATACATACTTCATACACAATCATATATATATTTAACAATTCAATATATATATATATATATATATATATATATATATATAAACTGTGTATTATGAAAAATTGCCAACATACATTCAAATGCTTTTCCATCATTTCAATTCAAAAAATTCACGCACAGGAATCTTTCGAAAATTACGTAACTCTCGTTTTCGGAAAGTTCACGTACTGGGAGATTTGATCAAATCACGTAAAAGCCTTTGGATATAGGCAATTCTTTCACAAAAAGAACATGCAAGGAACGTTCATCCTTGTTCCAAATTGAAAAATGGCATTTTCAAAAACTTGTCAATTATTGAAGTTCAAATCAATCACCTACAGGAACTTCCGAAAATATTTTCACTTGATTCAATATACAATATACAATCATATATTGAGAACATACGGGACAATCATAATTAATCACAGTGCAGCGGAATAAAACAATCATCATTTATAAATTCCCAATTTATTTATTTATTTATTTTTTTTAAAATTAGGGTTCATAAATTTGAGGAATTCAAACATCATCAATGGAGAATCACAAATTCCACAACACAATGCTCTGATACCACATGTAAGGTCATAGTTCTCTAGGGTTCAATAATAGAAAACTACTATACACATTATAAGGATCTTAGAATCTATGATTCTCACATAAGAATACATGATAGTGATACTTACCTTGATCAATGATCAAGTTGCAAGATGAATCCTCTCCTTTGTCCCAATCTATCTCTTCCCTTCACTTCCTTCTCACACCCTTTCTTGATGGCAATGGTTCAGAGAACTTTCTAGGGAGAGACAGAACCCTTGGTTGTCATAATGTGTGTAACTCCCATCAAGTTACCACTATTTATAATGATTTCTTAACTTCTCATATTAACCAATAGGTCCCTTTAGTTTCATTAATTTACATATAGGCCCAAAACATTATTTCACATGAGTCACACATAATAATAAATTATTATTTTCTAACATATGGAACTCACGTTTTCCACATCAAATTTAGGACACACAGTCCACAAAAATCATTGCAGGACCCTCAGTCCAATGACACAGATCCTAGATCGACGTGTCCACAGAACACTAGAACCCCGACATCTCGGTTGCTAGGTTCGTTTATCCTTTGTAAAATAGTTCGCTCAGTGAAAAACAAATACAAAACCAAATATTCGAAAACTTATCCAAGTTTAACGGAATACTTTCACTGAATAAAACTCTTTACAGAAATTCTTTTCTGTTAAAACGTTGATAAAACGTGAATTCGTAAATAAATTCTTTTCTGTTTGAATTATTCATTTCTAAATTTTGTTCTCAAGAAACATCAACTTTTAAAAAGTCTCACTTGAATAAAATTAATATTTCTAAAATATAAACCTTTTTCTCAAAATTTCCATAAAAATATTTTAATAGCATAAATAACTGTTCTGCTTCGCGTAATTATTCTGATAGCTAAAATACGTTATTTTCGTAACATAATTACTTTAAATAATATTTTATAATAAAATTGAATTTATTTTGGAAAAACTAGAGCCTGTGAAAATTTTCACAGTTTCGCCCTTACTGTTACTTTATTGACCCATTTTCCCCAAAATATTATTAAAATAATATTTTTCCACTTTTTCTCAAAATTACTGAAATTAATCACTCTGATTAATTATTCAATCTTATCAAGCTTTTATCCTCAAATTAACTTGTACACTGACCAATGTCAGGTTTTACAGTGTAACAGTCAACAGAAGATAATTTTCATCACAGAATAGCATGACCGATATCAATTCATGACATGCGCCTCAATTATAACAAAATAATTATAATCAGATAAATTCACATGTCAGATGGCTCATATAGCTCAATTACGCAAGTAAACAAATAATCAGCAGACAAGCTATTAAACCATTAACAGTAGATAATTTAAAACAGTAAATTACTACAGTCAATACAGACGACTCTAACAAATAAGCATGTGGTTATCTTAAACTCCTCAGGCTTACCCCCTCCCTCTTAGAGAATCAAACTGACGTTTTCACGAAAACTCCTGATTCGATCCGGTTTTTCTCCGTCGTCGTTAGTTTAACTCAATCCGATCGATTCCTTCATAACGAATTACAACCAAAATAAATCAAATCAAAACCAAACAACAACATACTTAGATCATGAAGGTTAGGTTTTCGGCCTCTTTAAAATTTCTAGGTTAGGATAGTTGAAAATTTGTTAACTTAGGGATTTATGATCCTTAAGTATCTTAAACATGATTAAGTACTTAAACCAAGATCATGAACTAAGAACATGGAATAAAACTCATCTAGTTCCAAGAACTAGGGTTTCGGTTTTTCTCAAGATCATAGGCTAAGGATTTTAAAATTTTCTCAACTCTTGGATTTAATCAACATACAAAACCTAGAGTTGGATTCAAATGGTTTAAGACAACTTTTGAATAAAAAATCCATCCAATATTCATAGCTAGGGTTTCGGCCTTTATGAAACAAATAGGTTAGGGTTTGATTTTTGATTTTCTACTTTCTTACATACAAGAGCTCCCAAGGTACTAAGAGATTGAATCATGAATCAAGACTTGAAAATGAAACAAAATCCATGAACTCCACTTTTTCATGGATTCGGTCCAGCTCAGAAAATTGGGAAGGAAATTTCTCATGATCATATGCTTCCAGATGATGAATATAGAGATGAGTATGAGATCATAGCAATTGGTTTCATGTCAAAAGGATTTTTCTAGAATTAGTTATGGATTTTTGAAGTTAGCTTCATGAACTTTGAATGAAATAAAGAACATGATGAACACAAGCATGAATCCATGAAAGTTGTGAAGAGAAAGGCTTAAGATGACAAAATGAAGAGTTGTTACCTCTTGTTGATCTAAGAACTTGATGGATTTGGTGATGTTCTTCACAAAATCACCTTGACGTTCTTTGTGTTCTTAAGTAAAGTATATGAACTTTGGAGCAAAGGAAGACATGAAAATGAAAGAAATTTGCCTAAGTGAGCTAATGAAGAGGGGAGCCGTGAATGGAGGGGCTTTTTGGTCCAAAATTTCAATGGCAAACTTGTAATTATCATGACAAACTAGGGGTAAAATAGTCAATTCCTTTACAAAATATCCTAATGTCATAAATGCGCCATTATGGCCATTATGATACGGATAGGATCGTCATTAATGCTAGTTACATCAGTCACATCAGTCATCTGAGCTCCGTTGCTGACCCTTTTAGTTCATCTGACGCGGATTTCCTAGAGACATTTCAACGTATACGCCCGCAACAAATATAATATTTTAATTTTTTGCTAAAATTTTCAAAACTTCCAATATCGAAGTAAATATAATAAAAATATTTTTCATCTCGTTCACGACTTAAAATTAGGTCTCCTGAGCAGTAAACTTTTACTGTCAGTGAAAACGCAAACCGGGCTCCGTCTGAATTTTCAACCCAAAATTTTATCGTAATCTTATATTTTTACGAATAACATGGAAATGATGTTGGTTTATCCAAAATCATTTTCTAAGTCTCGGATAAAAATATAATCATTCATATATTTATTACCGATATTAGAAAGCAGTAAAAATCAGGGTGTTACACACACGGATTGTGATCACTATGCCCTTGATTTAAGACACGCATAATAGTTGAAAGTCCATCCAATCAACGATCATTTTCATCTCATCTCTAATTCACCAAAATTTTTCACATTTCTCTCCTTTACCTTTCCCCGAATCTCTATCTCTATTTATAACTGTAGATCTACCCTTTTTTCACCCACCTACTCCCAATTCTCCTTCACTTTCTCAAGAAACAAATACCCATTCCCATTTCCTTTCTCTTGATCTTTGTTTTTTCTTCGATTGAAATGGCTCGTATGAAGCACATCCCAACTCGTGGATAAAGTCCGGTAAATGGTTATGTTTCAAATTAAGTTAAATAGTTCAATAATGTATTCTTGATTGATTGATTCTTTTTGCATAAACAACAGACATACTACATTAGAGAATACAATTATGATGCCAATATAGATGGATGATAACACTATAGAGAAAGTAAAATATTATTCTTATATATTTTGGTACTTTTATGTTAGTTTGTCGAGGGTAATTGACAAATTTAATTGGATTTATACAGGACCAACATATGGTTGACAGGGAAAATGGAACTTCAAGCCAAATGCTAATGACCAACCACGTCACTCATAAGACTAGCAGACCAGCCATAGACAACCACTCATGGGACTTTATTGTAATTCTATGTAATTAGAGTTACCTTCTGTCTTATTTTCTTTGATCCCTGTTACTTATTCATTTATTGATCTGACACTCGGGTTCAATGTTTATGTGTTTATAGATAAGTTATGGCATTCATATATTTATTTTCGTTGATCACTTCCCATTGAAAAATGAGCTTGATGAATCATTCTCATCGAATGGTTTAAAGCTTTTGTAGAGTTTTGAACACGTAAAGCTATAAGCCAGAAGTCTCACACTTTTCTGAGGCAAATCACAATAAAGTCGATCTGTACATTCTCAAGAACACAACACAAAGCCAGCCATATGACATTGTTGTTAGTGTTGTAGGCTCCGTTTGGCTTCATGTCCCACCTGATAATGTTTTTCACTTAGATGAGAATAGACGACACGAGGTTCGTACATTAAACTAAATAATCTTTTTATTTATTATAATAACTAAATTTTATTTGTCACTGAATTTTATTTGTCACTGAATTTTTTATTTTTTATTTTTTATTTTTATTTTACAGTGGGATGTTCTTGTCCGTGGAAATCTAGTGTGTGAGGTCTCACACATACCATTGGAACTGACGCTGGTAATCGTATTTCAATTCTGAAGGTACTTTACCATCACTTCTTCATATATTTATAAAAAATGATTCTCGATCATCATCTTTGCATACTTTTTTGTTAAACCTATATTAAGAAAAAAATGTTTTCTGAAAAGTATTTATCTTATTTTATTATCTAAAAAGAAACCAGTGTAAAAAATAATGTGCCAATATCATCACTTTACTTTTATGAGTATTGTGTTTGAATCATGGTTAAAGCTAATTTAGTTTGTAATGGAAACAATGATTGCATGCAATCTCCACAGAGTGCAATTTCATATGCCTAATTATGAACTTATTTTAGCTAAGGGTATTTCGATTTGGCTCCTCTAAAGTGAGTTTGTATATAAAGTGAGAAAGTAACTATGTGTTTGTGTTTACCACTAATCTAATAAAGTACATAAAATCCTGACTCAATAAATAATCGAAGGTAGATACATCTTACTTTCTCACTTAAGAGGAGCTAAATCCTAATATTATACTTGCAAACTCATGATACCAATGATAATATTAAATTCGACATTAAATACCCTTAGCTGAAATAAGTTCACAATTAGGTAAATGACAGGGGCGGATCTACACTATATCCAGGGTGTGCACATGCACACCCTCAATTTAATTTTTTTTTTTTAAATTTCCTTATATTCAAAATTTTTGCCCCCAATAGTTAGTCAAAATTGCACCCATGCCATTGATCTTTCTCATCTCTCACATTAACTGCGACACCCTAACCTGGGGTCATCACATAGTTACCCAAAAAGCGGAAAATAAATTATTAATTGTTGGTTGCTTTCGGAACATTTATTAATTTCAAGCCAGAACATTCGGGTGTAAAAAAAAATTTTCGTTTACAGTAAACTCATATTGTACATCACCACATAAAGAGATAATCATATTCAGAATAAAGCCGCCAAGACAAACCACTTTTAATAATTAAGTTTCAATTTCCAAAACAGAAAATTAAACCTAAGACTAAAGTTTAACACCAAAGTTACGGACCATTTCGACGCACCACCCAACTAAGATTCCTAAGCTGGTCACTCTACAAGACATTTATCGGAAAAACTCCGCTGCCGTTCCCACAATCAAAATACCTCTTCAAGTATCTAAAACTAAATCCCGAAAGACTTAGGGAAACTTCTCAGCTCCATCTGCACTAGTGTACCAATGTACAACAGCAATACCAGAAGAAACCTGATGTATTTGTAAGGGTGAGATGCCAATATATGAGTTTATAACGATAATCACATGCACCACATATTCAAGTAGCACATAGTCATGCATAACCATAATAACATAAGATTCTCATAACTAAACAAGTAGTTTATCACTGGGTCTCATACCCGATCATCGTCATTTTTAAAAATATGCATGACACTTCAACATTCAACATCTAAAGTTTTATACTAAATCTCTAAAGACTCCAACAACGTATAAATGAGCTGATCAGGCTCCCACATGGCACATTGTCTACGAAAGAAGCAATGGTCAACTCAACATGGCACATTGCCCAATCATTTGGCACAATGGTCAACACGAAACATGGCACATTGCCCGAACTCCCGGCACAACGGTCAACGCAAATCATGGCACATCGCCTAAAACTCCCAGCACGATGGTCAACACAGATCATGGCACATCATCCAAAACTCTTGGCATGATGGTCAACGTAAGACATGGCACATTGTCCAAACATTCTGGCACAATGGTCAACAACAACAATTCATGGCACATTGTCCATCAAGGTACAATGGTCAACACGATAAATGGAAATATTATCCATACAACACATAATTCTCAACAATACATGACACATTGTCCACTAAGGTACAATGGTCCACTTTACATGACACATTACCCATCAAGGCGCAATGGTCAACGCAACGCGAAACACCTCACACCTCAAGGCATTCACACAAAACAACGTGGCATGTAATACCTTACTCATTAAGGCACCACACTTAACAACGTCGGGCACGTCTGCCGTAAATGCAAATGTAAAACATTTTGTCCTCGTCATTTTATTTTCGTTCATTATATTATTGTCGAAGCTCAAAATGGCTTACGACTATTCATCGTCTTCATCGTCTCATCATTTTCAACGTCTTAAAATTCTCACTGTCTCATCATTTTCAACGTCTTAAAATTCTCACTGTCTCATCATTTCCAACGTCTTAAAATTCTCATCGTCACACGGATCAAAGATCTTCGTGTTTTATTATAGAACACTGGTATCACGACGTCTTGGATACTAGGTTTATTTTTCAATGTGAACACCGTCTTTTGTTTGTGAAACACAATTCAAAACAAAATCTCCGCAACTTATCTAAGTTGACGGAATAACATCGTTAAGTAAAATTCGTTTATAGAAAATCATTTCTAATTGAAAATTCCTTTATAACATCATCGGTTACTAAAAATTTAGTTTTCAGAAAGGAGAGTCACTTGAGGCTCAAACTTGTTTAAAATACGTACTGCCGCTTTAGAAATACTTGCCGTCGATACTTTTCCAAATTGCCGTCGTTTAGCCTTTTTCAAGGCATTTAAGCCAAATATTAGCTTTTTCCACTTAAATCATTTTCTAAAATCATAATTAAGTTATTTTCGAAAATTAATTTCATAAAATAACTTTTTATAATATTCCGGAATTTCTTATGTAAAAATTAGCGGTTCAAAAATAATTTCACGGTTACGTCCTCACTGTGACTCATAAATCACTATTACAGTGATAAATTATTAAAATAATGATATTTTCCAAAACTCTTTATTTTTCCCAAATAAATATTTTTCATTAATATTATATTCCAATATTTTACCGTTAAAACATTGAATATAATTTACGAAGCTTTTCAAAGCTTTTATCTGATTAGTTAATTGGGCACTGACCACTGTCAGGCTTCTCAAACAACATCCACCACAATATCACAATAATATTTTCAGGTAGATCATGCATCACAGCATTAAAATAAATAATTGCAGATAAACAATTATAAACAGATAACCAACACAGATAAAAATAACACAACTTAAACAACTTAACCAAACATCAACAGATAAATAATACAGACAACAACAAACAGCACATGATTACAGAAAAAACTCCACAGGTATTCTCCCCTTACCTCTTGAAGTTACAGAACACTTTCCACGTATTGTCGATTTTGATTTCGGCACGCGTCAAAAAACTTCGGCTTGCGTCAAGAAACTTCGTCACAAAGAAACTAGTGTCACACACAACAAAACAACCCAAGATCAATCCACAAATTCTCTCCTAACAAAAAGTTAGGTTCGGCCCTCATGACTTAAATTGACTAAACATGATAAAGTTTTGCAAGCTTTTGGATTAGTGATCCTTAAGCACTTAAGACATAGGATTAGGGACTTAATACAAAAGATTGAAACAAAATCTTCTAACCCTTAAAGACATAGTTTCGGCCATGATAAGTTCATAGGGCTAGGGATTTTTGTTTAATTCAACAACTTGGATTCAATAAAGATCTATACTAACAAGATAGGAAACAAGATCACTTATCAAAAACATGAACAAAATCTCCTCCAACTATACCCACATAGGTTCGGCCATGACAAGGAAAATGAGGAGGAAATTTTAGTTTAAATCATACTCTTGGATTATGAATATAAGGATGATAACAAGAACATAGAAATTAATTTCATACTCATAGGATTTTTCTATGATTCTCTATGGATTTTCAAACTTCTAGATCTAGAACTGGGAAAATATGATTCATGGCATAAACATGAGAAACAATTGAATATGAAAGCTTAGATGATCAAGGAGTTGAGCTTTTACCTCTTGAAGATTGAAGACATGAAGAAAATGATCAACCAACACTTATATAAAATCTGGACAGTTTGAGGGTGTGTTGGTTTTGTGAGTATATCTCATGATCTACTCATCCAAAAATCACAAACTTTGGCTTCTTAGAAATATAAGAAGAAAGGGAACAACTTTGATGTTGAATGTTTTATTTGATTCGGATCATAACAGGGGTGAAAATAGGCTTCTTTCTGATGTCCCGCATGGATCTGAGGATTCTGGGCAGTTTCTGTATTTTGGTCATAACTCTCAACATACTCATCCGTTTTTGATGATATTTAGCTCGTTGGAAAGAAGAGAGAAAGAGGAACAACTTTCATGTTGAGAGTTTTTCGAGTTTCAGAAAGGAAGAGGGTCATATTTTCGGTGGAAATCCGGTGTTCTTATGAGTTTTGTAACTTAGAGAAAATGGAGAAAGCTTGATGAGGAAGATGATGAAGTCTATTTATAGATGAGATGACAAGGCTTTTTGAGCCTTGGGCTGCACCCTTCATGGCTTGGAGAGCAAGAATGGCCCAAATTCAAGAACAACCTAGAAGATTACTTAAGGACCAAAAGGAAATTAAAGAAAAGCTTAGGGACCAAAATGCAATTTCCATAAAAATTGTCATCATGATGCCATGTGCACCATTAATGCATTCACATGGTGACTCATCATGTGTGACTCATTGATATTATCCGTTAGCGGATCCTGGAAATCTCGTAATCTGCTCCGTTGCTTCCCCGATTAAAGACGATACCCAGATAAAATATAATATTTCACTTTTTAGTGAAATATTTCAAAATATCCAAAATCGTAGGAAATTAAATAAAAACCTTAAGTTTTTCGTTCACAAGTTAAAATTAGGTCTTCTGAGCAGTATAAATATACTGTCAGTGAAATTCGCAGACCGGGTTTCACCTGACTTTTCAACCTAAATTTTTATCGTAACTCTCTACGGTCAAATAGAGTGTAACTAAGAATAATTTTCTAAGTCTCGGATAAATATATAAACGTATTTATATAAATTTCCGATATTAGAAAACAGTGAAAAGTCGGGGTGTTACATTAACGGTCTGCCAGTGCCTCTTTGTGTACCCCACTCTCTCTCTCTCTCTCTCTCTCTCTCTAGTCTTCTGCCTTCATCCTTAATTACTTATTTACTTTCTTTTTCTTGTTGCACCCATATTTAAGCATATAACAAATGGATGACAGCCCCTTACCTGCTTTATTGTCCACTACGTGCCAAATGGTGTTGAATACTCCCTCCATTCTTTTTATTTGATATATCTTTAGCTACTTATTAGTATTTTTGTTCCAAAACAATGAGTGTTTTATAAATCCAAGGTATAATTGACCTTCTATGAATGGCCTAGTGGAGTATGAAGTATTTATTTAGATTGGTAAATGGCATTGGAACTTGTAAATAATTAATGGTAGAAATATGGGTATTTTGGTATAAATATACACAAATTAATAATTTCTTAATCTATGTGTAGAAACCTTAAAACACCAAAGAAAAAGAACGGGGGGGAGTAATGAATACGAGTTCCAAATATATTTCAGACTTGTGGTCAAGTCTATCTCAATATAATAGTTAATTTGATAGGTTAGGGTTAAAATCAGGGATTTTATGATTTTTTTTAACTGCAAAAAATATATTAATTAGGTACAAGGAGTACCCAAACCCATAACAACACAATGAAGAAAAATGTCATCCGCCACAAATCCAAAGCACACACAACACGATACTGCCAAATTGATGATCAAATTGATTGGTTAGACATGAAATTGAATGTATTAATTTTGTTTCTTTAATTGTAGGAGACAATAGAAAAAAATTAAAGAGAAAATTACCATCAAATTGAACAAAAATCTTCACTGAAATCTTGTAAATCAAGTCTCCAACAACAAATGATTGAAATTGATTAAAATTGAATCATATCTTTTTAAACCTGAATTTGGAAAGCAATTGGGTGGTAATACATTTATGACAGACGGATTCACAAATTGGAATAAAAAAGAAAGTTTGATTTATTTGATTAAATATATTAAAATTTTACGATTTTAACATTCATAATTTTATTTGATAAAAAAA
This sequence comes from Echinosophora koreensis, assembly GCA_035048595.1. Lineage (NCBI taxonomy): Eukaryota > Viridiplantae > Streptophyta > Magnoliopsida > Fabales > Fabaceae > Echinosophora > Echinosophora koreensis. The sequence goes on from JAPCYP010000137.1 coordinate 533,432, forward strand.
ATTTCCTAATTTTATCTTCATATATATAATGATAATTATTATTAATTATTTTGGAAAATATGTCTCCCCTATTGCTCTAGGGTCCTAGATCTGCCACTGGTAAATGATATTGTACTCTGTGGAGATTGCATGCAATTATTGATTCCATTTCAAACTAAATTAGTTTTAACCGTGATTCAAACACAATGCGGATAATGTGATGATATTAGCATACTATTTTTTTACATTGATTTCTTTTTAGATAGTAAAGTAAGAAAAATGCTTTTTAAAAAACATATTTTTTGCTTAATAAAGTAGGTGTAACAAAAAAGTATGCAAAGATGATGATCGGGAATAGTTTTTTATGAATATATGAAGAAGCAATGGTAAAATTCATTAAGAATTGAAATACGATTACCAACATCAGTTCTAATTGGTATGTGTGAGACCTCGCTCATTGGATTTCCACAGACAAGAACATCCCACTACAAGAAAAATAACAACTATTTATAATCTTTTAATGTAAAGTTAAAATTCATTGGCAAATAAAATTAAGTTATTCTAATAAATAAATAGAGTATTTAGATTAATTTAAGAACCTCATGTCATCTGTTTTCATATCTAAGTAAGTAAAAAAAACATTGTCAGGTGGGACAAGAAGATAAATGGAGCCTACAGAACTAACAACAATGCCATCTGATTGGCTTTGTGCTGTGTTCTTGTGAATGTACAGAGCGACTCCATTGTTATTTGCCTCATAAGAGCATGAGAGCCTTATAACTTGACTTTTGTTCAAAACTCCATAGAAGCTCTGAACCATTCGATGAGAATGATTCATCAAGCTCATTTTTCCTTAGCGTGAAGTGATCACTAAAAATAATGAATGACATAATTAACTTATCTATAAACACATATAATGAACCTGAGTGTCACATCAATAATTGAATAAGTAACTGGGATCAGAGAAAATATTACAGAAGGTAACTATAATTACATAGATTTATAACTAAAGTTGCATGAGTGGTTGTCTTTGGTGGGTCTGCTGTCTTATGAGTGATTTGGTTGGACTCAAACTGTAGATCGTAGATCATTTTTAAGGTGTCCAATTGCACCATTCCAATTTTATGGATACAATGATTGGTGATGACTCTAATTCTCTCTCTCTCTCTTCCCTCTAAATTTGTTTTTTAATTTAATTTTTCGTGGCGCCCTTTTAGACCGTTGGGACATTCACCAATAATAAACTCTACTAGGAATCAAATTTTGACCAACTCATTTAATGTGGTTTACGTTTATCCGTTATAGTTACACTAATCATTATTTATCTACCTTGATCGAATACGAAAACCATTTTTAGTACTTCAATCCATTATGTCAATAATCAAATATTATTTAACTTTTTATTCAACCAAAAAATGATAACATCATAAAATCACTAAAGTTAAATATTTTGGAATGTAATATTGACCGCATCATAATAGAAAAGATCTATTAAATTATGCTCTTATCATTAAGGTGATAGCTCATCATTAAGGTGACCTTGCTTTAAGAGATGCACAATTGTTGATAGCCCATCTAATCAGACGAAAAGGTATTGAATAACATAACATGCATATAAAATCAAACCATATGACATATGATAGAAAAAATGTCAACAAACCTTCAAGAGTTGTACAGTTCCACATAAATGAGTCCAAGCCCAATCCTGACAACAACCTTTTTCATATCTTCTACTGTGCAATTTCTAGGAACATTACCAATTAGGACCTTTCTAAGAAAGACCACACGTACAGACCATTTACAAATTAGAATGGCTTCAGCAATATACTAGTGGCTAAAGAAGCACCGTTTTTAATCTAATAAAATCAACATTCAATTTAGTTATTATGAAACTTATTAAAGCAATAAATGTTGATTTTGAATACTAATCACATGTGCAAAAAGGAAAGCAAATGGACATAGCAATTAAAAACAATCAAAGGGAATTAAAGCAATGTTGGAAAATAAATGGCAATAAAAAATTGAATATCCACGGCTATGGGTCAAAATGTGCTCTCCCATGCCATGAAAAGAACAAAGTGGGGGAGTTAAAGAAAAGGGTACCTTGATTCTTCATCATTTTCTTCAGGATGCCACACTGTCTTGCAACCCCGATGAAAAGTTTTTGTAAAACTGCATATATATCAACGAATAAGGTTAGCATCAATCAACAACAGAACTGGGATATTTTTACAAAGGAAATGAGGCAAAGGTTTAAAAAAGGTTAAGGATAAGGTAATCATTTGTTAACAGAACTAGAAACATGGGTCCTAAAAATAAGGGAAAAGAAAGGGAGCAAGGCTGAAAATCTAAGTCCAAAGCAGTAAGAGACCAAAATGAGTTCGAGAATTAAAATGTTGACATGCCTTGTGAAACTCCAGTGGTCGCCTCCTGTCTTTCGCAACTCCACCATGTGCATGGAGGGAGCCACTTCGAAAACCTGTAGCCATAGACAACCAGTTGTGCCAATCATCCACAGTAAGAGCCAAATAAATTGGAAGAAACCAATGAATATCCTTGCCTCCCGAGTCAAGATAATACATTTTTTAAGTACTTAAAGTTAATTTTCTTAAAAAACAAAAAAGTACTTAAAGTTAATTAAATAATAATTCTGCATTTGAATCAGTAAATCTTGAACCACTATTAAACCAGATTCAATTGTTCACATGCATAACATAACTCAGGTCAAGACTCAAGTACACCTAATGAACAGAAGTGAGTGACATCATAACGAGCAGAAAAAAATAGTTGGATTGAAAGTTGAAATCAAGTGAATACATCAAAATGCTTGGAATGAGTCCTAAATGAATCTGAAACTTTTTTTTTTTTTGATAAGTAAAATGTATTGCATTAGAGTAAAGGGGTACTCAACCCATATACAAGGTAACACTCATGCTTTAGACAATAGCCTTAAGTGTTAAGTGGTATACCAAAAAAACTGAAATATGCATTGAGTAAAACTATCATGAAGTCAAAAGCCCCTAATAGTGTAAAACAGAACCAAAGTGGAATCATATGTTGACTGCATAATCTATACTTCAGCAACTTAGCAAGAGCTACTTCCTTGACTATATCATCAACACAACCAGCATCAGTTGCACAAAAAATTCCAACAATTTAACAACCTTTAAACACCCTGCACAACAACATCTTGACTTTTAAGTTAAATCTGATAGTGCCTTGACAGATAAATACCTCCACTTTCCTGCGCAACATCACCTTAGTAGAGAGATAAAATTGATAGAGCCAAGGTACAAATTTCTTACTATGAAACAGTTAGCACTAGCAGAGAGATGCTGAGAATTAATTGATGCAGAAACTTCAGGTTATGCAAATTTGCGCAACATAAATTAATGCATAGAGAAGCAAGAAGTCACAAATCATATAACAATTGCAAATCACAGCAGCGACAAATCACAACAAATCACAAATCATTTCACATTTTCTCTATTAACTATCTACTTTTCTCTTTTGTTTTTCATTTGTGTCAATTTTGCTTGCTTTTTAAGGATCCAGAAAACTTGTACCTAATCGATGAGAATTTTCAAACGAATTTTTCTTGAGAGACGAGAAACAACTTCTCTGTAAAATCCAGTGACGGAAGATCATATCACCCTCGCTGTCACTGCCGCCGTCTTTGGCCACCGGAGCGGTTCCTTTCTTAATATTTAAAGAAAAAGGAAATGTACATAACCAGAAATAGAATATATGAGAGTTTCTATTACTCAATCATTCAAATTACAGTGTATGAGCCACTGCTCTATTTATATGAAAAGGAAAGGTGTACAGAAAACTACTCTAGGTACTGTTCTATTGGATCATCTCAGCCTGCACAATCTTCACAAATCTGCAATCCGTTGAGGTTTGTTAGAGCTGGAGGGAAAAGCAGCTTCTAGAAGGGAATATGGTTGGGATTGGTAGTGACTCAGCATTCCTGATGGCATCACCTCATCCGTGTGAGAGTTGGGACCTTTTGGACATTTACTTGCATTATTTTCATTGTATTTTATCATCCCCCCACAAGCTGGAGCATGGTATATGTCAATCATGCCTAGCTTGGAGATGAAAGGAAGAAAGGATGGAGGAGGTAATGCTTTTGTGAAGAAGTCAGCCAACTGTTCCTTGGAAGGGATAGGCAACAAACGAAGAACACCATCTTGAACCTTGTTTCTAACAAAGTGGCAATCTATCTCTAAGTGCTTTGTCCTCTCATGGAAAACCGGGTTGGCAGCTATATGCAAAGCACTTTGGTTATCACAGTACAACACTGGTGCTTTAGAACAATTTATATGCAAGTCCTGAAGAAGGTACAACAGCCATTGCAACTCACATGTGGCAGTAGATAAGGCTCTATATTCGGCCTTAGAAGAAGATCTGGACACTGTTTGTTGCTTTTTAGCCCTCCATGAAATCAAGGAAGAACCTAGGAAGAAACAATACCCTGAAATGGATCTTCTGGAATCAATGCAACCAGCCTAATCCGCATCAGAAAATTCCAAGAGTTGAATTTCTGATTTCCTAGGAAACAATAAGCCTTGGCCATGATTGTTTTTGAGGTATCTAACAATTCTGCAGGCAGCATGGTAGTGTGTCATAGTAGGTTTGCTTAAGAATTGGTTGAGTTGTTGTGTTGCAAAGGTGATATCAGGCCTGGTAGTGTTCAAATACAGCAGCCTTCCAATTAACCTTCTATAGGAAGCAACATCTTCATAAAGTTTCCCATCATCCTGATGCAGTTTGATAGAATGGTCAAGAGGTATCTTTGCTGGCTTTGATCCAAGTAATCCAGACTCATGTAGGAGATCCAAGCAATACTTTCTTTGACAAACAGAGATTCCCACTTTGGAGTGAGCAACTTCCAAGCCAAGGAAATACTTCAAAGTGCCTAGATCCTTGATTTTAAATTGAGAATCCAGAATGGCTTTGATCCGAGTGAATTCATCCATGGAGTTGCCAGCTAGGATAACATCATCTACATAGACCAAGAGTGCAGTGAAGATGTTTCCATTACTGTATATGAATAGGGAATGGTCTGCATTTGATTGATGGTATCCTTGATCAAGCAACAAGGCTGTCAACTTCTCATACCACTTTCGGCTAGCCTGTTTAAGTCCATACAAAGACTTAAGCAATTTGCAGACTTGATTGGGTTTGGAACACTGAACTCCTTGAGGAACTGCCATATATACATCTTCATGTAGGTCACCATGCAAAAAGGCATTGTTGACATCCAATTGGTGCAAATGCCAATTATGAATGGATGCAAGAGCCAGCAGGGTTCTCACTGTGGTGAGCTTGGCTACTGGTGAAAAAGTATCAAAAAAGTCCAGGCCCTCTATTTGATTGTACCCCTTTGCAACCAATCTTGCCTTATGTCTCTCTATAGTGCCATCAGCTTGATGCTTCACTTTGTAAACCCATTTATTTCCAATTGGCTTCACACCAGCAGGTAAGTCAACAAGGATCCATGTACCATTCCTCTCAAGAGCATCTAATTCAAGTCTCATGGCATTTCTCCAGCAATCATACTTACTAGCCTCCTGATATGTGTGTGGCTCAAAAGTGTGTGATATAGACAGTGAAAAAGCATGATGTGTAGGTGACAATTTTGAAAAAGAATGAAAGGAGGAAATGGGATAGGTGATACCTGAGGCAATTGCTTCTGCTGAGTCAGTTGAGAGGCTACACACATAGTCATCAAGATGTTGTGGTCTCTGTCTTTGCCTAGTGGACCTTCTTGGTGAGACAGTGGCTGTTTCTGTCACATTTGGTGCATCAGGGTGGATAGTAGGAATGTGTTCAAAGGATGCAGGTTCTGTTTGAGTGTCTGTGGGTTCTGTAGGTTGAGGGATTGTAACTGTTGGTTCTGCAGGCTGAGGAATTATGGTTGGTAGGCTGTTGTGGGAAAGGTGGGAAGGTGTGGAATGGTAACTCCAGGTGGAAAGAGGTGTGCAGGCCTTATAGGGTAGGATGTGTTCATGATGAGTAACATTCCTAGAGATGAAGATCTCTCTATTGTTGAGGTCCATGAGGACACTTCCCTTTGTGCCAATTTTGTAGCCAAGGAACAAACATTTCCTAGCTCTAGGTGTAAGTTTGGTTCTGTGAGATAGGAGAGTGGAAGCATAACATAGAGAGCCAAACACCTTTAATTCATGCAAGTTAGGAGTTTTCCCATGTAAAAGAAGGTATGGTGACTTATTTTGAAGAAGTGGACTAGGGACCCTGTTAATAATGTAAGTTGCATGAAGTATGGCATAAGACCAAAAATGTTTACGTAATTTCGATTGAAACAGAAGGGCCCTTCCCACATTAAGAATATGTTTGTGTTTTCTCTCAACTCTCCCATTTTGTTGGGGAGATTCTACACAACTTGTTTGGTGTTCAATACCCTTTAAGGCATAGTATTGAGGCATTGTAAATTCAGCTCCATTGTCACTCCTCACAGTCTTAACTTTTGCATTATATTGATTCTCAATCAACTTTATAAAATTTTGGACATGCTGTCTCACTTCCCCTTTTGATTTCAGTAAAGTTACCCAAGTGAACCTACTGAAGTCGTCTACTGCAGTAAGAAAATAAGTGTGTCCATGCACAGATTGAATGGCCAAAGGCCCCCAAATGTCAAAATGAATTAACTCATAAGGTGCACCAGCTTTATTCATACTTAAGTTATAAGGCAGTCTTTTGTGCTTGGCATAATGACAAACATCACAAACAGCTTTTGAATCAACAATAACAAAGGGGAAAAACAGAATTCAAAACAGTCATCCTAGAGGTGGATAGGTGTCCTAATCTAAAATGCCATAAGGCATCTTCTGGCAAGATCTGCACTTCAGCTGATTGAGCACTAGAACAATGAACATGTTTGGCATCAATGACTAGGTGGTATAAGCCCTCAAACTTCTCAGCAGAACCAATCGTCCTCTGTGACTTCTGGTCCTGAATAAGGCACATTGAATCAGTAAAAGAGACAGTGCATTTCAGATTGTTGCACAACTTTGATACTGAAATCAAATTTAAGGAGAAATTGGGAACATATAACACATCAGTGATATAAAAACCAGGTGAGAAATTAACAGTACCAGCTTGTTTAGCTATTGAAAATTGACCATTAGGAAGTTTTATGCTAATTGGTTTTATGTCATGAAAGGTTTCAAAGCATTTTAAAGATGCACATATGTGATCACTAGCTTTAGAGTCTATGATCCAAGAGCCAAGGGTAAAGCTATTAAAAGAAGAGGATATGAAAATACTACCTGATTTTGGTTTCTCAGTTGGTGAATGACCAAATTGATTAGATGAAATAACCTGATTGGCCATGGTGGTAGACTGCTGGTTGATGCCAGAAGCCTGAATTAGACTTATCAGCTTCTCATATTGCTCATGAGTGAAGGCAGGAGGGGAAATGTGCATCTCTCCACTGGTTGAATGGTCCTCTCTCATATCAGCATTTTCATTTGAGACATGATTTGCCACTGAGGCATTGTTTTTCTGCATATGGGGAGGAAAACCATGTTTTCTATAACAGGTGTCAACTGTGTGTCCTCTCCTCCCACAGTATGTGCACACTCTCCTGGATCCAGAGCCTTGAAAAAGTCCCTTTCCTCTTCCCTGTGATTTCTTATAATCAACAGCATTTATGAGTACTCTTGAGTCATCACTACCACTAAAGTTTCCTTGTCTTTCATGTTGTATCACCATAGACAAAATTTGATTCATGCTAGGTAGGGGATCCATCAACAGAATTTGGGACTTTACCACTGAGAAATTTTCATTTAAACAAGTTAAGAACCTTATAGTATAGTTAAGAGTGTGAAAATACCTAGCATTTCTCATTGCAGCATAGGTACATCTTACTGGATAGGCACAGCAAGGGACAGGCATATAGGTTTCCAATTCTTCCCAAAGAATATTCAACTCAGAATAAAATTCAGTGACCGAAAGGCCACCTTGTTTGAGTCCATAAATTTCTTGTTGAAGCTCAGAAATTCTGATGAGATCTCCTTGTGAGAACCTTTCTTTCAGATCATTCCACACGTCAACTGCATTTTCCAGAAACACAATGCTTTGTCCAATCGATTCTGCTACAGAGTTCAGTATCCAAGAGTGAATGATCATATTGCAACGGCTCCAAGCCTTGTAGCTTGGGTCAAAATTGTCAGGAATGGGTATACTCCCATCAACAAATTCAAACTTGTTCTTAGCACCTAAAGCACATCTCATAGAACGAGCCCAGGCATGGTAGTTTGATCCGCTCAACACAGGAGTCACCACCACAGATGAAGGTCCATCTCCTGGGTGAACATAGTAAGGACTGGAAGGATCTTGTGATGGATCTGTAGCTCCACCACCTCCATTGTTGTTGTTACCGGAACCCCCACCTCGAACCATCAGAGTCTCGCGAAGCAGAGAGCTAAAAGCTCTCTGATACCATCTTAATATTTAAAGAAAAAGGAAATGTACATAACCAGAAATGGAATATATGAGAGTTTCTATTACTCAATCATTCAAATTACAGTGTATGAGCCACTGCTCTATTTATATGAAAAGGAAAGGTGTACAGAAAACTACTCTAGGTACTGTTCTATTGGATCATCTCAGCCTGCACAATCTTCACAAATCTGCAATCCGTTGAGGTTTGTTAGAGCTGGAGGGAAAAGCAGCTTCTAGAAGGGAATATGGTTGGGATTGGTAGTGACTCAGCATTCCGGATGGCATCACCTCATCCGTGCGAGAGTTGGGACCTTTTTGACATTTACTTGCATTATTTTCATTGTATTTTATCATCCTTTGCCATTGTCGTCAGCTGCGATTCCTATGGCGAAGCCAATTGTATTATCATCGAACTCGGAAGAGGAGAAGGTGGTTTCATTGGCGGCGCTCTTGGACGAAAATGAGAGACCGATAAAGGAGAACGTTCAGTTGAAGAAGAGGTCAGTGAGACACCCCGATGTCCCATTAAAGAAAACCTAAATTTAACTAAAACTAAATTATGATATTAACGTTATACGAATATACATGAAATCATAAATAAACAAACTATAAATATATAAAAAGGTAGAATATAAACATCACACCATACATGTCTATGTGCTGATACACTGTAAAGGGTACCCCATCAGTTGGGTCCCATATTATACATACTAGTACAAACTGATATAAGCAACGAAAACTAAAATGTCTCAAAAAGACGCACTGGCCATAGACTCAAAACTCAACTGCTAGGGTCTGCTGCTCGTCCTCCAGCATCTGGCTCATAAGGAGTCCCATCTAGCTCCTCTGTAGCTGGCTCCTCCGCAGGGTCTTCTCAAAACGGTCACATAGAAGAAACATACATAGAAAAGAAGTAGGGAGATAAGAAACATGCTATCATCATAAGCGGAAAAGGTTACATAACATATCAACAATAATAGCACACAGACATGCATCACATAATATCCACATATAGATATAACAATCATCCTCGAAATAGATAATATTCCTCTACCCTTCGCACTCATGCAACTAATCATGTATGCTGACGTGGCCACCACCTAATCCTATCACACATCCCTCGTTTGACTAGGGATTTAGTCAGTCGTCCAAGCGGTGCATTTCCAAAGATCTCTGTGCGCCCCTGTTCCCTAATCTCTAGTAGGGAATAGTGCATAAGCACGGTGCGCCACTATTCCCCCATTGGGAATAGCGCTATAAGCACATAATGGTGCGCCCCTATTCTCCATAGACCTCAGCGCGTCCAAAAGACCTCAGCGCGTCCTATGAAGGAATAGTGCATAAGCACTCAGAGCAGCTCATCATGGACTATAAGAATACCACAGTAGTCTCCCCCAATTTCCATTAGGGAACTGACCCATGATATCCGGTATCTGTAATCAGATACACTGACCTCGTGCGTCCGCCCACACGGCTGTGAACAACACAATGCATCTATATGAGTTTCACTGACTCCCTCGGGTCACAACCTAGTGCCTCAACCTTCCCTAACAATCTAAACTTATACCTCAGGTCACATCAATATAAAATAATATTTTATTAGGCTAGGCACTACTAAATCAAATATCACACTTTACCCAACATGTATATCTTTACAATATCATATCTCAATACCTAGGAACCAAATAAGCACGTCATAGCAACTAAAGCATATTATCATTCAAAACATGTTATCAACCATAATCAAAATAAAATAATAATAAAATTATAAAAATAAAATCATAATAATAATAAAATAATAATAACATATTCAAACAAACATAATAAACTATAATTAACATGTGAATCCAAACAGCACACAGCAAGCAGCTCAAATACGATAAAATCAGACAACCTCAAAATATCATAAAATTAATCTAACGGCGATAAACCTACAATCTCCATATCATCATTGGTACCACTAAGTAGTCACCAATGTGATATTGACATTGTCAATTATTCGCCCACTAGTAGGGTTTAGGTCGCCCTACGCCATTATTGTAAAATATGTTACTTAGCCAGTTCCGACGATAGAAGGCTTCTTTCTCCCACCTGAGATGTCTTAGGCTAGCTCTGGAGTAACGAAACGGACACTCCCTATATTCTCTCAAATCTGCCACGCATAGTTCTACACCCTCCGGGGCTCCAAAAATTCACCTGAACACATCATTGCGAAGCACACGTTATGTGTAACCCAAATCTGAAGACGGAATTGGAAACCGAATAAACGAATAAAAAGATAACCTCAATACCGTCGCCGACAGCATTTCGGCATAAAAAGGATATAGGTTTACCTTAGCCTAATCAAGAAAAGAAAGATAGGGTAATGAAGTAGACGTCGTGAGGAGCACAATGGTATAATCGGTTTCTCAATAGGACGAACGGATTGATCGGAATCGGCTCCGGAAGTTTCACTCTCTCTCACGGCCTCTCCTCTCTCTCTTTCTCACGCTCACTTTCTGATTTCTTTCTTTTTTTCTTTTTCTTAAGTTTAGTGTTTTTGAACTTAGTTTATTTACAAACTCCTTCATCATGAAGGAAAGATGACTCACCTATGTTATACTTAATAGACCTTAAATGTGGCGTGAATTAAAGAAAGGAAAGTAAGCAGGATGCCTGGCATTTTGGTGGTCATGAACTTATCTCAAATTTGCGTGAACCAAGGAAAGAAAAGACAAGTTGGAGACGTGGCTTTTAGGTAGTCATTTAATAAAATTGGAATTTACAGCATGATGATGGAAAGATACAAGCAGGAGGTGGCTTCTTTATGATCAAGTAACAAAGTCACTCAAGTTGGAGGTGTCCTATAGCCTATTAGCCGTGTATTTATTTAATCATAGGTTTAAGAATTGATTTTAGTTAATTTAATTAAGTTAAAACTTATAACTAGGGCATAGTTAATTAAGATTAGTGTTAATTAATCATGATGAGTAAAATTTTGAGTAAATTGATTATTATTATCTACCTATGATTAAGATCTATATCTATGGCTAATTATCTTTTTAATTTTTGTTAATGATAAACCACCTTACTTAAGGATTTAAATTGAGGTGCTTGCCTATATGATATTTTGAGGTGTTTGAATTTTACACTTGAATATACATTTGGATTCTTAAATAATTTTTATTTATCTAACCCTCATTCCCATATAATTAAAATATCTAATTTTTATTTACGAAAGATAGGTTGTTACAGTCAGCGGAGATGAGATCGCTCTGCAACAACATATCGCTCTTCAAACGCCCGAGGCAGGGATTTGAAGCGGTAATTCAACAATGATGCGACGGAGATTACGGCGGAGGGGATGAACCCGAAGCTGTTTGGGGTGGCAATTGGTGGGAAGCGCAGGAGAAAGGAGGGTCGAGGAGTGGACCAGGATACTGTGCTGAGATTGCATTAACCGTTTCATGGTAACGTGAAGAAGAATTTACAAAAAAAAAAAAGAAGAATTAAATTGATGAAAGTGGGATTAGTTGGTAAAAGATAATTTATTAATGGCTAATATTTATTAGTCACCAAAATTTAAATTTAGAGAAAGAATTAGTGGCAATTGCTTTATGGCCACTAAATAATTGCCACTAAAAATAGATTTTACTGTAGTGAATATTTAACTTTTTATTCAACCAAAAAATGATAACATCATAAAATCACTAAAGTTAAATATTTTGGGATGTAATATTGACCACATCATAATAGAAAAGATCTATTAAATTATGCTCTTATCATTAAGGTGATAGCTCATCATTAACGTGACCTTGCTTTAAGAGATGCATAATTGTTGATAGCCCATCTAATCGACGATCATTTTCATTTTTCATCTCATCCCTTTTTCACCAAAGTTCTCACAACTTCGGCCTTTACCTTATGTCAGATGTCTCTACGTAATTGGTTACTTTCTCGTCACACGGATCGTGTTCCCTGTGCCCTTGCTTTAAGAGACGCACAATAGTTGATAGCCCATCCAATCAACAGTCATTTTTATCTCATCTATTACTCACCAAAATTTTCACATTTCTCGCCTTTACCTTCCCCCAATCTCTATCTTTATATATTACTGAAGATCCATCATTTTTCCACTCATCTACTCCTAAATTTCCTTCACTTTCTCGAGAAACAAATACCCATATCCATTTCCTTTCTCTTATTTTTTGTTTTCACTTCTATCATAATGGCTCGAATGAAGCAACCTCAGCTGGTGAAGAAAGGACAGTAAACGAATCTATTTCAAATTAAGTTTCAAATAATTCAATAATGTATTGTTGATTTTTTTTGGCATAAACAACATATGTATTCCATTAGAGAATAGATGCAAATATCGGAAACGATGTGGTGGATGATGATACTATGGAGAAGGTAAATTATTATTCGTAAATATTTTTGTTCTTTTATCTTAGTTTGTCAATGGTAATTGACAAATTTTTTTTTTTTTTTTGGATTTATACAATAGTAACAAATGGTTGACAAGGAAAATGGAACTTCAAGTCAAGTACTAATGACCACTCAAGTGACTGTTTACGAAGATTGATAATTTCGTACTAATAACATGACAACCCGACAAAAGAAACATTTAATAACATGACAAGCGAATCCTATTGGTTAGTTTCCTGTCCCACAGATTCATGTTGCTGCACCTACAACCGTTGATAGCCCAACGATCGGACGGTCACTTTCAGTCCATCTCGTCTCCATCAAAATTTTCACAATTCGCGCCCCCGTCTTCCTCCCAAATCTGAAACCCCGCACTATATATCATTACCCTACACCCACCCACAGTTTCATCCAACTTTCCTACACTTTCTCGAGAAACAAACGAACACCCAATCTTTCTCTCCATCGAAACCGAAATGGCCTGTACCAAGTAGACCGCCCGCAAGTCGACAGGAGGCAAGGCACCAAGGAAGCAGCTGGCAACAAAAGCCGCCCGGAAATCAGCTCCGGCGACGGGAGGAGTGAAGAAGCCTCACCGTTTCCGAACGGGAATGGTGGCGCTGAGGGAGATAAGGAAGTACCAGAAGAGCACCGAGCTTCTGATTCGGAAGCTTCCGTTCCAGAGATTGGTGAGGGAAATCGCGCAGGACTTCAAGACAGAGCAACACCGTTTCGGGGTTGCAAGAGGCGGCGGAAGCTTACTTGGTTGGGTTGTTTGAAGATACTAACCTCTGTGCTATTCATGCTAAGAGAGTTACTATTATGCCCAAGGATATTCAACTTGCTCGTAGGATTAGGGGCGAGAGAGCTTAGATTAGAAAAAAGAAGAATGAATGAAATGAATGGATTTAGGTGTTAGGGTTTCCTTACTTTTGAGGTCTTGTAACAATGCTCCTCTGTCTTTGATGAATATAAACTTGATGTGTTGCTATGAATATGAACTGATTTGGGTTACATATTAAGTATTTCCTTCAATTTATTTTTAAAACTTGTGTTCCTTGTTGAAGTTAATTGCATGTTATAATGGTAGTTTTTGGTTTATGATGTTATTGGTACAAAATATCTGATGTTAAGTGATTACTCTTTATTAGGGGACTTGGGATGACATTTAAAAATTGTGTTTTATTCCAACCTTGTTATTACTTGGACTACATATGCTGATGCATGTTATAACTATATATCTAATAGACTAATAGCAATGACAATGGGAGCACATTTCAGGTTTTATTTTTATTTTTTTATACAAAAGCCAAATTTGAAGTATTTCTCTTATGTTAAAATCATGATGCTGAAGCACAAGTATGAATTTATTGAGCTCGGTGACTATTGTGTTTTGAAACAAAATTTGTGTGTTCTGTTGCTTCCGTTCTAGGGATTGTTAATTCAATAGTTGAACTCATGTTTTCAGTTATGCGGCATTGTATTTTTTTTATAGTAATAGATAGATAATCGTAGTCTGCAGTAATACTCATATCACATCAAGTGTTAACTTTTGATTGATGGCAAGGCCAGAGCAAATTGATTAATTTATTGAAGGTGCTTTCACTTTTTTGTTCATGTTGCTCAGTTTCATCTGAATCTTCCTTTGGAGGTGGCTATATTGAAAGTTTATTTGAATGTAGCTATATTGATGGACCCCCTACCATTTATGAAAATTTAGTTCGATCTTTGTCTTGAAGTGACTTTAGATTGCTTGTGTTAGGTTAAAGTGTTAAACTATTAGATGATTGTGGTTCTGCTTATGTAATTACTTTCTTAGGTTAAGTGACCTTTGACTATTGTAAGACTATTGTATTTCCTATTTATTGGTTTTGTATGTCTGTTTAGTGTGTTTGTATATGGGTGCATTGTCCTATGAATTCAGACTTAAAGGGTGCTGAGTATGCAACAAGACAATAGGGCTTTATGTGATTTTTAGTCTCAGTTATGTGATTTATGTGATGTAGTCTCAGTTAATGAGATCATATTACTGCAATGAGTGACTTGACATGGCTAATTTACTGAATCCTCTGATCCATTACTAAAGCTTGTCTTTGATCTATGACTGCAGTTTAGCATCATAGGGATATGTATCATATACATTTCAGCATGCTTGAACATGTTTTGGAACAGAGGTCACTTTTCAAAATATGTTCAAAACATCATAGGGATTTACATTTGATGGGTTTATATCCCTATTTTGGCTTCTTGTCGTCTAACAATGCTCCTCCGTCTTTTGCCTAAAAGATCAATCAGACTTCCTAAAAGAGGTCACTTTTTTGTGCGTGTTGCACCTATTTTCATCTGAAACTTCCTTTGGTGGTGGCTATATTGAAGATTTCTTTGATTGTAGCTATTGTTGCTGGACTGGCTTAAACATGCAGCTTATAACCCCTACCATTTATAAAATTTTAGTTCGTTCTCTGTAGTTAAGTGACTTTAGATTGCTTGTGTTAGGTTAGTTAAACCATTAGATGGTTGTGGTTCTGCATATGTATTGACTCCTTAGGTTAAGTGACTTTTGAGTTTTGACTATTGTAAGACTGCTGTACAAACTATTGTAAGACTGTTCTATTGCCTATTTATTGGTTTTGTATATTTATTTAGTGTGTTTGTATATGTGTGCATTGCCCTATCAATTTATGCTTAAAGGTTGCAGGGTATGTGATTTAAAGTCTCAGTTATTGGCAAGAGGGCTTTATGTGATTTGTGATGTAGTCTCAGTTAATGATATCATATTACTGCAATGTGACTTGACATGCCTAATTTACTGATTCCTCTGATCTATTACTAAATCATGTCTTTTGTTCTAATAACTGCAGCTTAGCATCATAGGGATACAAGGAATTTCTTCCATGTACCATCATATACATTTTAGCATGTTTGAACATGTTTTGGTACAAAGGTCACTTCTCAAAATATGTTCAAAACATCATATGGATTTATATCCCTATTTTGGCTTCTTGTCGTCTAACAATGCTCCTCTGTCTTTTGCCTAAAACATGAATCTGACTTACTATTGTAAGATAAATAGCTCACTCGAAACTATCATCCTTCTCGTTCTTACTTATTCAGTTTTAATTTTGCTTTCGTAATCCTTGGGTGCTTCTGAAAGTCTGAAACTTGGCCCTCAATCTCAATGTCAAAAGTGACAACTACTGCAAAGAAGCTAGTGGGCTTTCTCTATGAACTTCATCCTTCTTCCCTGGAATTTGGCCACCAGAGGAGTATTCATGCCAAATCTGCTAGGCATAAACTTCACTTCAATTATACGATCTGTAATCTGCATGCATGGTTTCTTTGATTTGTAGTGGATTGTAACATGATTCAGCTATCTTAAACATTGAACTAAACAAATGTTTGTTGAATATCCAATTTCATAGAGTCATTGTTCAGGTTTCAAATTGCTGAAGCTTATGCTCTTTGACTTTCATAGGCAATGCTTGAATGTTCTTGTTACGATATGATTTGATATGATACGATATGATTTTGATTATGTAATTATTGTGATTGATATTGTAATCATATTAGGATATTAGGATTGATTAGCCTTTATTTCTTTGTCTCTTTTTCTGCTCTATAAATAGGAGCACTCTCTTCTCTTGTAACATGTACACAAAACATGAATATACAAAACCATTTTCATCTTTCTACATTAGTTTCTACATGGTATCAGAGCTTAGACTTTCGATTCCTACCTTCCTGTGGTGTTCCCATCGTTTCCTTCATTGGTTTGAAACCCCATGGTGTTCCTGAAGTTGTTTCGGTTTGTTCTTCATTGGCTTGATTTCCCTACATTGGTGTAGTTCAGTTCAGACCTTTCCTGTGACCGGTTCGTCTCACCGTCGCTACCACTGCAACCGCCATCGTCCGATATACCGTCCGGTGAAATTTTGCCGCCGTCCAAGATACCACACGCCGCCATGTGCCTTCCAACTATCAGTGCGTGTAGTTCACGTGCCAGCAATCCAGATCTGGTTTTGCTCCGGAACAACGCTCCGACCCGTTCCTGACCCGCGAGTTGACCCTTCAGTTGACTCGTTGACCAGCATCTTTGACTCGTTGGCCAGCGTATTTTGACTTGTTGACCAGTGCATTTTGACCCTTCCTAAAGGTTTTTTCTCCGACTGCCCTATTATTGAATGTTACAATTGTAGGGAAAATGGTAATATTGCTTCAAGAACAAGAATCTCCACGATCTTACCAGAACAAGAATCAACATTATCCCAGTTCCAGTTCCTCCAATCCTGTAGCTCCTCCTGTTGTTGCCAATGAATCTCCAGGTTCTTCTTGCCACCTTTTGCCAGCGTTCTCTGTCAGTGACCTTGCATCTCTCCTTAAGAGGTTTCTTACTTCCTCTGATAATGGTAATACTCATGCAGCCCTTTCCACCTCACCAGGTAATACTAAATGGTATTTAGACTCTGTCTGTTGTGACCACGTGACCTCTGGATCTCATCTTTTTTCATCATTATCTGAAAATGACATTGCTCGTTCTATACACACTACTGATGGATCTCTTACGGATGTAAGTCACAAGGGTTCTATCTCTCTATCCAATCCCAGTTTACCTGACACTTATCTCATTCCTAAGCTAAATTTTAACCTTATATCTCTTGGTCAATCATTTGATCTTGGTTATGAAGTAACCTTTTCTTCCTCTGGTTGTCGTGTGCAGGATCCACGGACGGGACAACTCATAGGAACTGGATGTAAGATCGAAAGGCTATTTGAGCTCACTAGTCTGCATGTTCCCCTTGTGTCCAACATTTGTGCTGCTTCCACCGCCTCCACTTTTCATCTTTGGCATCAACATCTTGCCCATTGTTCTCTTAGTAAACTCCGTCCTCTTGTGTCTCGGGGTGTGTTAGGATCTGTTTCTAGTAAGTCTCTTAATTGTACTGCTTGTCAAACTGCTAAACAACCGGTTTCGTTGTTTAATAATAGTACTTCTATTCCTGCTTCACCTTTTGATATTGTGCATTCTGATATTTGGGGCCCTGCTCCCAGACCCACTATGGGAGGTTCTCGGTATTTCGTGTTGTTTATTGATGATTATTCTCGCTTACTTGGATTTACTTAATGAAAAATCGTCATGAACTTCCTCAAATTTACATTAAATTTGCTAATATGATTCGAACACAGTTTTCTAAAGTCATTAAAGTTTTCTGTCGAGATAATGCCATGGAATATCGTGATTCTAAACTCTTATAATTTCTTGGTGAACAGGGTATCGTGTCTGAGTTCTCATGTCCATATACCTCTCAACAGAATGGTTGAGCTGAGAGAAAGCATCGTCACATTCTTGACTCCATCTGTGCCATGCTTATCTCAGCCTCCTGTCTTGAACGTTCCTAGGGTGAAGCTACTCTTACGACTGTCCATGTCATCAGCCGTCTCCCTTCCTCTATCCTTCGTCATGTTTCTCCTTTTGAGCATCTTTTCCATACTACACCCAATTATAACTCTCTTAAGGTCTTTGGCTGTGCTTGATATGTTCTTCTCCAACCTCATGAATACACTAAACTTTAGCCTCGTGCCTGTCTTTGTTGTTTCCTTGGTTATGGCACAGAACACAAAGGTTACCGTTGTTGGGATCCGATATCTCAGCGTATCCGTATCTCCCGTCATGTTGTCTTCTTGGAACATATAATGTTCTCCTCCTTGTCCAAGTTTACGTCAATTCCGTCCACCCGTACTCCTCTTTTTACTAACCCCGATGTCGATTTATTTCCTAGTGACACAGATGCAGGTTCTTCCAGTGAGCTTCCAGCCTCTTCTGATGTTCCATCCGTCTGATGATGTTATTCTGGTCGTTGATCCAGCACCTCCCACCGTTGAGCGTCCTCCTAGGGTAAGAAATCCACCTACCTACCTTTGTGATTACCGTTGTTTTCCTACTATGCTTCACCTTCATGAACCACAGTCCTATAAGGAAGCCTCTACAGACCCTCATTGGCAGCAAGCTATGCAGGAAGAGTTACATGCATTAGAGAACACTCACACCTGGGATATTGTTGATCCTCCTTCCGGTAAGCCTCTTGTAGGATGCAAGTGAGTATATAAAATCAAGACTCATTCTGATGGTTCTATTGAGCGGTACAAAGCTCGTCTGGTGGCAAAAGGATCCACTCTAGTATGGTATTGATTATGAAGAAATATTTGCCCCTGTTGCAAGCATCACCTCTATTCGAACTCTTCTCGCCATTGCAGCTACTCGACAATGGTCACTTACACAAATGAATGTTAAAAATGCATTCCTCAATTGAGAGTTAGAAGAAGAGGTTTATATGCGTCCTCCTCCAGGATATACTTGTCCGGCGAACAAAGTTTGTCATCTTCGAAAGGCTCTCTATGGTCTCAAACAAGCACCTCGGGCCTGGTTTGCTAAATTTCATAACACTATTAGTCAGTTGGGTTTCTCTTCCAGTGCTCATGATTCTGCTCTTTTTACTCGGAAGACTGAAAATGGTACTGTTGTTTTGCTTATTTATGTCGATGATATGATTATTACTGGCAGTGATTCTATTAGCATTAACGAGCCTAAGCAGTTCTTGCGTCAACATTTTGAGATGAAGGATATTGGAACGTTAAGTTACTTTTTGGGGCTTGAAGTTTTATCTTCTAGTGATGGTTTATTTCTCTCACAAGCTACGCATGCTTCCGATATTGTCTCTCGAGCAGGTCTCACCGATTGTAAAATCAAACACACTCCTCTTGAACCCAATGTTCGGTTTACTCCTCAGAATGGTACTTTACTCGACGATGCCACTCTTTATCGTCAGCTCGTTGGCAGTCTAATTTACCTCACAGTTACTGGGCCAGACATCTCCTATGAAGTTCATCTGGTTAGTCAATTTATGTCTGCCCCGTACCACTCATAATGTTGCTGTTCTCTAGATTATTCGGTATATAAAGGATACCTTGTTTTATGGTCTTCACTACTCAGTTGCCTCTCTCTTGATTCTTCGAGCCTACTTTGATGCAGATTGGGCCGGTGATCCTAGTGATCATCGCTCCACCACTGGATTTTGTATTTTTCTCGGAGATTCTCTTATTTCTTGGCGTAGCAATAAAGAAACTCAGACAGCTCGCTCCAGCATCGAAGCTGAATATGTGCACTTGCTGATACTACTTCTGAAATATTGTGGTTTCATTGGCTTCTTGCTGATTTAGAGATATCTCAGTCATCCTCCACAGATCTTTATTGTGACAATCGTAGTGCTATTCATATTCCCACAATGATGTTTTCCATGAGCGCACAAAACATATTGAGATTGATTGTCACTTCATTCGTCAGCATCTTCTCCATGGTGATCTCTATCTTTTTTCCATTGGCACTCTTGACAAGCCTGCTTATTTGTTCACGAAAGCTCATTCTCTAGGTCGCTTCTGCACTTTAGTGTCCAAACTCAAGTTGGTTGCAGCTCCACCCACTTGAGTTTGAGGGGAATGTTACAATATGATTTGATTATGTAATTATTGTGATTGATATTGTAATCATATTAGGATATTAGGATTGATTAGCCTTTATTTCTTTGTCTCTTTTTCTGCTCTATATATAGGAGCGCTATCTTGTAACATGTACACAATACATGAATATACAAAACCTTTTTCATCTTTCTGCATTAGTTTCTACAGTTCTTATAAAGCATATTCCTAATTCCTAGAAATATCGGTCTGGAATTGTGATCAACTTTTTAAACCTGCTGTTACCGTCACTAAAATTTTCATTATAATAGGCCTATTGAGAGAATATAATTTGAGCCAGATAACTACTGTTTGTAGCGTCTTATACTGTGAACTGTAAAGTGCTAGATTTCCTTCATTTCTATTTTCCCAATAACTAACAACAATTAATAAAACACCTCTAGTCTACAAAATCAATTAACCAAATTAAAGCAACTTATACATCTAACGACAAGCTCAATCTTGTATCAGATACCTCACTAGGGGTCACATTCGATATTCTTGAAGTAGCTAAGAAAATACGAGAATGGTGTTTCAAATTCTCAAAAGCATCAATTAGTTAATATTGTGAATTAAGATTCTAACACGAAATTATGACATTATTGAGATGAGGACTATTTTAAGGTTTTGCCAGGAAGAGTGTTGACGGGGCCTTAAGGATATTAATATTAATCTCAATCCCAACATTTCTGAAAATCATAATGTAATAAATTGATTTGTGTGCCTTCCAAGAATAAAAAAAACATAAAAGCTTTGCCGATGACTGAATAATTGGGGACGGGAGTGACTATTATGTAAATTTCACTCAATTTTCATGAGGCTTTTTAATTGGATTTCACTAGGAGCGCTGATGGAGTCTAATATTTAGAAAATAAAATAAGTTAAACACTGTCAATTTATTTTAAGCAAAGAATGATATGCAAAAGTATCACTATAAAGCAAGAAATCCCAACTAGCTAGGTTGACACCTCATGCTTTAACAATCATTTGCAGCATACCAAAATAAAATAATTAAAATTTTGAAGACGATAGAATAATTTGGGGATGATCGGGGTGACAGTTTCATAAATTCTACCCAATTTTCTTGATGTTATTTTATTGGATTTCGTCAAGAAAGCTAATGTGGTCTAATTTTTACACTTGAAAATACATTTTTAAAATAATAATAATAATAATAATAATAATAATAATAATGATAACAACAACAACAACAACAACAACAACAACAATAATAATAATAAACCAACAAGAACAAATTTGCTTATCCTTGACTTTATGATTTGAGATATTATTTTCTTAAAACGTTATTTTGAAAAAGAACCATGTAACAATATTTTTTCTTTTGAATTAAATCTCTTTTGTGTTTCCAAATTATTTTCTAAAGCTTAAAGTATAATGCAGCACGGTAATATTTAATAAGTCATGAGATTTAAATTTTTTTTTACAGAATCAATGTTTACTTAGCTACGTACTCAATCATTCTCAGTCATAGTTATTTTCCATTTTTGATAATATGCCGACAAAACGAGTCATTTAATAATTTATCAAAATTTATGACAAGTGTACACCAGACATTTAAAGACTCAACATATGACTCATTTTGGAGTTTTAGAACACTTAGTTTAGTATTAAAAACATTATCAAACCCTCATTTACTGCCTTGACCGAATTATATATTTAAACTCATGAAAACTCATTTTATTTGTCTATTAGAACAAGGTTTAATTCCTCTATGACCTAAAATTCGATCAAAACGTTTTGGAACCAATTATACAATACATGACAACTTTGGCTACTACAAAAAAGTTTTGAGAACTATATATTATTCTCTTCTTGGATTCATTAGTCCTTAAAACCCATGATTAAGCATAAAATCACTTAGGTTTTAAAGTTGAAATTGTTCATCCTTTCTAACTATGCTTGGACGAAACCTTAGCCATACAAAAGTGAGGGTTTTGATTCACTAAACATACTCATAATCACATATATGCATCATCATATCAATATGAGCAATAAAAACACTTACTTGTACATTTTCAAACATAAAAATCCAACCTTTGACCAAATGATATCAAAGATTTGGTTTTTTTCTCAAACCAAGATATTTTCAAACATAAGAACACATCAACAACCACTGCCAAGCACCAAAATTAGTATTACAAACATGTTCTCCATGAGAACCAAATGAACATAAATCAAAAACCCCTAAGCTTAGATTTTTCAAGTAAGCATAAAAATTAAAGAAAACCATGCACACATCCAAGATATGGTAAGATGTGGTTAGTCACCCCCATTACCTCTTGTAAGCACTTTAAGATGAAGGTGATGAAGGTGGTGTGGTGAAAAAGATGAAGACATTGAAAAACCATGAACTAAGAGAGTTGTGTTCATGATTGTAAACATAAATTGGAAGATAGAAGAGTATAGAATATCTTACTATCAAGTTAGAAAAAGGTGAACTTGATGAGTGTTCTTGAGCTCATTTGAAGATGATGATCCAAAGTGCTTCAAATGAAAAAGTGTGTGAAATAGAAAGTGTTTAGATGATGGAGAGGATCAAGGAAATGATCTTAGCAGTTGAAAAAAAAAAGAATTTGAGAAGAGAGGAGAGAGAAGAGAGGTTTTGGTGTTTTGTTCTTGAAGTTTTGGAACTTTTGTGATGAATGAAGTAAAAATAAAGTGTTTAAGTGTGTTTGTGTGTATGGCATGTGCCTTGTCCGAATTTTGCAAGTAAATGGGGTGGGAATTTTAATTCAAAATGGTAGGAAAATAGGTGTAACAGATCATGGAGGGTTGATTATCAAGAAAGGACATGTGTTGTCTACTCTCTAGCAAAAGGTGGATGATTGACCACTTGACTTTATCTATTTGAGGTAAGGTTGACAACTTGTCATCTTAGTGTCTAATTAACATAATTAAGCGAAGTAATTACTTAATTAGTCATAAAATAGCCTAGTTTCATCTTTGTGGCATGTACTTCGAGATTTCTGGTCCCGAAATAAATTAATTAGCGGACACGATTAAAATAATAATATTTTGACCAGTTCCGCCTAAAAATAACATAGAGAGGCTCAAACAATTATTTTATGACTGATCTTCCTCAGACATATACCAAGTCAATGGATTACAATAAACATTATTTGTAATTGCCAAAATGTATTTCTCAAACAATTTATCCACAGAGGACATTAATCGATAAATAAAACACTTTTCCGGTCAAGTTAGGGTTTTCTAGTCTGTGTAAAACTACACTGTAAACCAGAACGCAGACTGGATTCCGTCCGAGTCTTAAACCCGAATTTGAACCACAACTTCCTACGATATAGTAGGTTCTAAACATGATTTTGTTTACCTCAAAATCGTTTTCTTGATCATAGGTAAAATATAAAATATAATTACCAGTTTAGTTGGAAAAACGAGGTGCTACAACCACAACACGAGAGGACTAACCAACCATCCCATATGAGTATTTCAAACCTAGACACCTCTAAGTATCAACCAGATCGTCACTTCGGAATTCACAACCCTGTTAAAGTGTTAGCTCGATCTCCTAGGCACAACGGCCTTAAAGGAACATAGTGTCAACTATGTGTTTAGGCAATAATGTCAATGCGTTTAACTTGTCTATCCATCCGATAAAAATCATGATTCCACAATAATCCTTTCAATGTGCTTTTTTAGATGTATTCTTCGTTCTGAATCACCAGCAATTTCCACCGAGCTAAGGTTTTCAAACAATTGTTTCACATTTGTGTAAAGATGTCTTATGGTTCTTGTTTCCAAACCCTAAATATATTATGGAATTGGATCATGAGTCCAATAATAACTTTCTTTGCACTTTTTTTACGTTGAGCCTTTTGCTTGGCTTATATGTAAACGAAACATACTCTTGATTCCATTATGTCTTATGGAGGTACGGTTGATTAGTCATCTATACTTTATGACACATAGTCTTGATTCACCATGATTCGTAAGTCATTAAGTCCTTATCTTTCTCTAAGTCATTCTTGACTTAGATTTTACAGTTTTTTGTTAAAATACAAGTCTTAGGGACCAAAATTCCTTTTTCTCTACAACCAAAACCTTTTTACCAAAACCAAACCATTTTGAAATTGGTTTAATGTATAGGTACATTAGTACCAAATTATTCAAAATAATTCCTTGAAAATACTTGAATGATTTGTAAGACGGTTTTACCCTTTTTACTTCATTTTGGGCCTAAAACCCTATACATACAAAATGTGATTCCTTTGATCAAATCCTTTAATTACCCAGGTTCTAATACTCATTTTAAGTCATTAAAACACTAAGTTGAGATTTTAGATCACATTTTAAACAAAACCTTAATAATTGACCGAAAGCCTCTAGATTTGAAAATCGGGTGATTCCTTTTCATCAACTCTTTAACCCTAAAGGTCCATGACTCCTTTTAGAGTCTTAGAACACTTAATTAAGTATCCAAAACAGTTTCTAACCATAAAAAATTGTTGGTCTAAATATGCATCATTGGTCCATTTTCAAGTTTACACTTATAAAAGCTCATTTTCTTTGTCTACTAGAACATGATTTACTTACTCTATGACCTAAAATTAGATCTAAACCATTTTGGAACCATTTAAATAATACATGGAAGCTTTGGCTGCCGCAAAAACAGTTTTAAAGTTATCATTTTATTTCTTGCTTTATTAGGTATTAAAACCCCCGATTTAGCATAAAATCACTTAGGTTTTGTTGTTGCAAATTTTCATCCATCAAATCCTAGCTTGGCCGAAACTTATCACATATAAAAGTAAAGATTTTTCTTCACTAAACATACTCATATTCAACTATATGTAACAATATATCATTGTGAACAATAAAAACACATGCTTTCACATTTTAAAGCATAAAAGTCCAATCATAAATGAAATGATCAAAGATTTGGTTTTTTCTCAAACCAAGATATTTTCAAACATAAGAACACCTCAACAACCACAATGTAACACCCCGATTTTCACTGCTTTCTAATATCGGTAATAAATATATAAATGATTATATTTTTATCCGAGACTTAGAAAATGATTTTGGATAAACCAATATCATTTCCATGTTATACTTGATATCATAAGGTTACAATGAAATTTTGGGTTGAAAATTCAGATGAAACCCAGTCTGCGCTTTCACTGACAATAAAAGTTTACTGCTCAGAAAACCTAATTTTAATTCGTGAACGAGACTATTAGTGTTTTTATCGTATTTGCTATGATATTGGAAGTTTTGAAAATTTTCACGAAAAAAAATATATTATATTTGCTGCTGGCGAAAACATTGAAATATCTCTAGGAAAACCTGAGTCAGATGAACCAGGGGGTCAGCAACGGAGCTGAGATGACTTATGTGACTGAGATGACGAGCATTTATGACAATCCTATCCGAATCATAATGGTCATAATGGCACATAAATGCCATTAGATATTTTTATAATGAAATAACCATTTTACCCTTGGTTTCCTATGGAAATTACAAGGCTTACCATTGAAATTTTGGGACCATTTTGCCCTCTCCTACACGGTTCTACCCCTTTTACCCTACACTTAGGCAATTTTTCAACTCACTTATATTATCTTCATGAACCAAAACTCATTTCTCTCAAAAATCCTAATCGGGTACGTTTGTGCAGAGATATATCGGGAAACAAATCGACAAGTCATCTATGATGACTCAAGAGGAATGAATCATCATAGTGATAATTTACTCTAGTCATCATGAAGACAAAGAAAATATCTAGATATTTTGAACGTTAACCTGACCTACGTCTGGTTAAATCTAACCGAGGTTAACTAACCATGATTTGCAACACAAAATATCTTCTCCCTAATATGTGGTGTAGGAGGCAGCCACACCTCCAAAACACCTTCATCCACACAATTTCTAAGGCTTCAAGGCTTCCCACCCTTCACCATTTTTAACCAAGTGTTCATTTTTCATTTCAACCACAAATTTAACAAGACTACATGGCTTATTTCTCTACACATCATCTTTTGATTCCATTTAAAACAAAATTTCTTTTGTTTATTCTCATCTTCTCCCTTGCTTATGCGCCAGCCATCATCCTCCACACTAAACCATTTTCTCTTCATCACTCATCAAGGACACAAAGAGAACTGAGACAAACTCTCCTTACTCATCCGAAAATGTATCGAAATTATGACCCTTTATGTTCTGAAACTCGCAAAACTTTCTACATGAAAGTTGTTCCTCTTTCTCTCTTATTTCCAACGGACTAAATATTATCAAAAACGGATAAGTATTTTGTGAGATATACCCAAATTACCAAAACAGCTCAAAATCCATAGCATTACACTAGAACAGCGGAAAGAAGGCCCTTTACGCCCATGTTGTGATCTGAATCAAACCAAACCTTCAACATAAAAGTTGTTCCTCTCTTTCTTACCTTTCCAACAAGATAAAGTGTGTAATTTTTAGATGATAATATCATGAGATACACTCATAAAACCACCACATCCTCAAAGCTGTCCCAAAAGCTTCCATTTTTAACTAAGCTTGTTTTGATCACTCTCTTCATTTCTTCAATCAACAAGAGGTAAACCCTCATCTATCATGATCATGTTGTCTTCTCCTTCATTTATTTTATAAGTTTATGCCATGAATCATCATCATCCAATTCAAAATCTCTAGAAGATTGTAGAAACATCCATTTGATTTGAAACCAATTTCTATGAACTCATATTGATGTCTATATTCATCATCTAGAAGCATGAACACAAGAGAAATTTCCTCCTTATTTCTCCATTGAGGGCCGAAACCCTAGGTTTTGGTGTAAATGTGTTTTGCTTCAAATTTTATCATATGATACTTGATTTCATCTCTTTAATCCTTATGATTATTGAATCTAAGTGATTAGAGAACCAAAATCAAATCCTAACCTATTTTCCTTAAGAGGGCCGAAACCCTAACTTATTTGGTTGGGTGAATTTTGATTCAATTTTTGTCTTGTCACACTTGATTCCATCCTTATACAATTTATGTTTGTTGAATCCAAGAGATGGAGATCAAGTGAGATTTCTAACTCCAATTTAATGTCAAGGCCGAAACCCTACCTCATTGAGTTTGATTAGTTTTGTTCAAAGTTCTTGGTTTATGATCATTGATCATGTCTTCATCATGTTTAAGGATCATTAATCCATGAGTTAGAATTTTTTTGACATCCCTAGCCTAATTAACCTATGAAGGCCGAAACTTAGGCATAGTGATTAGATGAATTGTGTTGTTTCATTTGTTGATTTGGATTTAATTTGTTGTGAAGGATAAGTATTGTTTGTCGTTGTGAGTTTCGTGGAGAAATCAGGATTCCGAGAAGAAATTTACTAAGGAAATCTGTAACTTCAAGAGGTAAGGAGAGACTTCCTGAGGAGTTTAAGATAATCACATGTCATCTTTAGAGTTGTCTATAAAATTATCTTTGGTGATTTTTTGTGATTTTGAACCATTTATTGTTTTAAGTGATTATATGCTTACTTGATTATTTATGATATGTTGATTTACATGATTATAATTGGAGTGTTAAATTATAATTGTGATGCATGCCATAATTTGGATGTATGTCATGCTATATTGTGGTGAAATTATCTGTTGTTAAGTGATGGATTGAGAAACCTGACATTGGCCAGTGTTTAAATTAATTTGAGGAAAAAAGCTTAATAAGCTTGAATAATTAATCAGAGTGACGAATTTGTGGGAATTTGAGAAAATGTGGAAAAATATTATTTTAATAATATTTTTGTGGAAAATATGTCAATAAGTGACAGTTCGGGCGGAACTGTGAAAATTTTCACAGGCGCTATTTTTCCAAAATAAATTCAATTTTATTATAAAATGTTATTTGAAGTGATTAAGTTACGAAAATAACGTAATATAGCCATCAGAACAATTACTTATGACAGAAAAGTCATTTAAGTTATAAATTTTTTTATGAAAAATTTTGAGAACAAGGTTTTTATTTTATTATTATAAATTTTATTTAAAAAGGACTTTTTAAAAGTTAATGTTTATTGAGAACGATATTTAGATAGGAAGGATTTAGAAGGAAAAGAATTTATCTATGATTTAACGTATTATAAACATTTTAACAGAAAAGGATTTCCATAAAGGAGTTTTATTCAGTGAAAATAAATCCGTTAAACTTGGATAAGTTTTCAGAGATTTGGTTTTGTATTTGTTATTTCACCGAGCGAAATGTTTTAGAAAGGAAAAACGAACCTAGTGACCGAGACGTTGGGGTTCTAGTGTTCTGTTGATATGTAGATCAGGGATCTGTGTCATTGGACTAAGTGTCCTGAAAAGGTTTTGCGGACTGTGTGTCCTAAATTTGATGTGGAGAATGTGAATTCCATATCCGCGAGCCTAAGACTGGTGCATCAGTTTAGGGCTTTGCGATTGAGCACTCGGACTGTGTGTCCTGTGTTAAGTTTAAAACATTGGGACTGTGTGTCCTATGTTTATTTAAAGTGAAAAAGTCTTAATATAAAATTAAGCATGACCGTGAGCTTCGGGCTTCGACAAGGGAATATTATGATGACAAAGAAAACGAAACGAGAATAAAAGTTTTTCTCATGTATTTTTGGCAGATGTGCCATGTGTTATTATCATTGAGTCCTGAGTGGATCAATGTATCTTTTATGGACTATGTTTCCATTTGATCATTGAGTTCTGGGTGAGCCAATGTATCATTACTGGACTATGCTTCCAATTTAATGCGATGACTATTGGGTTCTAAGTGAGGCAATAGGTTATGGACAATAAACGCCATTGATCGCAGTAACTATTGTGTTCTGTGTGGACCAATGTTACATTTGTGAACAATAACCTTGGTGTACTAAGTGATGACCAATGTGTTATGTGTTCTGTTGCACATTGTTTTGTTTCATTTTTACAATGAACCATGTAAAGAGCTTGATCTGCTCAAAACGAAATAGAAAGTTGTGGGATCTCCGAAGATTAGGTATCAAATTAGAGCCTGAATATTGAAGTGTCATGCATTTTATAAAATGGCGATGACTGTCAGGTATGAAACCCTTTTGATAAAATTATTATGCTATTTGGATAATTTTTGGTATGTTGTTAATACCTGGTATATGCTGTTTTGTGTGTCGCACATGTGGTTGTCTTATCAAAACTCATATATTGGTATCTCATCCTTACATATTTGTTTGTTGTTTCCTCTACTGTGTGAAATATATATTTGAGTATAGATGAACTCCGAGGAGTCGAATCTGTCGTACTCAAGGATCAGATCCTTGACCTGTGTGGATGCCGACAATAGTGAGGCTTGGGTGATCAATACGGGAGCTCGGAGTGCCACTTACACCGGGTCAGTTTGGATCATTGAGGGCATTAATTCAGGACCTACATCATGTACGTATCAGACTTTGACCGTGGAGATACCTTTACCACCTCTCTGGTTATTTACCGGTTTTCTTGTAGATTAGGAACTGTTATGTTCTGATACTTCCATGGTTCCGGAAGTAGAGGTATCCTCACCGGATATCCTGATAGGAAGGGAAAACCAGGGTGGACTTCCCAACCGTGATTACTAGTATTGACCAGCTATAGGACTTTTGGTATCTTGTGAAGTAGTGGTACTTTGTTAGTCTGGATGTTTGGCCATTGAGAGTCATTCTTTTTAGTTGTGATTCCAGATTACCGCTACGTTATAATTATGTCTTTATTTTCTTATGTTATGACTTTGGGAGATGACCTGTTATGTAAAGGTTTAAGTGTAAAACTTTTATGATACTTATGTATGTTATATAGTTGTATATTATGATTGATGGTGTTGGATTGTATGTGGAGTAAAAGAAAAAGAAAAATTTTTATCACCATTTTTGAATAAGGATAAGTAACTAGAAGACATTGTTTTCCGAAAGCAACCAGCAACATTTTATTGAGTGTATTTCCGCAATAAGTTACTTAAATGTGATACCCTGGGAAGGGGGTGTCGCCCACAACCAAGCACCAAAATTAGTATTACAAACATGTTCTCCATGAGAACCAAATGAACATAAATCAAAAACCCCTAAGCTTAGATTTTTCAAGTGAGCATCAAAATTAAAGAAAACCATCCACACATCCAACAATATGGTACGATGTGGTTAGTCTCCCCCATTACCTCTTGTAGACTCTTTAAGATGATGATGATGAAGGTGGTGTGGTGAAAAAGATGATGACTTGAAGAAATTTATCCAAAAACTTAAGATGAACATAAAGGTTCAAACTTGTGTTTTGAAAAACCATTAACTAAAAGAGTTGTGTTCATGATTATGAAGATAGATGATTGTATAAGACTAACTACCAAGTTGGAAAAAGATGAACTTGATGAGTGTTCTTGAGCTCCTTTGAAGATGATGATCCAAAGTCCTAATGAAAAAGTGTGTGAAATAGAAGAGGCTTAGATGATGGTGAGGATCACGGAAATGATCTTAGAATTTGAAAAACAAACTTGGATGATGATCTTAGGACATTGGCCGAATTTGAGAAGAGAGGAGGGAGGAAAGAGATTTCGGTGTTTTGTTCTTGAAGTTTTAGAGCTTTTTTGATGAAATGAAGTAAAAATGAAGTGTTTTAGTGTGTATATGTGTGTGGCATGTGCCTTATCTGAATTTTTCAAGTAAGTGGGGAGGGGAACTTAATTCAAAATGCTATGAAAATAGGTGTAAGAGAATGGAGGTTTAATGATCAAGAAAGGACATATGTTGTCTACTTTGTGGCAAAAGGTGGATGATTAACCTTAAATTGGATTGTGACTTTATCCATTTGCAGTAAGGTTGACAACTTGTCATCTAATTTGTCTAGTTACTCTAGCTAAGTGAGGTGATGACTTAGTTAGACTTGAAACTATCTAGTTTCATCTGTTTGGCATGTATTTTGAGATTTTCGGTCTAGAAATTAGAAATTAGAGGACCCAAATAAAATAATAATAGTTTTATCAGCTCCACCTAAAAATAAGACAAAGAGGCTCATACAATTATTTAATGATTTATCTTCATCATATATATACCAGATGAATGGATTACAATTCGCTGTGTAAATCCTTACCAGGTGTCAAAACACAGTCTAGTTCTTATCTGAGTTTTTAGTTTGAATTGGAATGAATTCTCAGGAATAAACATTAAATATTATTTATAATTGCCAAATTGTATTTCTCAAACAATTTATTCACAGAAGAAATTAATCGACAGATAAAGCATTTTTTGGGTGTTACAAGTTATAGTGAGAAACTTGGTGCTAACAAGAAATGGACACAGCCCTAAGAGTTAAAGGGTGAACTAGGATAAATCAGGTTGTTTGAATCAATCCCCCTAAAACAATGTTCTCTTTCAGACCTTTCAGCCAATCGATACGACCCCGAAGAGCGGCTTTTGCTAAAACTTGAGCTCGCTGAAAGGAAATTGGAAGGCAGTCTCACTCTCTATCCTTAACTCTTTATTTGTTTAAGAGTTTATCTAACCTATAACTAACAAAAGGGTTAAATCTATGCGTACCAAAGTTTTTAAGTGTGTTTCTGTTGGCTTGTTCTTTGGTTCAAAACCTTTAGACGAGTCAATCGTCTTATTGATCTTTTTGAAAGATATTTGTTTTCCTATTTTGAGAAAAAAGTTTTCTGTGTTTTAGAAAAGTTTGGTAAACACAAGTCAACCTCGCTTCTTGTGTTTACATTTGGTTATTTCATATTTTTCTTCTTTGGTTCCTCGGTGTGCCATTTTTGCTTATTCAACTGTCTTCAAGGTTCTTGACAGCAGTGAGTGTGTAATCGTGGGGGTAGTGGGAGGGGAGGCTGAGGCAACAAGGGAGTGGAGGGGTGGGTGAAGAGAAGAGAGGGGAATGAGAGAGAAAGGGATAGGGTGACTTTTTAAATTATAAAACACTTTAGAGACTAAAAATCAATATTTTATTGCATAAAATGACCCTATCACACGGTGAGCGACTTTTCAACGATGCTCACCCTAGAATTTCGTTGATATTCATCTACTTACAATGATTCTCTGAATGCATACTTATTTTTTCTCACTACTTTTCAAATAGCCATTATAATGCTAAAATGCAGAGGTAAAATAAAATATTACTTTAGAAATTATTACATAATCTTATTGCTTTTCTAAATTTATGTAGCTTATCACTAATCTTCAACCATGTTGTTATTCCTCATAACTTACAGAGATGAGCATAGGTCACAGTACTTGCATATAATAGCCTAATGATCTTTTGAGCCTGTCACAGAAATTGAAAGGTTAAAGGAATAAAACATGAATAATGGGGAGACATTGTAAGAGTTGTATCACATGTAAATAAGTTTATAAGAGCAAAAGTAGTGTGAAGTTATTATTCATCTTAACTATAAAACGCATCTGGAGCATACACACGCATTTCTTCTGCATCTGTAACCCACTACTACATATAAGGGTTTTGGTAACATTTAATTAGTTACATTAATAAAAATGTTACTAATGTCTTTCATAAAAATTAATTTTACAACATTCATTCAATTAAATGTTACCTATTTTTTATTATTATTTTTCAGTAATTTTGAAAAGAACAAAGTACAAATTCATTCATTCAGTAACATTTTTTTTTTTTGTCTTTTCTTCTCTTCTAGCAACTTCCTTCTTTTCTTTTGCCTCTTCCAGTAACATGAGTTTCAACTTTCTTTCAGCGACACATTCAGCTTCTTCACTTCTCAGGTTCATGATTCGCCATTTCCTCGCGATCTAGAAAACTTTTTGCAACACATTCAACTTCTTCACATCTCATTTCTCATTCTTCTCCTCTCATTTCTCATTCTGATTTCTCATGGAAGCATTTCTTCACAAATTTGCCATGGAAGCTTCATCCTAACTCTAACTCAGTCTTCATAGCTTCTCCCTAACTCTATGAGTGTTCCTTATCTATTCACCATTCTTTTGATAGAACAAAATCGTTTCTCAAATCTGTAAGTTTGACACCTTCACCAAATGTGCATTTGTTTTCTCTTTTGAAGATATGATCTCTTTGTGATCTGCACAAATTTTTGTGTGTGTATGCGTTTCCATTTACAATTGCCATCAATTTTGTTAAATTTTTCATCTATGTTGAACTAATGCCATCTATTTAGTCTCTATAGTATGTATTATATGGAATGAATCTGTGTATGAATGATGTTTGCAAGTAGTTAACTCATGATTGAGTGGGAACAAGTTGAATTTGGGTTTCTCTTGCTTCTTATGTGTTTTGAGCACCAGTTGTTTGATAAAATGCTAAGGTGTAGGTATTATGAACTTTAAGGTCATTTGATTCAAATTTCCAACAACCTCTATGCATTTCATGTATTATGTATACACGCCTACTATGTGTTTGAAAATAATAAGTGATCTAGCTATTATGGAATTGATATGCCTAGCACTTTGAAGGTGTAAGCTATCAAACTCATCATATGTATATGATTTTCTAGTACCTGAGACACAAAGGGACCAGATTATTGGGGGCAATAAAAGATTTAGAAGCTTTTCCCAATGTACATGGTTTATATGATCTTTTACTAAATTATAGGTGACTAGTTAATGATTGACTTTCTTAGTAGCTGCCTATTCAGTATTAGTTATTATATACTTCATTGAGTTAGACCCATTTGATGTTTAGTCTTACTTTTTTTTAATCTTGTTTGAATAGCTATCATTGTCAATGCATTCTGCAGATCAATCTTGACCTCACTATCTGGTATGGACGTACCTGTCTTGTGCTATCCTGTGCCATTTCAAAATTCTACTTTGTCTTCTCCTGATGTATGTGATAAGTCGTAGCCTCATTTGCTTTATTTTTTCATATTCTTTCCATGCATTACTTCTGTACTCTGTCTTAGTTGAAATTTAAGTAAATTAGTTAACCGTATCCTTTTACCTAGATTATTTGAACAAGGAATGCTATCAGCACTTCCAGTGTAGTTTCCTATCATCCATTGGCAAATATTATTGTTAATTGCTTATTTTGATTTCTAAATCTTCATTCATGTTGCAATTGGTAGATTGTCATAGGAGGGGGTGCACAATGCAGTGGTCGAGTGTCTTAGTAAAATTGCGCTTATTGAACCTGCAATACTTGTTCATGCACTCAAGGTATCTGAGTTTTCTACCGAGACCATGTACTCATGCTTGTGACTTGCATATTAACTGTTTTAAATTTTGAAGATGCATGACCGGTCTAGGGCTGTAGAAATATTAGTAAAGGATCTCAAAGTGTTTGCTACATTTAATTAAGAAAATTTCAAGGAAATCACACAGCTTTTGGCATTGGAGAATTTCAGGTACCAATATAAATTTTAACTATTGTTTTCAGTGTGAAACTTGTGTAAGATGCAGCCATTGAGTTTTTTGTTACTATAGGGAAAATGAACAGTTGTCTAAGTATGGTGATACAAAGTCTGCACGAGCAAGCATGCTAGTTGAGCTCAAAAAGCGCATTGAAGCAAATCCCTTATTTCGCGACAAATTGGAATTTCCCAACCTTGAAAACTCAAGGTCGTGGCCTCTATGCTCATAGAAAAAAGCATGATAAGGCATTGTTTCCCACAATTTCTAAACTCTATCAGACTTGCCGTAATGTGCTGTTTGATTTTTAATTGATCTATATGATTGTATTGGCATTGAGAATTGACTTACAATTATTCTTTTTGTCTTTTACAGAGTTGCAGGATATACTCTCTAGCATTATCCACTAATTAGGTATGTGCTTGAATTTTTTCCTTGGTTTTGTATTTGGTTTTTATTGATCCTCCCTGATTAAACATTTTGATCAATAAAATGTAGGACCAGATAACTTGGAAAACCTGAAGAAGCTAGCAGAGCAGTTTCATAAGCTTGTTCCACGGGAGACAATTTTTGTTTCTTTGTAAATTTTTTTATAGGTGAATGTTAGTGTTAATATTTTGTTAGTGGGTGGGGTTTGAACTCTCAACCTCCTTAACTCTCCCATCCCAACCATCAAGCCTACCTTATAACCCCTTTAAATGTAATGTTAGTTTCTTTGTAATATCGACATTATTGTAAAACTTGATTTTACTTTAATAAATGTGAATGGAGATGAATAACTTTCATTTGATTTGGTTATATATGAACTATTTTTAGGTTATTTCTTATGTTTGCTTTGGTTGTCACAAAATTAATTAGTGACATCTTAAAAGTAAATATTTAAAATAAATAACACCTTTAAAATGTTACAAAAAGGTAATTAGTAACATTTTTAAAATGTCACAAAAGGTAGGTAATTATTAACATTTTTATAAAATGTTAAAAAAAAAAGTAATTAGTAACATTTTTAAAATGTTACAAAAAAGTAATTAGTAACATTTTTGAAATGTTACAAAAAAAATGGTAAATTAGTAACATTTGTAAAATGTTATAAAAGGGTAAATTAGTAACATTTTTTAAATGTTGTTAATGATGTGTTAAAATGTTGCTAAAATCTTTTAGTAACATGGCTCAGATATAACACTTGTGAAAATGTTACTAATGCAAATAGCAACATTTTTTGATAATTTAGTAACATTTTTCAAATGTTACTAAATGTCAATAATGTTGTAGTTACATCCAAAACTATAACAAGGATACTTGCAATCACTGTCAGTAACACATGCTGCGACAGGGCAGCTGCCTGAGATGTAAACATGAATGAATGTTACTAAAAATGGAGTAATTGTATATGTGAATGGTCATGAAAGAAAAATAAAAAAGAATGAGAAAACAAGTATACCTCGAATTCCATTGGTCAAATGAAGAAATTGGAAAAGGATGATGATCAATGCATAAATAAATTTGAGAGTTTTAGCCATGGTTTTCAAGATCTATTTCTAATTATTTTGAGATGGTTTGATTGCTTTATAATGAAAACAAAAGTGGTATTTTTTAACGTCAACTAAATAGTCTTGCAACACTTATTATGTGGCATGTTACCTTTTACTAATATTATATTCATTGTTATATGTCTCCTTAATATATCAATGAGTCGTTTTTGCCCCTCTAACCCATTCAAATGGTCACTTGACCTTTGTAATGATCTGGCATGAAAATTTTCCTAATCATAGAAGTTCATCAAGAGCGCTAACATGGCCTAATTTCTACACTTAAAAAAATATCCTTTTAAAAAAACAATAATAAAAACCACAACAATTATAATAAACAAACATGAGCAAATTTGTTGTCCTTAACTTCATTGTTGTGACATATCATTTTCTTGAAAACTTATATTCAAAAAGAACCATTTTAACAATAATTTTTTTGGAATCAAATCTCTTTTTTGCTTGCAAATTATTTTCTAAAATTTATAGTTTAATGTAGCGCAATCATATTAAATAAGTCATGGGATTTAAATTTGTCCATAGAATCAATGGCAACCTAGCTGCTCGATTATTCCCTTTCATAGTCGTTTATCTTTTTTATAATATATCGACAAAATGAGACATTTAAAAATAAAATTCAAAAAATTCGTTTTTAAAATAATAAAGGGGAAACTCAATTTATTGAATTTAATAAGCAAACACTTAGATTAAATATGTAACCATTAGGGCACTAATTCATTCTCTAATCGTAATCAACCCTCGAACTCAAACCATGAATCATAGACTGTAACGTGCCGTTTTCTTGATCAGTGTATGGGGCAAGGATTAAGCATGTTTGAGAGCTTAATAATGTTCCTTAGGTGTTAATGAGCTTATGTTTCAAATTTGAGAAGAATCAGGCTTGAATCGAGCTCATAATGCTTCGAAACGCGTGAAACTCGAGAACCGGATGCAAGCTCCACACTTGAGTGAGGAGTAGCTCAATGTTTGAGCGTGCCAACACTCAAGCATGGGCTATAGGGACGCTTGAGTGTGGCAAGCTCCTAGACACATAGTGGACACATGTCATTGCACGACTAACATGTGGCAAGGACGTGGCAACGCAAAGGCCACGCTCTAGCATGGGAAGTCCCCACGCTAGAGCGTTGGGTGCTGGCATGCTTAACCGTGCACAACAGATAGCCAAAATGCTATGTTTTCTTTTCTTCTTTCCCTTCTCCATTTCTTCTTCTCCAAACTTGTGAAACCAGAACTTTATAGATAGAGAAAGAAGGGATGGGGAGAGAGAGCAAGTTTGAGAGAGATTGAGGTGTTGAAACACAACTCCAAGCATACCAAAGTAATCATATAATCATGTACGTTGAATTCGTGAAATTGATGCATCGATTCGACTGGGGTAATGCTCGTCCCTAACACGTTGACATTGTCAACAACATTAGTGTTATTAGTCGTTTTTCCTGTTTCTTTAGTTGTTTCTTGCATCGATTATGGATTTCGAGCAACATTAGGGTTTATGACTATGTCTGAATGTTGTTTCTATGTCATGGAAAATTTTGGAGCTCCGAGGAGACCCAGAGTGCGAAGGAGAGGTGAAGGAGAGGAGGTTGTGTGAAGTCGAACAAGTGTAAGCGAATAGCCAAGGTGGGCAGATAGTAATCGACATCGTCGAGGAGACGAGCAAAATGTAGTTTGTTATCTATGTGTTTGGGGTGCCCTATACCCTACTAGAATGTCGAATAATCGACAATGGCTAAACCCTATTAAAATGGTTTTAAAATACTGGCTAGGGTTTAGTTGTTGTAGGTTTATCAATATTAGGACTGAAACCCTAGGCTAGATGAACTGTAATGATTGGGCTTAACTGAATCACATGCTACTATGTTGACTTGTTGATGCATTTTGATATATATGATGTTCAGTATGTTGCCATGATTTGTATGCTTATTATATACATGTACATGTGCTGTTGATGATTTGTTGGATGATCAGATGTTGTGGATGAGTTAGGGTTAACGTCATGGTAATGCCTTGTGAATGTGGCTCTAAGGTAGAACCATCAAAGTGCGTTCTAACTCGCGAGCCAACCCGGCTCACTGGTAGGTTAGGTTGCAAAAAACAAGGCTCATTTGGACCCATGGGTCATTTTAACCCGGCCCACTTAACCCGCGTGTTAGGCGAGTTCAACCCGGGTGAGCCAGGTTGGCTCACAAGTTGAAGCAATTAAATTTTAAAAAAAAAACCCCAAGGTCCCAAAAACCAAAGTTGCAACACCCCGTTTTTTGTATAAAGTTCTTAAGCAATGTTATATGTTATACTAGAGTTCATGCACGTGCATTGCACGGGGATTAGGCGATTGCAAAAGATAAAATATACGCCGATAAATTAAATTGGAGTATGAGAATTTTGTGCATTGTTTGATAGGAGATGTGAATAATTTCGCAAAACACATAATAATCATTATAAATCCCCCAAACTAAGATAAGTTTGCACCATGGCAATAGGATTGTCCAGAAAACATTAAAAACACAAACTAAATTAAACAAACAGTAAATAACATAATTTAAACAAAAAGGAACTTGTCGCAGCAAGGGTTAATGGATTTCTTCATCATTGGCAGCAAATAACAGAGACACAACATAACCTATAGAATTTCTTCATTATAAACTTCAATATATGAAAGATATAATTTAAATGGATAGCTTTTAAACTTCAATATATGAAACAAATAAACTAAAAATAATTTTAAAATTTTTTGGAACTTTAAATGCAATAGAACTACTTAGTCATTGAGTCTTTCAAAATTTCAATTAATGAGTCTTTTAAAATTTCACTAATTGTATGATTTTTTTTTTTTACTAAATGTATTGATATTCAAGCATTTTAGTATTTTTATGTAATTTTATTGTTTTATTGAAAAGTCACCACACAATAAATGCTAAATTATTGACTCACTTAATGGAATTGTTACCCAGATTTCAACAATTATAATAATATTTTTTATAACTGTTACCTCGTTCCAACTATACTAAAAATATAATAGATTTGGTTATCTTCTTTTCGTATGACCATTTTTATTTTTATAAAATACATTTAAACATCAAATTTTTTTGTTCCCTTTTAAAAATTTATCTAATTATTTTCTCCACTTTTCCCTTTTAAATCATTTGTAGAAAATTCAATTTATTTATTTATCCGTTTTGTAAGTCCATGTTAGCCATCTTCTAGGAATATTTTAACCTAACGCACCTATTAAAAAAATAGTTACCCCAAATTAGTTGTGCGAATAATTGACAAATTTTAAAGTATTTATTTTACCATACTAAAAAATGAAAGCAAATAAAAAATAGAAAAAGCAAGCAAATAAAATAAAAAAATAAAACAACAAATAATGGGAAAATAGAAACTCTGGGCTTTTGGCTTCATGTTGCTCATAACAGTTTGGTAGAATGAATAAAGAGTGATTAAAATGCTTTACACTCATATAATGCATCATAAAATTGTAACATTGTAACTGAAGAAAATAAAGACAATAATTCACCTCTAATGGCTAATAAAATCCTGGGTTGATGGGTTTCAGTCAGTTACAAAAAAGGAAAAATCATCTGAATAAAGGATTAGTATAAAGGGGAGGATACAGTGAAAAACGAGAGGAATCACGCTGGTATTTCATCTCCAATGACCAGAATGATCCAGTAGTCTTCCTCTTCTTCATTCCCTTTCCCCTTCCTTCTTTTTTCCCCCTAATTGGTTCTATTATCTTCATCCTTTTAAAGAACACAGCCATACAACAACAGTAACAAATACAGGAAAGGATCAGATTCGCCATTCTCGACTGTGCTCCATCGTTCTCCTCCACTGCATCAGATCAAGTCGCCATCTGCGACGTCGGCGTCCTCCACGCGAAGCAGGGGAAGGTCTGCGAGTTCCAGCCACTGCGTCGCGTCATCTAGCATCGTCGCGTAAGTCCTCTGCCACTCCGCCGCGCGCCTCCACAATGAACCACCTTCACTACCGCGAGTTGCGCTGTCCTCCACCGCGTTACTGTTGCTTCTGGTTTGGTCTTTTTTTTTTCACGTTCACTGAGACCCTTCATTACCATGTGTTGCTATATGTTTGTTAGTGGTGGCTGATGCTTTGGTGTGTATGATTCTTTATTAGGTTTATTTTCCTTGTTGGGCCATTGTTGGGCTTAGGAGATTTAAGTTAGTAAGTTTGATTTTATTCTTGAACCATGTTTAATAAAATAAAAATCAGAAATAATAACAATAAAATGTAGATCCTAAAATCAAAATATAAATAATGAATGTTATTAGTTTTTTAAAATTTAAATAATACAGGTTTATAATATATGAAATAAAATAATAATTTATTGAAATTAAGGTGTTTAGTTAGATTTATTAATATGATCCTGACTTTTTTTTTTAAAATATTTCTCTAATTAAAATATTTTATTTATTCTAATTTTCAAATGATCTGCAACATTACATAAGTTTTAGAAAAATATGTTGTTAGTGATAGCCACTTTGGATCTTCTTTCTGTTTGGTTATCATGAAATACCATTTAATTTCTAATTTCTAAAAAAATAAGTGTTAGTGATAATCACTTTGTTTCTTCTTCCTGTTTGGTTATCATGAGCGTCATTTTAATTCTAAAAATAAAATAGGTTGCTAATGATAGCCACTTTGGATCTTCTTCCTGTTTGGTTATCTCAAGCACCTTCTAATTTCCAAAATAAAATTAAGTTGCTAACGATGGCCACTTTGGATCTTCTTCCTATTTGGTTATTGCAAACACAATTTAAATTCCAAAATAAAATTAAGTTTCTAGCGATGACCACTTTGGATTCTTCTTCCTATTTGGTTATTGCAAACACAATTTAAATTCCAAAATAAAATTAAGTTTCTAGAGATGAACACTTTGGATTCTTCCTGTTTGGTTATCACAAGCACCTTTTAATTTCCAAAATAAGAATTAAGTTGCAAACAATAATCACTTTGGATCTACTTCCTATTTGATTATGGTTGGCATCTTGCATTTCAAAAATAATTAAAATATGTTGTTAGGATGACCATTTTGGATCTTCTTCCTGTCTGGTTACCGTGATAGCCTAAATTTCTAAAAATAAAAAATAATTAAAATCAACCAAACCAACAAATATTTTTAAAAGAACTACGTAGCTTTGAATTACCCAATGCACCCAGGGATACGTAGGAGCAGGATTTAATCCTGTTAAGCCCAAAAATAAATTTTCATAAAATCCTTTTTAATTTCTCATCAATATTCATTTTCTTCTCTTGAAAAATAATAAAATAATTTTTTTTATGGCTTATTTATTGTTTGTAATTATATTTTAAATTAATTTTTTAATAAAAAGGGTGAAATAAATATTTTTGAAGTTAACATAATTTTGCACAATTAATTAGAGGTAACCATTTTTCAATGGATGTCGTAGGGTGCTGATACCTTCCGTACGCATAATTGACTCCCGAACCCTAAATCTGTTTTCGAAGACTGTTCACTTAAAAAAGGTTTTTCCAATTTTTTTCCTAAATAAAATAAACTTTGGTGGCGACTCCATTTTTGCAAAATAATTATTTTTTGTTCGCCGCTCCCGTCGCTATGTGGTTGCGACAGATGGCGACTCCACTAGGGAATTTTTTTTTTTTAAAGAGAGTCAAGCCTTACATAGTTATATGTGCAAAATTATTTTTTCTTCTTTTTTATTGGTTTCACCCTTTTTGTTTATATGTGCAAGTTGTAAATATATATATATTTTTTATTATGATGCTTGGTTCACACACTACACCTACACTTTTGCACACACTTATGAGTGGGACCCTATACCTGGGCCTGTGTGAAGCCTAAGAAGAGAGGAGATTGTTAGTGGTAACCATTTTGGATCTACTTCCTGGTTATCGCGAGAATCTCATCTAGAGTGTACTCTTTCAGGATGTTCCACACCTGGTAGTTTATCTATCGTTGTGGTTAATATTCTGAAAGAGACCTTAGCTCTAGAGACCAAAGTCAGCGAGATTATAGAGCCTACCCAAGAGAGCTTTCACAAGATACAAATTCTCAAATATATATATATATAGCATGATAATTTCTTCTTATATTGCAAAAGGCATGTTTAACATCATGTTGCATCATCATGCATCTACATTCATGTTTCAAAAATAAAATAATAAACAAAAAATGATAATTTTGTAAAGTCACTCATTCTCATTTTATTTGGGTATGTCAGAGAATCGTGGGTGTTCAAAGCTCGTTGTGAGTAGTTTCATTGAGATAATATGGGGTCAAGCAGTGAGACAACCCTAATCATGATGAAGAAGCTCATACATCCAAAAATAAAGAAGCCTGAGGTTGAGAGTCTAAAAGCTTGTGCTAGCATGATGACAAAAATTTAGCGTCTCACCTTTGACAGAAAGTATGGAAAGATTCTTGCATTGCTAGAAGTGGATGTGCAAGTGGAGGCTATTACTGCATTAATTCAATTCTATGATTCTCCCGTGAGATGCTTCACTTTTCAAGATTTCAGATGGCCCCTACATTGGAGGAATTTGCATAAATCTTGGGATATCCATTGGAAAATATCAAGCCTTACCAATACTTGGGACATTATCCATCCTTGCAGACAGTTGCTAGAGTTTTGAAAGTTCAGGTGAAGGAGTTGCAAGACAAGAAGCGAAACCGAAATGGCTTTGAAGGATTTACACAGAAGTATTTGGAAGAAAGAATGAAATATTAGCAAAAATTGAGGATTGGAATTCGTTCATAGATGTGTTGGCTCTGACTATCTATGGGATTGTTATATTCCCACATATTGATGAGTATATAGATTTTGCAGCGATTGATGTTTTCCTGGCCTTACGGGATAAAGGAGAAAATCCGGTAACACCTGTACTTGTAGACACATATTGTACCTTTAATCATTGTCATGAAAAGAGAGGAAGGAAGATATTATGTTGCTTGCCTACGATTTATGTTTGGCTCATCACTCACATGTTCAGTAATAATTAAATGCAAAGTGTCATGTCCAATTGGAGATTTCAAGATGTGTGATGTGAAGGTTAAGAATAATCGTGAATGGGCTCAAAATCTTGTTGATCTTAATGAAAAGACAGCTCGATGGTACTCGCAGTGGCAGGAGGTACAGGAGGTGATCTATTAATGTGGGAATTTTCCTAATGTACCACTCACGGGAACAAGAGGGTGCATTAATTATAATCCTTCTTTGGTTTTAAGGCAACTTGGTTATCCTATGAAAGACCCACCAACTGAAGAAATGATAACTCATTTTGTTCTATATGAGAAGGATATGAAGGACACTGAAATGCTTAGAAGAATCCGCCAAGCCGTGATCGTGTCATTCGAAAAAGTAAAGAGCTTGGGAAAAGGAGTTGTG
Source organism: Echinosophora koreensis (assembly GCA_035048595.1). Lineage (NCBI taxonomy): Eukaryota > Viridiplantae > Streptophyta > Magnoliopsida > Fabales > Fabaceae > Echinosophora > Echinosophora koreensis. The sequence goes on from JAPCYP010000137.1 coordinate 577,073, forward strand.
ATGAAAAAGAAAGTTATCGTCAATGGCTAAGGGAGAAGGTTCAGAAAGTCGGGTTGCCTTTTCAATGCTCAATTCTAGCTAACAAGGAAATTGTTGATGAGACACCTCCAATTAGCATCGAAGAGGTAGAGAACCTTAAAGCAGCATTGTTGAAGTCAGGAAAAAGAAGAAGAAACTACAAGAGAAGTTAGAAGAAGCTCTTCGGGAAATCAAGGATTTGCACTTAGAAGGCACTCGAAAGAAACAATGTCTTGAGAAGGCCAATAAGAGGGCAAGAGTAGAAGAAGAATGCAAGTTTAAGACACAAGGTTGCTTGAGGGCTGCAAATAAGGAGTTAGAGCTGCGTGGAAAAGAAAGAGATAAAGCTTTGGATGAAGCCAAACAGTTGAAAGAATTATACAAAAACTCCAAGATGACTGAGAGGAGTGTGCAAAGGCAACTCGGGGATTTGAAACAACAATTAGAAAATGTGGTGGCAAAGTATGAGAACAGGGTCAACAATGAAAGGCAGCACGGAGAAGAAGTTGAGCAGGTAGCGGCGATGTATCAAGAGGGACTGAAGAAGGAACAAGGAAATGCATGTAAGATGAAAGGTTACATAAGATATCAAGAGAAGATCATCAATGAGCTCAAGAACGAAGGAATGTATTGGAGAAACCGATTCACAGAGTTGGATAATCATGTGGAAGATCATGCGAGGATCATCAAAGGGCTCAACAATGAAAGCATGTTTTGGAAGGTTCGTTATACAAAGTTAGCATGGTTAGCCAACCAAGCAATTGAGGATGTTCCAAGATTATTAAGGAGGGCTGAAGGGATGATGAGTCTGTTTTTTCTATCAGCTGAAATTTCTGAATTTATTGAATATTGTAAGGAGTTGGTAGAAAAGATGAAACAAAGGGTTGTACTTGAAGGCCGTGTAAAAGTCTGGATACGGTGTACTTGATTTTGATCATTAATAAAGTTTTGTTGCTTGATTCCATATGTTTTAATGTTTTAGAACTACTCACACCTGGGCAGACACTGACGATTCTCTAGCATTCCCACATCTTAATAAAATAAAAAAATTAAAAAAAAATTAAAATTAAAAAGACCGCATCTTCATTCATTCATTTTGTTCATTCTTTGCATACTCATGTCATTTTTATCATCAGACAAAAAATAAACAAACTAGTTCAAACACGCTCTCAATCAAGGATTATGGCTGAACTAGAGCTGAAAGATGATGTCACCTAACTAAAGGAGCAGATGTCCAAGGTTCTAGAAATGCTTCAGTCTCTTGAAAAGAATAAGAACATAGATGGGGCCTCCTTAGCAGTGAATGACGAACAACAAGCCACACCTTCTCATCCACCCGGCTTCAGTCAGGTGCCTCTGCATTACGGTCTTAATTCTCAAGGAATGTTGGTTCCACTTACAATGTACCAACAGGGTCCCACACAACCACCAGGCACCAATCCTCAAGACACCCAAGCACTACAGTTCCCACCTTATGGCCTTCCATTTGGCTACACACCACCATTCACCACCAACTCTTCAGATAATAACCTCCAAACCCCTATTGCTGCTGCGCAGAATTCAACCCAACCACCAGGCTCTGACACAAGTACTGAAACCCCACAGGTTCAAATTCCATCTCCAGTTTTCATGACACACGGCCTTCCACCTGGTTATATTCCACCCTAAGGCACCAATTCCCAAAATCCTACCCAACCACAAGTTCTTCACCTTAATGCCCAAGGAAACTCACCACATCCATACCCTTTTATTGTGCCGCTGCATCCTTATGCAAATACTATGCAGAATTTCTCAGCTGAAAATCCTCAATCTAAAGCAAAGTTGCAAATTCTTTGGGATAGATTGAGGGCTGTGGAAGGAGGAGGTTATTATGGTCTTGGTGATGCTTCAGATCTCTGTCTTGTTCCAAATGTGGTCATACCACCCAAGTTTAAAGTGCCAGACTTTGATAAGTATAAGGGGACTACATGTCCACGAAGTCACTTGACCATGTATTGCAGGAAAATGGCAGAATATGCACATGATGAAAAACTTCTGATTCACTTTTTCTAGGATAGTCTGACTGGTGTAGCCTCGAGTTGGTATACGCACCTTGACCGCACTCATGTTCGCTGTTGGAAGGATTTGGGAGATGCTTTCCTAAAGCAGTACAACTACAATATTGATATGGCACCCGACAGAATGCAATTGCAAAATATGGTGTAAAGGGACAATGAGACGTTCAAGGAGTATGCCCAAAGATGGGGGGGATTGGCAGCACAAGTTGAACCACCCTTGTCTGAAAAGGAAATGGTTGCTATGTTCATAGACACCTTTCAGTCACCCTTCTATGATAGGATGATTGGGAGTGTGTCGTCAAACTTTTCGGATATGGTCATCATTGGTGAAAGATTTGAAGGTGGAATGAGGAGTGGAAAAATTACTTATAATTCTGCTGGAGAATGCAAAGAAACCCCCCATAGGAGGGTGAAACTCACGCTGTTATGTCGGGTCAAGGAGGATATACCCAAGGAAAACCCCACCACTTTCATGCCAATTTCCAACAACCAATCCAAGTCCCTTATATGACATATCCACACACTGCCACAACTCCTCAAATTCAATATTCCCAACCCAATCAGCAAAGACCACCAAACAACCAAGAGAGGAAACCAGATCAATTTGATTCTATTCCCATGTCATATACGAAGTTGTTTCCTGACCTTCTCCGCAATCAATTGATTTCTCCCATTCCAACGAAACCTCTTGAACCTCCTTTCCCAAAGGGATATGACCCGAATGCTAAATGTGAGTACCATGCAGGGGTAGTGGGACATTCAACTGAAAATTTCAAAGCCTTGAAGTTCAAGGTGCAAGGTTTGATTAATGCCAAATGGTTAAGTTTCATGGAAGATAGTCCCAATGTTAGCAAAAACCCTTTGCCTGGCCATGCGAGTTCGTCGGTCAATGCAATTGAAGAACTGGTAGACTAGCATTTGGTGAGGAAGGTGGAAGAGATCAGAACCCCCATGAGGATCATCTTCGCACAGCTTTGTAGGTTGGGTATGATTGAAATGATCTATAAGGAGGAAGAAACATGTGGTTTTCACCCAAGTGCCAAACACACCATAGAAGAGTGTGATGAATTCAAGCAAGTTCTACAAAATTTGATGGAGATGCACTTGTTCTAGATAGGTTGTACGAAGGGTGGCGAGGATGCGTTAACACTTCAGTCAGACGATGAGAAGAATACTCCTTTTTCAAAGCCATTGGAAATTCGTTATACCAAGAATGCCTCAACTAAAGGGTCTTGTGTGCCAATCCCTTTTCCAAGGCCATTGGAAATTCATTATACTAAGAGTACCAAGAATGAAGGTTCTGGTATGCCAACTCCTTTTCCAAAACCATTGGAAATTCGTTACACTAAGAAAGCCTCAATGGAAGTTCCTGGTGCACCGAAGCCGATTACTATTCAAGTGCCAACTCCTTTCCCTTATAAAGATACTAAGGCAGTGCCGTGGAGGTATGATGTGAAAATCCATGTGGGAAATTCAGAAGAAGATCAATTGAAATCTAGAACTTCATCCGTTACCAATATTTCTGGGGAAGGGGGATGACCCGAAGCGGTCGAATTTACACCCCGGAAGAGCTTAGAAAAGAGAAAGGGAAGGAGAAGGAAGTAGATGGGACCATGATGAATAAAGTGAAAAAACAAGAGGAATATAAGAAGACAGTGTCTGATGATGAGGCAGGTGAATTTCTGAGGTTTATCATGCAGAGTGAGTACAAAGTGGTGGATCAGTTGAATCATACACCTGCAAAGATATCTATCTTGTCTTTATTGTTGAACTCTAAACCACACAGGAAGGCATTGATGAAAGTATTGATTGAAGCTCATGTCACTCATGATATCACAGTCAACCAGTTTGATGGTATTATTGGTAATATTACTGCCAATAATCGCCTTACTTTTACTGATGATGAAATACCAGCTGAAGGAATGAGGCATAATAAAGCACTACACATTTCTGTAAAATGGTAGGATTATATCCTTGCTAGAGTGCTCATTGATAATGGTTCTTCTTTGAACGTCATGCCTAAGTCGACTCTCATGAAATTGCCTATTGATGGGTCATACATGAAGCCTAGCACCATGGTAGTGAAAGCTTTCAATGAGTCTAGAAGAGAAGTCATTAGGGAGATTGAGTTGCCAATTCAAATTGGTCCCTATACATTTGAAGTGGTTTTCCAAGTGATGGATATCACACCGGCTTATAGTTGTCTCCTAGGAAGACCATGGATTCATCCTGCTGGAGCTGTACCTTCCACATTACATCAGAAGTTGAAGTTCATTGTGGATAATAAGTTGGTTATTATTTTAGCAGAATAAGATTTATTGGTGAGTCAACCGTCGTCAACTCGGTACATTGAAGCAGCGGAAGAGGCACTTGAAACCTCCTTCCAAGCACTTGAGATTGCTAATGCTACCTTTGTGGGTGAAGGGACCCCAATTATGAAACCCCAATTATCTTGGGCATCTATGATGCGTGCTAAAGTTATGCTTGAAGGAGGACTCTGGAAAAAGCTTGGAAAATTGCCAAAGCTATGGGAAAATAAAGACAAGTTTGGGTTGCGATATAAACCATCCAAGGCTGATAAGAGGAGACTCACAGGAGATAAAAAAGAGAAGAGGCTGGCTCGTTTGGAAAATCGGGAGTCAAAGGCTGAGGGGGTTCCCATTTGTGATATTCGGCAAAGCTTCCGAAGTGCGGGGTTTATATATGCAGATCAAGTGGCTACTACTGATGATGATCGTGATACTGAAGACGATGTTAATCTGGTTTACCCTTGTCCTCCAAATGAAGAGCTTGGCAACTGGGAGATCGTCGAGCTTCCTGTGGTTTTTGATTCACTTTCAAAGTAATTATGTAATGCAAATCCTATTGCTCTGCCCAAGGCTTTAGGATAACTCATTAATAAGGGCTCACATGTTTTGCTTTAGTATCTTTTATCAATAAAATGCACTTTGAATTTTCCAGTTATTCTTCCATCTTCCATCATTCATATGCTTGTTCATTCTTTTGTTCTCTACCTTACATGCTTTGTTCATTATTCATTCTTAAATAATGCAGATCCAAAAGTGATCATTTTGAAAATGACAATGCTAGGATCCCATCATATGATTTTGATTACCCTATTAATCATGCCGATGAGGATGAAGATGATAATTTGGAACCTTCTCCTGAATTAATGAGATTAATTGAACAAGAAGCTAAAATGATTGAACCTCATTAGGAAGTAATTGAAATGATCAATCTGGGGACTGGGAATGATAAAAAGGAGGTTACAGTTGGCACTTGTATGAAGGAAAGTGAGCGAGACAAGTTGGTTAAGCTTTTGTTTGACTATGTTGATGTCTTCGCATGGTCATATCAGGACATGCTTGAACTAGATACTAGTATAGTTCAGCACAAGCTACCACGAAAGCCTGAATGTCCCCCGGTCAAGAAAAAGTTAAGGCGAATGAAGCCAGAGATGTCATTGAAGATTAAAGAAGAAGTTAGAAGCAATTTGACGCTGGTTTCCTTGCAATTGCAAAGTACCCTCAATGGGTTGCCAACATTGTACCAGTTCCTAAGAAAGACGGGAAGGTTCGAATGTGTGTTGACTATAGAGACTTGAATCGAGCTAGTCCTAAAGATGATTTTCCACTACCTCACATAGATGTCCTGGTGGATAATGGAACTTTTCGTTATAAGGTGATGCTGTTTGGACTGAAGAATGCAGGGGCAACTTACCAAAAGGCAATGGTGACTTCGTTCCATGACATGATGCATAAAGAAATAGAGGTATATGTTGATGATATGATTGCAAAGTCTAGAACAGAGGAGGATCATGTTGTCAATTTAAGGAAGTTATTTGAATGTCTGAGGAAGTATAAACTCCGGTTGCATCCTGCTAAGTGCACATTTGGTGTAAGATCAGGCAAGTTGTTGGGGTTTGTGGTTAGTCAAAAAGGGATAGAGGTTCACCCATACTAGGTGCGAGCAATCTTGGAAATGCCAGTTCCTCATACAGAAAAATAAGTCCGTGGATTTTTGGGGAGGCTAAATTACATCGCTAGATTCATATCCCAATTAACAGCAACTTGTGAGCCAATTTTCAAATTGTTGCGGAAGAATCAAACAGTTGAATGGAATGAGGATTGTCAAAAATCTTTTGAAAAGATCAAGCAATATCTACAAGAGCCTCCAGTCTTAATGCCTCCAGTGCCTGGGAGACCTTTCATTATGTATTTGACAGTGCTTGACGAGTCAATGGGTAGTGTACTGGGGCAACATGATGAGTCTGGTAGGAAGGAACATGCCATCTATTATCTAAGCAAGAAGTTCACAAGTTGTGAAGCGAGATACTCTCTGTTGGAGCGAACATGTTGTGCTTTGGCTTGGGACGCTCATCGGTTAAGACAATATATGTTGTGTCATACTACTTGGTTGGTGTCTAAAATGGATCCAATTAAATATATATTTGAAAATCTGCTCTGATTGGGAGAATTGCTTGTTGGCAAGTGTTATTATCAGAATATGATATTGTATATGTCACTCAAAAGGCAATTAAAGGCATTGCTTTAGCAGAATATTTGGCTCACCAACCCATAGAAGATTACCAGTCAATGCAATGTGAATTTCCGGATGAAGACATAATGGCTTTGTTTGGGGAAGAAGAATATTCAAGTGAAGGAGAGTGGGCTTTGTTGTTTGATGGAGCTTCCAATGCACTGGGGCATGGGATCGGAGCTGTTTTGATCTCTCTAGAGAATTAATTTATTCCGTTCACAGCCAGACTATGTTTTGATTGTACCAATAATGTCGCAGAATATGAGGCCTGTGTGATGGGAATCTCGAGTCTAGTCATTCATCAGTTAAAAGGAGAATGGGAGACTCGAGATGCGAAGTTGACTCCTTACCATGCTTACATTAAGGGGTTGACGAGACAATTTGACAAAGTGACCTTTCAGCACATTCCTCGTGAACATAACTAGTTAGCTGATGCCTTGGCCACATTGTCATCAATGTTTGCAATAAGTTATGAGAGAGACATGCCGCTTATAAAGATACAAAGTCAAGATCAACCTGCATACTGCCAAACAATAGAAGAAGAGTTGGATGGAAAGCCATGGTACTTTGATATTAAGCGCTATATCCAAAAGCGAGAATATCCACTTGGTGCCACAGAAAATGATAAGAGGACCTTGAGGAGATTGGCAATGGGTTTTTACCTAGACAGTAATGTGCTTTATAAGAGGAATCATGATATGGTGCTTATCAGGTGTGTTGATGCAACCGAAGCTAAAAAGATTATGGAAAATGTCCATGAAGGTTCATTTGGAACTCATGCAAATGGGCACACAATGGCAAGAAAGATTTTGAGAGAAGGTCATTATTGGTTGACCGTGGAGTCTGACTGTTTTAACTATGTAAAGAAATGTCACAAATACCAAATATATGCTGATAATATTCATGCACCACCAATAACTCTGAATGTCTTAGCAGCACCGTGGCCATTTTCGATGTGGGGAATGGACGTTATAGGACCTATTGAACCCAAGGACTTCAAATGGACATCGATTCATCCTAGTTGCCATTGATTATATCACAAAGTGGGTTGAAGCTGAATCATATGCCCATGTGACTAGGAATGTAGTAGTCAAGTTCATCAACAGCTAATCTGTCGTTATGGTTTGCCGATCAAGATCATCACAGACAATGCAACTAATTTGAACAATAAGATGATGAAAGAGCTGTGTGATAGCTTCAAAATTCGGCACCATAATTCCTCACCATATCGTCCAAAGATGAATGGAGCGGTTGAAGCAGCAAATAAGAATGTTAAGAAGATTGTCCAAAAGATGGTGGTGACATATAAAGATTGGCATGAAATGCTGCCTTTTGCCTTGCATGGTTACCCCACTTCTGTTCGTACTTCAACAGGGGCAACCCCATTTTCCCTAGTATATGGAATAGAAGCGGTACTACCCATTGAAGTGGAGATCCCTTCGCTGAGAGTAATAATGGAGGCAAAATTAGAAGAAGCTGAATGGGTTCAAGCTCGGTTTGATCAATTTAACTTGATTGAAGAAAAAAGATTGATTGCTTTGTGCCATGGTCAGTTGTATCAAAAGAGATTGAAGAAAGCCTACGAGAAAAAGGTTCGTCCTCGAGAATTCTAAGAAGGAGAACTAGTGCTTAAGAAGATGTTGCCCATCCAAAAGGATTATCGTGGTAAACGGACCCCAAATTATGAAGGACCCAATGTTGTGAAGAAAGCTTTCTCTGGAGGAGCCTTAATCCTCAGAAGGATGGATGGTGAAGAACTCCCACTTCCAATAAATTCTGATGCAGTAAAAAAAATATTATGCTTAAAAAAATAATAAGAAGGAAAAATAAAAAATAAAGAAAAGCTCGCTAGGTTGAAAACCTGAAAAGGCGGCCTAGGCAAAAATTAGAGCGACCTGGTGGGCTGAAAACTCGAAAGAGCGGCTCGGGAAAAAATTAGGGTCATAAAAAGAAAAAGAAAAAAAGACAAATAAAAAGAGGATTGCATCAGAAGCAGCAAAGGGAGTTTGGACTTCAAACTGGGGCAATTGAGATATACAAGGCATGTGAATCTGGGGCAATCAACGTTCTCAGAAGCTGATTGATGAGTTTTCAAAGTTATAGACATCGGAAACTAGCATTGTTCATTCCAGAAGGCATCACTTGAGGAGTCGAAGTCCATTGCTTCGCCTTTTTCAAGTGAACCTTTTAGTTTGATTCTCATTTTTGTCCTCTTTGTGTTCTCATTCTGCTTTCATACCAATCTTGTCTATGTATGAATAATTTCCTTCTTCAGATAATAAAATATTTCATCCTTCTATGCAACTTCTTGTTGGTTCAAAGTATTATTCTTTTGATAATCTATACTGAAGCATAAACTTGTGACAACGCTTGAGAGCGTCATGATTATTGTGAGGGTTTCAAAAATTGTGGGAAGCATGATGAATCCTATATGACCAGCTCAGCTTGGGTACGAACCTATTGCCACTTCAAAATAATAAACATGATTTTCAAGAGACATTTTCATCAAATATCTGAAGAAAGAGGTGAACCAAACGGGGGGTTTCATTCAGTTCAAGAATAAGCTCTTGTTCAGCCTTGGATCCTAGGGCACTTGAAACCATAAGAAATGTGGAATTAAAGTGGCAAAAATAAATAAATATACTTTGTGATTTTGAATCACCAGAAGCATTCTTCATTGCATGTTATTGTCTGCATCAGTGTTATTGAACTCGGACTGGACCGGCCGGTCGGACCGGTTCGCCCGGAAACCGGACCGGTCATCATTTCAGATCGGATGAGCCACTGACCCGGTGCTGACATCATCGAACCGCGGTTAAAATGGATCAAACCATCTGAACCGGCCAGGTTGAACCACCCGAGCTGAACCGCGTCACCCACTGTCACGCACACTCGCACGCTCCTCGAACTCGATGCCACGCGTGGATGATGCTGCAGGCGCTACTTCCCCACTCACAGCAATTTGAAAGTTAATTAGCAAAAGTTGGCAAAGTTGGGGATCGAACCCTGGTCAAATACTTATTTGGATGGCATTCTACCACTGCGCCGCATTGATGTTTGTTATTGTTGTTGACAAATATTATATATATACACTGGGTTAATGTTTGTTATTGTTATTTTGAATTTGGAGTATGGACATGTTGAATTATGTTGTCATATATATGAATATTTTAGAATTTTTTAATGTATACCGGTTTAAACCGAGTCAACCAGTGACCCCTGGTTGAACCAGTGACCAATTAACCCAGTGCCCTGACCGAGTCGATCTCCGGTTCGGTTTTAATAACATTGGTCTGCATCATGCATTGAAAAAATCATGCATCTTGCTTATGCGCTTATGCATCATGCATTGCCATATCATTTCATATGCATCATTTGATCATACTGGTCTACTTAATTCATCGCTTTGTTCAATTCTGACAGGCACATGGCTCATAAGTCGTGACTTTGCTAGCTTTAGTAGGCATATGGTCTCTATAAGCTTCTTTTTATTTTTCGTTTCAAGCTTCGGCGAATACCCCGACTCCGCAAGCTTCTTTTTATACTTCTTTTCAAGTTCGGCGAATACCCCGACTCTGCAAACTTAACTTTATATTTCGTTTCAAGCTTCGGAGGATACCCCGACTCCGCAAGCTTCTTTTTATCTTTCTTTTCAAGATTCAGCGGATATCCCGACTCCGCAAGCTTCTTTTTAGCGGATATCCCGACTCCGCAAGCTTCTTTTTATCTTTCTTTTCAAGATTCAGCGGATATCCCGACTCCGCAAGCTTCTTTTTATCTTTCGTTTCAAGCTTCGGCGGATACCCCGACTCCGAAAGCATCCGACTCTGCAAGCTTCTTTTTTTTCAAGCTTCGGCGGATACCCCGACTCCGCAAGCTTCTTTTAATCTTTCGTTTTAAGCTTCGACGGATACCCCGACTCCTTGAGCTTCTTTTTATCTTTCTTTTCAAGCTTCGGCGGATACCCCGACTCCGCAAGCTTCTTTTATCTTTCGTTTCAAGCTTCGGTGGATACCCCGACTCCGCAAGCTTCTTTTTATATTTCTTTTCAAGCTTCGACGGAAACCCCGACTCTGCAAGCTTCTTTTTATCTTTCGCTCCACAAGCTTCTCAACTTTCCTAACAAGCCTCGGTGGATACATGGACCCACAAGCTTTTTATCCTTGTGTTTTCGGACAAAATTATGGTTCACTTCTTTACTCATTTCTTACAACAATAATAAGAAAAACTATTATTATTCCTATTATCGAATAAGAACTAAGTAAAGAGGGGCAGCTGTGAACACCAAATTTTGTCCTCCCTTTTCCATATTATTATTATAAAAAATAAAAGCAAATAAAAAATAAAAAAAGCAAGCAAATAAAATAAAAAAAAATGATAAATAATGGGAAAATAGAAACTGTGGGCTTTTGGCTTCATGTTGCTCATAACAGTTTTGTAGAATGAATAAAGAGTGATTAAAATGCTTTACACTCATATAATGCATCATAAAATTGTAACATTGTAACTGAAGAAAATAAAGGCAATAATTCACCTCTAATGGCTAATAAAATCCTGGGTTGATGGGTTTCAGTCAGTTACAAAAGAGGAAAAATCATCTGAATAAAGGATTAGTATAAAGGGGAGGATACAGTAAAAAACGAGAGGAATCACGCTGGTATTTCATCTCCAATGAACAGAATGATCCAGTAGTCTTCCTCTTCTTCATTCCCTTTCCCCTTCCTTCTTTTTTCCCCCTAATTGGTTCTATTATCTTCATCCTTTTAAAGAACACAACCATACAACAACAGTAACAAATACAAGAAAGGATCAGATTGGCCATTCTCCGCCGCGCTCCATCGTTCTCCTCCACTGCATCAGATCACGTCGTCATCTACGACGTCGGCATCCTCCACGCGAAGCAGGGGAAGGTCTGTGAGTTCCAGCCACTACGTCGCGCCGTCTAGCATCGTCACGTAAGTCCTCTGCCACTCCGTCGCGCGCCTCCGCAATGAACCACCTTCACTACCGCAAGTTGCGCCGTCCTTCGTCGCGTTACTGTTGCTTCTGGTTTGGTCTTTTTTTCACGTTCACTGAGACCCTTTATTACCATGTGTTACTATATGTTTGTTAGTGGTGGCTGATGCTTTGGTGTGTATGATTCTTTATTAGGTTTATTTTCCTTGTTGGGCCATTGTTGGGCTTAGGAGATTTAAGTTAGTAAGTTTGATTTTATTCTTGAACCATGTTTAATAAAAAAAATAAAAAATAATAACAATAAAAAGTAGATCCTAAAATCAAAATATAAATAATGAATGTTCTTAGTTGTTTAATATTTAAATAATACAGGTTTATAATATATGAAATAAAATAATTTATTGAAATTAAGGTGTTTAGTTAGATTTATTAATATGATCCTGATTGTTTTTTTTATAAATATTTATATAATTAAAATATTTTATTTGTTATAATAAATGATATGCAACATTACATAAGTTTTAGAAAAATAGGTCGTTAGTGATAGCCACTTTGGATCTTCTTCCTGTTTGGTTATCATGAAACACCCTTTAATTTCTAATTTCTAAAAAAATAGGTGTTAGTGATAATCACTTTGGATCTTCTTCCTGTTTAATTATCATTTGATTATCATGAGCGTCATTTTAATTCTAAAAATAAAATAGGTTGCTAACGATAGCCACTTTGGATCTTCTTCCTGTTTGGTTATCTCAAGCACCTTCTAATTTCCAAAATAAAATTAAGTTGCTAACGATGGTCACTTTGGATCTTCTTCCTATTTGGTTATCGCATTTTAAATTCCAAAATAAAATTAAGTTTCTAGCGATGACCACTTTGGATTCTTCCTGTTTGGTTATCACAAGCACTTTTTAATTTCCAAAATAAGAATTAAGTTGCTAACAATAATCACTTTGGATCTACTTCCTATTTGATTATGGTTGGCATCTTGCATTTCAAAAATAATTAAAATAAGTTGTTAGGATGACCATTTTGGATCTTCTTCCTGTCTGGTTACTGTGATAGCCTAAATTTCTAAAAATAAAAATAATAATTAAAATGAACCAAACCAACAAATATTTTTAAAAGAACTATGTAGCTTTGAATTCCTCATTGCACCCAGGGATACGTAGGAGTAGAATTTAATTCTGTCAAGCCCAAAAATTAAATTTTCATAAAATATTTTTTAATTTCTCATCAATATTCATTTTCTTCTCTTGAAAAATAATAAAATATATTTTTATGGTTTATTTATCGTTTGTAATTATATTTTAAATTAATGTTTTAATAAAAAGGGTGAAATAAATATTTTTGAAGTTAACATAATTTTCCACAATTAACTAGAGGTAACCATTTTTCAATGGATGTCGTAGGGTGCTGATACCTTCCATACGCATAATTGACTCCCGAACCCTAAATCTGTTTTCGAAGACTGCTCACTTAAAAAAGGTTTTTCCAATTTTTTTCCTAAATAAAATAAACTTTGGTGGCGACTCCATTTTTACAAAATAATTATTTTTTGTTCGCCGCTCCCGTCGCGATGTGTAATATCTTGTCCCAAGGATATTTTAGTCATTTCATTATGATTGTGATCACTAGTGTGCTTTAATTCCTTTCATCTCATGAGTATGCAAATATAAGAATTATGAATTTTTGAACCTCTCTTTATTATTTTTAGGCTGAGCGGATGAATATCTTATTTGATTTATAATTGTAAAATGGTATTTTATAATTTAGTATCAAATAATATTTATCTTTGACTAAGAAATATTCTAGTGAGAAAATATAATTATTTTGGAGGTTTATAAAGGGTAAAATATATTTATGAAACAACCTGATTTTAATATAACACATATTTCATTAAAAGCTGATTTACTTAAATTTCTAGTCGCACCCCCTATTTTACTGCATACACCCCCTCTCTTTTGACATAACCCACGAATTTCCCCTCCCCCATACTCACTTATTCAGTTTTGAAGAATCTAAACACTCTTCTTATTCTCTCAAAGAAGCCTCACCACCACCATCACCTCCATTCCACCAAAACCACCACAAACCACCACCAATCTACATCATTCTCCTCCTCATTTCACTTTCTAGCAAAAACACCACCACACTCCTCTTAAACCAATCCAAAATCTAAGCATGCAAACATCCCTTTCTTCACCTTCAAAATTGGTCATGGAAGGATTTAGGTTTAGATGAAAGTTCTTCTTTTTCTAGCTACAAAAGTGAGCTAATTAAGGAGATAAGAAGCTACTATTCTCACCATTTCAAGGGCTAGGAAGCAAAGGAAGAAATTGATAGATTGATAATTGGGAGAATTTCTCTAAGATCAAGAGTGATAGAGGAAATCACCAATTCTTCATTTTCTTGCTTCAATCAAGTGAGTTCCCTTAGTTTTAGTGCTTGGTAACCATAAATCCAAGCTTAAAGTTGTTGATAAATGCTTTAATTGGTTGATTTTCTATTTGTATGTTGACTATGAGAAGATTGAACATTGGAATGAGTTGCATATAGATGTTATAATCTGTTTTATTTGCATGCATGTGAAATGTTTGTGAAATGTCCTAGATGATGTTGCTGTCCTGAAAACTCGTATGGATATATGTTCAGTGTTTTGCTTATAACTATTTCTTCAGAACTCCTTTGTTTATAATTCTTGTTTTGTTAGAAACTAGACTCGATTTGCTACAGTTTAGGCACTAAGTTTACTGTTTTTCACTGCGTATTGATGAATAAAAAACCTGTTACAAGTTAGAGGACAGTTGCTGTCCTATTTTTCGAATGCAGTAGAATGTTGATTAAAATTGTACTTTTTGGAATGCTTTTTCCCAAAAATAAAATTATATTTATAAACTAGACTTATTTAGCTTTCCATATAAGGGTCTTTTGCCTAAATCCGACTTTGTTTGATATTTTAATAAAATCATAGAATCCGACTGAAAACTGCAGAAATTCTACATATGTTGCTAATCCATGTTGTTGTAATGCTGTGTTTTCAATTGGGAATTTCCTATTAATAGTAGTATTGTATTCTAATTGAGAGATTATATAATGTTCATGCGAATGGTTTATATGTCTGTTTTAGGTCATTAGTTATTAAGCTATAGATTGATATATGAGTTAAGTTATTCAATGTTATGATGAAATGAATGGGAAACACCATTTGGCATTCAAAGGTAGTAACCATGCTAATTCTACTCATGAATCGAATTAGAATGGTTATCAATGACATTACAGATGTCAAGTACAGAAGTCCTTTCAGTTTGGAAGGCAAGTATAGAGTCCTTCCCGTTTGGAAGGCAATCACAGAAGTCCTTTCATTTTGGAAGGCAAGCAAGTAAGTGCAAAGCAAGTGGGATGCCGCTTGTGGTCATAGACGTATGTCCTGCCTTACAGTATAGAGCTGGTTCCTCTTAAGTACCTCGGTGCGCGGGGAGCAGCGAAGTGTTAGTTCCTCTTAAGTACTTCGGTGCGCGGGGAAACAACAATGTTTTTCACTGACAAAAATTAAAAAGGAATGTCCAAATGAGTGGTTCACAAATATTATGAATGACATGATGATACCAGGATTAAACCCAAAGCTAGTCCCTCTTAAGTACCTTGGTGTGTGGGGGCAGCAATGATGTTTATACCTGATGATATGTATAAGTTTACTAATATATGTATATGTGTGGGACTGAGTGTTCTGTTTGCAGGGAATTCACTGAGATTTCATATCTCACCCCCTCACCCTTTTGTTTCAGGTTAATCCCTCCTATGTTGGAGAACTGTGAAGTATCCCCGGAAATACTTGGTAGTTGTTCCAATGTAAGCTGTCTCTTTTATGGAAGATGTCACCGGATCGGAGTTAAGAGTCATAACATCATTGTTTACTTTCTAAGTATAATTTGAAAATGTATGAGATATTTTTATATATTATATATGAGATCTTTAGTGAAAAGCTAATTTCAGTGTATCTTATGTTTTGTATCTAGTAGTATCCTAATGTACTTTGGGGTATTACACGATGTGGTTGCGACACTAAAGAAGAAGAAATAACTCTAAGAAATCTCAAAGCCAAAGATGCAAACAATGTATTGTTCAAAGAACATGTTCAACAGGATCTTAAAAGGAGATTGAATTTTGAAATTATTATTCTCTTATTTTCCATGTATTGGGACAAAGCAAGAACTTAATACATACTGAAAATATCATGATTTAAAGATTCTAAACTAATTTTTTAAAATAAAAATAGCTGGCGTTCATAATCATTTAAAACGTTCTTGATATTTGTTTAAAAAAAATAATGATGTTTTCGAAAATAACAAACAAAATAAAATCAAGAATAAAAATTTAAATAATAGTTGTCATCCACCAATATCATGATGACTTTTCATTTATGGGAGGAGTATTGGAATTATAACAGCAATTAAAAAAATATCTTGAAACAGTAAAAAAAAATTAAAATTCGAAATTTGAAAAAAAATTAAAATTAAAATAAAATCTTCAATCTGATTGGTTCTTTCCATTAGTGGTAATAGTAAACCAAACTTATTAAATAAGCCATTGAATATAATGCTGCCACCTGTCCAAACTTTCATTAGAATATAGATATAGATAAAGATATATAATATCAAAATAAATTGGTAACAATTTTCATATCACAGGGCTCCTACTTCTATTAGAATTTCCAACAAATCCAAGGAATAAGCAATTACAAATTTCAAAAAATAACATAACAAACCAAGCAAGTTGCAATTATGAGAGAAAACTCTTTCATTTTGTTGCCATTAGAAAGTAATAATGCCTTTGCTACAGTGTCTTTTCTCTCCTTGATAATTAGGGACACATCAAAATCACCAACCAAATGAAAATGAAAAGGAAGCAATCAGATAATTAAAAATTCAAAATTCGAAATAAAAATTAAAATTAAATAAAAGAAATATTGGAATAAGCAATATTGGAATTCTATTTCCCATTAATTATACTCTTAGAAAGTAATCTGGAAAGAAAGAGAAATGGCACACTTACACATTCCAAGACATAAATTAATAAATACACATTTTAATTATAATAAATATGTCTTAGAAACAACTAAATTTCAAAATTTGAAATAACATTTATATTAAAATTAAAAATTAAAAATAAAAGAATGAAAGGGAAGAGTCATGGAGTGGAGTGAAAGATAATTGACATATTTTGAAAGGAGAAATATCAGATAGGAATCTACAAAGTTTGTATTGAAATTATATGATCAATTAATGAGCAATTAAACTCTTAATAAAATGTCAATAAAAATGTCCCTGAAAGTAGGCTTAAATTTTACTATGTATAGATTTCATTGCTTTATTTTTTTGCTTTTATTTTAAATTTTAAATAGTATAAATATAAATATATAGCAAGTTTTTAGAAAGGAGAGTAAAATATTAGATTGCTTAAAATTAATTAATTGATCAAAACTAAATAATGGATAAATAATAAAAAATTGTTTATAATATAGATGAAGGGCAAGTATACTATTAAACTTTTCAAAACAAAATACGATTGATTTTTTGAAGTTTTGTTTTATATTGTTTTGAAATGAAAAAAAAAATTGGATCAAAAAAGAAATGAAAAAATAAAAATTTGAATTACAATTTATGGTGATTTAATTTAAATGTTACTTGTTAATGAAATTTAGGTTCTAATATTGTATCAATGATCTAGTCTCAGCCTTTTTCGTAGATCTACAACCTGAAAATAAAAAATAAAACATGTCGTCTATACATTGCACTATCAAAATCTAAGTGGAAACAGGGGAAAAATAAATAGTATAAATCAAGAAAATTAAAAAAAAGTTGGACATAAAGAGTACCAGAAAAAGAAAGCCTACAGACGCTACCTCCTTCATGTGGCGAGGAAATCCAGCCCCCTTGATCTCTCAAGTTTTCCAGAATCGTATTCTCATCTCCTGCATCAACAACAACAATAACATATTCATTGTGAGTAGTGTAACGTCAACCAAGGAAACCATATTTTAAAAAAAAAATCATATACATTAAAATAAAAAGATAAAACATCAATAGCAATAAAAAATAAAAAATAGGTGCGACAATAAAATTTATATTAAAAAGGCTGAAAATTTATAGCATATCAAAAGCCAATAGAATTAGAAACCCAAAAAAAATGTAGAAGAGATATCGGACCTACGAACATCAATTTCATGGCACAATCCTCATTTTCTCCTCTCATGATTTTCGGTTAGAAAGGGAGGTACCTCACAGAGAGAGAGAAGTAGAGGAGCTTGGTAGAAAAGGCGGTGGCTGAGGGGCCGAAGACGATCTCCTCACAGTGATGGTTGTCTCCTGATAGTGGTGGTGGTGGTGGTATTAGAATAGAGAAAGAAAGGGTAAATGAAAGTTTATTTTATCACAACAGTAAATGAAAGGTTTGAGAATTGATAATATATATATATATAGGAAAGTGAATTAATTAGTTACTACTTTTAATGCATTGGAAGAATGTAAACATAAATGTAATTTGAAATTTGAATCCATGACTTAAATATTAACTTGGGAAATAGTAATGTTTGTATAGAAAATGTAAATGTACCTGGATTACTTCAATTATTTAATGATACAATTCATTTAAAAAATGAAAAAAGGTATAAATAAAAATAAATAAAAATAAGGTATAAAATTTCGAAATATATGGGCCCAATAGTAGATTGCTGTATAAAATTTCTATTAATAGAAATATCCATCTAGGAGGCCCAAGATCCAAATTAATGTGGTCGTGACACCTGTCCAAACTTTTCTTAGAATGGGGAAAGAATTGTATTTTAATATAGATATAGATATATGTTAAAATGGGGTTAAGTGGGATTTTGAGGTTTAAAATCCCTTCCTGGCACATGAGCACGGTCGTGTCGGAAAACGAGGCTTTGTGACGTTGATGTTGCGAGTCTGTGCTTAAATGAGCATGACCTCGTGCTCATGTGTAAGCACGGTCGTGCTTAGTGGGAGTGCTCGGGTCAGGGATTTTATAAATAGAAGGGTTCCGTGAGGGTTACGAGCCAAACTCTCAAGTTGGCACTTTGGGCAATCCTAGTGTGACAGAAACCTCTCCCCTTTTCCCTCCCCTTGAACCCTTTGAAGTTCTTGGTGTTCTTGAGTCCGTTTGGGAGAGAAGTCACACGCGTTAGTGTCATCTAAGGTAATGTTGTAATCCCTCTTTTAATCTCTTTTCCTAGTTTTTGGATTTGGGATTAATTGGTTATTCCTGTTGTGTTTGACCAAGGTTTGGAGAGTTCGTAGAGCCGCTCGAGGGAATAAGAGTAGTTTGGCTTATGCTTGGCAAAGAACTTAGATCTTCATATCAGGTATGGGAAGAAGGGATAGTATGAACATGTAGGCATTAGGGGTAGCGTAAGATGAAGGGCTAACCCATGACCCTATTGTTTGCTATTTGTTCCTGTTTATGATTATACTAATTGTTATTGGTGTGCCTAATTATGGATTGTATTTGATGATGCCATGCTTAGTTTGATGATGATGATGTTCATACCATGTTTGGTTGTGTTAACAATGATGTTGTTATGCCATGAATTATGATTGACTGTTGATGTGGTTAATGATGAGCTTAATGTTAATAAGACATTAAAGGACGTTAATGAAGATGAATGAAGTTAAGGGATGTTTTCCCAATGTTCATAAGACTCGAACCATAGTAAAGAGAAGTGAGATTATTACTCAAAGGCTTAGTCTAAATCCTAGGATTGATTCTTGAGCGTTTTAAGGACATTAATAATGAAACTGGAATTAAAGGATTAATTCCCCAATAAGTACAAGACATGGAGATTAATTAAGAGTAATGAAACTGACGTTGATTGTTAGTAAAAGCCAATAGGATTGATCTTCGAATGCCCTAGGAAACTTAGCAAGGGTTCTTTAACTCTTCTGCCAAAAAACAGTATGACCATGCTCTAGTAAGCACGGTCGTGCTCAATAGTTAGCACGCCCATGCTCCCCTAGACAGAACAGAACACTGAAGACAGAAGCAGGGGTGTTTCACCCCAAATGATTCCAATGATGTAATAAGACACCAAACAAAGTAAAGACAAGTTAGATAACTTAATGAAGACTTAACAAAGATAATTAAATGTAAACGTAAGGATGGTTAAGTCGGTAACGATGTTACCGCACATTGTTGTACCTAGGTGCTCATTGGCCAAGGGGCCTTGATGCTTAATGGTCAAGATGTTGTTGATTTTGAACCTTGGTGCCTAGTGGCCAAAGGGGCTTCAATGCCTAGTGGTTGAGGTGTTGATGGTGATAAAACTTGGGTAGCCTATTGGCCCAAGCGGAGGTGGTGATTGTTTGATTGTGTGTTGTTCTTTCTCACGCATTCATGTATCAGAGATGTTAGTGGTTGATGTTCAACACAGGGGAGGTCGTCAGAGAGTAAGGCGATCTGACCGTCCGCGATGATTCATCCGAGACTTAGGTGAATCGTGTAAACCCGTGGTGGCACATCCGAGAGTAAGGTGTGTCGGCTATCCAAGGGGTTCACCCATGGTTTGGTGAACTGTCGGCATTGGTGCTTAATGGCCAATGTGGATATGCAATTCCGAAGTTGACTTCCTGATGTAGATAGGATCCACGTGCATAATGGAGTAGTGCTGCACCGCATAGCATACATTGATTGAATTGTTATAGATGATATAAATGTGTTGTGTATGTTGACGTGTGATAACATGCTATTGTTACGATGTATGATCTTCTTGCTAACTGCTTCCATGCCATTATGTTTTATACATGTTTCTTACTCCCCATATTTTGTTATTTTCCTTGCATGTACCTTTTTGTCATGCAGAGGATAGTGAGCAGCCTGTTGAGGAGTGACTCTGAGGAGTCGCTACTTGTAGTTTAGGATTTCCCAATTTTAGTTTGTTTATCCGTGATGTTTCTGGATTTTGGTTATACCAGCTTTGTAATGTGACATCGGGGTTGGATTATGTTTTTCATGTTATTATTTCTTCTATGTTATTGCTTTACAAATACATGCGAGGTAGAGGGTGTCACAAAAGTCCAAACCGCATCTAAAGACCCAACCGAAGTAACCAAGTCCAATTTTTTGTAAACAATTTGTAAGTTCCCTTGATCCCATCCGCTACCCCTATTCGTGAACCAGTGCCACTAAACTTTTTGTCCTCATCCCTGTTCATGAACCACTGAACCACCGTCAGCCCGTCACGTTCGCGTTCTCGCCGGCGTTGCTCGTCCAGGTCTAGATCTGTCGTTGTGCGTCATCATGGTTAGTTCGTCGACATGGTCCAGTCCAGGTCTCGTGTGCTCATCCTTCGTCGTCATCGTGGTCCAGCTCCAGGTCCAGTGTTGCTCCGCTCGCCTCTAGTGCTGCTCTGCTACTCACCTCTAGGTCTCGTGTGATGATTGTATGGCTCATTGGCCGACCAAGACGAAATGGAAATAACACTCTAGTTGATGTGCTTCTATCTAATAAAGGAAGCCGCCTCTTCTTATTTGAAGAGCAAAGCTAGTGAAAAATGAAGGTTTCAAGGCCTGATGCATTTATTTAGTTTCTTCCATTTACAAATTAAAAAAGGAGATCTGGTTGTCATATTTTCTGGTTTATTTGTTTGTTTGCTCACTTTAATTTTTATGATGAAGGTTTATTTATTTACTTTAATTTTTCTGGTTTCTTTATTTACAATTTTTTGATGATTTTTTAATTTTTTTAAATGAAAGTTAGCAAACCCGCATAACCCACCAATCCGTGGTGGTCGATCCGAGCTCACTATTTCCTGGCTCACCAAGAAGTGAGTCGAGTTGGGTTGACCCACTTTCTTACTCAACCCGGGTGAGCCAGTTTGGCCTGTTTTGACAGCTTTACTCTAAGGCCATGGATCTATGGGCATCCTATGTGAGGTTGTGAATGTGTAAGAAGCAAGGTTTTCAAAACTGGATCGGTCATTGAACCAGTGAAGGTACTGGTTCAAGGTTCAATGGTCCAACCATGGTTGGACCGGTAATAATTAAATATAATATTAACATAAATTTTAAATTATCATACTTTTTAACAATATAAAATATTTTTGCATTTTATGTTAGTAAATTTACACAAATAATTCTTGTATTTATTCTCATGAGTATAAAAAAATAAACAAATTTCAAAGGCCTATCAACCCAAAGCTTTCTTGTATATTTTTTGATCCAGTTGTCAATAAAAGCAAAACTAAAGTTGAGCCAATTTAGGCCCATTTTATATTAAAATCAACAAAAAGAGGCTGGTTGGGCAGATCCAAGCCTATTTCATTTTGCAAAACACAAGCAACCCTAGCTCCTTTTCTTTCATTTAGCAGCCGCTCATTTTATTCCCTCTCACTCCTCTTCTTTCTTCTTTGTGTTACTGTTATCATACAATCTGGTTTGGCACTTCATGAAAACCTCGCAGTCGAAGTTCATTCAACCGTCGACCCCTTTATTCCTTCTCACTCCTCTTCTTTCTTCTTTCTGTTATCACACGATCTGGTTTGCAGAACACCTCGTCAGAGTTTGCGAAGGAGCAGCACCTCGCCATTTTGCAACAGTGACTATGGAGCACGATCGAAGTCGGACAACAAAAGGGCACAATCGACGCCATTTTCGTTTTCCCAGTTTTTTGAGCCAGTCCAGACCGGCCTATAACCAGTTATGGCTGGTTTTACCGGTTTTGAATCGGTTCAACGGTTTTTACGCCAGTTCAACGCAAAGCCGGTTCTAGGGGTCAACCGAATCGTCCTAGCGTCCGGTTCCCGGGCCGGTCCGATCCGGTTTTGACTACCTTGGTAAGAAGGTTCCATTGTTAACTAAGTGATGTGTGTTGCATTGCATATTGCAAATGACAAGTCCTATGACTGGGAGTCATACGAGGTTAGTTGTAATCGAGTGCGAGTACGAATTACGGAATAACCATTTGGTAGCTCTTAGTGTGACGTGTTTCCCAATGTAGCCTGATTTTCCTGACTCTACCCTCAGTTTCCGTGTCGTAGGTGGATGTTGCGAGGCGACCAAGACACCCCTATTGGAGTTGAGCTCATAGGGGGATGCACTCTTATTGGTCATGGCGAGCGGAAGGGTTACCTGGATAAACTAATTGACTTTCTTCGAGCAGTGAGGCTCGTGAGGGAGGAGGTCTTTATTTCACCATGATTGGCACGTACCGGATAGCTTAGAGACTTCCATTTTCTGATATGTGGTATCTACCACGTCAGCGGGAGTTTCCTGATGACATGTGGATTATGGTGGACAACTCTCAAGCTTGTAGCAGAGTTTAGATGGTGAACAGAGGCATGAGAAG